>CM028132.1:605177500-605777500 GCA_016271365.2 Neoceratodus forsteri
GAGGCTGGGGAGATCCGGGTACCAGAACTGCTGTGGCCACTCTGGAGCTACCAGGATCATGCAAGCCTTGTCCTTTCGGGCCTTGATCAACACCCTGTGAATCAAGGGAAGGCATACACAAGGCATGGGGTTCAGGACCTCATGATGGCATACACCAACAGCGTCCCAGATTGTGGGGGCAGGCACAAACTGCCTCAGCTTGGTGTTCTCCCAGAAGGCAAACGGACCCACCACAGGAGAGTCCCACAGGAGAAAAGGTGGTCTACCATGTCCTGATTCAGGGAGAACTGGTGCAACATCTCCAACCTGGCTGAGAGCATCTGCCAGCTGACTGTTCACTCCGTGACATGAATTACTAGATTTGCATCCAGGCTATGCAAGAGAGACCAGGTGCCTTCCTCACAAAGGAAGGGTGTTTTTACACCCAGCCTATCCAGGTAGAAAATGGTCATCTGGACCTGCAGACCTGATCCCTGACTAGAGGATTGAATTCCATCAGAGCAAGCCACACTGCACAAAAGCTCAACCAGGTTTGTGTGGTGTGAGGATCCCTGAGTGACCAGTACCAGTGGGCTCTGTGGCCTCCCAGGTGTTCTCCCCACCCACCCCACCAGAGACATGTCCTCCATGAGCGTGACAGATGGTTCTGGGCAGACAAACGAATTCCTTCCTCCAGGTGTTCAGGGATCAGTCACCAATTGATAGCATCTCACATCGGTTGGGTTACCACTACTAGCTGGTCCATGTGGCCTTAGGCGCTGGGACCACTGATGGCCCAACTCCCAATGCACATGTACATCCACCAGTGGACTCACCCAACCATAGTGGTACAATATTCCATGAACCCCAGCAGCCTCAGAAAACCCAGGCTAGGTGCAGAGTTCAACTTGAAACAATCGGGCAAAGGAGGTAAGATCCTGTGCCGTTTTCAGGAGACAGGCCTTGTACCATGGGTAGTCTAGTTCTGCCCTGATGAATCTGATCACCTGCATGGGTACCAGTTTGGACCTGTCTGGGTTGATCAGTAGGCCCAAGTCTCGGCAGGTCTAGAAAGCCAGTTCTCTGAACTGCTCTACAGCCTCCTTGGATGCAGTTGGTAGCAGCCAGTTGTCCAGGTAGGGATACACCCTGATCCCTAGGCACAACAGGTAAGCTGCCACCATTGTAATGAACTTGGTGAAGACCGTGGGTGCCGAGAAGAGGCTGAAGGGCATGCCCTGGATCTGGTACATGACCTCTTCTGCTCAGAACCGGCAATACCAGCAGAGGGATGGACTGAGATGTAAAGAACGCATCCTGAGGTCTAGGAGCAGAACCACATGTCCTGCTCCAGAGACACAATGATTCAAATTCAGTGTGACCATCCTGAACTTGCACTTCAGAATGAACTGGTTCAGGTCATGCAGCTCTAGTATGGGGCACCTGCCCTTCCCCATCCATTTTGGAACCAGAAAGTACCTGGACACGTAACCCTGACTGGATAGGGCATCTGAGACACAAGCTATTGCCCTTTTGCAAGAAGCTGAGCTATGTCCTCCCAAAGGGTGGACAGCATGTCCCACCACACCTGGACTCTTGAGGCACGTGGAGGTGGTAAGGCAGACAGCCTCAAAGTCCAGAGGCTACCTGCTGCCCACTACATCTAACACCAACCTGTCCATTGTGATAGCAGATTAACATGGTAAGAAGTCATGTAGCCAGCCTCCTATGGGGAGAGCAGACAAGGACAGGACAGGTGGAGGGATAACAACCCCAACTTGTCACTGTGAAGCTTTTAGGGGCACGAGCAGCTGCAGCCAGAGGGCACCACCACCCCACCCCCTTTCTTCAGATTGTGGCCTCTAGATTTGGGCAGGCCTGGCTGCCCCATTTGGGTGTCATTGAGACACAGGTCAGGAAGCATAGGGCAACTACAAGCAGTTACAACATTTACAAGTAGTGTTTTATTATTTTCAATAACAATAAAATAAAAATTGTTCAGGATAGCTATTTACAAAGGCAATAAAACAAAGAAATCAAAGTCCTTCATGTGAGGTATCTCTAATTCTAAATTTCAATCTCTCTCTCTAACAAAAGATTGGTCCTTTTATAAGAAGTCTTTGCCTGTCAATTAATTTCTGTATCTTGAGCTCAAGACATCCTGTTTCTTAAAAAATGTATCAGAACTTTGACAATTTCTTTTTATGGGGTACCCTAGCAACCTTTGACTTCCGTTTCTTTTTCAACATGGCTACATCAGTTACATTCTCACCCCTAGCATATGTTTGCATTAATGGTGACTTCTCTTCTTCCATAATTCTGCACCGAGATACCCTTGTCCCAGTTACTGTTCACATTGTTCATGGAACCTTGGTCACAGCAATATGGCTTAGCTCTCAGGTGGAAGGAATCCCACTAGTAAGTACAGTATTGAATATAAAATAGCATTGTATACTGATGATATTCTCCTAACCTTACTAAAACCTGATAACTCAATACTAGGGACTTGGTCCCTTATACAAACTTTCAGTGATGTTTCCAGGTTTAAGATAAACCTGCATAAAACAGAGATATTACTATATAACTATTTCCCCTCCTCAGTGTGCAAAGCTTTTCCATGGAAATGGCGTAACACCAAGCTCAAGTATTATGAATTACTATCCCAAAGGACCTTGGTAATCTTGCCCTCTTAAACTTAGAACCATTAACAGTCCAATTTAAGGAAGACTTGGTTTCCTGGAGCAAACTGGTTCTTTCCTTTTCCTCCAGAATGAAACAATGCGAATGGATATTCTCCCGATTACTGTACCTTTATCAAACACTTCCTATATTTCCAGAACCACATTACTTTTCTTCATGTAATAAATGAATCTCTCACTTTAATTTTTTTTTGGGGGGGGGCAAACACCTTCAAATTCAATATTCTAAGCTTAAACTTGCACTAGCTAAGGAAGGAATGAACCTCACGAATGTATTCAACTATGCTTGGGCTGCACCTCAATATTATTTTTACTTGGATACTTTCTCAAGCTACCCCTTTTGGAAGAATACTGAAATAACCATTAACAATTTATACGACCTGGGTCCTATCCTCTTTTCAGCCGAGCTACCATCCCCTCTCTAATTTTACCCATTTCACTGCCTGGACTTAAGGTATGGTGCGGATTGAACAGCATTCTAGTTTTGAGCATATTTCTATTTTGTAGAGCACTGGTAATGGATGATGACTTCCTTCCCTCAGCAATGGATTTCACCTTTCCAAGATGGAGACATTATGACCTCACTTACATTTACCAATTTCTGGTTCATCATTACGTTGGCCCATTTGAGACCCTCCAAAATAATTATGGGGCTTACTGGCAGAGAACATTTCAGGTACCTGCAAGTATGGATGTACTTGCTTCAGAAGCGTAAGGAATACACTAAACTTCCTACTTTACTCCCTTTACTATTGGCCATGATTATAGACTTTCACAAAGACCACCTATGGGGCCATGTGATTGGCAATGCACATAAAGGGTTGCAGAAATTAAATCTGGAATCGACTCACTCGAGGTCTTAATAAATGGAATCAGGAACTTTGAACTACTGATAGATTACCCATAATGGGTGAAATATTTAATTCAGCATTAAAATCATCTCTTCAACCATATAGTGTGAGTTTGCGTGGAAGCTTGTGTTATTTTCATACCTTTGCTAGAATTCGTAATTTTATCACAACATTTTGGGAATTGCTGGAGGGCTGTGGGTTTAACCCTGCTGATCACAGAAACATAGACTTCAGCGGCAGATAAGGAATGCTTGGCCCACCCAGTCTACCCTATTTCCCTACCTTTTGGATAAGCTTCACATCCTAGTTAATCAACAGCCTACTTCCTCCTACCCCTCCCACTAGAATTGCCTTATGTCTGTCCCATGCATTCCTCGTGGACTCAGTTTACTATTACCATCTGGGTCATGTTGTCCAGACAATTTTTACTCAGGCCACCATCCTGGGACCCATTCACAGGCTGGCTAACTTGTTTATTAATCTTTTGTGTGGGACTGTGTCAAATGCCTTGCTAAAGTCTAGGGAGGCCACATCCGCAGCCCTCCTGGTCTAGTTCTTTGGTCACCAAGTCAAAGAAATATATTAGATTTGTCTGACATGACCTTCTTGCTGTGAATCCATGCTGCCTTGGGTCCCTGTGCCCTGCTGACCTCTAGGTACTCAGCACTGTTTCCATAATTTTCCCACCACTGAGGTCAAACTACCAGGTCTGTAGTTTCCTGCCTCTGCCTTGCTCCCACTTTTGTGGAGCAGAATAACTTCTGCCTTCCTCCAATCATCAGGTACCACCATACTCCCATGATTTGTTAAAAGCGGTAGTCAGTGGTATCACTAGTTCTCCCATAGTTCTTTTAATTCTGGGGTGAATCCCATTAGTCCTCATTGCTTTGTCCACCTTGAGTTTTGGAGTTCTTTCAGGACCCTTTCTTCTGTGAATGGACAGAAAAAGCTCATATTTTCTATTACTGCCCTGCAGTCCTACTAGAGGGACGTTGTTGCCCAGATAGAAATACTGACTGGTGATTCCTTTCCAGTGTCTCCTGAATTTATTTTAATGTCAGCACCTCCAGCTAACTATCAACTATCCTGTAAACCCCTGATTTGGACTAATATCCCAGCTGCTAAAAAAGATAACTTCGCACTTGAATGAAACAGGAGCCACTGATCCTAGGGTTGTGGCAACACATTATGGTCTAGATTTACTATCTTAAAAACTGCTGCCAAACAACAAAATGGACTGGAAAGATTTGAATTACTGATGGAGGCCATGGAAGTTTTACTATGCTACCATAGATGAACAGTGGACTCCATAACAAAACTATCTAGGCCCATTTGTTTGACCTTTTCTGAGAGGCAGATGTTATTAATATCTTTTTAGGTTTACATATTTGATTTGAGTGGTGTGGGAGAGTGCCTTGTGTCGGAGAGTCTGGCCTAAACTGTAGATGCACGTGTTGTACTTTGACTATACAGACATATCAGCTTTTTCTTTCTTCTCATTGTCTTACATTTTCTTTAAAAAACGACACCTGTAACAGACAACTGAGAAATTATGCCTATATTTTGATCATGTATTTGCCATGCACAATGCTTTTGACTGTTATCTCAGATGTATCTCTATGTGTTAATAAACACTAAATATATATATATATATATATATATATATATATAAAAAATAACTTTGTCAATTTCTTTATTTGCAGGTGCAACAAAATAGAATATTTTAGGGAGGGTTAATGAAGGAGGGGAGGGTTAATGAAAGGGAAGGGTGGAAGGGAGGGCAGCTGCAGAATAAGGGGTGCTAACTGCACATTGAGAGAGACTTGATAGACCTCTAGGCCTTTATCTGCTGGCAAATTTCATATGTTTGTATGGTGTCCTAGAATTAATCTCCTGTTGACAAATCTGCAAAAGAGTTTGAGGAGGCTCTAACTGCATCTCAAATTAACCCCTGAGTCCCAAATAGCTTTCTGCAATCATTTCAACAATGGAGCTATATACATTTTCAAACCAGGGATCCCAATTCCACATAAAGATAGATATATATTTCTGTAACCACAGATAAGTAAGCAGAAAAAGATAGAAACACTAGAAATAGCAAGTGAAGGCAGGGCAGGGAGGGGTGGGGTGGGTGTGGAATCGAGAGACTGTCAGGTGATGAGTTCCTAGGTCTCAAGAAAACATGACTGTGCAGACAGACAAAAGACAGAAAAGGAGAGGGCAGAACAGATCCTTGTTTTAATTCTTTCTGTGTAACAAATGGGACAGGGTCTTATTCAACCCTCTCACATACCCTCCTTAAGAGTGAACCTATTTAAAAAAAAAGTTTCCAAAACTTTTTTTAATTATAACATTACCAGATAACCTTTACAGTTCTGCATGATATGCAGTATCCTTTTTCCATAACAACCAGTACAGCAAACAGTTAAGTTTAAACTCACACATTTTTTTTCAGTCTTCAGAATTCTCAATTCCTGATCAGTAACTTGACAAAAAAAATAAAAAAATCAGCATTGACATTCTCTTTTCCAGATGTGCATCACTTTGAATTTAAACGGCTGTAGTGCCAGGTACCACCTTGTGATTCTGGAATTTTTATCCTTCATTAGATTAAGCCAACAGAGAGGATTTATGATCAGTTAAAGGTACAAAGTCAGCTCCTGACAAATAAAACTTAAGGGACTCAATGGCTCACCTTGCCACAAGGCATTCCTTTTCAATGGTGGGATACCTTTTTCTCTGTCATGCAATTTTCTACAATATACAGAATGGGATGCTCCTTCCCATTTATATTCTGACTCAGGACTTCACCTAGGCCTACCTCTGATGCATCTGTCTGTAACAAAATTGCTTCTCAAAGTCTGGGCTTCTTAAAACAGGGCTCAACATAAGGCAGCCTTGATGGCTTGAAAAGCCTTGTCACTCTTTGGGGTCCATGTCACATTATTTGGGCCCTGTTTCTTTGTGAGTTCAGTGAGGAGGGTAGCTAAATGGGCAAATTTGGGAACAAATCTCAGATAGTAACCAGCCAGCCCTAAAAATGGCCTGACATGTTTCTTTAGAGGCAAGACTGTTAGCATCAGCTTTTATCATAGAAATATCTGGCTTTACTTCTCCATTTCTCAAAATATATCCCAAATATTTGGTTTCCTGCATGCCCAATACACATTTGGTAGGATTCATGGTTAGATCTGCCTTTTTGATAGATTGGATAACTGCTCAAAGTGTTCCACGTGGCTTTTCCAGTCTGGACTGTACACTACATCATCATCCAGGTAAGCAGCACTATAACCAATGCAAGTAGCTAAAATTACATCCATGAATCGCTGAATGTAACAGGTGCGCCATGTAAACCAAATGGCACGGTAGTGAACTGATCACATCCAACAGGAGTGGAAATGCAGTTTTGTCTCTGGATTCTTTTGCAAAGGAAATTTACCAGCAGCCCTTGTGAGATTGAGAGTACTGATATACTTGGCACTTCCCAATTTGTCCACCAAATCATCTATCCTGGACATATGATAACTGTCAAATTCAGATGCTTAGTTAAGTTTCCTAAAATCAAGGCAGATTCTTACGCCCTTTTTTTATTTACAATTACCATTGGTGATGACCAAACACTTCTTAACTCTTCTAATACCTGTTTCATTTTCTGTATTTCCTTAACTATGTCTGCTCTTAACTGCTCTGGTAATCTGTATGTCTTTTGTCTGATAGGGCAAGCACTCCCTGTCACTATACATGCTCAACCTGGCATGGTGGTAAAAGTACTGTTAAATGTCTTTAGTAAGTTATGAATTTCTGCAGTTTGCTCGGAGGTTAATCAGCAGTTACAGTTTGTTCCATTCTGTCATAAGCTTTATCAATATCTTCTGTAGAAGTGCTGGTAAAACTAACAAAGCAGCCTTTGGTGTTCTTTTCAACCAATTTCTTCAGGAGGTTAACATGTTATATCTTGGTAGGATTTTTCCTATCGGGTCTCAGCCTTAACTGTGCCAGTACATCTAAGCACTTTATAAGGTCCTTGCCACTTCAACAGTTTATTTTCTGTAGAAGGTAACAATAGACAAGACCTTTTCACCGGGTTCAACAGCTTTTTTTTTTTACCCCATGGTCATAATGCATCTTCTGCTGGTTTTGGGCCTCTTCCTGATTACAATGGGCAATTTCAACATATTTTGCAAGTTTCTTTCTCAGGGCACATACATAAAATGTAATATATATTTTTCTGAGTGGGGTTATCTTCCCATGTTGCTTTGATTACATTTAGTGGCCCTCTAGGTTGTTTACCACACAGCATTTCAAATGGTGAAAAACCTGTTGATGTGTGTGGCACTTCTCTGTCAGCAAAAGCAGGACAGATAAGTACTGGTTCCAATCTTTCCCTTTTACAAAGCTTTTAACATGCATTTTAGGGTTTGGTTAAAGCGCAACATGACCATCTGAGGGTGATGGGGAGGTTCTTATGGCAGTGATACCTAGTAGTCAGTATAACTCCTTCAGTAATGCAGCACCAAAATTAGTATACCGATCAGTAATAATCTCTTTAGATTTTATTTATTAAAGAAATCAGAGTTACAACCTTAGAGTCAAGGACTCATTTACAAAGGCACCTCGTCGCAGGGAGGGCAGACAAGAAAAAACAATGTGAGCACAACAGAGGAGACATAACAGGTGCAAATACATATTACAATAAGAACATAATTCCACAAGATTAACAGGCAATGTTACATACAGTAATTACAGTTGTTAAAGAGAAGTAGATATGCTCACCCTGCTGAAAAATTTGGCAAGCTTTGCTGCCACTTTTACGACTGTGACAGTACACATTGGAACTGCCTCTGGGTATCAAGTAGCATAGCCACAGACTACCAAAATGGATCAATTACCCTTTTATTTTGTCTAAGGGACCGACCATATCCATTGCAATTCTCTCAAAAGGCACATCTATCTTTTTTGTCACTGGGGCTACTTTCTAATATCTAGCACAAGAACTGCAATAGGAAGTAACATCTTTATAAATCCCAAGCCAGTAAAATCTGTACAGCAATCCGACAAGGATGGGATCCTCTTCCAGTGACCAGCCATAGGACTATCATGTGCTGTCTGTAACAACTCTGTTCTATACTGCTTTGGTATGACCAACTGTTCTATCTGTTCCTGCATCTGAGGACTAGCCCAAACTCTGTACAGTAACCCATTATGTTTTCTAAACACTGGTTTACACTTTTGTTTCACCCCAGCTGCTTAAAATAACATTGGAGAGAAACATTGTTAGTTTGCTCAGAAACAGGACATTGGGCAGTTCAAAAGAGACTCCGTTCACATCTGATTCTGTGGGTAAATGTGAGTGCAATGATTAGCCTACTTTACCTCTACCTACAACAAAGCCCACTTCGTGTCTCCTCTGCCCCATACCTATACCCTTTACTCTCTCATCCTCACCCCAAATATTTCCTCTTTCCTATCTATGCTTGGTGCACGGGACTAAACCCTAACTGGTAAGGCGGTTTTGCCCCATCACTCTACTCTTCCCATTTGACAAGACTACATTTGGCTGACATTCTCTCCCGTCCTACTGACACAGCCAACCAGGCTGCCACTTCTATTGATTTTGCATTGTGCTGTTCCTCATATTGTGTACTGTAACTCTGGAACTGATTGTGCATAAGCTAAATACCTTTGTATATCTCATTGTACTGAACATGGAACCTTTGTAAATGGGCTACTAGCTCAAAGGTTGTAATCTGAGACATTAAATAAATAAAAACAAAATCATAATCAGTTATCAGTTTAGTTTTCAGCATTTTCATATATCAACTCCCTTATTTTCATCAGTCTTTTGTTGCTACGCTTTGTCGCTTCAGGTGTCCTCTTTCTTTCCTGGATTTCCGGATCTAGAAGCTGGTCTCAAACAAGTCCACATCAAAGCCACCAAAAGAAATGTGTCCCAACCCCATCATCTGTGTTATATATATATATATATATATATATATATTTTTTGCCTGTGCTGGTTACCACCACTGAAACTGCATGTTTCACTTCCTCAGATATTAACTCAGTAAATCCTGGAAAGTAATTTCTAGTAATGATAGGTACAGGTAACTTAGGCACTACCCCCACTTTCATTTGGTGCAACACCCATTAATACTCAGAATCACTTGGGTGGTGGGATAGTATCATGTGTCCCCATAGATGAAGATGACCCCAGTACCTGGTCCTTTTGCACAGTGTTTTCCCTGCACTTCAACATACACTAGAGTCTGTCTGCTTCCCAAATCAGTAAGTCCTTTCAAAGTCTTATCTCCCACCCTGGCGTCTGTTAAATACTTGCCCCAATTTGCTAAGGTCAAAGCTGCTTTAGTGTTACCTCTTTTATTTTTATGGTAGTTTCTTGCAATATGGCCTGGCTTATTACAGTTACAGCAAGTAAAGTCTTTGGGTGCAGATTTGTTATCTCACCACAGTTCTTATCTGAAATGGAGTTAAATTTGGGGACACACAGATCTTACCGTCCTTGGCTGTTACTTCATGACTGCAGTGTCTGTCTGGCCATCTGATAGTCCACAGCCAAAGAAAAGTACAGTTATGTAAGCACTTACCGTAACAGTAGATCTTCAAGAACAGCTCTTGCAGCAGGTTACACCATTAGGACTGAAGCACGGCGAGGCACCAGGACCCGGAATTTTCTAGCTAGCAGTATTCAGTGGGGACCACTCCCGGCGTTGGTCCTGCCCCGACAACAGGCACAGTATATAAGGGGCGGTCTCCCAGAATCTCAATTCTACCCCGCCAGAGACTCCCGTCGCTGGATGACATCAGGAAGAGGAGACTGGAGGATCCGCCATCAAATGGCAGTCAGAGAAATGCCAAGACACCTGATCCTAGGAGAAGGATGTTGGAACCAGAATCTACCTCCAGCGGGGATGGTGGGAGGAAAGTACCTGCTGCAAGAGCTGTTCTCTGAGATCTACTGTTACGGTAAGTTCTTACGTAACTGTACTATCTTACTTTGAGAAACAGCTTTTGCAGCAGGTTACACCATTAGACTGATTCCCAAGCAATAATGGAATCCTACACCACTGGGAGGAGGGAAGGAAGGTAGAAATCCTTAATGAAACCAAAGCCTAGGAAAGAAGTCCTTGAAGGACTGCTAGACCAAAACCTGCTCTTAGCCTCGATGCAATACCCAGGCTATAATGCCTGGCTAAGTGTGCACAGAGCTCCAAGTAGCTGCAACACAGATGGCCGAGGTGGACACATTCTTAAGGGCTGCAAAGGAGGTAGCCACCCTTCTTGTGGAATGACCCTTAACTGCGCCCGGTAAGGGTTTGTTCGCTGTGGTAACAAAAATGATACACTGAATGAGCCACCTGGACAGCGACTATTTGGAAACAGGAGCTCCTATCATCCTGTAGGCAAAGGAGACAAAAAGCTGGTCCGATTTTTGGTAGGGTTTGGTTCTGGTCAGGTAGTATCGGAGACAACTATGCACATCTAGGGTGTGCAACAGGGCCTCTCCTCGATTCGAATAGTTGGGAAAGTACACTGGTAGATCGATGTCTTGACTAAGGGTGAGAGCTAAGACCACCTTAGGCAGAAATTTGGGATTATTCTGTAGGGATACCCTGTCTTGGTGAAAAACCAAATAAGGCTCTTTGCACAAGAGTGCATGGAGTTCAGAAATTCTTCTGGCCAGCGTAGCAGCAACTAAAACAACGCCTTCCAAGTGAGAAGACGTGAGCTTGCAATCCACAGCTGGTTCAAAGGTGGCAGCGTGAGCTGCTCCAGGACAAAGGGTGGATTCCATGGCGGAACTGGATCCTTAATTGGAGGTCTAAGGTGGAGAATACCTCTCAGGAAGGCTCACGCCATGTCCAAATGGGATATGGTGCGTTGGCCTATCGGACAATGATAGCTGATATGGCACAGAGGTGTACTTTGATCGAGGAGTAGGCCAAGCCTGTCTGAAAAAGAGACAGGAGGTAGTCCAAGACCGACTTTTCTGGACAATCTAGAGGCGAAACCCCACGCTTGAGCCCATAGGCAAAAATGGTGCCATTTCATGGCATAAGTGGCATGAGTGGCCAGTTTTCTTGCAGCCACCAGGACATCAGCTACCTCTTACTAGACCCTGTGTCGCAAATGGCTATGTCTCTAGGAGCCAAGCGTGCAGGCCCATCTAACAAAGGTCCGGATGGACCAAGGAGCCCTCCTCCTAAGACAGCAAGTGAGAGATGATTAGCAGAGGCACTGGAGGTTCCCGGGATAGCTGGTGTAGTACAGGGAACCAGATCTGCCTGGGCCAGAACGGCACAGTGAGTATCAGAATCGCTTGCTCTCTCGAAGTTTCAGAAGAACCCTCTGGATCAACAGAAAGGGGGAAGGCATAGAGGAATCTGCCCGCCCAGGAGAGGGACAATGCGTCCTTGCCAGAAAACACCATGCCCAGGATCTAGTGAGCAAAAATTGGGCAGTTTTGCATTGGTTGAGGACACGAAAAGGTCTAACTCTGGTGTACCCCATCTGTGAAACAGATCCTCTACTACCTCCTGGAGTAATTCCCACTCATAGACTCTGGCCTGAGAGCTGCTCAGGCCGTCTGCGATGACAGTGTCCACTCCTGAGACATGAACAGCAATGAGATTTGCGCCGTGTTGCAAAGCCCAATCCCACCTCATAGCCTCCTGCAAAGCAGGTAGGAATGGGTGCCTCCTTGTTTGTTGAGGTAATACATCACCACGGAATTGTCTGTTTGTAACAGAAGGGTACTGGTGGAATCTCTGACTGGAAGGCCTGCAGGGCGTAAGAACTGCTCTCATTTCCATGATGTTTACGTGGAGATGAGTCTCTTGGACTGTCCACAGGCCCTGAGACCGGACACCGTCGAGTGTGCTCCCATCCGAGCCCTGAGGTGTCTGTGGAGAGTGTCCAATCGGAGACAGCGCAATGAAGGGACCCTGCCAACAGATTCTTTGGATCTAGCCACCATTGCCAATCCTGGATTATGGTCTTCGTGATCCAGACTGGAAGCTGCAGATGGTCTTGCTTTTGATCCGTTGGACCCGTAACATCCACTGGGTGACCCGCATGTGGAGATGAGCAAGTGGGACTGTTGCAATGGCCACAGCCATGTGTCCGAGCAGGCAAAGGACACAATCTGGCAGGAAAGGTCTTCTTTGCCGAAATGTCCCTGATGAGGGATCTGATGTGTTCTGCTCTGTCCTGGGGAAGAAAGGCTTTCCTTGGACGGTGTCCAGAACTGCACCTATGAACTGCAGAGTCTGAGATGGCACCAGACGCGACTTCTTGATTGATCAAGATGCCCAGCATCTCAACAGAGACTGAGTATAATGAATGAGGACATCAAGGCCTCCCGAGAGGGTGCCATGAGAAGCCAGTCATCCAGGTAGTGGAACATGCAGTGGTCTTGCCTCCTCAGAGTCGCTGCTATGACCGCCATACACTTCGTGAAACCCGAGGTGCCGATGACAGTCCGAAAGGGAGGGCTCAGAACTGATAATGGTGGTCCTGGAACTCGGCGCAGAAACTTCCTGTGCGCTTGAGTGATAGGTATATGCAGGTAAGCGTCCTACATGTCCAAAGACGCTAGAAAGGCATCCTGCTTCAGCATGGGAATCAGACCTGGGAGGGTCACCATGCGGAAGCGCTTGTACAGGACTGACTCGTTGAGGTCACTGAGGTCCAGTATCAGACGGAGGTCCTGGTTTCTTGGAACCAGAAAGAAGTGAGAATAATATCCTGCACCTCTGGTTCCATGGAACATGCTCTATCGCTTCTTTTTCCAGGAGTGTGAGCACCTCCTGCTGTATAAGCAGGGCTGCTGGACCCAAGTAACAGGAAAGCAGGGGAGGTCTTGCCAGTGGGTGGTCGAGAAATTCATGAAGTGGCCTTTCCTGACCAGTTGGAGAACCCACCAGTCTGTGGTAATTGACTACCACCCTGAACAGTGGCGGCGATGGGCCCCGACTTTCGTCCGTTGATCCAGGAGGCGGGGGCTGGGAAAGAGTCATGCTGTGGCAGCACTGGTCCCTGCAGGCTGGGCCGGTTTAGTGTAGCGTTGGGCTCTGCCTGGGGACGACTTAGCCTGGGCTTTCCGCTGAAAGGTGCCTTTTGTTGCTGGCTGGAACGTGGCTCCTGCCTTTGTTGCTGGCTGCAAACGGCTCTGGTTCCTATAGAAGGAACTGGCCCGAGTCTGTACATGACCTGTACAGACCTGACTGCCTTCCCAACGTCCTGGAGTCTGGTGATCACCTCTCTGAGGGTTCACCAAAGAGTACTTCGCCATTGCAGGGAACGTCAAGAATGTTCTTCTGTATGTCCGGGGTGAAGCTGGAGACACAGAGCCAAGAGTGTCGCCAGAGACAGATGCCTGAAGCTGCAAGTCTGGCGGACAAGTCCACAGAATCATATGGGGCTCTGTAATACTTGGGTACCCACAGCCGACCCTGTGCAGTGAAGATTTAGGAGTTCCGCCTTTTGATCACCATCCGGAAGCTTATCAACCAGGTCCTGGCCCTGTTCCCATAGGGCGTTCTGAAACTGTACCATGTGGGTTAGGTGGTTCAGGGACCTGATGGAGCATGTAGCTGACGCATACATTATCTCCTAGGGCGTCAAATTGTTTGGATTCCTGGTCCGGTGGCTGTGTGCTCATGTGTTATGGTCTTTGGGACCAGTCACGTGAGGCCGTAATGACCAGGAGTCTGCCAGAGGTTGTTGAGCCAAGTACTGGTCCTCTCTTGGGGCCTTGTACAGGTGGTCAGCTTTCTTGACACCGCAGGAGTGGAGTGTGGACTCTTCCACGCAGCCTGTGATGTCCATGAAGGTGTCCACCAAGGGTGGCTCTACCACAGGCTTTGGGTCTTTCTGCTGAAGATAAAGGGCAAGGTGCTGCCTTTACGTGGGTCGAGGTCTTCAGCATCCTACCCCATGTTGTCCTGGATGTGCCTCATCATCTCAGAGAAAGAGGAATCATCTGGAGGAGACCTGGGAAGGTCATGTGGGTCAGATGATGAAATGCTGAGTGGAGAAGGAGATCTGGAGTAATCCAAGGTATCCGATCTGGAGTCCTCCTACGGAATATACTGACGTCTGGGTCGCTTGGGGCTGGGAGACCCTGATGGAGATTTGAGGAGGCCTTCTCCGATCCAGGGATCTACCCTAGGAGGTGGAGTCTGCTCCTTGGGGTTGGTGGTCACCCTGCTGGCCCCTATGGTGGAGGGGCGTGGGAGGGGGAGGAGGCTTTACTGGGGCCCACATCTTTATGGATGGTGTCCCACCAGAAAGTAAGAGTTCCTTTATTTCTTGAATATTCATGCCCGATGGACGGGCCTGGCGCCAGTGTTCTGTCACCGTGATCACGCCTGGTCCTCAGGTGTCTCAGGGGTGGACAAAGGTTTCTTCAGAAGCCCAGCATCCTGTGTCGCCCGCCTGGTCTTCAGGCAAAACACGGTGTCCCCTCCGTGGAGTCCCTGTGACCGGTGTCTACCAGTGACTGGGGAGCAGTCTTGGCTCCAGTGAAACAGTCTCGGTCGCTGGCCGCGACTTGGTCCGGTGAACGCCTGGCTGGCGTCTGGTGCTTGGGCAATGTTCTCAGCTCCGCCAACACCTGGCCGATCCAGGTGCTTGGCTGACGCCAGGTCCATCATGCTTGAGGGACGCCAGGTCCTTGCCTTCCTGGGTGGAGGATCCGGGCCCCTAGGGGCTGGGAGATTGACCTGGAGTCGGGTCCTGACGTCGGGTGGAAGAGGAAGACTTGTGGTGTTCAGAGGACTTTGAAGAGCCCTGAAAGGGAGTAGAGAAGCAGAGGCCTGGAAGTCTTGATGGGCTGAAGAGTCGAAGAACTGCTGGAAGCCCAGACATTCACCGGAGGGGCCAAGACCCTAGCCCTGGAGGGACAGCGGTCCGACTAGGTAGAGCATGAGCTCAGCGAATCCGAGGCCCGGTTCGGGGATCTGGATCTTGCCTTGTCCCGGTGCTTGTTCCAGTGTTTGTGGACCTTGGAGGAAGAATCGCCCCTGGAGGAAGGTTCTTTGTCCATCCTACTAAGTTTTCCTCTAGCAGGTAAGCCTGAAGTGCCTTCTGACGGCAGATCCTGGTGCAGCTGTTGAACCCTTGGCAAAGGTGCAGGCCTTGGGTGTCGTGGTCCGGGATTAAGCACCGCCGCGGAAGAATGAGGATCCTTAAAGGGATCTGTTTTCCACAGGCACACTTTGAAAGGTGAGTGACCCTCAAATGAAGGGAGTTGGAGGACATTAGTTAAGTAGAAACTAAGTAGTTGTAAGTCATCATGCGCTAGGTAGAGACCGAGGGCAGATGCTGGCGAGTCGACAGTGGAAAAGAACTGGGGATTCTGAGGACTGCCCCATTATATACTGTGTCTGACATCGGGTGCAGGACCGATGTCGGCGATCCCAGCTGAATACTGCTAGCTAGAAAATTTCCGTGGGGTCCTGGCGCCTGCAGTCCTAATGGTGTAACCTGCTGCAAGAGCTGTTCTCGAAATAAGATCAGCCTTTCCCCACTTTCTGGTTGTGTTCTTTTACCCAATGCTGCATATATCTGTGGGAAGGATGATGAATTGCTCACGGCAGATATGTAGATCTATGGGACTGTTTTCCCTCTGGTTGGAGTCATTTAATGAGGAGTTCTCCGAGTTGGGTGAAGGCTTCTCAAGGACTGTCAACTGAGTGGTACTTCAGGGACCAGAATATTGGCCTGTAGGTTTCTCCTGAAATGTCATATCTTTTAGGATTCTCTTTTCACAATCTGCAAACCTGAAGACCTGGGTTTGAGTCCCACAATCCCCACTTGCATTACAGTATGACCCTCAGCAAGTCACTTAACTTGCTTGTGCTCTCAGGTTGCACCTGGACTCAAGCTTCAGCTTGAGTGTGCTCTCCTGATTAAAATATTTACAGACTATATGGGTTTCCCCTGATGTGATTTCCTGTGCCTGTGATTTAGAAAATGGATGGCTGTAGCTATAAAGGAGGGAAGCTGAATGGGTATAATTCAGGCCCTAAAAGTGTTACAGGTTCAGTCAACAGCTTATGTAAAGCAGATTTCCATTGGTAACAATATTTGATTAATTTAATCCTAGATGGACATTTCCATTTCAAGAAGGTAGACAGGCTTTCAGGTGCTGTCACTGAATGTTTCTTCCATCACTGGTGCTGGCTGTACAGTCTCAGTTTGGACTTTTGTCTCTGCTAGTTTGGCTGCCATTCTTTGGGTAATCACTCCTGGGCTTGCTGTTGCAGGATCCTTACCTTTCTTCTATGATTTCCTGGTACCAGGTCTAGTACCCACACACAAACTCCTGGCTTAAGAGTATGCACGTGTAAATCCCACTTAGTCCGACACCACCTGTTGTCCAGTCACAGGTCAGGAAGCACAGGAAAACCAGGAGCAATTATAACATGTGTAAGTAGTGTTTTATTATTTTCAATAATAAAATAAAATGAAATTGTTCAGGATACCTATTTATAAAGGCAGTACAAAGACAACAAAGTCCTTCATCTGAGGGTATCTAATTCTAAATTTCAATCTCACTCTAACAAAATTCCTCTTTTTATAAGAAGTCTTTGCCTGTCAATTTCTGCATCAGAGCTCGTTAATAGACATCCAGTTTCTCACAAAATGTATTAGAACTTTGTCAATTTCTTTCTTTGCAGGTACAACAAAATAGACCTGGTGTCCCAGAACTAATCTCCTGTTGACATCTCTGCAAGTTCGTTGAGGTCAAACTGCATCTCAGAGTTCCAAATAGCTTTTTGCAATCATTTCAACAATGTAACTATATACATTTTCAAACCAGGGATCCCAGTTTCACACAAAGATTCATATATAGTTTTGGTCCACGCATTTGTGTCCTCGCGCTTAGATTACTGCAACTCCCTTTATCTGGGCTTCCTGGGTTTGAAATCCATCACTTGCAGCTGGTGCAGCATGTGGCAGCCCGGCTTTTGACAGGTTCTACTTAATCCTGCTACATTACTCCAGTGCTGTGCAAACTGCACTGGCTGTCAATCTGGTGACGAATCACCTTTAAAGTCGGTTTACTGACTTTTAAAGCCCTCGTGGACAGGGCCGGACTATCTGAAAGAGCTCCTGGTTCTTTACTGCCCTGGTCGATCACTCCGCTCAGCCGATGAGGGCTGTTAAGAGATTCCAAGGGTGAACTTGAAGTCATCTGGTTCAAGAGCTTTTGCTTATGTAGCCCCACCCTTTGAATTCTCTACCCCACAGTTACGGAGTGTACAACTGTGGAGGAATTTAAGAAGGTTTAAAACCTATCTGTGGCAAAATGCTTTTTAGATAATTAAAGTGTTTATCACTGTATTAGCATTTGATATTAATTTGTATTGTTCTGTCATTGGATGTTTTATGATTTGTTTTTTTATATTGTTCGCCATGGCAATGGAAACATATATAAATAATATTATTATTATAACCAAAGATAAGCAAGGGGAAGATATAAGCAGTAAGAAATAGCAAGTGAAGGCAGGGAGATAGCGGGGAGAGGTCCCGAGGCCATCAGAGTGATCAATTCATGGGTTTCACAAGAAAATTGGATTGCGAATCAGACAAACAAAAGACAGAAAAGAGAGGACAGAACAGATCATTGCTTTTAATTCTTTCTGCATAACAAATGGGACAGGGTCTTAGTCAACCCTGTCACACTGGGCTGCTGTCAAGGAGGCTGTGGCTGAAGGGACCAATACTGGAAAGCCAATTTCTTAGGCTTTTTTAGTGTCCTTTGGGATGACGTCATATAATCTAGCATAGCACTGGACTTCTCAGTAAGAGTGAGATATCCCTCCACCCCAGGGTCAAAGAGTTTGGTGTCCAAGAAGGACCTCAGCCAACCTGTGCTGAATGCTGGCATTCAGCCAGCAACTGACTCTGGTCTCTGATGACTATCACCAGTGACTGCTGCTCTGCCCCAATGGGAGGTGGATTGTATCAAAGACACCCAGCAGGGAGGACCGAATATTTATTTATTAAATTTTGTTGACTGGGTAGGCCCACTGAGCCCCAAGGTCCCTTTTTCAGGGGCGACCCGGATAACAATACAAGTCAGAAGAATGAACAAGGACATAAGGAACATTTGAGGTACTGTGAGTTACATTGGCCATCATCATGGCATAACTAGCCTAATAGAGATCTGGGGACACTGCAGCATACATCTTTCTAGTGGCGTGGTCAGTCTTGCAAGAGCAGGCCTGTCCACGCCTCTGGTTTCCGTGTTTCTGGAAAATCATGTCTATCGCCAAGTCCTCCATGGAGGGATGGTCAGAGAACCCTGAAAGGGACTGTATACTTGTGGACCATATGGGCAGAGGATGCTGGATGCCAAAGTTCCGGGTGTCCCAGAATGGCCTCAGCCATGGGAAAGGCAACCACTGGGGATTCATCTTTGTCCAGAATGTCAATAAAGGGTGCTACCCCTTCTGAGCTGGCTCCAATGAGACTGACATGGGATTCTGAAATACAATGGAGAAGGGCCCTGAAAGACACAGGACCATGCTCGGTAGAGAGCTCCTTGGCTGATTCCTGATCGAGGAGGAGAGTTCCAGAGGAGGCCATACAGTCATGGTCTAAGTCATCCGAGGACTCCTCAAAAGCAGCGCTCAACCGTTTCTTGCCATGGACCACTACAGTATCCTCTCCCAGGGTGATCTGCATCAACAGGCCTGGCAAGCTGGTGGCCGATGAAAGGGCCTCCTTAGTCAGAGTGCCCACCTTCGACTGCGATGATGGTGGCTACACCCAAATGGTCGCAGAAGCAGCTGCAGGGAGCACCTGCATTGCATGGACCAATGGGGGAACCACTGGCGGCTGCCAAGAACCAGAGTTCCAGGAATAGAGACCTACCCTGCCCTGCAATAGCCCATTGTTACCAGAGGAGCCTCATAAGTACCTGTGCAGCTTGTGATAGGTGCCTCTCCTTGCCCCATGCTGAGAAGGTTAAGAAGCATCGAGGGTGACGCCTCCCAGTCAAGCAGAATTGAGAGTGAGAACACCTCAACTGGACAATCAACATCCAGGTGAGCCTTCTGGCTGGCTGTGGTATGAAGGTGTTGGATCAGGGAAGGGTGGTGGACGTGGACTACTTGGACTTCAGAAAGGCCTCTGACACAGTTCCACATAGGCTGGTAAACAAGTTGGGAAGCATGAGGCTGGGCAATAAGATGGTAACCTGCTTAGAAATTGGGGATAGGAGGCAGAGGTGGTGGTAAATGGAGTTTGCTTTGAGGAGGGCAGAATGACCAGCAGGGTACTGCAGGGGTCAGTCCTTTTAATGTCTTCATTAGCGACACAGCAGAGGAAGTGGAAGGGACGTTCTATATCTTTGTGGATATCTGCAACAGCGTGAACACCCGGAGAGGATGAAAAGAGACTTAAAATGACTGAAGGAGTGGTCAGAAGTTTGGCAGTTAAGGTTTAATGCCAAAAGTGCAAAATAATGCACTTGGGTCACAGGAACTCGGGGTGCAGTACAAAATGGGGCAGAGATACTAGCAATGAAAAAAAAAGGAAAAGGGCCTGGGTAATCATATTGGATGACCTGAAGGTGGCCAGACAAAGCGATCGGAGAGCTAGTGGGATGCTGGGGTATTTAGGTAGGGTATTAACAGCAGGAACTGGTGCTGCCACTATAAATGTCCTTGGGTAAGACCCCACCAGGAGCACTGTATCCAGTTTTGAAGGACAGATCTCAGGAAGGACATAGGACTAAGCCATCCAAAGGAGGGCTACCAAGACTGTACAGGTTCTACATCAAAAGTCCTATGAGGAGAGGCCAAAGGAACTAAACATGTACAACCTGCAGAAGGAGAGGGGATATGATCGAGACAGTACAGTTACGTAGAAAGTACAGTTACCATAACAGTAGATCTTCGAGAACAGCTCTTGCAGCAGGTCACACCATTAGGACTGAAGCCGGCAGGCGTCAGGACCCCAGGAAATCTTCTAGCTAGCAGTCTTCAGCGGGACCACCTCACGTCGGGTCCCGCCCGAGGACAGGCATGTAGTACATAAGGAGGCGGTCCCGCCAGAATCCCCAGTTTTCCCACCGAGACCTCCAGCCGCTGGATGACATCAGAAGTGGAGACTGAGGATCCGCCATCAGAGGAACAAAGGAGAGTAAGCTCCTTCCGAAGCCTGGTTAGGCCTTACCTCCTCAAGGGAATGGTGGGTGGAAGGTCGCTGCAAGAGCTGTTTCAAAGATCTACTGTTACGGTAAGTATACGTAACTGTACTATCTTACTTTGAGATACAGCTCTTGCAGCAGGTTACACCATTAGACTGATTCCCAAGCAATAGCGCCTAGAGACGCCTAGGGAGGAGGCATAAATAGAGATCTTGAAAAAATCCTGAATCTAGGACAGGAGACCCTGCAGAGCAGCGAGGCAGAAAACCTGCTCTCCGCCGTGAGAAGCGTGTCGAGCTGTAGTGCCTAATGAAGGTGTGCACTGAGCGCTATGTGGCTGCGGCACAAATGGCCGAGATGGGACGTCCCGCGAGTCTGCGGCGAAGTAGCCACCCCTAGTCGAAAGGGCTCCTGTTTGTTGTTGTAGCAAAGGAAATGCACTGGACAAGCCAGCGAGAAAGAGTCTGTTTTGAGACTGGTTGGCCCAACATCCTCTCAGCAAAGGAAATAAACAGCTGTGCGGATTTGTGATGCTGTTTGGTCCTGATCAGGTAGCATCTTAAGGAGCGTGAACATCTAGGGTGTGAAGCAGTGCCTCTCCTCTGTTGGTGTACCTGAGAAGTACACCGCAAATCGATGTCCTGATTAGGTAAGGGCTGAGACCACCTTAGGCAGGAATTTAGGATTCGTCCCTCAGGGACACTCTGTCCTGGTGGAAAATTAAATAAGGTTCCTTACACATGACGGCATGTAGCTCAGAGATTCTCCTTGCTGACGTAATAGCAACCAAAAATAGCGTTTTCACGACAGAAAACGTAGCTCGTAATCTCGGGGCAGGTTCAAAAGGGCAGTATGAGCTGCTCCAGGACAAAGAGTAGGTCCCAAGGAGGGACGGATCCTTAATGGGTGGTCATATGTAGCACCCCTCAAAAAGTCACGAGGCATCGAGTTGTACATTGTGTTAGCCTATCGGGTAGTGGTAGGTCGTAAATCGCATAGAGGTGAACCTTAATTGAGGAGGCAGGCAAGGCCTGAGGAAAGCAGGTATTCTAGAATTGATTTTCTGGGCATTCTAAAGGGGAGAGACCACGTGCCTGAGACCACAGGCAAAACCGGTGCCATTTCATGGCGACGCCGATGCGCTGCCGGCTTTCTGGCAGTAGAAAGGACTTCCGCCACCTCTTGCGAGACCCCGTGTCACAGAATGGCTATGTCTCGAGGAGCCAGGCATGCAGGTTCAGTGTGAGCGAAGTCCGGTGGACTAACAAACTCTCCTCCTGAGACAGCAGATGGGCAACGGGAGTGAAGGTTCCCGGACAATTCAGGCCAGCATGGGGAACCAAATCTGTCTTGGCCAGAAAGGCACAACCAAGATCATTGTTGTGTGCTCCCTGCAAGTTTGAGAAGGACTCTCTGGATCAACGGGAAGGAGGGAAAGGCATAGAATCTGTCCGCCCAGGAGAGGGACAACGCGCTCGCCAAAAACACCAGGCCCTGGATCTAGCGAGCAAAAATTGGGCAGTTTTATGCTGGTTGGGGAAGTGAACAAGTCCAATTCTGGAGTGCCCTATCAAGAAACAGATCCTCTGCTACCTCCTGAAGAAGCTCCCACTCGTGGACTCTGGCCTGGGATCGACTCAGGCCATCTCAGGTCATGTTGTCCACTCTGGGAACATGAACTGTAATCAGGCTCGCTACGCGGTCGACTACCCATTCCCACACCTCATGGCCTCCTGCAGAGGGATAAGAGTGTGTCTCCTTGCTTGTTGAGGTAATACATCACCGACGTTGTTCTGTTTGAAGCTAAAGAGTACTGTGGAATTTCTGACTGGAAGGCTTGCAGGGCATACAGGACTGCCCTCATCTCCAGAATGTTGATGTGGAGGTGAGCCTCCTGAGGTCCGTGTTCCTGGGACCTCACCCGCTCAGGTTTGCCCCACCCCAGCCCTGAGGCGCCTGTGGAGAGGATTACCTCTGGGACGGCGCTTTACAAATGGGACACCCACGGAGAGTGTCCCTGGTTCAGCACCATTGCCAGTCCCGAATCACGGCCCTCGTGATTCTGACTGGCTGCTGCATATGGTCTTGCCTCTGATCCCATTGCACTTTGAGGCATCCACTGGGTTACCCGCATGTGGAGCCTTGCCATCGGATGGTTGGAATGGCAGTAGCCATATGTCCGAGCAGGCGAAGGAGCAGTCTGGTGGGGACGGTCTTCTTGCCAAGAGGTCCCTGATGAGGGACCTGATGCGGTCCCGCTCTGTCCTCGGAAGAAAAGTTTCCCTTGACGGTGTCCAGAAAGTACAGTTACGTAAGAACTTACCGTAACAGTAGATCTTCGAGAGAGGCTCTGCAGGTAATTACATATGAGACTGACGCCGCCGGCGCAGGACCCCACGGAAAATTTCTAGCTAGCAGTCCCTGGCGGGACTGCCCCCACGCCAGGGTGACCGCGTCATACGACGTTGGTAGAAAGGGGCAATCCCGACGCCCGCTCTTCCAGTTCTTTCCCGCCACAGGCCCGGACGAGATAAGCAGACATTTTCCTCAATGGAAAAGGAGCTGAAAAAGCCTAGGGGATGGAGGGCGGGAAGGATAGTTACTGTAAGAGCCTCTCGAAGATCTACTGTTACGGTAAGTTCTACTAACTGTACTATCTTACTCGAGAGGGCTCTTGCAGTAGATAATTACATATAGGACAGAATCCCAAGCAGTCTGAATAAGGAAAAGGCACCAGGAGGAGGAAACTACTCCAAGAAATAGCCCTAACCGTGCAAGCCTCAAGACAGGAGGCCTTGCAAAACAGTTAGCCCAAGCCTGCCTCGTAGAGGCAATTGTCCAAACTGTAATGTTTAGTAAAGGTATGGATGGAAGTCCAAGTGGCGGCAGCACAGATGTCTGCCGAGACACGTTTTGAAACAAGCAGCAGAGGCTGCTACTCCACGAGTGGAGTGACCTCTGACTTGACCAGGCAGGGTCTTGTTGTACTTGTCATAACAGAAGGTGATGCAATGGGCCAACCATTTGATAGGCATTGCTTAGAGACAGCATTGCCTTCTCTTTGTGGGCAAAAGAGACGAACAACTGATCAGTCTTTCTGAGATCCTTCATCCTATCGGTGTAGTATCTCAGGATCCTGTGAACATCCATGGTATGGAGCAGGTATTCTCCTTGATTGGAGTACTGCGTGAAGAAGGCAGGTAATTCAATAGACTGATTCAAGGTAGATTCCGCTACCACCTTCGGGAGAAACTTAGGATTCGTATGAAGAGCTACTCGCTCTTTGTGAAAAATCAGATAAGGGATTTTGCACATCAGGCCTGAGCTCGGAAATTCTCGCAGCAGAAGTAATGGCCACCAAGAAGAGCGCCTTCCACGATAAAAACTTCAAGTCTGCAGAAGCCGCAGGCTCAAAAGGAGGAAGGGTAAGTTTCTAGAACAAAGTTCAAGTCCCATGGGGAGCTGAATCTGACAGGGGCCTAAGATGAAGGACCCTCTGAGGAAAGTTCTGATACCTCCAGCTGGGCAAATGCCTTGTCAGTGAAAGGGACATTGTAGGCTGAAATAGCCGCCATATGGACTTTCAAAGAGGAGTGACTAAGACCCAGGTCAAAAGATGATGCATGTACTCAAGCAGAATGGACACAGGGCAGGAAAATGGTTCCACATTCCTGGCGCAGCCCAGATAGAAAATCTTTCAATTTCATGGAGTAGGTGGACCTAGCGGAGGTTTTAGCCTCCACCAGAATCTCGGCCACCTTAGGAGAAACGCCAAACGAGATTGAGCTAGGTCTGCAGGACCCATGCATGAAGTTGAAGGGACTTGAGTCCCGGATGTACCAGGGTCCTGGGTCAGCAATCCTGGAGATAAAGGAAGAGGAAGAGGAGGAACCTCTCAGTATTGTTGTAGAAGAGAGAACCAGATTTGCTGGGCCAAAAAAGGGCGATCAAGTCATTCTCGCTCCTTCTAAAGCCAGCTTCTGTAACACACGAGGGACCAGAGGAATTGGGGAAGCACAGATGAATCTGTCCTTCCAGCTTAGAGATAGAGCATCGTTCCGAAGCGTCTCGCTCTGGAGCAGCGAGCAAAAGATTGGAAGCTTTGCTTTGGGAGGAAGTGAACAGGTCTATCTGAGGAGTCCCCAAATCTGGAAGATGCTTTTAGAACTTTTTCGTCCATTCCCAGTGCGGTGGTAGAGCCGCCGAGCGACAGTCTGTCTGCCACTAGCGTTGTCGACTCCTGGAACGTGATCGTCCGTGAGGTGAAGGTTGTGAGCTGCTGCCCATTTCCACACCTCTCATCACGTCCCTGCACAGCGGGTAGGATCGAGTCCCTCCCTGCTTGTTGAGGTACCACACCACGCATAGTTGTCTGTTTGGACAGCTAGGTGACCGGAAGGATGAATTGTGAAGGGCTTGGAGAGCATACAACACTGCTCGGCTCGAGCACGCTATGGAGAACTATCTCCATCTTTGACCATAGGCCCTGGGTTCGGTGAGGACCCAGATGGGCTCCCAACCTTCGCCTGAAGCGTCCGTGGGTCAGAGAGTCTGATCGGGGAGGATGAAAAAGGGGACCCCTGGAATAGGTTCTCTGGAACCATCCACCATTGCAAGTCTCTTACCATTGGCAAGGAGATCAGAACTAGCTGATCTAGATCGTCCTGCCCGTTGATCCCACTGAGATCGGAGAGTCCACTGAGAGATTCTCATGTGGAGGCGCTGCCCATGAACCATCGGGATGGCCGCCGCCATGAGCCCCAGTAGATGAAGCACTGACCTCGCCGACCCTCTTGCTCGGTTACGAGGGAAATCTGTGACTGGAGGGAGGCCCCCTGTCCGGGAGGCAGAAAGGCCTTGCACAGGGATGTGTCAAGAATTGCCTCGATGAACTGGAGCCTCTGTGAAGGCTCCAGGTGAGACTTGAATGGTTGATGGTAATACCCAGGCCAGTGAAAACCTGCTGGGTGAGGGAGAGAAAATACAGGAGTTCCTCCTGGACGAGGCCGCAGGAGCCAGTTGTCCAGGTAGGGAAAACCTGAACTCCCAAAGTACGGAGGTGGGTCGCTACCACCGCCAGGCATTTGGTAAAGACTCGGGAGCCGAGGAAAGGCCAAACGGGAGTGCCCGAATTGCAATGAACCCCTGAACGCAAACCTGAGGTACTTTCAGTGCGAGGGCTAATGGGGATGTTCAGGCACGCATCCTGCATATCTAGTGCACAAAGTCATTGGCCCGGCCAAGCAGGGGCAAAAGGGTTTGAAGGGAAAGCATCCTGAACCTCTTGTATTCCATATACAGGTTCAGAGAGCTGAGATCAAGGATAGGTCTGAGATCTCCTGTCTTCTTTGGTACTAGGAAGAAGTGGGAATAGTAACCCGTCCCAAGAGGTGAGGGGGGACGGGTTCTATAGCCTGTTTCGCAAGAAGCGCGAGATTTCTTCCCTGACCAAAGGAAGATGGTCCCTTGAGTAAGCGGAGTTCGGGGACGCGGAGGTTTCTGTAGAAACTCTATGGAGTGCCCTCTGCTATGATCTGAAGCACCCATGAACTGATGTTATCCTCTCCCAACCCGGAAGGTGGAGGGAGAACCTCCTCACCGTTCCTCCGGGGCTGCCGGAGGCGGTGGGAGAGGGAAGGAGTCAGATGGCATGAGGCAGCGCCGCAGCTGGGGCACCCTGCTTTTTGGGCGGCGGGGCCTGGCAGCTGTGGGTGCCCGACGCTTAGCGCCCGCCTTCCTGAGGTTTCGCTGAGGCCGCTGCATCTGCGCAAAGGGACGGCGCGGGGGCTGGGGACCGGTACATTGAATCAACTGGATTGAAGGGCCGCCCCTTCTCCTGTAATCAGTGATGATGTCTTGACATCACCACCGAAAGCATAGAACCCTGAAAGGTGCTTCTTGGATCGCTGACTGCACTCCGGGACCAGACCTGACACACGGAGCCATGCATGACGCCAAGACTGATGGCAAAAGCAGAGCTCTGTCCTGCGGTGTCCATCCTGCGTCGTAGGTCGCCCTCAAAATATGACGACTGGCTGAAAGAGCAGAACGGACTAGGTCAGCCAACTCCTGCTTGACTTGGGAGTCAGGCAAGGAGTCGATCTTAGCTTCCGCCTGTGTAAGGACGCCCTTCTGGTAATCCCCATATGTGTTACATAGTTCAGAGCCCTAATCCCAGTGTGGAAGAAGCGCCGATCTTCCTTCCATACTGATCCAGACGGCGATTTCTTATCCGGGGAGACGAGTCAAGTGTTTTGGGTGTGCTGACCGCCATGAGCGCACTAATCACAACCGAGTCCAGACAGGGTGAGAGTCTAAAGTCTACACCTGAGCCTGGTATAGCCTGTTCGACTTCCTGGGAAGTGGGGCTAAAGCCGACGGTTGCTTCCAAATCATGGAAACAAGGTGGGGTGGCACCAGAGTAGGAGCCGTAAGGGTAGTCCAGATGTTCGGGGAAGTTTAACCTGCTGAGGATCTGGCTCTAAGGAGTGCCACTGATGGACCTCCTGGATCTTCCTGAGCAACTCCGTGAAGGAAGGATCCTCCGAGGAGACTTTGGAGGAGTCCTCGGCCGGGCTTAGACGGAGAGCTGGCTGTCGTTTCTTCGAACATCCATCGGAAGCCTCGAGGAGTCCGAGAGAGAAGAGGAAGAATCTGAAGCAGAGTAAGGCTTCCTAACTCGATTAGGGGAGGAACGGGTTCCTTGGGGAATCTCAACGCTGTCCTGCCCCTCTGGATCCCGAGGGTAAAGCCCGAACTGAGGAGGAGAGGGAGTGTGCCGCCTGGGGCGAGTGGGAGCCGGGTGGCAGCTGCCGTCCGAAGGCGTGTTCTCGACTTCCTTGGTGAGCTGAGCCTGGCCTCAGCCCACCAGAGGCAAGAGTCTCCTGAAGATCCACCGTGGCCTAGGGGCGTGGAAGAGGAGGAGGGATAGGTGTCACGGAGGAAATCCATAAGGAGTATCCGTAACCTGCCGCGGGTATACCGGAGCCGGGTACCGTGGTGTCGGGTACCGCGTGCGAAGGGGTTGGCACCGGTACTGCGGCGCAGGATACCGCGGACCTAGGAAAACCGCGGCCGGATATGACGGTGGATGCCCAGGCACTGGAGGAGCTGTCGGAGCAGACGGCCCAGCTGGGTACCTACGGGTAGATCAGTTGGGATAGGCCCGTGGGGTGGAGGGCCCGATGGAAGAGGAATATCCCCGCCGGCGTTGAGGGGCCGGTATTGAACCGGCATCGGCGGGCCGGTGTCGGGCCGGGCGACGGAGGAGCCAGGCTGGGATCGGGGAGCCGGATCAGATCCGCTCTTCAGGAAGAGGATCGGACAGTAGCCCAGGGTCCTGAGCCTCGTCCGGGACGGCGGAGAAAAATCCCGGGTCGGGCAGGGGGATTGGGGCTCCTGGCGCAGCGAAGGCTGCAGGGAGCCTGGTACCGACAGGCGTGGCAGGGTCTGCGCCGTAGGGCTCCAAGGCCCGGGCGCACGCCGGAGGAGCAGATGTGTGACTTTGCGGGTCGCATTCCGCGGACGCCAGAGGAGCCGCGCCCAACTTGGGGTCCTCGTCAGAGGCGGCCGAGTATGTGAGGAGGCCCGTCCGGGGACATTGCTGTGCCGCTCGGGTCGAGCTGCCTTAGCGGTCTTCTCCCGGCAGAGACGCTGGAGGAGCCGACGTCCGCTTAAGGGGAGGTGCCCACACCAGTAGGCCACAGGCCTGCGGTGGTACTGGGGCTGGAGTCTCCTTTGCCGCGAGACACCCGGCGGGCTCGAACGTGAATGACAGGCGGGAGCGACGCCTCCAAAGCCTTGGAGGCTGCCGTGCCGAGCGATCCTCGGAGGGGATAAAGAGCTGCTCTCGCGACTCCGCCGGAGTCGCAGAGGAGGAGGCCTTTCTCCTGGTGCCTTCCTTGTCCCGCCTTTATGCCCTTTTCAGGGAGGTCGACACCTGCCGAAGTTTCTTCAACTCCTTCCATCGCGGACATCATCTTTTTAGGAGATGGGCTTCGAGACTGCTGGCATCGCCTGCGGTTGGTCGCGGTTGAATTGAAGGCAGTGCAGGCACTTGTCGACCGCGGGTCGGGGCCTAAGCAGAAAAGGCAGAGGGAGTGACCGCCTTTGTGAGGCATGCCGCATTAGTCGCACTTTATTCTTTGAAGGGGATGACATAAACTGACGCTCACCTGATGAAAGAAAATAAAAATCTATACTGAAAACTTGTTCGAAAAACGACGAAGTAACAGGACTGAGCGATAAGAACTTAACCTGCAGGCGCTGCATGAGCTGGACGGCGGAAAGAACTGAAGGCGGATGCCCAGGACCGCCTTTATACCCGACATCGTATGACGCCGGTCACCTGACGTGGGGGCGGTCCCGACAGGGACTGCTAGCTAGAAATTTTTCCGGTGGGTCCTGCCACCGTCAGCGCCAGTCCTATATGTAATTACCTACTGCAAGAGCCCTCTTAAAGTAAGGTCTGCACCTATGAACTGCAGCTTCTGGGACGGTACCAGGAGAGACTTCGAAGTTGATAAGTATGCCCAGCGCACTGAAAAGAGCCTGGGTGTTCTGGATAGCTACCAACAGCGCCTCGGAGGCGGCTATGAGAAGCCAGTCGCCCAGGTACGGGAATGGCCCTGTCTCCTTAGAGATGCTGCCACGACTGCCATGCACTTGGTAAAGACCCTGGGGCCGATGACAACCGAAAGGAAACGCCTGAACTGAAGATGGTGGTCGAGAAACTCAAGCGCAGGGAACCTCCTGTGCGCTTGAGCGATGGGGATGTGCAGGTAAGCGCCCTGCATATCCAGTGACGCCAGAAATGCGTCCTTCTTCAGCATGGGAATAAGACCCTGAAGAGTCACCATGTGAAACCATTTGTAGGCGACTGACATGTTGAGGTCGCTGAGGTCCAATATTGGACGGAGGTCCCCTGTTTTCTTTGGAACCAGGAAGAAGTGGGAATAGTAGCCTGCTCCTCTCTGGTTCTCTGGGATGTACTCACTGCTCTTTTGCAGAAGCACGAGTACTTCTTGCCTGATAAGCAATCTGTGCTGACCCGAGTAGCGGGAGAGCAGAGGAGGCCTTGTGGGTGGCTTGTCTATGAACTCTATAAAGTGGCCTTTTGACCAATTGGAGTACCCACCTGTCGGTGGTGATAGACTGCCACCCTGGCAGGTGGTCCAGTACTGACTCCCGACCTTGGTGTCCCGTTGATCCTGAGGGCGGGGCCAGGAAGGAGTCATGCTGTGGCGGCTGAGGTCCTGCAGGTTGGGCTGACTTGGCGGGACGTTGGCCTCTACCTGAGGACGACTTCCCTGGGCTTTCCGGGAGAAGGAGCCCTCTGTTGCGGGCTGGAACAGGACTGTTGTCTCTGAGTCCGGCCACGAAAACAGCTCTGGTGCCTATGAAAGGAACCAGGCCTGGGTCTGTACATAGCCTGGACAGACCTCACGGCCTTCCCAGCCTCCTGAAGCTTGGTGAGGACCTTCTCTGAGGACTCACCAAAGAGAACTTTGCCGTGGAATGGGGCGTCCAGTATGTTCTTCTGGATGTCCGGGGTGAATCCGAGACACAGAGCCATGAGTGTCTCCGGAGGCATATGCCTGAGGCTGCTGCTTGGCCGAGGAGTCCGCAGAGTCTCACGTCTGGCACCTGGGTTCCCACGCCTGAACCCGCGTGGAGGAGCTGAAGCAGTTCTTCCTTCTGCTCACCTCCCGGCATCTTTTCTGCAAGCTCTAATCCCTGCTCCTACAAGGCGTTCGAAACTGGACCATGTGGGTGAGATAATTGAGGGACCTAATGGCGAGGTTGCAGCTGCGTGATGTGCGCTTGCCCATCGCGGCCAATTGCTTGGACTCTGGGTCCGTGGCAGGGTGCTCAGATGTTGCAGCCTCTGGGACCGGGTCATGTGAGGCTGTGATGACCAGGGAATCAGCCAGAGGATGAGATGCCAAGTACTGGTCCTCCCTAGGGCCTTGTACAGGCGGTCAGCCTTCTTCGGCATCGCCGGGAGTGAATGTGGACGTTCCATGCTGCCTTGGTGACGCCCACGAAGGAGTCCACCCAAGGGTGGTACCACCACAGGCTTTGGGTCCTTTTGCTGAAGATAACGCACAAGGCGAGCCTCTCGGGTCAAGCTCTTCTGTGTTCCAGCCCATATTCTCTTGGATATGCCTCATAATCTCTGAGAATGATGGGTCATCCGGAGGAGATCTTGGGAGCTCACATGGGTCCGGAGAGGGACGCTGATGGGAGAAGGGATCTGGATCTGCCTGAGAAGTCCGATCCCGAGTCCTCCGTCGAAGGCGAGTAGCGGTGTCTTCTGGGTCTCTTGGGACTGGGTGACCCTGAAGAAGATCTGGACGGAGGTCTCCTCTTTTCTGATGGTCTGCCCTGGGAGATTCAACAGGCTCCTGGGGGAAGGTACTGGCCTGCTGCCCCGGATGGGGGGTGCTGGGGTCAGTGGAGTCACGGGTGGAGGAGGAGGAAGAGGAGGAGGTGTGGGAACCACTTTCTTTTAATGGTATCCCACCAAAAGGTAAACAACTCCTTGACCTCGCAATATTGAGATCCGACGACGGGCGGGCACTGGTGGTCGGTCGCCGGGTTCGGCGTCGGCCCCAGGGTCTCTGGTTCAGGAGAGGTTCCCTCGGGGTTCAACAGGACCGGGTTAGCCCGCCTGGTCTCGGGCTGTGTCGACTCCCTCCTCCGTGGCGCCTCCTGGCCGCGTCCGGTAGGTGGCGTGGGGTTCCTCTATCTGCTGGGACGGGCGCCAGTCTCCCAGCCGCATCCGCGGTGGAGAAGGCCTGGCCAGCGACGGACGCCTGGCTGTCGCCGGGTCCCGGACCGGTGGTGCTTGTCCAACGTCCGGGTGGGCGCACATCGGGTCCGACGTTCTCTTGAGCCGGTGTCAGCTCCTTGTTATCCGCTGGGGAGGAGGCAAGGAGACCGACCTGACGCCGGGGCCGAGTGGCGGAGCCGACTTGTGGTGATGGTAGTCCCTGACCTCGGCGAGGCCTTGGACGATGAGGAAGAAGGCCTGGAGGTCATAACAGGCTGCAGAGTGGAGGAACCCGAAGAAGACTTGACCGCGACTGGGGAGGCTGAGAGCGGGCCCAGGAAGGTGGCGGTCGGACCGGGAGCCGGAGCTACGGAGTCGGAAGCCCTAGAAGGGGATTTAGATCTCACCTCTCCTGTGTTTTTCGAGGTGCCGGTGGGCTTTCTCTGAAGAGTCCCCTTGGAGACAGGCTCCATGGCCTTTCATCTCTTCCAGAAGGTAAGCTTGAGGGCTTCTGAGGACGGAGCCAGGTCCGACTGTTAAAGCCTTGACAAAAGGAGCAGGCCCGGGTGTCGTGGTCCGGGCTCAAGCACCGCACGCAGGCCTAATGTGGGTCTTTAAAGGGAATTTGCTTCCCGCAGGCACACTTTGATGGATGGCCTCGCGGATGTTGGCAAGGACATCAGATGGCAGACGATTCAGAATTGAAGTTTTTGTCGAAGAAACGGGAAAAGAACTTTTTCCAGGCGTCGCCAGACACTGACCGAGGTCGGAGACATGCAAGTCGATGGGAAAGAACTGGGATTCTGGCGGACCGCCTCCTTATGTACTACGCTGACGCCGGGGGTGGACCGACGCCGAGGTGGTCCCGCTGAAGACTGCTAGCTAGGATGATTTCCGGTGGTCCTGACGCCTGCCGGCTTCAGTCCTAATGGAGGTAACCTGCTGCAAGGGCTGTATCCCGGCAAGATCTTACTAACAGTACATCTTCAAGAGAGGCTCTTGCAGTAGGTAACAACCTTTGAGGGACTAAGCCACCAGGCGCTAGGATCACACTGAAAACTTTAGCTAGCAATGTCTGGCAGGGGACCCCCGATGTCAAGTGACTGGTGTCAGCATGGCACTATATAAGGGCGGTCCCCACACCCACCTTCCAGTTCTCCTGACGGAGACTGAAAAAGGTGCAACAGGAGAAAGGAGTGGGCTCCTGAGCCAAAAAATAGGCTAGAAAGAAGCAGCAGAAGCAGGGGAAGGTGGGAGGAAATATGTTACCTACTGCAAAAGCCTCTGTCAAAGATCTACTGTTATGGTAAATTCTTCACGTAACTGTACTATCGCCCTTTGAGAGTGCTCTGCAGTAGGTACAACCTTTGAGGAATGAATCCCAAGCAGTGAAAAGGAACAGACAAGGTCTGAAACACGGGAGGCAGGAAAGGTCTGCAGTAGGCAGGGATTTAAGAAAGCCAGCCCTGTGTTCAGAAGCACTGTCCAGACTACAGAGTTTGGTGAAAGTCTGGACAGAGTTCCAAGTAGCTGCTGCACAAGTGTCAGTGGCAGAAACATTTCTGAAACGAACAGTAGATGCAGCCATGCTTCTGACTGAATTCCCTTAGCTTCCCCAGAAGTGGCTTGTTATGTTTCTAATAACAAGAACAGAATGCACTGTGGTAACCCTCTGGATAGACACGGATTAGAAACTGCGTGTCCTTCTTTGAGCACAAAGAAAACAAAAGGCTGATCCATGTTATGGACTGATTTTGTCATATTTGTGTAGCAACAAAATTCTTTGCACACCGTGTGTGTGCAGGATTGCTTCCCTGATTAGAATGCTCAGGGTAGTACACTGGAAAAGTACAGTTTGATTCAGAGTAAACTCAGAGACTACCTTCAGAAGAAATTAGGATTTGTACCCAGAGCCCCGGTCTCTGTGGAGAATCAAATAAGGCTCCTTGCACACGAGGACCTGAAGCTCAAAAGTCCTAGGAGCAGAGGAAATAGCAACTAAAAATAGCGCTGTCCAACACAGACAGTGTGGGTTGCAACTTGTGGCTGGTTCAAAGGCAGGCAATGTGAGTTTCTCTGGAATGAAGTTCAGGTCCCATGGTAGAACAGGGTTCGGACCAGAGGTTTTGGAATCCTCCAACTGAGCCAAGGTTATGCCATCCGCTGGAGTGTGGTAGGCGTAAATGGCTGACAGGTGGACCATCAGAGAAGGAGAACTGAGACCAAGGTCTGAGAGGTGCAACAGACATGTCACGACCTGTGGAACTGGGCAAGAGAATGGGTCCCAATCTGGATACCCCAAATGGAAAACTTCTGCCATTAGTCGCACAGTTTGTTCTTGTAGATGGCTTTCTGGTCTCCACAAGGACCTAGGTTACTCTGGCAGATACCCTGTAGCATGATGCAGCTATGCCAGTAGGCGCCACTTGTGAAGATGAAGGGACTGGAGGTCCGGGTGGACCAATTTTCCCTGTTCCTGGGTCAGAAGGTCTTGACAGATGGGTTGAGGGACCATCAATAGTTGTTGAGGCAGAGGAATCATACTTGGCAAGGTCAGTAAGGGCAATCAGAATCATGTGAGCCCCTCCTCCTGCAGTTTCAGGAATACCCTCTGTATTAGTGGGAAGGCATACAAGAACCGCCCTGTCCAGCAGAGAGATAGCGCAGCTCACCAAAAACACCACACCCTAGAACAAGCGAGCAGAAAACCGAGTAGTGTTGCATTGTATGGGGAAGTGAACAGATCTAGGTCGGGTGACCCTAAAGCTCTAAATGTCTTCGACTACTGACTGTCCCAGTTCCCACATGTGCCCTTGACTGAGCATCTCAGCGTGTCCACCAGGATGCTCTGGACTCCTGGGACGTGTACTACCATCAGCTGAAGATTGTGCTGGACTGCCCACTTCACACCCTCATCACCTCCCTGCATAGGGGATACGATCATGTCCCTCCCTGTTGGTTTGGGTATCATACTACACACATATTGTCCATCTGGACAAGAAGTGGACCTGGGAGGAGAAAGGACTGGAAGGTCAAAAGAGCGTGACAGCACTGCCCTCATTTCCTGCAGGTTGATGTGCAAAGACAGATCCTGCTGTGACCAGGATCCCCAGGTACTGTGGTCTCCTAGAAGAGTGCCCTAGCCCTGACAGGAAGCTTCCATGGTCAACGTAGGCCCAGAGGGGAAACTGAAGGGAACCCTCGCTACTAGAGATCCTGTTGCGTGGCCTTGACACTCAGACTCTGATCCAGGCCATCTAATTTCTGATCCCACTGACCCTGAGCATCCACTGCATGATACGCATGTGATCCTGGCTAGAGGAACCAAGGGATTGCCATGGCCATAAGTCCCAAAAGGCACAGGACTATCCAGGCAGTGGTTCAACGGCTGAAGTCTACTGACCTGGCCTGTTGCTGTAGCATGTCCGCCCTGCTCATTGGGAGGAATGCTCGACCCTGAGGCATGTCCAGGCCTGCACCAATGAAAAGGAGGCGCTTGGGACGGATGAGGCGGACTTGGTGTAATTCACCGTAATGCCCACCTGAGAAGCAATTCCAGGTTCTTTGACAGGGAGACCAGGAAGCTGTCCCCACGAGGCTGTTAAAAGCCAATAGGCCAGGAAAGGGAACACAAACAGGTCCTGGCAGCATAAAGACGCAGCCACCACCGCAAGAAGTTTAGCAAATGACCTGGAAGCCAAGGTGAGGCCAAAGGGAGATGTCAAGGAAAGACTGAGATATGCAGGTAATCTCAGATCTCCCATCTTTGGGGACCAGGAATAAATGGGGGTGGTAGCCAGTGCCCTCCTGATAAAAAGGGATGGGTCCTACTGCTGACTTTTCCAGAAGAGCCCCGATCCCTGCCCCTACAAGAAGAGAGTGATTTCTTGAGGAGAAAGACTGACCTGGAAGGTGTCTTGGTGGACACACCAGTAATTCTATAGTGCTGTTTTAAGCGACTAGCTCAGGGACCAAAGAGTCCGTTGTGATCACCTGACAGGTGGTTGACAATCTGCCCCGACTGGTTCCCGTGAGCTGGTAGCAGAGGCAGGAGACATGGCTGCGAGACAGGGGCAGCAGGAGGTTCCAGAGTGGCTCTCCTGTAGGGAACGCTAGGCTTTGGCTGCGAAAGTGGCTGCCCTTGAGGTAGGCAGACATGTGATCTGACGCCTGGCGGGCCACCATTTGGCCTGATGTCGCCAGATGACGAGGAACTGCCCTGCCTCTGTCCAGAGTGAAGCATCGCTCTCACTGGACGCAAGTCCTGGCCCATAGTCTGCAAGCCGGTGATGATGTCCTCCACATCACATCCGGAAGGAACCTGGCCCCTAAAGGAGCATCCTGTACTGCCAGTTTGACTCACTGTGCCAGATCTGAAATCCATAACCCTGTCTTCTTAAGCAGACCGCAACCGCCATGCTCCTGATAGAAGCCTCAGCTGCAACGCACGTGGCCTAGAGGGTGACGGCACGAGATTTCTGCCATGCAATCCAGGATTACGCCTCTGAATCTTGTAGGAACCAAATTCGGTTCTGAGAAGGCCCAGAATGAATGTTGGTAAACCACCGAATGGGCCACCTGGTATGGGGCTCTGAGTCTGACAAGGAGTTCCAGCTCAGAGGCAGAGCCCAGAGAAGAATTAGGGCCCTGTCTCCAGACCCAAGCAGAGGAGTCACCCAAAGCCTGGCAGTGACTGATGCCAGACCTCCTGACCAGAGTTGGGTGCCCGAGGAGGAAGCCTGGCTGACCAGCAAAGAAATAAGAACGGGCAACCAAGAAGGCCCCTGGCCTAGGCAAAAAATGTTGTGGGTCGATGCCTGGACATCACTAGACTGTACTGCCTGTCGGCCTAGTTCCACCAAACTGAACATGGGTGGCAAACTCTCCTGTGGCTGGGAAGGTGGATGTGCAGGATCTTGCATTAGGGGCGGTGTCGGAAAACCTGGAGATAGGTGACCCGACGTTGGAAACCCTGGTGGCTGGAAACCTGGTGCTGGATGTGAAGGAGACGGAAACCCAGCAACAGGTGAGCTGGCGTAAGACACCCAGGCGCAGAAGCTCTACCAGTGGAGACCAGAAAAGGGGAAGCCAGGTGCAGGAAAACCAGCGATGGCTCTGATGACAGGCCCGGTGGTGTCTGAGGTTCCAATGACATGAGACTTGACGTTGGACTTTGGAGGAAATGTCCGCGCTGCCCCGAAAACCCATGGACGCCTGGTACAGTAAAAGGGCCCAGATGGGGGAGTCCAAGGCGAGGGACCTGGGAGTCCAGAGAGAGCCAGGAAAAGTCGAGGCGGCACCGGGTTTTGGAAGAACCAGCGGGTGGTCATTCCCCTCCGTTAGTGCCCACAGCACAGCAGAGTTCAAGGACTCTGACGTAAAAGGCTGGAAGAAAGGACTCTGGGAGGGCAACCCTGATCGGGTGGCTATGGCTGGCGCCCGGAGCCGGGCGTCGATCCAGAGGACTGACGTCAGGTCAGATATGGGGTCCAACAGAAGCGCTGTGGCTGAGCACTCACTGGCAGGCGCCTGCAAGCGGCTTATCAGCCTCACCTGCGCATTCATCATTGAAACCGATGGTGACTTATCAGTCGAGGTGCTGGGCGCTTGCCATGAAGACCCGGTGCGACTTACCAGGTTGGAACTGGGCACTTGCTGAGGGAGCCGGCGTGACTTATCGGAAAGAGCTGGTTGCTCACCGGAAGAGTTGTCGAGTGACTTATTAGCCAAGGCTGGGAGCTCGCTGCAGGGGCCGCAAGCACCTTAGCAAGAGCTGGGTGGTCACCGGGAGGGCCGGTAAGAAACTTACCAGCTACGCCTTAAGCACCTCACTGGCAGAGCCTCGCCACAGAGATTGGGTCTGAGAGGAAGGGCCCAAGAGTGGCAGGAGTCCCCAAAGACAGCCACCTGAACCAGGCCTGGCTCAGCGGAGGACCTGAGGGCTGCTCCCCAAAATGGGAGTGGGCTGGGCCTGAGGGGTGCTTCCCAGACAGGAGGAAGGCCTCCTCACCCACGTCCCCGGGAGGGCCATGGCGCAAGGAGACCGGTCCCAGTCTCAAGTTTCTCCATGTCCCGACACCCTTCTGCTTGAGGTTGCCTGAAGAACCTCTTATCAGAGATAACGAGGTCAGCCTCCGCTGCTGCTCCCTATCCATGGTGGCTGTCCAGGGAGACAAACAATGAGTCAGTGTGGCCTACAAAAAAATTGGCAGGCCGCAGAGTTCCCAGGAAAACACGGGTCTAAGGCAGAAGAAGAAAAGCCATACTCATGTGAGGGAGCCATGGCCGAAGAGAAAACTCTCCTGAAGGAGATGAGGTACAACAGAAATACTTAACAGAAAATAATGACAATTTTGGGAATACTCATCCAAAAAGGCGGTCAACTGAAGCAACATTCTCTGCGGGGTCTGGCGTGTGCGGGTCGATGGCAGCAAGAACTGTAAGGTGCGTGGGGACCGCCCTAATACAGCGTCAGCTGACGATGATCATGTGACGTCCAGGGGCGGTCCCCGTCGACATTGTTGCTACTAAAGTTTTTGTGTTGTCCTAATGCCTGGTGGCTTAGTCCTTGAGGTCATTACCTATTGCAAGAGCCTTCTCAAGTAAGATCTTTAAATACCTCGCAGAGGGTGAATAAGGTACTGTACATGTGGGAGGTATTTTTCAGAGGAAAGTGGGCTCCAGAACAAGAGCATGATATGAAGCTGGGGGAGGGTAGCTTCAGAAAGGATGTGAGGAAATACTCCACAGAAAGGGTGGTGGATGCCTGGAAAAGCTTTCCAGTGGAGGTGGTAGGGAGAAACAGTGGTGGAATTCAAGAAGCCTGGGATAAGCACAAGGATACTAAGGTATAGGTAAAGGGTGGATGAGAAAGTGCTGTAGACCTGGAAGGGTCTACAACATAAACAATGCAACATAAAAGGGCAGTCCAGATGAGTTATGTGACCCTTATCTGCCATAAGTTTTATGTGCTTGGAACCACAGTGGGCAGAGCTCACCCCAAAGGTTAGGTGGGCCAAACATATGTCTCAGAAGCCTTTGGTGAATGACCCTCCAACACTGGCCCAGGGAAGAGTGCTGAGACTAAGGAGGTGCCCACTAAGATGGTCACTGCTTTCACCTCAAGCTGCAGGGCAGATCCAGACACAGCCAAAGCCTTCTTGCTGCCCTTAGGGCAGTCCTTTGGGTCCCATTCCAAAGTCCGACCCAGCAACAGCCAGAGTTTTCTGCCCTCGGGGACTCCAGGATGCATACAGAGGCTGCACCCAGCCACATCGTGCTGCCTGTCTCAGGCAATACAAGCATGTGCCGCATGGGTTGGTGACTGACATCTTCTGCTGGTAGCAAACACAAAACATGAACCTCGGCTTCCCTTGCTCCATGGCAGATCATTCAAAGGAGTCGAAGTGACCAAGGAATGACTAAGTAGAACTCAAAAACCACTGAAGAAAGTGAAAATTCTAGCGTGAACCGTGAAGGTGGCCTGTTCTTTTCAGCAGACAGAAAGTTCTGATGTCATGCGACAGAGTCGGGGAAATACCGCCAACTGGTAGGAAGAGTGTAACTTAGAAACAGGTCTGGCAAATCAGCATATTCCAGTGGAAATGCGGAGTATGGACAGTGAACCATATCCACTGCCCTAGAAGTTAACGGTTCTACAGTAACAAGCAGAGCGAACATTCAAATGTCATTGCAGACTGTATTCCATTTTAATGTTGCACCCAAAGGCGCTGTAATAGACCAGAGCAGCAACTTAACTTGGGTAACAAGATACCCTAGGCAATGGCAGTTCTTGCTCCAGATGTTAAATTTTGTTTGGTCCTGATATACCAAGTCTACAACAGACACCCTTACTGACTGCAGCAATATGCAAAGAAAAATCTAAAGACGGATCAAGTGTTAACTCCAAGTAACCTTTTCAGGTAGTATGCCATGTCTACCTTTGGACAACCCTTCACTTCCAAATGTTATTTCTAGTTTAGAATAAAAAGCATGACCTTTGTTTTTAATTCTTCAAAACCAGTATACAATCAGTTAATTCATAAATCTAACTAAAGTCTTTGTTTAAATTAAGATTCAGCTCAGCCACACGACTTGAATTGTAACAAATTATCAAGTCATCTGCATGAAGTATTCTTAGGTACTAAACCATGGAAGGGTATTGGTAAACACAGAGAAAAGCAATGGACTGCAGATGGAGCCTTGGGAACTCCATCAGTAAGAGCAATATGTAACAAAGGGTCTCATTCTGCACCACCCACTGTGAATGGTGCAAATTTGTTGATCTGCTGCTGGCAGATAAGTGAAAACACATCTGGGAGCACTGTGAGACAATCCTTTTCAGCTCCTGTGAAATGCTGTGGTGGTGGAGAGCTGAAATTGTGCAGGACTTTTCAGTCCCTTTATGGATACTCCCACCATCTGTAGCAATGCATTTCCGGCTGGGAGCCAGTGAAAGGGTGTAAATAAACAAACGTGATGGCAGGAGCCAAGTTACCTGCAATGTTCCACAGCTCCAGTGTGTGGAAACATTGAAAATGGCTACAGCACTGCACTCACCACAAATAAGCTGTAATGCTGCCAAACTCAGCTTGTGTAAATACATCTTGTACATTTCTCACTTTGGTCAGCTGTTTTGATTCCGCTTTTAAAGCAGTGTAAAGCAACACTTGAAACACCAACATCACTGAGCCTATCAAACAATAAACCACGGTCAACAAAGTCCAAGGCCTTGGTCAGCTCCAGGAAAACAACTCAAAGTTGTTCATACTCCTCCAGTGTGAAGACCAAGCAGAAGTATTCATCTAGAATTTCAGCTTTTCATTGTCTTCCTCACACTGTCCTCCCTCCTGGTCCCTCCTGTTAAAACATGTTTTGAAAGGATAGGGTAAGGAGGAAAGGGTGGGGTTGTTTAAATGTAAGGGAAGGTAAAAGGCCATGGAAATACAAGGATACAGCTGAGAAAAGGAGGGTCTGGAGGTTCTTCGGTTGGCTTAGAGTCAGGCTAAGGGCCTTCAGATGCATGGGGGCTGCGTACAGGGGAGGAATTGGACAGGGTTTTGGTGGAGGCCAAGGCAAAATGGCAAGCAAAGGGGAATATTAATTATGAGGGACTTTAATCTGCCGGATGTAGACTGGAACATCCTGGCTGCACCATAAGTAGAAATAGGGTCACCCAGGGCCCCTGCAAAGTGGCATTTCTTAGACAGCTGGTTACAGATCCCACTAGAGACAGGGTACTACTGGATCTGGTACTTACAAACAAGGACAACACTGCAAATGTCTCAGTGGGTAGCACCTGAGTACAAGTGATCACTGTACAGTGTGGTTTGGCATATGGACTGGACAGGAGATGCACCACACTAGGACGAGGGTCCTGGACTTCAGGAGAGCAGATTTAAAGAAATGGAAGATTGCCTTAGGAAATGGAGATAGCTGGGGAGGTAGGGGAGGCATAATAGAAAAGAATAAAGGAGGAAATAACTAAATTAATGACAAGCTGTTTAAAGGTTCTAAGCAAGGGTAAGAGGAGGAAGAAGCCAATGTGGTTCTCAAAGAAGGTGGCCAAGGCGGTAACAGAGAAATACAGGTTACTCACCTGTAACAGGAGTTCTAGGAATGGTACATGTTGTTCATCCACACTTATTGGCAGGTATCCTTGCCGCTTAAATCTTGCCGGAAGGTCTTCAAGCTGGTTCCTCCCACCCACCCGGATGGTAAACTCTCGGCTCCGTCCCATGACGCCAGATCTGGCCCACTGAAGCTCAGGTTGTGCTGTCAAGCTGAGGTTAGGTCGTGGTGGATGAACAACATATACCATTCCTAGAACCTCCTGTTACAGGTGAGTAACCTGTATTTCTGGACATGGATATGTTGTTCATCCACACTTATTGGCAGACTCCTAGCAGTTCTCCGGGAGGAGGGAGGCAAGACACACACACCCTACTTAGGAAAAGAGACCGAGAACCGAGGCCCCAAAACCAGCATCCCGCATGACTCAAGGTCGATGTGGTAGTGGGTGATGAAGGTGTGTGCTGACTTCCAGGTAGCAGCCTGCAGATTTCCTGGATAGGGACATCCCTGGAAGCAGCCACCGATGCAGCGGTATGGCGAGTAGAATGAGCTCTTATCCCTCTGGGAGGCTCCATGCCCGCCAACCTATAGCAGAGATCTATGCAGGAGGTGACCCACCTGCTTATCGTCCGCTGCTGCAGGTCTGCCAGGTGCGGCTTCAGCGTAGGTGACTAACAGCTGCTAACCTCTCCCCGACTTCAGCTGTGCGCCCTTATAGTAAGCAGCGCCTCTAGGGTCCAGAGTATGGAGCCTATATTCGGCCCGAGGTGTGATTGGGGTAGAACACCGCAGAGTCAACACCTGGTTGCTTGAAACTCCGACACCACCTTCAGAAGGAATTTCGGTGGGGGCGAGGACAACCTTGTCCCTGTGGAAAACCAGGTAAGGAGACTCATGGAAAGTGCCTGGAGCCTCCCATCCTTCTGGCTGATGTAATAGCCACCAAGAAGGCGGTCTTCCACGACAGGTGAGAGAGATCACACCTATGCATTGGTTCGAATGGCTTGCCCATGAGCTTTGCCAGTACCAGCAGTAGATCCCACGGAGGTGGAGGTTCTCGACCGGAGGAAATGTGATCAAGGCTCTTGAAAGCGCCAGACCACCTTCTCCTGCAGCCACTGACTGCTTCCCGCCCGTGCCCGGCAAGCAGTGATGGCTGCCAGGGTGCACCCTTAGGGTCGCCGACCAAGCCCTTGCTGAGAAAGGGACCATAAATAGTCCAAGATGCTTGCCAAGGAACAGGAGGAAGGGTCCAGGCCCTTGTTCTGACACCAAATGGAAAACCTTTTCCATTTGAAGGCATAGCATTTCCTGGTCGACTCACGGGACGCTCAACTACATTGAGGACCTCGTCGAAAGACCCAAGGCCTGGAACTCTAGCCACCAGGAACCAGGCCGTCAGGTGCAGGGATTGAAGGTCTGGATGGAACACCTTCCCTAATTGACTGAAAGCAGGTCCGGCGAGCTGGAAGCTGCCTCGGGAGCCTGGAGCTGAGGCTGAGGAGATCTGGATACCAGCATTGGCGGGCCAGTCTGGGGCTACCAGAATCACTCTGCCTTGTCCCCTTGCCTTGAGAAGCACCTTGTGGATCAAGGGAAATGGCGGAAAGCGAGAAGAGGCCCGGGGCAAACAGATCCATCTGAGGTGTGCCCCAATGGGAGAACAGATCTTGTACTACCTCCGCAGGAGAGACCACTGTGGGACACAGCCCTATCCGGCTTAGGGCATCAGCCAGGTGTTGGAGGCCCTGCCACATGAATGGCTAGGAGATCCGCCCAGGCTGCGCACGAGTGACCAAATGCGGAGAGCTTCCTTGCACAGAGGCATGGAGCGCGCCTGCCCAGGCGGGTTTAGGTAGTACATGGTCGTGGTATTGTCCATCTGGACTGAACCACTTGACCCCGGAGAAACGGAACGAAGGCGGGAGAGCTAGGCGGACCGCCTGAGCTCCAGCAGGTTGATATGGCATCGGACTCCCGCTGGGACCGGAGGCCGTGGCACTCTGTGCTCCCCAGATGGGCACCCCAACCCATCAGAGAGAGGCGCCGGTCGATAGAGAGACCGCCGCTCGGGCGGACAAACGGGATGCCTCCTGCAGATGAGCTGGAACGATCCACCACTGGAGAGCTGCTCCACATCCTCTGGGTCACCATCACTAGCTGGTCCAATGGATCGCAGCGTTGAGACCACTGGCTGGCCAGCCCCCATTGAAGGGGGCATGTTCCAGCGGCCCAACGGATCACGCTGGTGCAGGCCGCCATGAGACCCAGGAGGCGCAGGAAGTCCCGGCAGGGCGCGATTGCCCAACCAGAAATGATCGGGCAAAGGAGGAAAGAACCTCGGCCCCTGTCCGGCTGGAAGCTGTGCTCTGGCTCTCAAGAGAGTCGAGCTCTGCCCCGATGAAGAGAATCACCTGCTTCAGTCTCGAGTCTCGACTTGGCCTCGCTGATGAGGAGGCCGACCTGAGAGCAAACCTGGAGGGCCAGATCTCTGACCGCTCCACCTCCTGTCTGGAGGGGCTGCTATCAGCCAATCGCCCAGGTAAGGTACACCCGACTGGCGCCGCAGGGGATGCTGTCACCACTGCCATGCATTTGGTGAAGACCCTGGGTGCAAGAGACAGGTCAAGGGCATGGGTTCGAACTCGGTAAGGGATCCTTCCGCCAAAGCTGAAGGAATCTCTGGTGAGACGGACGGATAGGGACGCGGAAAAACGCGGTCCTGCAGGTCCAGAGAGCAGAACCACATGCCGCTCCAAGGATGGTATTATCTGAGCCAGAGTGACCATCCTGAAGGTCCGAGACCTTAGGAACTTGTTTAGGTCGTGCAGGTCGAGAATGGGGCGCCAGCCCCCACGTCCGCTTTGGGACCAGAAAGTACCTGGACACAAACCTGGTCTGAGGGAGGGTCCACCACCCTCTGATCACCTCTTTCTCGAGGAGCAGAGCGATGTCGGCTCGGCGAGCCGACAGCGAGGCTGCGACCCCCGAGATCCTGGGGCGATGGTCGAAAGGGCGGGCCTGCTCGAACTCCAGAGGCAGGCCCTTTCCTACCACTTTCAACACCCACCGTCTGTGGTTATAGCAGACCAGGTGGAAAGGAAGTAGCGGAACCTGGGTGGGCTGACGAGGTTAGGGGCGACACTCTCAACCTGTCACTGGGCAGGCTTGGAGGAGGGACCGCCGAGGGACCTCCTGGCCTTACCTCCCTGCTTCCTGGAAGAGGAAGCCGGGCTTGGGTTTGGGACGCCAAGCGAGCCTGCTGGCCCTGATGCTGCTGGCCGGACGCGCTGGGCGCAGACGGATGAAAGGGCTTGGTTAAGGGTTCATGCCCTTGTCCCTCTGGGCAGATGAGACAGAGTCCAGAGTGGCACTGGACTTTTCGATCCTCTGAGGTGACTTTCCACCCAGGGCCGAAGAGGTCGGTCCCCAGGAGGGACATCTGCCAATTTGTGCCGGTATCCGCTGTGAAGGTGGATATCCTCAGCCATGCCCGACGGCGATAGCCACCGCGGCCGCTACTGACCTGGCGCATGAGTCACCGGCGTCCAAAGCAGTCTGAAATTGCTGCTTGGCCACTGCCCTGCCCTGGTCCCGCACCTGCTTAACTGTGGTCTGCAGGTCAGCCGGAGATGAGGGACTACCTCGTCCAGGGAGCCCAACAGGGCATGAAAGAAATGTGCCATCAGCACGGCGGAGCTGGCCTGACGGAAGGCCAAGGGAGGACGCAGCATAGACTTTTTCGCCGGCGAGTCCAACTCTTGACTCTTGTCGGGAGGTTTGTCTATGTCCCGGCGCTTCCGCACGCAGGAAGACGCTGTCAGTAACCAACCCTCGGCTGAGGGTGTTCCGAGAAACTGGACAGGGAACCGTAGGGGACCGATACTTCCTGCCATCCTGGCCAAAGACGCAGGGCAGGAAGCAGGACGCTGCCAGAGCTCCAAGGCCGGGTTTACAATGGCCTCGGCCACCGGAAAGGCCTCCGAGAGATCCCCCTCGGTCCAATATCTCCGTGAGGGATACGGCCCGCTGATACGGCTTGAGCTGCATCCCGTGGACTCGAGATGAGCCTAAGCAAACCCATGAAGGACGAAGGCTATCGCTCCAGTGACTGACCTCCTGAGGACTCCAAGTCGACCCGCCTGGATAACAGGGAGGAATCGTCATCGTACTCAGAGGAGTCCGCAAAGAGCTGCTGGCCTAAGCCACCTCCACCTGCCGAGGGCGATCGGGAGTGAGGGTGACAGACAGCCTATGGGGCAGACCCTGGGCACCGAGAATTCTGGTCGGAGCCCCAAACAACGGCTGTGGAGGCAGAGGTCCCACTGAATCGGTGGGGCAGCCGGTTCTGGCCGAGCAGCAGGCCTGGAAGCAGGCGCCTTGGCTAAGGCGAGGGGTTGCTTCGTCATCCCGTGACAGCCACTTGATAGCCGGGAAGGCGACGATGTCGGCTTGCTCCCGGACAGAAGCAGCTGTTGCCACATGAGGTCTCTGATCGCCGACTAACTTAGCCGAAGCCTCCCCGTCCGAGGAGGAGGACCGTGGCACCGCCGCCATGGTGCCGAGACCGCCAGACGGTGGGATCTGCTGGACCGAGAAGAAGTCCAAGACCGAGACCGCAAACCTTGGCTTTCTGAGGAGGGCACGGAGGTAGGGCGGAGGAAACCCGCCTCCTCGGCTCGGAGGGCTCAACCGTGACTCGAACTGGAGGTACGAGCAAGTCCACGGACACCTCAACCACCGCCGGGAACCGGGAGGAGGGTTTCCTCTCACTAGTCGACAGCCCGTCCAACGGGTCGAGAAAAATCTCGACCGCGCCGACGGGAGTCTCGTCAACTGACCTGACGGGACACCGTGAAGCCAGTGGTCGAAGCCGAAGGATCGACCGGAAGTCGATGGTCGACTACTAGGCGAGAGGGACCTCCCGCCTCCCAAGAGCGCCGACGGAGGGACTTACCTTGTGGTCCTTCTTCTTGGACCGAAGGAAGGTCCTGAAGATGTTGGTCCCTCTCCTTAGTGGAGAGGGAGAGATAGAGCTCCTTAAAAGAAGCTGAATAGGAGGATCCCAGGGAGGCGGGATAAATGCCGCGGCTGAGGAGAAAGAGCGAAGATCGTGCGCCGCCTGCCTCCTCCTCGAGGCGATCATCTGCTCAAGCTGTTCCACCGAGCCCGCCGCCGGTGGAACCGGCCAACCGGCCTCCTTCGACTTCATCGAGGATAACGGTTTTCAGGTCGCCCGAAAGTTGTAGATGGCGGCACGGTCTTCCAGGACGAGGCCGAAAAAGAAGAGCACAGGTCAACAAGTCGCGGTCGTGCTCAAGGCCCAAGCAGTAGACGCACGTGAGTGCGGATCCGCCCGAGACATCTTCACACCGGCATGGGCATCTCCGGAAACTGGAGTCGATTGGTCCATCGTAGCCAAGCGAGGGAAATAAGTGACCAAGTCTTGAAAACCTTAAAGTAATTTCGGTAAACCAAGAAATAGGAACCAGTCTTATACGCAGAGCGTTATGAGGGAACCTGAGCTTCCAAGCGGTAAGGAAGATCTCGGCATGGGGCGGAGCCGAGAGTTTTACCACCGGTGGGTGGAGAGCCAGCTTGAAGACCTCCGCAAGATTTAAAGTGGCAAGGATACCTGCTAATAAGTGTGGATGAACAACATATCCATGTCCCTAGAAAAATGGCTTCAGGAAGTAAAGGAGACCCAAATGGAGGCAGACAAGGAGCTATATCTAGAGAAACAAAGGAGAACAAGGACAGCAAAAGGCTCAAACTGAGGAATGGTTAAGACATTCTTCAGGCACGCCAGCAAAAGACGAAGGTGAGGGGTGGTACAGTGAGATCAGGGACCAGGAGGAGGACAGTGTAGAGGAAGACAATGAAAATGCTAAAATTCTAGACAAATACGCCTGCTTGATCTTCACATTGGAGGAGGAACGGCCAACATGGATTAACTGCCATCGGGTGGTGGGTGGGTGTAGGCACAAGTCTATTTATGGAAGACAGTCTGTTGGGGGTTGGAAGCCCTAAAGAAAATAAAGGCAATGGGGCTGGATGGAACTGGCCAAGGGTACTAAATGAGAGCTGAGCATGGTGCTAGCCACCCTCTGGCAACACTATTTAGTACTTCTTTGAAGATGAAGTGGTTCCAGAGCCAGTAGTGGATCCAAGATTTTACAATGGCGGTGCTGTGGTGGTATACCCACTTGATATGCAACTTTTGTATTTTTTAAAATCTTTCATACTATTCTTTTATTACATTTTGACTGGCAATTTAAACATAATCCATAGTTTTGAATGTATATTTTCTTACAATCAATATATTTGATTTGTCCAGCAAAGTGAAATGCAGCAGCAGCAGCAAGTTACAATGGTGGGTGCACCTGCACCTTTAAAACCCCTAGATCCACTACTGTCCAGAGCACTGGCAGAGGGCCGATGTGGTCCTTCAGCACAAGAGCAGCAACAGGGAGGCAGCTAGCAATTACAGACCAGTCTCATGTTAGGTGGGGAATCAATGGAGTCCATCCTGAAGGAAAGACTGATGGAGTACCCAGAGACTAATAGGCTGCAGGACCAACCAGCATCATGGTTTCATATGTGTGTGTGTGGTTAATGTCAAACAAATCTAACAGATTTCTTTGACCGCAGAACTAGGGAGGTGGATCAGGGAAGGCAGTCATGTGGCCTATCTGGACTTCAGTAAGGCCTCTGACACTGTACCACACATGAGGCAAATAAACTTAGCAACCTGGGGGTGGGGAAAAAGTGTCAAACTGGGTATCTAACTGATTGAAGGACAGGAAGCAGGGGTGGTGGTGGTAAACAGCAGTCACTTGAAGGACAGGAGAGCAACCAGTAGAATACCACAGGAATCATCGATACTGGGTCCTGTCCTCTTCAATCTGAGGGAAGGTGTGTCCCTCTGCAGATGACACAAAACTCTGTAACAGGGTGAACACCCAGGAGGGAGGAGAGAATGCAGAGATCTGGGAAAACTAGAGAAGTGGTCTAGGGAATGGCAGCTAGGTTTCAATGCCAAAAGTACAACGTCATGCACCTGGCATGGGGAAACCTGAGGGCTGTGTATAAGATGAGGGACAGGTACCACAGTTACCAAGCAAGAGAGAGCTCTTGGGGTAATCACATCTGATGACCCCAAGGTGGCAGGGCAGTGTGACAAGCCCAGCCAGATGCTGAGGTGCATAAGGAGGGAATTTCTAGCAGGAGAAGGGAAGTGGTGTTGCTCTGTATTGCTCACTTGTTAGACCCCCACCTGAGTACTGTGTCCACCCTGGAGGCTGCACTCCATAAAGACATCAACAGGGTGAAAGCAATCCAGAGGAGGGCTACCAAATGGTGCAGGGGTTACATAAGAAACCATATGAGGAAAGGCCATGGAGCTCAACATGTACACCATGGCGGACAGAAGAGCAAGGAGGAATATGACTGAGACCTGTAAGTACTTCATGGGGTGAACAAGGTGCAGGAGGGGAGTCTCTTCACAGGGAAGGAGTACCAGAACACAGTCGCATGCTATGAAGCCAGGTGGGAGTTTAAGAGGTATGTGAGGAAATACTCTTCACAGAAAGAGTAGTGATGCCAGGAACAGAAGAGGTGATAGGGGCAAAGACACTGACGAGCTTCAAACATATGGGATAGATACATGGGTATAATAAGTTGAGTTAAAGGAAGAGGAAGAGATACCTCACACCAAATAATATGGTCCAGGGTATAACAACAGGCAGGGAAAATAGGACAGACTAGATGGGCCTACTTGTCCTTTTCTGCAGACACCTTTATTGCTATTCCATTGCTGTACAGAAATCATTCAGTACCTGAGCAGGTCTGTAAAAGGACAGTTATGCAAGAACTTACCGTAACAGTAGATCTTCAAGTGATCTCAGTCATCAGGTCACATCGTAGGGACTTCACCATTGGTGAAGCAGGATCTGCATGGAAGATTTTCAGCAGTACCACTTGGGCCACCCACACAGTCACCTGCCAACCACACCAACCTTATAGGTGGAGTGCCTCTCAGTTCTTTCCCTGGAGACCAGGGGGGGCAAACCCACACCATGGGGGACCAAGGAGAGAGAGGGCCCAGGCCAAAATAAAAGGCTGGATACACCAGTAAGCCAGTTCTGAGAGCAGAACCCCAAACAGGGGATGGTGAGAGGAAGGTAGACTCGATGGCCGAGATCCCTCAAGATCTACTGTTACAGTAAGTTCTTACATAATTGTTCTATTTTCTTTGAGGGTATCTCAGTCACCAGGTCACACCAGAGGAACGAGTCCCAAGTAGTTACAGGTGCAACAGAACTGTCTGGGAGGAAGGCCAACCAAAGCTTAAGACAGGAGGCCCTGCAGAACGGCCCTTTCAAAACCTGCATGGGCTCTAGAAGCAATGTCTAGACGGTAGTGCTTCATGAAGATATGGACAGTATTCCAGGTGGCAGTAACACAGATGTCAGCTGTTGAGACCCCTTTGAAACAGGCCACAGCAGTAGTCACAACCCCTGTTGAATGCGCTTTGACCGCCCTGGCAACCCTTTGCCATGCTTGTTGTAGCAGAATACAACACAATGTGCCAAGCATTTAGACAAACATTGTTTAGAAACTTGAACCCCTCTCTACCTGGGGCGAAGAAACAAAATGCTGCTTCAACTTTCTACATTCCATAGTTCAGATCAGATACTACTTCAACATTTTGTGCTCGGCTCTAACGATGGGAGCAGTGCTTCCAGATTGGCACACTCAGAAAAAAACAAACTGGTAGGTGGATAGATTGGTTCAGGTAAATTCAGATACCACCTTAGGGAAAAACTTAGGATTTGAAAGAAGACACCCTTTGAGAAAATCAAATAAGGCCTCACACCAGAGAGCCTGAAATCCCTGTTTCTGTCTAACGCATATTTAGAAAATGTGATGAGCTGTATATACCTGTCCGTGATCCAACTAGCCTAGAGGGTGTATACAATGTTTTAAGTTATATTATGACCAATCCAGTCCTTGAGCTAAGCTCCACTCCTATGTATGATGACCTGTATATATCTGTCAGTTGAACTAGCTAGTCTAGAGTGTATAATCTGAAATGTGCTTACTGCTATATGTTTCTGAAGGCCAAATGATGTATTTCCTCACGTTTGTTTACTGTGACAAAACTGTACTCTCTTTGCCATGTCTCCTTGACTGTTGTTCCTCATGTTGTATTCTCCCGGTCGCTCCTGAAAATAGGCATAATACTTGTCTAGTGTACTTACCGGTAAACAAAACTAAATAAATAAATAAAAGAAGTAATAGCAACTAAAATAACGCTTTCAAGACAGAAAGCATAGCTCGTAAGTTGCAGATGGCTCAAATGAGAAAAGGTGGAAGACTAGGTTTGTTGGCAAAGGCACCTAGCTCCACCCGAGCTCTTTTCTTTTAGGTTTGCTTGTAAGAACAGAGCAAGGAACATTATCAGAGCAAGGAAAAGATTAAGGCTTCTTTTGGCTAGGCAGATTTATTGTATGTTGCTATTTTCTTTTGTACTCATAGGGTTTGTTACTGTTTTTGCTAACATTTTACTGCTTTATTGTTCTCGATTCAAATTGCTGTTGCAGGGTATACTTTGCTGCATTATTACAGGGTGTGCTTACAGGTTTGTTACTGTTTTGTGCTTACAGATTACTGCTGTAATCTTTCTGATTAAAATTGTTTTTGCAAGGTATATCTTCTGTTGCTGCTTTATTTTTCTCTGTAACAAAGTGTTTTTTTGCAGGGTATATCTTCTGTGAAATTGTTACAGGTGGTGCTTAAATTTTGTGACCCTATCACTAGGCTAAGTAAAATTACTGTTTGCTACTATTTTATTTTTTGCTGAAAGGTTTTGGTTTTGTCTCAAAGGTGTTGCAGTCTCCTTTCACACTGACAGAGCCAATTGCTCTCCTCCCACAGTTCTTCCAGGGATTAGGTGTGTAACTGGGGGGATGGAGCTGACAAATTCTTAAGGAAGAGTTAAAAGGTCAGGTTACTTGGTGTTTTGAGGGGAAGACTAGGTTTGCTGGCAAAGGCACCTACCTCACCTGAACTCTTTTCTTTTAGGTCTGCTTGCAAGAAGAGAGCAAGGTACATCATAAGAGCAAGGAAAAAGTTTAAGGTTTCTTTGGCTCAGTAGATGTACTGTGTATTACTATTTTCTTTGTACTACAGGGTTTGTTACTGTTTTTGCTAACATTTCACTGCTTCGCTTTGATTCAAATTGCTGTTGCAGGGTATACTTTCTGCTACATTATTACAGGGTGTGCCTACAGGTTTGTTACTGTTTTGTGCTTACAGATTACTGCTGTAATCTTCTCTGATTAAAATTGTTTTGCAAGGTATATCTTGTTACTGCTTTATTTTTCTCTGTAGCAAGGTGTTTTTAGCAGGGTACATCTGTGAAATTATTACAGGTGGTACTTTACAGCTTTTACAGTTTTATCTATCATTAGGCTAAGCTTTCAGGGCTACTGCATTTGTTGTTGGTTGATTGTTTCTGCTCTTACCTCGCTTCCTTTGTCTGTGGTTCTTCTTTTCGGCAGGGAACGGCCCAGCCACCCATCCCCATCCACCCCATGCTACAATCCTTTTATAGGGTAGCACACTCATATTTCCTGTAGCAAAGCAGGAAGGAGGATCAGAGGGTATCCACACAGTGACCTCACTTACAGGAACACAAGTAATTTAACTTGTTATAACAAGTTATACAAAAATCAAACTTTTGCTTTCATTTTCCTCCTTCTAATTACTCGGACCAGGTTATAAACCTAGCAGCTCATCTGAATGGATATTATTAACTGCAGGACACTTTTGAAAGGGCAGTTATACAGGATTTAGGACGCTGTCCTACATGCTGGACCATTGAGATCTAAGGGCTCAGCTCCAGGCAGCATGGGCATATTCAGGAGGAAATATAATATAAAGCTTTTTTATAAAGTGCAATTCTACAAGCCAAAAGCTAACAATAATAAAATAGTAAAAAGTATTAAAATACAAGATTAAAGAAAATCTTAAAATTCCAGCAGTCATGGAATACAAATAGATTAGATAGAGTAATCACTGAATGCTTGTTGAAACAAATGAGTTTTCAAGGCTACCTTAAAGCTCTCCACGGTGCTGCACTCTCGAATCTGACGAGGTAGAGAATTCACAGGGTAGGGCTCCATATATAAAAGCATGAGCCCCATCGTTTTCAACCAGACCCTGGGAACTCTAACAACCACTCATCAGTTGAGTGGAGAGGACGGTCAGGGCTGTAGGGAATCAGAAGATATTGCACATAGCTCAGACCCTGTCCATGCAGGGCCTTGTAGGTGAGAAGTCTGACACTGAAGATGATCCACCACTGAACAGGTAGCCAGTGTAGTTCACGCAGCATGGGAGTGATATGACTCTATTATAAGAACCGCCCGCCATTTCCCCAACATTCAACTGAAGCACCTCACCGCAGAGGATAGTTGGTCTGGGAGGTTGCCAGGTGGTTAGAGGGGCAAATCAGGTGCCTCATCACTCAACTGTCTCCAACATATCACCTCTACAAACCATATAAAACTAAAAACAGGTATCTGCCTCTGTCTCCAAAATCAAACAAAGGGCAGAGATATTAAAATGGGAAGCAGTATAGTGCAGTGGTGTAAGGCTCTGAGCTGCAAATCTGGTGACATCCAGCAGACCAGACCTGGGTTAATCCCACAGCTTCCACTTACATACTGTGTGACCCTGAGCAAGTCACATAACTTCCTGTGCTCCCAGGATGCACCTGTAAAAAAGCTTCAGCTTAGTGTGCTACCCTGGTTAAACAACAAAAAAAAAAAAAGACACTACAGCACAGGAGCTAGTGCAAAAACTCACCCAAAACAGGGACCAAAGCAAAAGGAAACACAAAACACTTCTAATCATAGAAGACTCCATGATTCGAGGAGTTGATACCCACCTCCAGTCAGATAATGGTCTGATGTCTCCCAGTGCATTAGCGTGAGAGACACTGACCACATTGTTAAAACTGTGCAGGAAGCAGGAGAAAGCATCAACATCCTGGTACATACAGACTAATAATCTTACCAGCCAGTCAGTTGTGGAGACCAAGGAACACCTGACCAGGCTGGGAGACAAACTGTCATCCATTTCATCTGGCATCTCCTTCTCTGAGATCCTGCCGTCTGGGAGAGGGGGAGACAGACGGAAGGTCAGAGAAGGGGAGATAGGGTAGCTAAACATGTGGCTGAAGGGCTGATGCCAGGAAAAATGACACAAATTTGTAGGTAACTGGCAACAGTTTGGGAGCGAAGTTCTTTAAATTGATGGACTGCATCTGACTAAGGAGGGAGTCAGTGCATTGGGGCAGAAGTTTGACATCTTTGCAGAATATTTAAACTAGCAATGGGGAGAGGGTGCAGCACCGATACATTGAATAGGAAGAACACCCTCCCCCACAGCTAGTGGTCAAACAGGAATTCAGCATGTTTGTATTTCATTTGCATCAAAAGGTAAGGAAAAGGTCTGGTTCCCCATATGATGAGCAGGGAAAACACGGACCTTGCCCAACAACTAACACACTGAAATCTGGCCAATGGAAAATCATGTACATAAATGCCCGCAGTCTGGGAAACAAGATCCCAGTGCTGTATGCAACAATGACAAAGGCTAAACTGGACATAGTTGCCATTAGCGGACATGGTTCACCAGTAACCACACTTGGGAGGCTTCAGAACCTGGCTATGTACTGTTCAGAAGAGACCGAGGTGAAAAAAAAGTGTATGGGGGGGAAGTAGCCCTTTATGTCAATGAAAATATCAAAGCTACAGAAATTCAGAATACACATAAGGAGCCAGAACAACTGTGGGTCACCCTGGAAACATGAAATGGGGTTGTCTACAGGCCTCCAGACCAGAGGGAGGGCATAGACACATTACTGTCAGAAGATACACAAACATGACAGCTAAAGGGAGGTTCTGATAATGGGAGACTTCAACATGCCAGATGCAGATTGGTCAGTACCAGCAGGAACATCCACCAGAACTAGATACACAGTGGATTCCTGCAGAGGAGGGCCTCAAACACTGGTACAATAACCCATGAAAGACAGGGCTATCCTAGATCTAGTACTAATAGGGAAAGGATCACAGATCTCCAGGCAGAAAGTCACCTGGGGGCCTGTGAACATCACATGGTATGGTTCAATTTGGCCACTAGAACTAAATCATCCCAATCCAATGCTAAAATATGGGACTTCAGAGGAGCTAACTTTGATAAGATGGCCAACAGAGTTAAGCTAGCCCTGGCAAGAAGAAATAGAGGTGAGGTAGTTACAGGCAAAGTGGGCAAGCATTAAGAATGCAATACTTGAAGCAACATCCCATTGTGTTAGAAAGAAAAGCAAGAGCAAAGGAGGAGGAAACCACTTTCATTCTCAAAAACAGTAGCAGAAAAGGTCAGCCAAAAGGCTGGCCTTCACGAACATAAGGGAATGCAGCAGGATGAAGACAGGGAGGCATACCAAACTTCCCTAAGGGAAACTGGGAAGGCAGTAAGGCAGGCAAAGGACCAAACCAAGGAAACACTAGCATGAACAGTAAAAGAAGGGACAAGACTTTATACATATAATAGTGAAAGGAGAAAGTCCAGAGGGGGTATTGCTAAGATCAAAGGGATAAGGGGAGTGTGTGGAGGAGGACCAAGGAAAAGCATCTATCCTAAATAGATACTTCTGCTCACTATTTACTGAGGAGAAGGTAGGGCAGGCCCACAGCTCAGCACCATGGACACGGGGGAGGTGTGCACTGTCCCTTCACAAAGGAAAGGGTCCCACGAGAGCTCGCTAAGCTCAGGGGTGGACAAGGCAATGGGACCTAATAGCATACATCCCAGGGTACTAAAGGAGCTAAGGGTGGAACTAGCAGAGCCATTATCAAAACTGTTTAGTGAGTCTCTGAGCACAGGAGAGGTCCCAGAAGACTGAAGAAGGGCTCACATGATCCCACCCACAACAGTGGTAGCAGGGAGAAGGCAAGGAACTACAGACCTGTCAGTCTTACCTCAGTAGTGGCAAGATTATAGAGGCACTCTTAAGGAAAAGACAGGGCAACACCTGGAATCCATAGGAGCACAGGATCCAAGACAGCATGAATTTATAACAGGAAGGTCCTGTCGAACTAATCTCATAGATTTCTTTGACTGGGTAACCAGAGTGGTGGACCAGGGGTGCAGCTGATGTCGCTACCTTGACTTCAGCAAAGCTTTCGATACTGTTCCACCGAAGACTCATTAATAAGCTGGGTAGGCTCGGCGTGGGTCAGAGATTAGTTAACTGGGTGGCAAACTGGTTGGTGTGCGGAAAACAAGAGAGTGGTGGTAAACGGTGTACAGTCAGAAGACATAAAAGTCACAAGTGGGTACCTCGTGATCTCGGGGCCAGTCCTCTTCAATATCTTCATCAGTGACATTGTATATGGACTGAGGAAAGGTTTGTCTGGTTGTAGATGACACCAAGATCTGCAACACAGCAGATGATCCAGATGGGGTGGACAGAATGAGAAGAGATCTGGATAAACTGGCAAATGGTAGGAAGAGTGGCAACTGGGGTTTAATGCAAAGTAGTGCAAGATCATGCACGTGGAAAGAGAAACCCTTAAGCCATCTATAGGTTGGGTGGGGAATTGCTGGCAATCACAAGGGGAAAAGAGACCTGGGCATCATCATCACAGATGACCTGAAAGCATCCAAGCAGATCACTAAAGCAGTAGGTAAGGCTAGAGGGATGCCGGGTGTATTAGCAGGAGTATCGCAGTTAAGAGGGAGGTAATAATCCTCTTTACAAGACACTGGTTAGGCTCCATGTGGAGTACTGTATGCAGTACTGGAGGCCACACCTGCACAAGGACATTAACAAAATGGAGGCAGTCCTGAGAAGGGCAACCAAAATGGTGCAGGGACTGCATCAGAAAACATATAAGGACAGATTAATGGAGCTCAATATGTATACCCCAGAGCAAAGGAGGGAGAGAGGTGGTATGATCAAAACATTCAAACATCTTAAGGGCATTAACAAGGTGAAAGAGTCTAACATGTTTCAATATAAGAAAAATAGCAGGACAAGAGGACACAGCATGAGATCAGAGTGATGCCGATTAAGGGTAATGAGGAAGTTCTTTTACAGAAAGGGTGGTGGATGCATGGAACGGCCTACCTCAGGAAGTGGTGGATATGAATACAGTGCAGAGCTTCAAACAGGCATAAGGGAGCAATACAGATGAGTTTTTAGATAGGCCACTGACAGAGTACAGGCCTATGGCACATTCACAAGGTAGAAAAATGGGCAGACTGGATGGGCCCTTGCAGTCCTTATCTGCCAACTTCTAGGTTTCTATGTTAACTTCTCCAAAACAAAATTCAAATCCCAAGCTGGGACAGGGGAATGGATTGGAAGTTTCAGATGCAGAATGCCCATGATGAAAGATACAAGACACATCCAAGTGAACCACAGTGCAATCGCCACAGGCTCATGAAAGGTGCACCTTGAGGGAGTAGTACTGAAGACTTGAGTTCGACAGAGATATTAGGTAGTCCAGAATCTGGCTCACCAGATAGTGAGAGAGTCCAAGTGATGCTTGCAGCCCAGGTGGCAAACCTCTTCCACTTCATGGCAAATGTGGTTCTAATGGAGGGCTTCCAGCTGCCACAAGGACACTTGCCACCTCTGGGACACCTCAAACCAGGTGATGGCTATGTCCTCAGAAGCTGCAGATGAAGGGACTTGAGACAGGGATGCACCAAGGTCCCTAAGCTCATGCCAGCAGATCCCGCAGAACAGCAGAGGGTCTGGAGGTTCCTCCGCTAGCTGTTGCAGTAATGGAAACCATATCTGTTGTGGCCATAATAGTGCGATCATGATCATACGGCCCTCCATCTGTAATTTGATTAGCACCTCTGAATCAGAGGAAACAGAGGAAGGCATGAAGGAACCTCCCCGCTTCCAGAAGAGGGACAACGCTCTCATTAGAAATCTCCGGTCCTGGATCCAGCGAACAGAAACTGGGCAGTTTTATGCTGAGTGGGGACGCAAAAGGTCCAACTCTGGATGTCCCCATCTGGCAACAGATCTTCTACGATGGATGAGAGCAGTTTCCACTCATGCATGCTGGACTACGTCCTCACGGAAGCTGTCGGCCAGGTTGCTTAGCATTCCTGGGACATGGACTGCCGAGAGACCAGACTGTGGTCTAATGCCCAGTACCATACTCTCATTGCCTCCCTGCACATGGGTACGAATGTGCCTCTCTACTTGCTGATATAATAGACAACGCTGAGATTGTCAGACTGGATCAACAGCTGACCCAGGAGAAGATAGTTCTGAAAGGCCTGCATGGCATACAGGAACGCCTGCATCTCCAGAATGTTTACATGCAGGAGGTTTCGATCTGGAACCAAGTTCCCTGAGTTTGAAAGGACCAAGCTGTGCCCCTGAACCAGAGGCATCCGTGGTGAGGATCTGCTGGGGAGGAGATCTGAAATGGGACCCCATGACAGGTTCTGTGAGTCCATCCAGCATTGGAGCACCTTGTGAACTGGGGAGGCGACCAGCACTAACTGATGTAATTCATTCATGCATTGGTCCCACTGCACCGGAGTGTCCACTGGAGAACTCACATGTGCAGCCCTTGCCAAGGGAACTGTGGAATGGCCATGGCCATAAGACCCAATAGTCTCAGCTACAACCTCGCAGGAATATATTTGCTCTGGGCGACCTCCTGAGTCTGGACAATAAGGCACTCTGCCCTGCTGAGGGGCAGGAAGGCTTTGCCCTGCACAGAGTCCAGGACTACCCTATATATGCAGCCTCTGGGACAGGATCAGGACGAACTTGGGCAGACTGACAGTGATGCTCGGGAGAGAAACAGCTGAAGGGTTCTCACAGGGTCCGAGGAGCTATTGTCTGGATGGAGCCTTTAGAAGGTAGTCATCCAGGTAGAGAAAACAATACAGTACCTCCCTTCTGAGAGCCACTGCTAAGCACTCTGAAAATCCACTGGCTAGGAGGATAAGCCAAAGGGCAATACTTTGAATTGGTAGTACTCACCCTGAAAAGGAAACTGAAGGAATCTCCCAGCGATGGAAACACCAAGATATGCAGGTGAGCATCTTGCATATCCAGGGAGCACAGCCAGTCACCCTACTTGAGTAGGGGCAGCATGCCCAACTGGATGATCATGCAGAATTTTTGTACTGGATATAAAGACTGAGGTCCTAGAGACCTAAAATGGGCCACAGATCTCTGGTTCTTTTGGGGACCAGGAAGAACCTGAGTAAATCCGCTCCTTTGGTGCCTGGGCACTGGCTCGATGGCCTTTTCCGAGGAACAGTCTGATGGGCCAGGGTATAGACGAAGGGTACTGAAAGAGTCTCTAGAGGCATCTCTACGCATTCCAGAATGTGACCCTTCTCAATAATCTGAGAATCCAGGCAGCTGAAGTGATGGTTTTCCACTGATTGAGATGGAGGGAGAACCGACCTTCGATCACCACCTCTTGGTTGGGCGTGGCGGAGGTCTGGCAAACAGTTGCTTAAGATGGATCCAGCCACTGGGGCTGATCTGTCACCCCTGGGATGCTTTGCCACAGCGCCAGGAAGGGGTAGGTAAGGTGGAAGAGGCCTTTACCCTGAGGATGGGAGACTGCACTGGACTTATGGGACACCTTGTGAAAGGAGGGTGCAGTCTGTACCTAGACCGCGTGTGGTAGAGGGAGCGGACAAACTTTAAATCCCTGCCAAATGCCTGCTGGTCATTGGCAATGTCCTGACATCTGGCCTGAATAACTTAGGGACATTAATAGGCGCTGAGCACCTTCTGCCAGACATCTGCAGCAAAACCCGAGATCCTCAGCCAGGACTGCCTACAAAGGCAAATGCCTGTGGCAGCAGCCCTGGCACCAGTATCCGAGCCATCGCACAAGGTTCCGAGGAGATGCTTGCTAATATCCTCAGCACTCTGCAAGCACTTGAGAACCTCCTGTTCCTGGGAGCAGACTGGGAGTGCTTGGGCAGCCTACTTGCCCTTCTTCCAGACAGTATTCTGGTATTTAACCATATGTGAGAGGTAATTAGCAATCCTCAGTCCCAAGGTGGAGGACGCGATATCCCCTTACCTCAAAGGTCAATCTGCCTAGCTTCCTGTCGGAGCGGGGAGAGAGCTGAGGTGCTTAGGTACCTCAGACTTGTTATGAGCTGCTTTAATGACCACTGAATCAGTCTTGGGTTGGGCAGCATAATAAAGTAGACCCTGGGAGGACACGATACAAATTATCTGCCCTGTGGGGCATGGCCAGGACTATGTCAGGTCTGTGCCAGGTGGCAGTAGTGGCATTCCTCAGTGCTGGGAGGATAGGAGAAATTACCCCAGGAAGAGATTCTGGGATTTCCAGAAAGTTTATCAGCTCCCATCTGGTGGCATCATCTTCATCACTATGGAAGCCCATGGCTGTGAACAGATGCTTCATAACATTAAAGAAAGTAGGGTCCTCTGGAGGAGACCTGGGAGTATGCTTGACAGAGTCCTCACTCACTGAGGAGGCAGTGGAATTGTCAGAGGAAAGAGGTTCCTCCTCTTCCTCAGGCAGGATGAGGTCAGGATGGTACTCCTCCTCCTCGACGCTGACCTGCTCCAACTCGAGGTATGAAAACGATAGACTGATAATGGCCCACAGGAATCACCTGAGAAGGCTGAAGTGGTGTTGATAACGACAGGACCATCAGCGGCACAGGGGACCAAGACTTGTAAGCGCCCAATTAGTGGATCATGACTGTAGAAACTTGGCCAGGTTATCACTGAGGTCGGCGACAGCAGACGGTGCATTGCCAGAGGGTGGTGTCATCGGCATGTGGCGACAACCCGTCCGTCGTGGGCCGAAGAGCCTGATGGCCATGGGCCTGGACAGGCATCAGCCTGTGATGGAGGGTCTGTCATTACCGAGCCAGCGTCAACAAACTGCGGGCCGACGAGCAGAGGGTTGACAACCGACCACCCTGAGAGGTGGGTGGCAGCGCTGTCATTATGAGCCTGGTAGGAACAGAGACCTGGACAGCTACAGGCGTCAGTGCAGCTGCATGCAAAGGAGTACCCTCTGAGGAAGAAGAACAAGAGACTGTTGGGGATCGTGAACGCTGCCGGGGGAGCTATCCCATTCTCAAACTTTCTTGTGACCCTCCCCAAAGGACTTGTCTTAGGCCTTATGCACCTGGGAGCTTGATGAACCCATTAACAACTGGGAAGGAGAGACCCTGGAGGACCCTTGCCCAGGACTGGCTACCTGTTGTCCCATGAGGAATTCTTTGAGAGCCTTTTGCATTGCCTGAAGGTGGTTTCACTAAATTTCTGGCAGAGCTCACAGTCCAAGGACGTCGTGGTTGGGCCCAAGACAGCAGACACAAGAGGATACGGTCATCTGAAGAGGCAATCTTCTTCTGCAGTGGCAGCAACGAAGAGCGAAGTGGAAAGATTAACTCGACATAAACAAGGTAAGAGAAATCTCATAAAGAGATTCTAAAAACAAGAAATAAAATAAAAGTCATAAGCGAAAATGGCACAGAACTGCATTGGAGCTTCCGTGAACCCATGCAAACAGAATCGATGGCGGGAAAGAATTGAGGAGGAGTGGGGCTCTACTTTTATAGGGCTGTTGACGCCGCAGGTGACGCGTGTGGGTGCCAATCATGGTACTGCTGAAAATCTTCAGAGGGATCCTTCTTCACTGACGGTGAAGTTCCTACGGTGTGACCTGATGACTGAGATGCCCCGAAAAAGATGTACTATACCTTCACCTAAGGCCACATTGTGGAGGGAAAGTAAATCAAATGTAGTCAGAGAGCAAAGAATTTTCCAGAATTTTACCGAATGTGGACAATGCTAAAATTCATTTGTATCGTTTTCAACAGTTTCAGGTTTCAGACTTAAATAAAGGTAAATGTACTACATTTGCAATGTTCAGAATACAGTATCTGACAACACCAAAGATGAATGAAATTAAATATTCTGGTTGAAGCGGCAATAACCCTAGTTAAATCTTAATTTCCACTCAAGATCATTATCCCTGGATTTTTATTAGAGAAAAACCTTCAATAGCTAAAATGAAGAAAGAAAATACTCAGAACAGCAATGATTATTCTTCTAGAAGGTGTATTTGTGAGTCATACAAATAACACCATTTTCAACCCAGAGTTAGAAGATTAATGTTCAAACTCTGTAATGTGGATATACTCCCCTGGCATTCCAATGGCAAAGTTGTACCTGAAGAGCAAGGGGTGAGGTGACCAATCAACTAACTTATGCTATGTATTAATAAATGTAATAGGGATGTCATGGTATCATGGTTGTATGGTATACCTCAGTTCAGAAGTCATGGTACTGATACCATGGGCAATTTCGATACTCGATAACCGTGATTCACGGTATACTGCTATATTCAGACCTTTCAGCTAATTTTTTGTATTTTAAAGGACAACTTTCCTTTCCATAACAACTCTCCCTGATGAAAGAGTTTGAGGAGACTTTTGTAAGAGTTTGAGGAAGCTTCTTTTTGTACAAAATTACTTCTGTAATACTGCAATATAATGGTAACTGCAGTATTACAATCGGATGGTTATCATACCAGAATTTCATGCCATGACATCCCTAAATGTAGTAATAAATGACAAAACACAACATGAACATTGCAATGACTCATAAGTTTGAAATTTTATAATGGTCAGTGTAGAATATTTTAAAAACGTGATCTGACTTGCCCTGAAGAACCCTTTTTATCCAGGTTCTAGAAAGGGAGGTAAGGGCTTAACTCACATTCTTCAGAAGAAACATCATTAGTACAGGAAGTCATTTTTTCTTCTAGCGATGAGAGCGTTGTGATGTCATGCAACATTTTAAAATCAATCTCTAGACAACACTCCGGCTGATACGCTGTTGTTTGCAGAAGATCACAAACACACTGTAGTTGTTAGAAACTTCATTCTCATTACTGACCTCAAGTAAAAGTATTAGGATTAGTCTCAACATGGTCATGGGAGGGTAATGAATCCTCTCATAAGAGTATTAACCATTGCTGGCTGGGCTACATATATCTATACCTGTTCTGAAATCCAATATGTTCTAAATCTGCTGGCTATCTAAGGGTTAACTCTATCAGAAGACATATCAAATAATTTTATATTTAAGGCAATACTCTATATAACTATGCCTGCTGTTGCCCCTAAATTGTAGCCAAAGCCTGGAAATGCACTTTGGCTCAGTATATCTATCCAATACATTACATAAATGTATTTAATTTCCTGAAATTACTCTAACTGGATAACTCCATGAGATGCAGCATCTCATTTTCAGGGAGGTCCAGGGAAGATAACAGCAGTCAACAGGTTAACATCAGTTCACATGACCTCGTAGTCTTCCTTTTCTTGCTTGGCACACTTCCTCAGGACAATCTACATGCTCAGTCCAACTCCCATCAATCTGGAACAATCTTCCAACTTCCCTCTGCCTTACCCCCATCTAGCTTTAACATCCTCTCTTTGAAACTTTCTCTCCCTCCTACTTTTGCCCTTAATCCTTAACCTACGCTCAAATTTCTGACCTTCTACCTCTATGCCTCTGACATGCACAAACGTACAGGTATGGAAGAACTTACCATAAAAGTAGATCTTCGAGAAAATCTCTTGCATCAGGCCACACCTATGGAACTACAGCTGTCAGGCACAAAGACCACACGGAACGTTTTGCTAGCAATCCACTAGGGCTACCCACAATGATGTCAGATGCCCTACTGGACATATAAACGTAGGGGCTCTGCACCCTCCTCAGTTCCCCACTGGAGATCATACACAAGGACCACTTGCTGGGGAACCAAGGGAGCTGAAGGTTCCTGCATACAAAAACACACAGCAGAAGGTACACCAAGCTGGAAAGTGAGACAGGAGCTCAGAGCTCAGAGACAGAGTGGGATGGAGGATGGGACAACATGGCCTGATGCAAGAGATTCTCTCAAAGATACTGAAAATTACGTACCTACCGTAATTCTTGATCTTCTTGTATCTTCACCATTCATTACTGCTGGATGTAAGCCAGAGGCGCACCACTTGGAGTTTTTTTTTTTTCTGAGAGGTCGGCGCGCCTAATGCAGTTGGACGACTGTGTGAAGCACGGGTTGGCTGTTACATGCCACAGACTCCTCCTCCATCCCAGTTCTGTTTAGCCAGAGAGGCAGAAAGACAGGTTTCAGAAAAAAGGGTGAGGCAAGAGAGCTGAAGGATAGAAAAGGAAAGGATACGAACAGAAAAAGGATACGCCGATTAGGGACAGAAAAGAGAAGCCTACCTTACATGGCATAGGGCCCCAATCCTTGGGTGGTTTCAAGAAAGAAGAAGACAAAGGATAGAAGGAAAAGAGTAGAAGGGAGAAAGGGATAAAAGGGGGAGGAGAAGGCTGTCTGCCACATTAAATTGGAAGACCACTGGCATGAGAGTTTCAAATCCCAGCGGATTGAAGACAAGGAGCAAGGATCCCATCAGTTAAGGAGTTATTGAACCAAGGTCTGAAGGGGATTAATGGTCTTGTCAGACTTGGTGAAGGCAAACCCTTCCTCACCCCCCTTATCCAAAACGCTAGTAAAACTTAAGCCTAGGTCTCACCGACTGTCCCTGAAGGGTAACAGTCCTGCTCAGAAGATGAGTGAGTCCTGAGTTAGCGTGTGGAAAGAAATCTGGAAGAAGGTTTTCCACGGTAGTACTGGAGTAGTCCCCACTTCAGAAGAAGAGAACCACGGGACAACTGTGTCATAAGAAAGAGGAGGAGGAAACTCCCATGGACTCTCTTAGGACTGCCAAGAAGTAAGACAGCTAGAGGGTGATATAAGCCAGAGGATTATTCAAGTCCCAAGGGGAACACCCTAGAAATGTAAGAGAATCAGAGGAGCTCCTCAGAGGGTTTAGGTGAAGACCCTACTCGCCATCCTCCAGAGTGAACGCTCTGTGACTTTAGAGAAGGAACAGAGAGCTCTTGAGGTACCAGGGGACACAGCCCCCAACTGGCCTCTAGGAGGGAAGGGTGAGCAGGGAGGAGGTGACGCCTAAGAATTGAGGCCCATGAGGGGATAGAGGGTGGATTCAGTATGAATGGTGAAGACACAAGAGAAGATCAAGAATTACAGTAGGTACATAATTTTATATCTTCCCTTGTCAGTCTTCACCATTCATTACTGCTAGTAGTACCAAGCCCCCAAAGGGGACCTGGCACAGCCCTGAGGGAACAGATCTCAGCCTCCCGCGGGTGAGACGCAGGAGGGCAGACCCTAGCCTTACTAGACCAAGCAAGGTCCAAGGCTGCTCAGGATGAGGAGGTGTCCCTCGGGTTGGGGAGATGGAGGGCGCTTGAAGAATCCTGCTGCCCTGCAGGAAAAAAATGGGTCCCCAGAGCGGAGATCACCCTACACCAGGCAACGGGTGACAATTTGGACAGACGAAGCCACGCTGTCTGCCCAATGTAGATCGCTGTCCCTGCCAGTCTGGAAGCCACCTCACTGGCATCGTGAAGATGCCCTGCCTGGTGCCTTGCAAGCTCCAGACCCTGAGCAGAGAGGGCAATGGCCTGTCAAGATTGCTCCATATCAGCCAAAGATGCCAGCACCTGAGCTAACATCGACCACAAGTGCCTGTTATAGGCAGCATGATGCACCTGATGTGAACCTCGTACATCAACACACGAGCCGAAGAGAAACCCTCATGATTCGGGGGTCAGTGGGTGCCAGGCACTGAGGCCTGGAGGGAGTGTCTAGGGACGTTAGGTCCGGAGAGAGGTGAGGTAGGGAATCTAGAGACTCCTGGGGGCACAACACCGCCTCCTGCAGTCTGCCGGGCTGGAGAAGAGGCGGCTGGAGACTGCCAGGTGTGGATAGACACCTCCTGGAAGGGGATGGGCCAGGAGGGCACCACTAGGTGGTGAGCACTAAATTCACTAGAATGAACGCCTGCCCCACTTGGTATTGGTCCTCAGAACATGGGAGACAGCTCCTGTACTAGCCTCGAAGGAACTGCTGATATTCCGTGAAATCAGGGTTGAAGGACAGGTGGATAGAATGTTCCTCTCCTTGGAAGATGAGGAGCTCGAATGTCCAGAGGACTCCTACGGTGGAGGAACAGGCGGAAGACCTGTTCGGCCCATGGCTCTAACACAGGAAAGAAAGTCCGCCGCAGTGGTTTCTGAACATCTCCAGGTTAAAGGCCCCGAGGACCCACATGACCAGGGAGAGGAGGGGTGTTTGCAGAGGATGGGCACTGTACTGAGCATGTCCAACCTCTGCCAGGGCTCTGAGACCCAAGGACTGATTCCACCATGCAGGGGCCCTGATGCCATACCGGCTGCGAAGTCTGAGTCTAGGAAGGCAAACTCTGGAAGAGCCCTGAAGGGGAGTCTCCCCTGTGACACGCCTGTGGTTGCAAGTGTTCAGAAGGGCAACCTCTGCGCTGCCAACCATGGGTGCCTCCGACATCTTAAGGTAAGGGTGGACTCAGTACTATGACTCTCCCCACCCCATGCAGGGTAGTGAAAGGGGCCACCACACCTCACCCCAACCCCTCTGGCTCAGAGGCAGCCCTCTTCCTCGGTCCCAGTGAAATGGGTTCCCTCAATCCCACAGACCCCCAAAGGAGGCTGCAGAGCGAGGCTCCCACCCCCTCAGAGGTCCACAGCAACACACCAGAGATGGCAGCTGCCTGGTGAGGAGAGTACCCTTCGGATCCCTGAACTGTTGCCTTCAAGGGATCCACGGCCACTCCAGCCGAAGAGAATCCCCGAGGGCAGCAGGCTCTGGGAATCAGAGATGGGCGTGCTGCCGCCCTGGCGCCGTCTCACGGAGCTCTCCAACCCCGAAGAGTCTGGCTACCACTCCAGGTCTACCTCCGAGTCACCCCCACGCAGACCTCCAGGCTAGCGACCCCAGGAGAGCCACCGTGCAACGCCGCCATGGAGATGGCACTCCCATGGCACTGTCCTACCAATGCCGCAAAGGTCTACCAGTGCCAGGCCCAGCAACCGTGGGCGCGACACTGGGGGAGCCTGCACCTCTGAAGAGGTGACTGCTGGGGCAGTGCCAGCGTCGGCGACTGGGGAACCGCACTCCTCCAGCGCCACAGAAGAGGCCTCCTCCTCTTGGCAAGGCTGGAACTGGAGGAGGCCCCTCCTCACCCGGGCCGTATAGACCGGGAGGGGACCCAGAGGACGGGTCTAGAGTTCTAGCCTAGGAAACCCCAACGACATGGTCCTCCAAAATTCTGCGGGCCCTGCCGACCTCAAATGTGCGGATTTCCAGAACATGGCAGTCCATGGAGAAGCAGGCATTGCAGTGGTCCATATCATAGTTGGATCCCAGGCACGGACAAAAACATCATGCCGGTCCGTAACTGAAAAATGCCGCCACAGGGCACAGATGCATGGGGGCATGGCAAGCTTTGGGTTTTCTTTTGGCCCCAGAACCAGATATGATGCTAAAAACTTACTCAAACTACAGTAACAGAGCCCGACACTGTCGGAAGAAATAAAAGGAACAGGCTTATCGGATTTCCGACAGTGTCGGGCAGTTCAGAATCGGTATGAAGGCTGGAGAAAGGCTGCATAGACAGATGAAGGCCTATGGCACAGACAAAATTTGTTTACTCGCAGGCGGTGCAACCTCGGCGGTGGGACAAGCAGAACTGGGATGGAGGAGCGCCTAACGGCCAACCCGCATGCTTCATGCAGTGCCAGCCACATGGGCGGTGCCATGTGCGCAGATTCCTCCATCCTCAAAAAATAGAGCTCCCGTGACGGGGCGCGGCCTCCAGCTTACACCCAGCAGTAATGAATGGTGAAGATTGACAAGGGGACATCTACTGTTACAGTAAGTTCTTATGTAACTTTTTCAAGGATATCACTTGCATCAGGCCACATCTATGGAACAAATCCCAAGTAATACTGACAGAGAGACAGTCTGGGTGGCTAGAGGCAATGGGTCTAAAACAGAAGGCCTTGAGCACAGCCAGGCCAAGCCTGTCCTTCTTCTAGAGGCAATGCCCAGACAGTAGCGCTCAGTGAAAGTGTGAACAGTACTCCAGGTTGCAGAAGCACAAATTTCTTCAGCTGAAGCATTCCTGAAACAGGCAACAGAAGGGGCCATATCTCTGAATGGCCATGCACAACCCAGGAAGTTCCTTACCATACTTCTGTAACAAAACATAAAACAGTTGGCCATTTGGACAGACACTGTTTAGAAACAGATACGCACTCTTTCCCATGGGTGAAAGAAACAAAAGCTGCATAATAATATCTGAGTAGTCTATGTACATCTAAGGTATGGAGCAATGTTTTCCTGGACTGGCATGTTCTGAACACAAACTGGCAGGTGGATGTTTGATTTAAAGTAAACTCAGACACCACCTTTGGAAGAAACTTAGGTTGGTATGCAAAGACATCCTGTCTTTGTGGAAAATCAAATAGGGAGGCTTGCACACGAGAGCCTGAAGCTCGAAAATCCTTCAAGTAGAAGCAACAGCAACTAAAAATAACGCTTCCAAGAAAGGAAGCATAGCTCGTAAGTCGCGGCTGCATCAAAAGGAGTTTCTTCAGCACAAAATTCAGGTCCCAGGCTGGGACTGGATTGCAGACAGAGGTTTTAGATGTAGGATGCCTCTCAAAACATACAGGCCACCTCTAGCTGGGTCACCATCACGGCCATCAACAGATATGTGGAAGGCTGAAATGGCCACTAGGTGCACTTTTATAGAAGAGTATTAGAGTCCTGCATCTGACAGGGACAATAAATACTCCAGAATATGATTCGTTGGGCAAGTGAACTGGTCCAGCTGATGAGAAGTGGCCCACAAAGTAAACCACTTCCACTTTACAGAGTAGGTGGCCCTGGTGGAAGGTTTTCTAGCAGCCACCAGGACATCAGCCATCTTGGGGACACTCAAATCTCACAAGGGCTATGTCTTCAGGAGCCAGGCATGGAGATGAAGTGACCTGAGTGATGGACCAGGGTTCCTGATCCTGGGAGAGCAAGCCTTTACAGAGAAGCAGGGGCACAGGAGGTTCCACTGCCAGCTGCTGCAGCAAGGGAACTAGATGACAAAGCCAGAAGGCGGTCACCAGAATTAGAGTAGCGCCCTCCATCTGGAGCTTGAGTAGGACCTTCTGAATCAGGTGAAAGGGAGTGAAGGCATAAAGGAACCAGAAAACTCCAGGCCCTAGAGCGAGCAAGCAGAAAACCAGCAGTTCTGCAATGAGTGCAGATGCAAAAGGTCCAACTCTGGATGACCACAGACGACTGAAGTCAGCAGCTCCCACTTGTGCATTCGAGACTGTGATCGGCTTAGCCTATCTGCCTGGATGTTTTGGGCACTTGGAACATGGATAGCTGACAGTTCTAGACCACGTTCTAGAGCCAGAACCAGACCCTCATCGCTTCCCAGCACAGAAGGTGAGTGGGTCCCCGCTGCTCGCTTATGTAGTGAACAATGCTGATGTTGTCCATCTGCAACAGCAGATGACCCGAGACACATACTTCTAGAAGGTTTGCAAAGCATACAGAATGGCCCTCATATCTAAAACGATGATGTGGAGGGAAGCCTCCACCTTGGACCATGTTCCTTGAGTCTGATGAGGCCCCAGATGTGCCCCCAGATCATTCCCAAAGCCTGTGGTGAGAATCTGCTGAGGGAGGGAATGAGAGGAACCTTTTCAACAGGTTGCTGGGTTCCATCCACCACAGAAACACCTTCTTGACAGGGAAGTGACTAGAACCTGCTGTTCTAGATTGTCAGTGCGCTGATCCCACTGGACCCTCAATGTCCGCTAAGGGAGCTGCATATGCAGTCTGGCTAGGCGATCATGAGAATGGCTCCAGCCATCAGATCCAAGAGCCGGAGGAACATTCTGGCTGTGACATTTTGGCTGTTAAAAACAGCTGGACCTGAGCCATCCGGTGGTCTGCCCTATTTTGGGGCAGGAAGTCAAAGCCCTCAGCCGTGTCCAGCATTGCCCTTATGTACTGCAGGCACTGGCAGGAGTCAAGACAAACTTGAGTAGACTGACCAGGATCCCAAGGGTATGGAACAGTTGTCTGGCACACACCAGGGTGTGGACAGCTGCTCCCTGGACTATGCTTTGAGCAACCAATCATCCAGGTAAGGAAAGATGTACAGCCCTCTATCCTGACAGTTGCTGCCACAACTGCCAAGCATTTGGTAAATACCTTTGGTGCAGATGACAAGCCAAAGGGCAATACCTAAACTTGTAATGTTCCCTCTGGAACAGGAACCGGGTATTTCCTGTAGGGGAACACAAATCCAATATGCAGGTATGTATCCTGCATGTCCAGGAGCAGATTCAGTTCCTTCGAGGACGATCCAGGACTTTTGTACTGATACAGAAGCTCAGTTCCCACAGGTCCAGAATGGGCCTTAAGTCCCTGTGGACTTTGGGACAAGGAAGAAATGGGTAGAACCCCATGTTCCTTTGATCCCTTGAACCAGTTCTATGCCCCTCTTGTGGAGCAGGGTGCGCACTTCCTACAGGAGCATAGGTATGTGGTCAGTAGGATAGAAGAGGAGATTCTGGGGGTACCTCGTGTTCTAAGAGTTGCAAGATCCAAGCATCGGTGGTAACCTCTCCACTGGCCCATATACAGGGAGAGGCAACCCCCTATCACCTCCTCCGGATTGTCTGCTGGAGGGAGGGAGCTAGCAAGATGTGTCCTGTGACTGCCTCCACCAGAGGCCTTAGAAAGGGTAGCTGTGGAGGAGGTGGGGGAAGGCAAGCTGATCTGCTTTTGGTCGGCTGTCTGGCCTCAAGAGCTTGGCCTAGTGGTGGCCTTACGAAGGGCACCTTCTACCTACTCTTTGGATGAGTATGGTAAAGGGAATGGACGGACTGAAGTGTCCTGCCTGAGACCTGCAGGTCAGAAAGAATGTCCTGCACATCCGCCTTTAGAGTTTATAACCTCTGAAAGGGGCATTCACGATGGACCACTGGACATCCATGGCACAGCCAGACACCCTCAACCAGGAATGCCTCCTCATACCTATGCCAACTGCATCTGCTCTGGCTGAAGCATCCTAATAGCTGTATGTAGACAGCAAGAGGTGCCTACCCACATCTACCCCAGTCTGAGAGCCTTTAGTATCTCCTGCTTCTGGGGACCATCTAGGAGGGCCGGGCTGCTGCTTTGGCCTAACTCCAGAGGGATATTCTGGTATTTGATCATATGGGCCTGATAACTGGCTATTCTGTGGCCCTGTTGGCAGAGGCTCTCTACCCCATGAGGTCCAGCCTTCTTTACTCCTTATCTGGGGAAGAGGAGGCACTTAGGCCTCTTAGACCTATCACGGGCTGCATTTATCACCACCAACTCAGTTTGAGATTGATTAGCGAAATAAAGCTTCCCAGAGGAGCCAGGTAGCTAGTCTGCCTTTCTAGGCATGGCATTATCAAGCTTACAATCCAAAGATACTAAGCACACCAACCCCCCACACACACACACAGCATAACATATTTAAACTTTCCTTTGCCAAAATTGGCTATTTTACCTCAAGCTCCATGTGAGGTGGGTCCTTAGTTTCAGACTGAAATTCCAATTGAGTAGCTAAATCACCAACGTCAAGGTGGGACCCTTCGATTTAGTCCCTAACTTTCCAGTGCCTCAATGGCTAATGTGTCTAATTGTCTTCTTTTATACACTGTGCTCCCATCAAGGATTTTACACAGGTGTTTCAAAGGAGCATGCTAAAAGAGAGCACCACAGACCCCTAAAACTCAAACAAATCCAAAATAGCATGCTCAAACCTTTTATGTTACTTCACACACTGGAATTCACATTTCTTCTAAGAGGGTGCTAATAGGTTGTGGCATACAACATACAATCAGGCGTTTGTGATTTAGCTTACTCAAACTGGAATTCCAGTCTGAAACTAAGAGGACCCACCTCACATGGAGCTTGAGGAAAAATAGCCAGTTTTGGCAGTGGAAAGTTTAAATATGTTCTGCTGTGTGTGTGTGTGGGGTTGGTGTGCTAGCATTTTGGATTGTATGCATAACCTAGTAGCAGCCCTTAGAAGAAATGTGAATTTCAGTATCAAGCTTAGTCTGTGCCAGGCAGCCATAGAGGCATCCTCAAAAGCAGCTAAGAGGGAGGACTGATCAGAGGGAGAACCTGGCAGTTCCAGGAATTCTACCAGGTTTCTCCTGGTGATATAACTACAACATCGCTACAGGACCCACACCCCATTTTATTTGTAGCAACCAATTTAGGCTGTTAAGGGTTCAGTCTATTACTAACAGTTACAGCCTCCTCAGCTATTACCTTGTGCTAAAACTAAAACAGCTGTTCTTTTCCAACTGATCTGTTATATCCTACTCTGTACTATGCTGTTTCTCATTATTTCACTATGCATACTGTACCCATACCATGCCTCCACCTGGACCACACTAAACCTCCTCCACCCCTCCATCCCCATCTCATTTCTCTGCCCCCAAACATCACCCTTCATGGGACTTACCCACTATCTCCCTTGCACTTCCATTATATATCCCCATAAGATATTCCGGCATATTACTTATCCATGCGATTACCCCACTACATATTTATGCAATACCAACGTTAATTAGCCAACCAGGACCATGGCATTCTAGCTCATCAAGGAGAGAATACGCATTCCTTAGATATAGGCTAAAGCAAATAATACTACTACTGATCTGTTCGGGAACACTGAATTAAATCCTGGCCCTGCTTCTTTAACTTTCACACCTTCAGACTATGCTGCAACTTCCGGCTTGAAACTGATGCTCCTTAAAGTATGTAGCATTGTGAAAAAAAAGATTTATTAAAGGCTTAGGCCTATCATACCAACCCTGACATACTTGTGGTCAGTCACAAAAACCTGGCTAAAGTGCCATACAACTGACCTACAGGTCTCTCTCAACTCTTCAACTTGTTTAGATTGGCTAGATTAACCGAGGCACTGGAGCAGTCATCTATGTCAACACTAAATATACCGCTACTGAACTCTTCACCGCCCAAGCCCAAAGAGTCACGAATTTCTGGCCATAAAATCTCTCTTCCATCTGCGAAGCAATAAACATAATTGGTTGCTACAGGCCACCTACAGGGGCACTGAACTCCTACCTACCCTTAAAAATTTCTAGAATCCCATTCAAATGAATCACTTATTCTTGGAGACCTTAACCTAGACTGGCTTTCCCTAAAGCTAATGTACTCAAAGACCTATGCGACGAGATGGGCCTCTCGTAATTGATCATGGAACCCACCAGACAATGCTAAAAACAACGCCAGAAGCGCTATCCTTGATCTGATACTTACAAATAGACCCTATAAAATCATGAGTTCTGCTGTGTTCCACAATGACATTAAGTGACCATAATATAGTTGTATGGACCAGAAATTTCAACAAACATCCCTTGGGATCAAATTCATCACCAAGCAGAGTTTCCGCAAACTCAGCTCTGAAAAGTTCCTAGCTGATCTTAGAAACATTAATTGGCAGAATTTCTACCTGGCCACCCACAGATGAGGCCACTGATATTTTCAATGCAATTCTCCTAGCTTATCCAATAAGCATGCCCTTTCATTTGCTGCAGAGTGAAAACACAACCCTCCCATGGTTCACTGCCGACTTAAAAGCGCCTCACTCAACAAGACAAACTCTGGGCAAAAGCTCTAAGCTCCAAAGCCGAAGCAGACAGGATAGCCTTTAAAATAGCAAGGAATGATTGTACAAGGCTCATTAGGTCAGCTAAATATAACTAATATGTGGGGGCTCTGGAAGAAGCTAAGGAAACTCTGAGAAAATTTGGAAGACTCTCAAAACTATAGAAGGCCACAGAACATCTTCCTCTATCCCCACAAAAATTGCAAGGCAACACCATCTCGGACAGCACCACCATCCTAGAACAACTAAACACACACTTATGGCAGTAGGTCTAGCCTTCAAATCCTCCCCTAGCCAGTCTTCCTACCTCTAATGCAGTTAATCATGCTCCACACAAATTCCCTCGCTCGCTCCCTTTAGCATTTCTCCATTCACATACAGAACAGGTAGAGGACCTCCTGAAAAACTTGACACAAAAAGCATGAGTGCGGACAATATCAAACCTGTTTTTAAAACTAGGGTTTATGTACCTTACTGCCTCTATACTACATCTTTTCAATTTTTCTATCTCCTCTAGCATAGTACCTACTTGTTGGAAATTAGTGCACGTCTGCCTCTTTTCAATCCGGTGATCCTGTGATTTGAATAATTATAGACCAATTTCCATACTCCCAGTGCTAAGCTGCTAGAAAACTAATTAATAATCAACTCTGGGATCACTTAGAAAAGTCTAACCTCTTTAATCCACTTCAGTCAGGTTTCAGACAGCACCATAGTACCATATCGGTGCTTGCCTGGTCACAAATGACTGGTTCTTCGCCCTGGACAACAAGCTTGCTATGGGTGCTGTTTTCTTAGATCTAATCAAAGCATTTGATACAGCTGACCATAGCCTCCTATAAAGCAACTCTGACAACCTGTGATTGGATTGCCTATTGGTAAGTTGGTTCTCGAGCTACTGTCCAGCAGGCTGCAACGATTAAACCGATGAGCTCCTTTCCTCCTCACTCCCAGTCACAAAAGGAGTACCCCAAGGGTCCATATTAGGACCTTTATTGTTTGCTATACATATACTCCCTCAGCAGTGGCATCCTTAACTCCAAATTGTATTTCTTTGTGGACAACACTGTACTGTATATCTGTCAGCCTTCCTTACTTGAGGTCAGCTCAGATCTCCAAGCCGACTTCAACACACTATAACACAACCTTCTTCACTCTAAATTGTTACTAAATGCCAAAAAACCCAAAAGTAATGTATTTTCTCCCACCTCAGTCCTCATCCTCCTCATGTAAACTCACCTCTCCTGCACCTGTTGTGACACTCCTAGGAGACCGTCTTGAGGATAGTGAAAAATTCAAATACTTAGGCATTTGGCTGATGTTAAACTGACATTTGCAGCCCAAATTGAATCACTGTCCAAAAATTGAAAATCAGGCTAGAATTTATATACAGACATAAATCTCGGTTCCCGTTGATGTCAGGAAAAGGCTTGTACAAGCCATTCCCTCCCATTGCTGGATTACACCAACATTATTTATAATTGTAGTTCAACGTCTAACCTACACAAATTAGACATCTTCTACCACCTGACCATCCACTTCATTACTTCAGCACCACACAGAGCATACCACTGTGCCCTGTACACAGCTGTGGGATGGTCATCACTTACCACAAGGAGAATACTACACACTGACAGCTGGGCCCTTAAAGATTTACTCAGCAAACATCCATCCCTCATTACATCTCTCTTTTGCCAAGCGCACAGCCATTACTCCCTTATGAAGGGTACTTACATCCTTCTCGACACCCCAGGTTCTGCACCCAACATGGTAAATGTACAGTTATGTTATCCCATCAATCTGTAAAAAATCCAGGCCTCACTTAGATTAGTGGATCTAGTCTCCCTAACTGCTTTAAGTCCTTGTTTAGAAAGGCGGCTCGGACACCTGTTAGTGTCACTCAATCTAACATAACCAGTCCTATCTTCTCAACATTAGACTGACTAGTCCTTCCCACCTCCCTTCCTACCCCTAGAGCCTTCCCTCATCTTGTATACTGGATCTTATTATGGAAATTATTTCCATTTCCTATACAGCACATTGTGCTATCTGCCTCCCTGGCACCAACCAGCCTTCTCAGCCAAATACAGCACTGCATTTCGCATCATCTCGGCCTCTACCTTGAATAGTTAGCTTTTCCCAAGAATAGCACTTACCCTTTTCTTCTCCTTCCTGCCACCATCCCCATCTCCTTTCCTTCCTATCACCCTCCCCTTCTGCACCCTCACAAATTATCCCCATCCTACCTTATATCTGCACTTAATTTTCTGACGCTCCCTACTACATATAACCATAATCTTCTCCCTCAGAATTGTATGAAGACTTCTGATTGTTTGTACTGAATGTTACAGTAGTGTTTGCCATCCCAACGTACTGTTCCCTGTTTTGTCTAGTTCACTGTTCTTCTGTACTGCATCAACTGCCATTCATTTTGTACTGTATTATTTTATAATTCATGGTTCTTTGTACTGTACACCAGGACCTCCTTGTAAATGAGCTTGCTCAATGGAGTCTTCCTGTCAATAAACTTGAACTTGATATCCTGCTGCTCAGCATCAAACCCCATTGCTGTTTGGAGCTGCTTCATCACAGAGATGAAGGAAGAATCCTCAGGAGGGACCTGGGAGTATCCAGGTAGAGTCCTCACCCTGGTAGATAAAGAGAAACAGATGAGCTCAGGGAGGAGGTGGCGCAAGTGACGTAAGATGCACGTTGCAAGGCTGGCAGCAGCATGAGGAAGCTGCTTCTCACTTTTCCCAAAACGCCATTCTAAGAAGAGAATGGGGCTTTTCTTTCCACATTTCTCCTTTTTCAACCCTATAAAGAGTTACTCTGGCATTCTTGAGTGATAGCGGCGGATTGAATCTGTCGGGCATGGAGAAGATACTTTGAAAGTTTACCGTTTTCTTCTAAGTTTTCGGTGTCTGAAGGCTTGGTGTGGCGGTTGCTATGGTGCAATCCAGTTTGGTGGTGCACCAAAGAACTAAGTTTATTAAAAATAAAAGAGTGGCCCGGCTTCAGAGACAGGAAGCAATGGATAGGGCAAATACAAGAACTCTCCCCGGACAAGAAAGAGCAGTGGTCTGGCAGAACACTGGATTTGGTCCATTGGACATTAGAAGAATCGCTGCATCAGGAAGAAAGAAGAAACAAAGCAAACCCTGCCTGCAGAAAAACAGTCAACAGCTAACAAGAGGCCAGATAAGTATAATAAAATAAACCGTATCAGTCTTGAATGTTAAGAAGACTCTGAATGCACAAAACCAATTGATATTTGAAATGGGGACATTATAAAGTTAGACAAGAAAGAAAGGAAGGAAAGAAATAAAGTTGGTGATACATGTCCGAGGGAGGAGAACACTGGAAAATCCATATAAAAAATTGTCTAAACTATTCCAAAACCCTGATACTAGATTAAAAGACAATAACCACAAGACAGGGAACAAAGGTCATATCAAAAAGTGACTGCAGAAGAAGTCAACAGGAGATTTAAACAAAATAAGCTACCCTTTAAAACTGCTGTGCATTGACCGGAGTGTCCAGACCAGGATGGGCCCTAAAATTCAGCCATAAGTGGATAAAAAAAGGGAAGGGAAAGGGGTACTTCAGCAAAGCTGAAGCTAGTGGTTCATCTTTGAATCCCACTCTACTTATGCTTCAGTATACCAATCTGAAGAAGATATTAATATCAGGATATCTAATAAGGAAAAAGAATTAGTTTAGTAGAAAATGAGGAAGCAATATCCATGCTTAAGGAAAAGGCACCTCCCATGGGCGAACAGCTAATGGAAAAGTTTGACTACTACAGACAGCTATAGACAAATTACAACAAGTACCAGAGTCTCTTGAAAATATAACATTAGTAAACAACAAACTGGAGGAAAGTATTAAAAAATTAATGAACTGGAAGCAAGGCAATTGGATTTGGAAGATTTGGTAACACCTTTAAAACACAAAGTTACTGGATTAAAGAAACAGTAAAGGACACTCAAAATCAGACGATCAAGAAAATCGATCTAGAAGGAAAAATGTAAGAATTTTCAGAGTGCTACCAGAACAGGACAGAGAAGTGCCCCTAAATGAGATTATAAAAGATCTTCTGCAATGCTTACTGGGCAAGGAACTAACATTCCAGGTGATTGACAGAGTGCACTGGCTGGGGCAGGAAAAATGGGGTAAGAGAGGAAGAAAATAATATATAATTAAGACACTGACCTCAGAAGGAAAAGATATCATAATGCAAGGTTACTACAGGTCCAAGCAATTTAAATACAAGGAGCAGAATATTACTTTTAAATATGACTTTTCAAAAGCGCTTTGGGAACAACGGAAACAATTTGGGGACATCAGCAAAACTGTGGAAAGGGAGATTAAAGCATATGTGGTGTCTTAGTCAGACTGAAGGTTATCATAAATAACCAACATTTATTTTATAATTCAGATGCAGAAGCAAAACAGGACCAAAAATTTGATTACCTGGAATATTCTCCGAGGACAGTTAAAGATGTTGTTTCTCTCAACACTTATTGTTATGAACTACTATAAAAGAGGGCAAAACAGAGTGGTGAAGTGGGGGAGCCTAGCCTGAACATGCACTTGACTCCAAGGAATGAGGGAAACATGCCAGACTAGGATCCTAGGCATGCAAATTAGCGGGGAGAGAAATAGGAATATGACGTAATTCTAAAACAAAAGTCTGTGGTGGATATTCAAAACGCAGAAACTTAATGAATAAAAAAATGATGGGTATGTTTAAAGGAATGACCTGGAATATAAATGGCTTAAACTCTCCTATAAAAGATCTAGAGTCTTGTCCAGAATTAAAAAACGAATCAGATGTAACAATGTTACAAGAAATCTTTTGAATGAGAAGGAAGCACAAAACTGAAAAGACGTATGGGCAGGTCCATTTTTTCATTCAAATGGTATTAGTAAAAAAAGCACAGGGGTAGCTATACTATTTAGGAAGAAGTCTGAAGGGAAAATAACTGACCATATAGAAGACAAGTTAGAAAGAATGGTTTTGATTAAGGTTGATTTAGAGAGCAACGGTATAATATTTGGCTCTGTCTATGCACCATTTAAAGACTATAATGGTTTTCTAGTGAACTGAGCAAGTTAATTTATAGATGAGAATATGACTATATAATCCTGGGAGAGGACCTGAATGGCACATTAAATAAAAACATGGAATAAAGCCTCTACTGGGTCAGGGAGGGATGTTTATAAAGCTAGATTATTACAGGAGTCTTTGATGCTCATAACGATAGACTTATGGAGGGAAAGTAATGGGCTGGAGAGGAATATACTTATTCGGTGAGACATAAATGTTCTCAAGGATAGATTATATTTTATGTCAAGAGAAATGATAATAGATAACGATATACAACTGCACAGACTAAACCATTGTTGGTATCCCATCACAGCCCGGTAAGTTACAATATATCCAACAAGAAAAGAAAAGATAAAATATGGAAATTCGCAATAATTTTCTCAAGGATCAGGGTTTTAGGAGAAAATTAAAAAAGTATAGAAAACTTCATTACAGAAACAACATTTCTGAAGAAAATATAATTACATCTTTGGATGCTTTGAAGGCAATCCTTAGGGGTGGTTATCTCAGAAGCAATGTGGAAAACAAAGAAAGAATACAGGTGGAAGAGAATTTAAAGAATGAATTGAAGGAAACGGAAAAGGCAGTTCAAAGAGGAGACAGACTAAGAGAAAAAAAACTTAATGAGCGAGGAATCTGATCTCCAGTACAGATATAATTAAAATCAAATGTAATTGGGCTAGAAATAGCAAGAACTGGAAAACCAACAGTGAAGTGGTTTGGATACTGTTAGCAAAAGAATACAGACTGCAGAACAGGAAAGGGTAGAAATTATTTCAATCTTGAGCAAGGAGGGGACTCTTGATTAAACAGGAAGAAAAAATAAAGAGAGTTTGAGAAATTCTATTCAAATTTATATTCATCAGAGTGCAACCCATCTGAGAAAGAGATTTTGGTATTATGATCAAAAGGATTAGAAAAGATTTTGGAAGCAGAGGCAGAGGTTTTGATCCGACCTACAACAGAGATAGAAATAAGGAAACCATAGAGGGAATGGCAAAATCTTAATGTCCAGGACTGGACGGTTTCACTCTGGAATTTTTTCAGCTTTCAAGGACAATTTAATACCTCTGTTACTGATGCTGTTTAACAGAATTCAATAAAGTAATGTAATGCTGGACTCATTTTATTTGGCCTACATCTCAGTGCTATTAAAACATGGTAAAGAAAAGAATAGGGTGGAAAACTACAGACCAATTGGCATTCTAAATACGGATCATAACATATACACAAAGGTGATCAATAACACAATTCTATCAATACTATCGAAAATAATACAGGAAGATCAGACAGGATTTACACCTAATACGAAAATACAGAATAGACTAAATAAAATACAGTTTATACTTGATTATTTGGATAATTCTGGGGTTCAGGCAGTTCTTCTGGCATTGGCATACAAAGCATTCGATATGCTAGAGTGGAAGTATTTATAAGGGCACTCAGCATATTCAGGTTTTCAAATCAGTTCATCAAATACATAAAAACAACATATAGACAGCCAGCAGCTCAGGTTAAAGTGAACAACCAGTTTTCAGAAAAATCCAATTAAGAAGGGAGTAAGGCACGTCCCATCTCCAGCCTTATTTGTTATTGGTCTGGAGCTATTGCTGAATGATATTCAGAAAATAAACTATAAAAGGAATTCAAAATTTGATGTATGAAACTAAATTAAATGCTTACGTGGATCATGTACTCTTAATATTACAACAACCTGAGAAAAGTTTAGAAGAATTAAAATCAGCAATAGGGAGATTCTCCAGAGAAGCTGGATACAAAATTAATGAAAAAAAAAATCTGAACTATTATTTAATATTAAAGACAAGGGAAATATTGGGGACAAATGGGAAGCAGAAATTAAGGAAAAAGGCCTAAACTATTTAGGAATTAAGATAGACAAATGTCTGACAAATTTTTATGATTTAAATTATAAAGAGATGATTAAGATACTGAAGGAGAGATCTGAAGGATGGGCCAAAATATCACTCTCAATATGGGGAAAATACAGATAATTAAAATGGCAGCAATACCGTTGATCACATATAGATTACAAACAATTTTAACCCAAATACTGCACAATTGGTCCAGGCAAGTAAATAACATTTTAAGAACTTCATATGGAATAATAAGCAGCAAGCAATTACTTGAAAAGACTATGTTTAACAAAAGATAAAGGGGTTTGGCATGCCAAGACAGTGAGCTGTGTCATCTCACATTTGTAATGAGAATGGTTATTAAATGGGCAATTAAGAAAGAAAATGAGAAGGAGATAGATTTAATAAATGTTATAGTAAAAGAAACATATAAAGAAACCATAGATATTTAACAATAACGTTTACTGCAAAATACTGATGAAATCCAAAAGTCCAATAATAAGAAATTTGGAAGGACTCAAACAGATATACTAAAAGAACTAAGTGGATGGTACAGTTTTCCTTCTAAATAGGATATGGAAAACCCTAATTTTAGAATTAATGGGACATATTTAAAAATAAAGAATGGGAAGCAAAGGGATAAAGAGATGGGCTGACCTGTATGAGAACAATGTTAAACTTGACTGTTCACAATTTAAAAGAAAATACTCTCTACAAACGCATCTTATTTATTTTTCCTTCAGTTATCAAGTAGATTTGAAAATGACTACAGTAGATGGGAACGAGCACCAAGTAATAAAAATATGGAAAAAGAACTGATATTGATCTTAAAAGCAATCAAAAAAAACTTTGTGCCTGGCTTACAAAATTAATACAGCAACCATTTGATCCGCTTAATAGACAAGTAATGGATAAATGGGAAAAAATTGGAATCTGTATGTACAGAACAACAATGGCAACTGGCCTATAGGTCAATATGGGAATGAATATCAATTCAGCAGAGAGAGAGAGAGAGAGAGAGAGAGATTCAGTACAAAATTTTGAACAAAGCATATTTTACTCCTAACCATCTACATAAAATGAAAGTGAGAATCAGATGGATGTTGGCATTGTGGAGAGAGGAAAGTGGACATGTTACATCTCTTTTGGGGCTATAAACTGTGCCATTCCTAGTGTAGACATTTCAACAGTCTAAAACAAAAGAGGTGGAATATACAGAGGGAAAACCCTAAAGTCATAATATTAGAGATGCAGGAGAATGGGATAAAAATAATAAACACAAAACTATAATGAAAGTCAATATAATTTCAGTCAAAAGACTAATTTTAAAAAACTGGAAATGTGATACCATACAAGACTCATTCCCAAGGTAGAATGGAAACAACAATTTTTCAGCACTTTATATAACCATGATTTAATAACATATTTTAAAAGATTATGAAACATACATAATAAAGGGTGGAAGGTCCAACAGGATTTTGGAATATTATAAGAAATTAATTTGTACAAATGGGCAGTTTTGTTTCTAGGCATACCCAATTTACTAATATTTATAAAATTAATATTTATGAATACCCATATAAGCTGATATAGAGCGTTACAGACATGAATTTTTGTAGTGTGAACTGAAGGTCTATGCTTGTACTTCTGTAAGGAATCTATATACAAGAAAAATAACATTTTATTTGAAAAACAAAAAAATTTGGTAGATATGGAAAAGTCAGACCTAGAACTCCCCACCCTCAATACCTTCCTCCTCCTCAGCTTCCTCTTGCTGAATGAGGTCAGGTGGTACTCATCCTCCTCGTCAATGGGCTTCGATGAGGGCAAGTAGGGTAGAAAGGACACTGCCGCCTCTGGGACAAACAGGGCGCAGTGATGGAACAGGTACACGCAAGGGCCGGGTCTAGTAGGCCCCTGTTGTCATGTGGTCTGGAGGAGGAACAAGGCACCAGGACCTCTATGAAGGAGGAGAACACCATCTGCATGTTGACAGTGGGTGGTATAACCGAGTGCCAGGATACAGCAACAGGGTAGCTGAAGCCCCAAGGCCAGAGTGGCCTGCAACACCTGCAAGGGCATCTGAAGCCCTGAGGTTGCTGGGCTGACGCTGGCCATAAGTGGATTGGCAGAGCAGCTACCAGCTGACCCTGTGGAGGAGGAACAAGTGACAGGACTTGCAGTGTTGACAGGTTACCTTGCAGCATCTATGGTGGAGTTGGAACCCTGATGTCGACGGTGCCAAGCAGTGTCAACAGGACAAGCTAGAACCCTGATGTCGATGGAGCAGCTTGCAGTGTCAGCAGGGGTGTCAGTAACTCCAACTTCAATGGACCAATACTGGTCGAGAAGATCCGCGGAACTCACTGCCAAGGCTGACCCTGTGAGGCTAGCTAGGTTTGCATGGCAGGAGCAATCACTGTCGATGTGGACAACGGTGCAGCAATGGTCAGCACCCACAGAGCAGCGACCAAAAGTGGGCCAAGAAGGATTTATCCGTGCTCCATTCCTCCTGCTTGTGCTTCCCAAAGATTTCTCCCAGGCTTTGAGGAGGAGAGCTCCGAGGACGGGGCCAGCAACATGGAGAAGAAGGCAACATGGAGAAGCTTCTTCACTCCCTGGAGCTTTCTTTCCTCCTGGCTACCTTCTGCTCTAGAATGAAGGACTCAAGAGCTTTCTAGCAGTGTCGCTGAGTGGCTTGGTTGAAGATCAGGCAGTCTCGCAGGCAACGCTGACGGCTACCCAAGACAGCAGAAGCAGGTGTCATATGTTTGTCACTGCTGAGGATCATCTTAACGCATTCCCAGTATCGAAAGAGTTTTGCAGAGTCTGTCATTCTTAACATACAAGACTAGAATCACTTTAAAATAAACTGTTTAGTACTAGGGTGAGAAATAAAGGAAGAAAATAAGAGAAAATCAAAGATTTTGGTGGTTGACTGTAGTGACAGCATCTCAGTGGAGTCCAGCGAATACGGTCACGCAATGGCGGAAAAAGAACTGAGGAGGGCACAGGATGCCCACCTTTATATGTCCCAGAACGGCCAACATCTGACATCGTTTCTGCTTCAGCTCCCAGCGATCAAGTTAGCAAAATGTTTCTGTGCAGTCCTGAAAATCTCCCAGGCTTGGAGCCCGAGGAATGGGCCGGCAATGTGGTGGAGCTCATCTCCTGAAGCTCTTTTCCATTCTGGCTACCTGCTGCTTGAGAAAAAAGTATGCAGGGCTTTCTGACAGTGTCAACAGGCAGCATGATTAAACTTTAGGCAGCTCTCCGCAGACCCTAACGTCGTGGGCCTCTCAAGACACACCACATGCAAACACTGTGCTCGCCGCTGGAGTAGATTTTTCCACCACACTTGCAGTAACAGAAGAGTTTAGCAGTGTCTTCGTCAACATACACGATGACGGCAATCACTTTAAAATAAAGTGATGGTTACTAGAGTAGAAAATCAAGACTGCAATAATCGATAGTAGCAGCAGGGTCTCCGAGAGCCCGGTGTGTATGGTGGGCAGGAAAAAGAACTGAGGAGGGAGAGGGGCCACCCACGCTTATACAGAGAGGAAGTTGATGTAGGACGCCACCCCAAGTAGACTGCTAGCAAAATGTTTCCATGTGGTCCTGGCCCCTGGAGGCTATAGTTCGATAGGTGCGACCTGATGAAAGAGAAATCTCCAAGAAGATCTTTGTATTTACTTATGAAAGCATTTTGCTCTTTTGAACAATCCTCTCTATATTTAATTGCTTTTGACCTCAGGCTGCACTTATCTATAATCATCTTGTATATTCCAGCTAAAGGCCTGTACTTTGTGCGCTTTGAAGTACATACTGCATTATTGTACCTTATTTCCATTGTTACTATGTACTCTTTGTTCCCTGTTCCCTGAAATGGACCTTGAATCTGTGTGCCTTTGCTGGTTACTACATTTCAAATAAATGAAGAAATAAATAACATAGTCCATTATGAATCATTACTTATAGGCTAAATATGCACAGGAAAGAAACTTTGTGAAGGTACAGTAAGTACATCCAAGCAGTAGTCAAAGCAAGCTAACAATGTGGGATCACAGCAAACAAAGAGCATGATCATTGTTATGCAACATGATCATGGTTCAAGGAAATTGGGATCCTGGACCAAAACAAATATAGAGAGTTCTAAGATGGCTGGAAAGACTGGACCTGAACACTTGCAAGCTAGAAGCATTTCTCAGATGGAGAAGTTCCAGGTGTCTAGTGCAACAATTGCATAGGCCTGTCTACCAAATACACACTTCATCCTGGAAACTGAGAAAATATGTGCTACTGTTGAACTAAGTAAGTAGGCGCTGCCTGACTGTGTGAGGTGGGTTAGGAGATGATCAGGAGCTTTTTCTTGTGCACAACTGTACAATAAAGAAAGCCAGTGATACTCATACCTGATTATGTAACTTGGCAGATTAAGATGGTCATACACCAGACAATGATTGGCGGACCATCCACAGGAAAGGATGAACCTGTACAACTTGTACAAAGCATGCAAGGCCAGCGGAGTGGTTTTGTTTGCACAGTGGTATAGAGCAAGAACAGAGACTACCTGCTTTTCCCGTCGAAAGGTGAGCTTGGATCATACGGTTTGTTAAGGTGTAATCGATGCCTGTGCAAGTAAAATTTATTTTAGGCACCCAATCCTGGAGGCTCTGGGTGCCGACAGAACAATTTACAGGGTCATATAAAATCACCAGACTATAAAATTCAAAGACTCAGACATAATTAAAACACATCAGCAGGATAGGCTAGCTTAAATAAATGGGTCTTCAGGCCCCTCTCAAATACTTCCATCATAAGAGCCTCCCTCAAAAGATTTTGGGAGCGAATTCCAGAGGACCAGGCTGGCCACCCCAAATGAGTGATCACCTGAGGTTTTCAGCCCAGTCCTCGGAACCACCAAGAGGCTCTGGATGGAGGAACGGAGGAGTGAAATGGAATGACAGGAGTAAGGAGATCTGACAGGTAGCCAGGGCCCAGTCCATACATATAGGGCCTTATAGGTGAGTAACCCCACCTTGAAGAGAACCCGCCATCTGACCGGCCGCCAGTGCAGATCCTGCAGGACTGTGGACACGACAATCGGGGTAATCCTGTCAGCAGTCTGACAGCTGCATTCTGCACTAGCTGAAGCCAGTGGAGGTTCCCCACTGACCCTGAGGTACACAGCATTACAGCAGTCGAGTCTCGGTGTTACAAAGGCATGTACCAGTGATAGCAGGTCCTCAGGAAGAATTAGGGTTTAATCCAAGCAATGTTCCTAAGATGGTAAAATTGCTTTTGACGACAGCGGACATCTGAGCCTCAAATGTCAGCCTATCATCAAGGATCACGCCCACATTTCACACCCCAGAGGATGCCATCAATGGTAGAGACCCCGGGACTAAGCCTGCTTTCATTCCGGAGGAGTCCCCAATCTGCCTGCGGCCAGGCTCGATCACTGGAACCTCCGTCCTGTCAAGGTTAAGCCTCAGCCAGTTAAGAGTTCATTCAGTTCTGGATTTCGCAAGGCATTTATTCAGCACTTCAACAGCACCGCTTGTTCCAGGTACAAAAGACAAAGTTGAGTACCATCTGCATAGTAGTGAAAATTCAAACTGTACTGTCTGATGATCCTCTTCAGAGGAAGCATGTATAATGAGAACAGCATTGGTGACAGGATCGAACCCTGAGGGACTCCACAGGTCAGACAGAGGTGGGGGAGGAGGAGAAATTCTCAATCACCACCCTTGCCTCCTACCCAAGAGAAATGACTCAAACCAGCTGACGACAACACTGGCGAGTCCACACCACTCTAAGGTGATCTAGCAACACAATGTGGTCCACAGTATGAAATGCAGATAGTAGGTCGAGGAGCATAAGAACTGACTGCTCTCCTCGATTTCTGGCCATGAGGAGGTCATTATGGACCCAGACCAGTGCTGTCTCAGTGCTGTGCCTCACGCTAAACCCAGACTGGAATCGCTAGTAGATGTCACAGGCCTCCAGGTGTTCCTTGGGCTGCAGAGCCACTATTTTCTCTACAACCTTCCCTAGAAATGGGAGGTGGGACATTGGTCTATAATATGCTAGGACATCGGCTAGAGATGCTTTTTCAGAAGGGGCTTCACCAGTGCCACCTTCAAGGCGTTGGGGAAGACCCCCTCTAAAAGCGAGCATCCGACTATCCCAGCAACGCTGACCATCGACCTCAACGATCCCAACAGGAGACGCGTTGGACCCGGATCCAGTTCACAGCAAGTGGGCCACAGTTTCAAATCACCCCAGAGACCTCAGTCACCCCCACCAGCCAAAACTCTGCCCAGGCAATAGAGTGCCCTGCTCCATCCAGACCCGGCTCGAATGGAGGGTACCTGTCAGAGAAAAATAGAGCAAACTCTTCATACAATGTTGCTGAAAAGCTTTTTTTTTGGCTGTAGACAGACAGGATGGAGAAGCCTGTCTACAGTCCAAAAGAGCTGAACTGGTCTATTCCTCCCCCGCAATCTCCCTGGACAGGAACTATGCCTTCTTACAGTTGATTGCCCTTGATAGTCACCGTAGTGATTTCTCAAAGCCATTCTATTCTTCTAGCCAGGTCCTCCACCAGCAACACTCCAACCTCCAACCCATGGTCTCCACTTCCTTGAGAGCCCTGTCAAACCACGGGTCTCGGACAAGAGGATCTAGGTCATATACGGTCTGGTGCAATGGCACTGAGTGCCCTCAGAGACAGCCCTATTATAGGCTGCTACGATCACCCAACCCTATCACACTAGCGGCACCGACACTGGAAAATCAACCACCGCCATCAGTCCCTCCTGGCCAGTCCCCTTAAAGGGTGGTAGCTGATCATCTCAACAGGGAGGGACCATCAGGGGAGCCCAAATGAGATATTCACCAGCAATGACTGGACCAAAACACGATCAATCTCAAGGTCAGTGATATATCATGCCGTATTCCTAGATATCTGAATACAACGATTTGCTCAATAGTGTTGCCATCTGATATTATGATTTCAAGTGGATCAACTGACCTAGTTGGCAAGTTCAGGGATCCAAATATCACAGACTTAGCTCTGGCTGCATTAAATATTCATGCAGTTGTTGGTGAATCAGGAGGAGATTGTGTTGAAATTAGTCTGGAGTAATAAATTAGCCTCAGATGTTGTCACTGCACTGTAGTAGAGTATGGTGTCATCTGTAAACATATGAAGATGACATCTCCTGCAGTGCTTCAAGAGATCATTAACAAAAATGGAGAACAGCAGAGGGCCAAGGACTGAGCCTTGAGAAACCCCAAGATTTAAGACAGCAAGGTCTGAATGGACACTAGCTGGGTTTGGTTACTTGGATTGTTTTCAAAACATTTGATGGCCCTGTCTGATACCTAGTGTCATAAAGCTTGAGCAAGAGTACTGCATGATCCATCAAGTTTAACGTTTTGGAGAGGGCCACAAAAATGGACACAGTGAGACCATTATCCATGGTTATGCGGAAATCATTGGCAACTTTGAGCAATGTGGATACGGTGGGATGCCCTTTATTGAAGACAGATTACATGGGCAGAGCAGGCTGAGATGCCGAGTCAGCTGTGAGTGAATGCACTATTTGAGAAACTTTGAAGAGGGTAGGCAGGATTGAAATTGATCTGTATTAATTCAGATCCTGTGTATCCCTCCTTGTGAAATGGCACAACTGTAGCACATATCCAGACATTAAGTAGCCTACCAGAGGCAAGGGAGAAATTCTGGAAAATATGTTTAGAAAAAACGATATATTTGTTTCTTTTCCTCACATTTTATTGCAAGGACTGTATATAAAAGGATCTTGGTCTTTCATCTACTTCTGCCACTTGTCCACACGATATCTGAATCCTCCATTTATGACACTGCACCTTTTGTGGAGATGCCTGTGGTAACGCAAGTTGAGGATTACTATCTCATGGATAGACAAGCAGCAAGAGCAAAGTCCAAAGAATGAGGGTGCTGTTTTTCAGGCAAACGCCCCTAGAAACAAAAAATGGAGGAATCATATGAAATATGGAGAAGCAGAATTACATCTAAATTCATATACTGTACGTTCCTTAAAAGCATCAGCAGATCTTGAAGTGAAAATGTTTGACTCTCCAGCGAGTTTATTAATAAGAAGTACACAAGAACTAACAGACCACAAGCCCAACTTCCTTCTTGGGTAGGTAACAACATCACTTCAGATAAACAGGTTACTCACCTGTACAGTAGTTCTAGGAGTGGTATATGTTGTTAATCTACATTTCTTGGCAGGTATCTTGCCACTTTAAGATGTGCTGGAAAGTCTTCAAGCTGGCTCCTCCCACCCACCTGGGTGGTATAACCTCAGCTCCCCATGACACCAGATCTTGGCCAGGTGGAAGCCAGGTCTGTGCGTCCGGCCGGGAGGTCGAGGGTCAGTGTGGATGAACAACAGATACCACTCCTAGAACTACTGTTACAGGTGAGTAACTTGTTTTTCTAGGATCGTGATATGTTGTTCTATCCACACTTCTTGGCAGACTCCTAGCAGTTCTCTGGGAGGAGGGAAGCAAGATGCACACCCCTATTTAGGACAAGCATTTGTCAATGGCAAATGTCTGCTTGCTGATATTAGCATTGGACGTGCAAGAGTTAGACAGATGCAGAATAGGAGTGGCAGTGAAGTATTGAACTCACACCAATCCCACCTCCACCCTGTAGAGATGGACAGGCACTGGGTGTGCCTGTGGATCACTGCCCATAATGCTCACGGCATTTCACCTCACCCTATCCTGTAGACACCGACAAGTGTTGAGGTGTACCTTGGGGTGTTCAGCTTCACAGTCGCCCCATTTCATAAGGACATACGCTGAAATGGGTGCAGTACAGGAGAATGGGGTGAAGTCTGGGGCTCAACAGTGCAAGGCACACCTCGATACCTATCACTGGCTTCAGGGTGGGGTGGGATGGCATGAGCATTACAGCCGTGATACAAAGTTACACCTCTGATGCCTGTCAGTCTGTACAGGGTGGGACATTATGGTTAGAAACCGACGCGGGCATGTGTTGGTATTTACAGTACAAATTTTCAACATGGCCTTTGTGACACCCACCTCATGAAAGCATTTGGGACCTCTTCTCACAACAATGGCACTGTGATTTTGTTAATGTGTCCCGAACTTCAAGTTCCTACAGCAACTATACCATTCTGCACCAGATGCGAAAAACATAGATCAGGCAGGATGTGAAGAATGACAGCTGCATTCATTCTATAGGAGGTGTAAGAGATGGCAATGTTGAAAATCTGTAGTGAAAATATTAAAATGCTCAGTTCCAAGCGTTTTGGAAACTGTGCAACACATGCTTGTACCGTAGTCATTTAGTGGAATTATTTCACCAAATTTTCAACATAGGTATTTTGTGACCTCTGCTCATGAACACTGTCACTGTGATTTTCTTAATCTGTCCCGAAACATTAATTTCCCATAGCGACTGCGCTATTCTACAGCGGGAGTGTGAAAACACATTTCAGCCAGGATGTGAAAATGACAGCTGTACTGTTCACAAGGAGGTGTGGAAAATGCCAATGCTGAAAACCTGGAGTGAAAATATTGCATTCGCGGTTATGAGCATGCATAGAAACTGTGCAACACATGCTCATAACGCAGTCTTTTTGAATTTATTCACCAAATCTGCAACATAGGTGTTTGAGAGCCCACCTCATGAACAGTGACACTGCCGCTTTAGATGTCGGTCTGGAAAGGTGATTCCAGACAGTGACTGCAAAATCACCTTTGGGATCAATAACAAGATGACAGTGACTGAATTAAGGTGGGGTCCCAAGAACCCCATGTTGAAAATTTGGTGCCAAAATTTGAAAAATGGCCAAGATATGCACCAAAGTAGAAAAAAACAACATTTATGCTATTATACAGCTTACCAGCATTTCTTCAGTTCGTGGTTGGCTTTAAAGAGTGCAGATGTGTTCCTGGTCCACTGAAGATCGCCACGCCAGGCTCCGGAGGTAAGTGTGTGAGGGGAGGTAGAGTGCAGCGGTGGTGCGGATTGGGGTAGGGGGCATGGGGCTCAACGAGGGACCGCTTTTTACAGCATTTAAAATTAAAGACATCCGGGGACACTTTGGCATGCTGGGGTGGGCTCCCAGTGTGCCACCTGGCCAGGTGTTTGCTTGGGAGGTGGTACTGGAGCCGATGGGGATTGGGCACCCCCGGCCAAACACTGTGGTTGGGGAGGGAGGAGGAGCAGAGGGGGATTGGGCACCCCTCAGCACATAACAAATGGAAGGGGGCAGCAGATCATGCCAACAGGGATTGGGCTACCCGCTGGCAAATAAACTGGGGATGGGGACATGCCGACAGGGGATTGGGAACCACTAAGCTGGCTTTCATCAGGATTCTGAGGCGGTGGCACGAGCCGCCGCCCACCGCCATGTTAAAAGGAAATTTTACAGCAGGCAAGGGACTGCCCTGCAATGATGGATTCTTCAAGGTGGTGGCACGCTGGTTGAACTAGCGCCAGCAGCATGCCACCACATTGGGGAAAGCGGACCAAGTCTCAAAAGGCACTGGCCCCACAATGCCCCACCTCCAAAACCCCGCCTCTCCTAACCTCTGACGAAATGTTTCTCGCATGCGGAAGCAAACATTAAAAGGACTGGAGAACTGAGGTCTAAAAACTAGCACCCCGGCGTGACTCAGGTGGATGTGGTAATGGGAACTGAAGGTATGAGCTGACTTCCAGGTAGCAGCCTTGCAAATTTCCTGGATAGGACATCCCTAGAAGCAGCCACCGACACAGCAGTATAGCAGGTGGAATGAGCCTTAAGTCCCACGGGAGGCTCCCACCGCCAACCTATAGCAGAGGTCAATGCAAGATGTAATCCATCAAGCTACTGTCTGCTTGGCTGCAGGTCTGCCAGGTGCGGTTTCAGCATAGGTGACAAACAGCTGGCGAACCTCTCCCCAAACTTCAGCCGCTCACTCTTTGCAGTATGTGAGCTGCTCATCTCAGGTCCAAAGTATGGAGCCTGTACTTGGCCTCCAAGGTGTGACTGGGGTAGAACACCAGCAGAGTAATCACCTGGTTAAGGTGAAACTCCAACACCACCTTCAGAAGGAATTTCGGTGGGGGCCCAGGACAACCTTGTCCCTGTGGAAGACCAGGTAAGGAGACCTCGATAGAGAGCGCCTGTAATTCCCTAGTCCTTTGGCTGACATGATAGCCACCAAGAAGGTAGTCTTCACGACAAATGTGAGATGTCACATTTGTGCATCGGTTCAAATGGCTTGCCCATGAGCTTTGCCAAAGCCAGCAGTAGATCCCACAGAGGTGAAGGTTCATGCACCGGAGGGATCTGTGATCTAGGCCTCTGAAGAAGCGCCAGACCACCTTCTCCTGCGCCACTGACTGCAGACCGCCCATGCCCGTAAGCAGAGATGGCTGCCAGGTGCACCTTTAGGGTCATCGACCAAAGTCCCTGCTGGGAGAGGGGGTCAAAGATGATCCAAAATGCTAGCCACTGGACAGGATGATGGGTCCAACCCTTTGCCCTGACACGATGGGAGTCTCTTCCATTTAAAGGCATAGCATTTTCTGGTTGATTCCTCATGGGAAGCCTCAACAATGCTGAGGACCTTGTCGGAGACCCAAGGCCTGGAACTCTAGCCACTCAGGAACCAGGCCGACAGGTGCAGCAACTGAAGGTCCAGGCAGAGTACCTTCCCTGACTGACAGAGAGCTGGTCTGGGCGTGTTGGAAGCAGCCTCAGGAGTCTGGAGCTGAGGCTGAGGAGATCTGGATACCAGAACTGGCTGGCCGGTCTAGGGCTACCAGGATCGCCTGCGCCTGTCTCTCCTGACCCTGATTAGCACTCTGTGAATCAAAGGAAAGGAGGAAGGTAGAAGAGGCCTGGGGTCCATGGCATCGAGAAGGCATCTCCCTGCAGCGAACCCTGCTGAGGGGGTGGGCATGATACAGCCTCAGCTTCGTTCTCCCTAGAGGAGAACAGATCCACCTGAGGGATCCCAGTGGCAGAACAGATCTTGTACTACCTCCTGGTGGAGAGACACTCGTGAGATGCCCCACCTATCCGGGCTGAAGGCATCGGCAAGCTGATTTGAGGCTCCTGCCATGTGAATGGCTAGATCTGCCCCAAGCTGAGCATGAGGGACCAAATGCGGACAGCTTCCTTGTAGAGGGCAAGGAGCACGTCCCGTCCTGCCTGTTAAGATAGTACATGGTCATGGTGTTGTCCGCTTGGACCTGGACCACTTGACCCTGAACAAATGAAGCGAATGTGGTCAGGGCTAGCCAAAGTGCTCGGCTCCAGCAGGCTGATGTGGTATCGGACTTCTGGGGTACCAGAGCCCGTGGGCTCTGTGCTCCCCAGATGGGCACCCCAACCCATCAGAGAGGTGTCGGTCGTCAGAATGACCATCAGCTCGGGTGGACAAACGGGATCCCTTCCCACAGGTGGGATGGGACGAGCCACCACTGGAGGCCATTCCACATCCTCTGGGTCACAGAGACCAGCTGGTCGAGATGACCTGAGTGCTGAGACCACTGGCTGGCCAGTTCCCACTGAAGGGAATGCATGTGCCAGCGGGCCCGTCAGACCACGCTGGTGCAGGCTGCCATGTAGCCCAGAAGACACAGGAAGTCCCGGGCGGGTACAATTGCCCAACCAGAAATGATTGGGCAAAGGAGGAGAGAACTCTGCCCCTGTCCACCGGAAGCCGAGCTCTGGCTTGGCAGGAGTCGAGCTCTGCTCCATGAACTGAATTACATTTGAAGGCACGAAGTTCCAACTTGGCCTCGCGGATCAGGAGGCCAAGGTTGAAGCAAGTCTGAGAGCCAGATCCTGGACCACTCCACCTTCCGCCTGGAGGGACCTCCTATCAGCCAGTCATCCAGGTAAGGGTACACCCAGACCTCTCGGCTCAGGTAAGCCACCACCACTACAATGCATTTGAAGACCCTGGGGCTGAAGATAGTCAAGGGCATGGCTTAGAACTTGTAAAGGGTTCCTCGGCTCGAAGGAGGAACGTCGATGGGAAGAATGGATCGGATGTGAAAGTATCGCTCCTGAAGATCTAGTGAGCAGAACCACATGCCTTGCTCCAAGGATGGTATGATCATAGCCAGAGTGACCATCCAGAAGGTGCGGACTCGAGGAACTTGTTCAGATCATGCAGATCTAGAATGGGGTGCCAGCCCCCGTCCATTTTGGTACCAGGAAGTACCTGGAAACAAACCCTGGGTCTGAAGGCGGGTCCGCTACTCTGCGCACCACCTCCTTGGGAGGAGTTGAGCTGTTGTCTCGAGAGCCGACTGAGGGCTGGGACTCAGACCTCCCCTGCGGGGCGCAAGCTCGAGATGGAGGGCCTGCAAGCAGGCCTCGACGAACCCCTTCTAGAACCCAACGGTCAGTGGTGACAGCAGACTAGGCAGAAAGGAAGTGGTTGAGCTGACCCCATGGGAGGTCCCAGGAGGTGTGACAGGATTGAGGAGGCGCCCCAACCAGTCACTGGGCAGGCCTGAGGCGGCTCTGGCAGAGGAGCCGCCGACCTTCCCCCAGGCTTCCTGAATGAGGAGGCCATGGATCGGCCTGAGGACGCCAAGTTTGAGCCTGCTGGCCATGCTGCTGCTGCTGGGCTGGTCTGGCCGCAGAAGTGGATGAGCCAAAGGGCTCGGTTCTGACGCTTGGGGCCCTTGTCCGTCTGGGCAGATGTGGTGGAGTCCAAGGTGGCACTGGACTTCTATACGCTGGAGGTGGCCTCCATGCCAGGCCCAAACAGTTCGGTGCCCACGAGGGACATCTGCCAGCTTGTGTTGCATATCAGCCGTAGAAGGTCAAGATGTGCAGCCAAGCCTTGTGGCACATGGCTACTGTAGCTGCTACCGACAGGCAAAGGAGTCACCAATGTCCTGAGCCGCCTGGAGTTGTTGCTTCACCACAGCCCCACTCTGGTCCCGGACCTGCTTGACCGTGGTCTGGAGGTCCGCCACGAGATGAGGGATCACCTCGTCCAGGGAGCCCAAGAGAGCATGGAAGAAGTGTGCCATGATAACGTCCCAACTGGCCTGACGAAGGCCAAGGGAGAAAGCTGCAGAGACCTTCTTCCTAGAATGGTCCAACTGTTTGGATTCCTGTCCAGGGTCTGTCAGAATCCCTTTGTTGCCTGAGCACCGAAAGATGGAGTCGGCCACCAACCCCACCGAAGAGGTGTGCTCTGAAAACCTGAAAGGGACCCCCACAGGGACCACATACTTGCGGGCCATGCGCCAGAAGGCGCAGGGCAAGAGGCAGGATGCTGCCACAGCCCAAGGCTGGGCCCACAATGGCCTCAGCCACTGGAAAGGCTCTCCATCAGAGTATCCCTTTGTCCAGAATCTCTGTGAGGGATACTTGACCCGCTTTTCTGCACAGGCTCGAGCTCCATTCCCGTGGACTGGAAATGAGCAGACATATACCCATTAGCAAGGCAGGGCCTCATCCATGGACACTTCAAGAGACTCCACGACAGGACGGGAGACCATGGAAGAATCTTCAGACTCTGAGAGTCTCAAAGTGGGCGACCACCCGTTGTCACTCCCCAACCCGCCTTGGGCGGTCGGGAGTAAGAGTGACGACGGGCAGGCCATGGGTCGACCGAGATTCCTTGATCGGAGCCCCAGACTTCAAGTTGTCAGGCGACAGCTCCACCCGGATCGGTGGAGTAGCCAGCTTCAGCTGAGCCAGCTGGGTCTTAACTGGCACCTCGTGACGGTGGCCATTGGTCACTCAGGTGAAAGCCACTTAAGGCCAGGGTAGAAACCAGAATTGGTTTAGACACGGACAGGACCAACTGCTGCCACATTAGGTTCGGAGTGCCGACGCAGCCTGCGCCGGAGCCTCCTCGCTCGAGGAGGACAAAGAAGAGGACAGGCGCCACCGCTACCATGGCATCGGGAACGAGATCACCAATGAGGGCAAGTCTTGTCCCACGCCAAAGTCAAGGAATGAGAATGTCGGCGGGCCAACGGGGACCTCAGACGGAGTTGGGGAATCTCGCGGCTCCTCCTGGTCTGGTTCCACGGTGGACAGGTCCTGCTCAGCGGTCTGAGCTGACCCGTCCGAGGGCACCGGAAGCACCAGCGTCCGAAATAAAGTTGTCACCCGGATTGGGCAACAACCCACTGATCGGTCCGAGAAAAATCTCGCCACGCTCGATAGCGCCTCAGCCGACTGGTCTGATGGGGTCACCATGAAACCAGCGGCTTAGAAGCGACTTTTTGGCTGAAGCTCTAAAACAGGGTTTCCCTGTAAGCGGAATCGCTTTCGGTCCCAAGAGCGTCCATGCTGCAAACTTGTCTTTTCGACTCTTTCTTCCCGAGAGTGCACCTCAAGGGCCCTCTCCCTTGGTCAAGACAGACTGGCACAACTCCTTGAAGGAAGCTGAATAGGAGGATCCCAGTTGTAGTGGAATGAAGGCCGAGGTCAAGAGGAGTCCACCGTGACCTGAGCCGCCTCCTCCTCAAAGGCCTTAAGCTGTTTCAGCTGCTTGGCGGACCCCGCAGCCGCAGAGACCACCTAACGGACATTCTTGGATTTAACCGGGGGTAACACTTTTCTGGTTGCCCCAGCTGAAATCGGGCAGTGTGGACTTCCAGAACCCGAGGTGAAAAGGACCGACAGTGATCGCAAGCCTGTGGATCGTGGTCGTGTCCCCAGGTAGTTGAATGCATGTGGCATGTAGATCAGTCGCGAGACATCTTCTGCCTGCAGGCGCACCGTGAAACCTAAGAACCGATTTGTCTTTCCAACACAGTAGCAAGAGAAGAAGATAAAGACAAACGCGAGAGTTTTTAAAATAAGTTTTGGAAGCGAATCAAGATTCTAGAGCCAGGGCCTACTACACACAGGAGCACTAAGGAGGAACCTGAACCTTCCAGCGGAAAGAAGATCTAGCTTCAGGTGGAGCTGGGTTATACCACCCGAGTGGGTGGTGGGAGGAGCCAGCTTGAAGACTTTCTGGCACATCTTAAAGCGGCAAGGTACCTGCAAAGAACTGTGGATAGAACAACATATCCACGATCCTAGAAATATTTTTTCCCAACGTTCCTCGTATGCCTATAAAGAAGGAAACAGTTGCACTGCAAATCAAGGATGAGAGGGAGATAAAAATGAACATTAACAAAGGTGCACAAAGGCTTACAAGCAAGGGGTGTGAGTGAGAGGTGTGTGTGTACTGGTGGTGGGAAGGCCAGCTGCACTGAGATGGCTCACAGCTGCCATTGCTGGGGCAATGCTTTGGGAAGCTTGCAGTACTGGGTTGCTGACAATACAACACTACCACTGCAGAGGAAAAAGTAAATCCCTTCAGAGCAGTTCTTCACAGGTTGCCAACATTTCTGTTTGATCTCTTCGAACACCCACATTGTCAGAATTAAAAAGAAACACAATCCTGATTATAAAATGTAAACAAATTATACTGAACCAAGAATCTTTATTGGTAAGATACACATAAACTATTACAAAAAGGTTGGTCTTCCTTTTGTTCCAGTGGAGAAATACAGATACTAAAATTACAGTATTTCCTACACACTCTCTCAGAGTTATTAGGATAGTTGTCAAAAAAATAGTCACATGATAAAAAAAATTTAGGAAACAGAATATTACTTATCTAGCATGCCAAGATTATACAACAAGCTCAAAAATGGGAGAGGCTGCAAAACGGAGTCTGGTATCAGTACAGAGACCCTAGTCATACAACAATAGAAGTCTTCTAGATAACCCTTCCCACAAAAACATTTAATGGAGTTCCCAGTGTAACGAGCACTCCTAGTTTAGAGGATGTAAGAGAAATTCATCCTACTTGTCTGTTACCTAGGAATCACACCTCCTCTCAGCTCGCATTCCACATGTCTCCAATTACAGGTTTTGTGTCCTCTCTGAACAGAGGTTGTTTTGCCTATAACCATCAGATATGTGTGTGAAGAGAAACTGAGGATATTAGCATGGGGAAAACAGTCAACATTTCACAGAAATTTGTTTTGCTTAAAAGTGCCCCCGCCTCCCCTCCCTGCTACCTGCCTGGATTATGCTCTACCAGGTTTGAATTCTCATGTTGTCTGTTGTGTAATTTCAAAATGCTTCTCTTCAAATCATTTGAATGTTTTGGTGTTAAAAATGCAGCAGATTTATACCTTCCATGAAAGGAGGGTTTAAACTGTGCTGTCCAGTTGGTTATTATGAAGAGGAGAATATGAAGTGATGACAACATTTGCCAGCTATTAACAACCAGAAGTAACTGCACCGGATGAACAGTAGATCTTCAAGAGAGGCTCTTCAATAGGTAATCACCTTGAGGACTGAGCACCCCTGTTGTCAGGACCCACACGGAAACTTTAGCCAGCAGTACCTGATGGGGACCACCCACTTGATGTCACTCGGATGTCAACGTGATCCTATACAGTGGGCAGTCCTCACGCCCGCTTCCATTCTCCTGCCTCAGAAGAGAAGCGGCAGAAGAAAAGGAAACAGAGGCTCCTGGAGCCCAGAATGAGCTCATAAAGAAAGAACAATAAACCAAATAAATTTGGGGCTGGAGGGAGGAAAAGAAAACATTAATGCAACAGCCTCTCTCAAGATCTACTGTTACAGTAAGTTCTTATGTAACTGTACTATGTTACTCGAGAGGGCTCTTGCAGGGTATTCACCCTGAGCACAGAGTCCCAAGCTGTGTGAATCAGAAGAAACAAACATGGGAGGCAGGGGAAAAAGGTCCTAAAGGCACAGAAATCATGACAGGAGGCCTTGAAGCACTTACTAAGCCAAAACCTGTCCTGCACCTAGAAGTGATGTCCAGACTGTAATGATTGGTAAAAGTGTGGACTGAACTCCAGCTAGCTGTGGTGCAGATGTCAGTGACTGATACATTCCTGAAACAAGCAGTAGAGGCAGCTATAATCCTGGCAGAATGTCCCTTAACCTCCCCCAGGAGGGTCTTACCATGTTTCTGGTAACAGAATGTAATGCAGTTTGCCAGCCATCTGGATAAACAGTTTGAAACTGCTGCACTCTCTCTCTTGGGTGCAAAAGAAACGAAAAGCTGATCAGTTTTCCAGACAGGCTTTGTCCTGTTAGTGTAACAACGCAAGATTCTATGAACATCTAAAGTATGAAGAATCGCTCCCACTGGAATACTGGGTAGTACACAGGAAGCTGAATCGACTGGTTCAGCATAAACTCAGATACCACTTTGGGTAAGAACTTAGGTTGTTACAAAGAAAACGAAATAAGGCTCCTTACAAATTAGGGCCTGAAGCTCAGAAATCTTTGAGCTGAAGTGACTGCTACTAAGAAAAGTGCTTTCCAGGACAAATAGCAGATGTCACAGGAACCAGCCGGTTCAAAAGAAGGCAGGGTCAACTTTTAAAACAAAATTCAGATCCCATGGTGGCGCTTGGACTGCAGAATCCTCTTCAAGAAAGTTTTGAAACTTCCAACTGGCTACGATCCTGCCATCTACTAATGTACGGTGGGCAGAGATAGCCGACAAATGGATCTTCAGCGAAGAATACCCCAGGCCCAAATCATGGCGGTGCAGGAGATACTCCATGACCAATAGAGCAGGGCATGAGAATGGGTTCCAACCCTTCACAGTGGCCACTTCATGGCATAAGTGGTTCTCATAGACTGTTTTCTGGCCTCAACGAAGACTTGCGCCACCCTGGAGGATACTCCAAAGTGTGAAGCGGCTATGTCCTGAGGTGCCACGTGTGAAGATGAAGTGATCTCAGCCCTGGATGGACCAGTGTGTCCTCCTCCTGGGTCAGGAGGTCATTGCAGAGGCAGGGGAACCGGAGGCTCCACTGCTAGCTGCTGAAGGAGTGAAAACCAAACTTGACGAGGCCAAAAGGGGGCAATCAGAACCATGTAGGCCCCTACACCTGTAGCTTGAGCAGCACCCTCTGCAGAACCGGAAAGGGAGAGAAGGTATACAAGAACCTCCCTGTCCAGCAAAGAGAAAGCGCGCCTCACCAGAAAACACCATGCCCTGGAGAGAGTGAGCAAAACTTGGGTAGTTTTGAGTGGTATGGTAGGTGAACAGATCAAGTTCCGGCTGACCCATAGGTCGAATATGTGTCAACCACCTCTTGCTCGAGCTCCCTCGAGACCCTTACTGTGGTCTGGCTGAGACTGTCCGCTAGGGACGTTTTGCACACCCGGAACGAGAACAGCTGTGCAGTGAATTCAATGCAGAACAGCCCAATTCACACTCTGACGCTTCCCCCTGCATAGGGGATATGAGGGGTGCCTCCTTGCTTGTTGAGATACCAAACCATGCACATGTTGTCCAACTGGACTAACAGGGTGTTCTGGAGGAGCAGGTGCTGAAAAGCTTGAAGAGCATACACCACCACTCTCATCTCTAACACACTGACGACAGAGAACGCCCATCTGGAACCACCTGCTTTGGGTTTGTGGTCTCCCAGATATAGTCAGAGTCTGGGTGGGAGGAGGGGACTGAAAAGGACCCCTTGGTAAGACTGGAAAGATCCTGCCACCACCAGAGATTCCTCTGCATGGAATTGGAGACCATAACCATCTGGTCCAGGTCGCCTGACCTCTGGTCCTACTGTGCCTGAGCGCCCACTGCAAATACGATGGGGCGCTTGCATAAAGGCATGGTGGAGATGGCCATTGCCATCAGGCCTAGCAGTCAAGAACCAACTTGGCTGAAACCTTCCTGTTGGAGGCCACCATATGGGCCTGCTTCTGCAAGGTTTCCGCCTGTCGAGAGGGAGGAAGCCATACCCTGAACTGTGTCCAATGAATTTCAGGTGCTGGGAAGGGACAAGCTGGGACTTCAAAAACTTTACAGTGATCCCCACTTGACGAAAAAGGTCCAGGGTTGCAGAGAGGAGAGTTCCAACTGTTCCTCGACAGGGCTGACAGAAGCTAGTCATCGGGGAAGGAACACACAGTGACCCTCGACACCTCAAGGCCTCCGCCACTATCCCCGGCACTTCGTGAAGACCAGAGGTGCCAAGGATAGGCCTAAAGGTAGGGCCTTGAACTGGTAATGTTCTCCTGAAAGGAGAACCAAAGGTAGCAACGATGGGCCCAGAAAACAGGGATGTGCCAGTAGGCATCCTGCATATCAAAGGCGCAGAGCCACTGACTCTTGGGCGCGAAGGGCAGCAGACCCAGGAGAGTCAGCATCTGAAACCTCTTGTACTCTATGTACAGGTTGAGAATACTGAGGTCCAGAATGAGACGCAGATCTCCTGTCTTTCTGGGGAACAGAAAGAAGTGGGAGTAATACCTTTTCTTCCTGGCATGGGAACAGGTTCTATAGCTCTTTGTAACAGAGCCTGTATTTCCTCTTGAAGAAGAGGAATGCGCCTTGGGTAGTGTGACTGGGCTGGAGGTCTGTCTGAGGTTTGTCTGTAAACTCCAGAGTGTGGCCTTGCTCTTACAGCTGAAGAACCCAAGAGTCGGTTGTCATCGCCCGCCACACTGGCAGATGACAAGCAAATCTTCTGCCCACCTGTTCCACTGAAAGATCTTGAGGGAAAGAGTGGAGAGAGTCATGCAAGGGATGGGGGGTTGGGAAAGCTGTCCAAGCTCCAGGGATTTAACCGGGGGTGGCTGAGGCTTACTGTGCCTGACGTTTGGTCTGATGTTGGGCCGCCTGCTGTTGCTCCCCGCTGCCTTTTCCTTGGTGGCTAAAAGCTGCTTTTTCCCAAAAATTTTGGTCGGTACATGGTTTGTACTGACCGAAGGGTTTGCTTTTATCCTGCTGGATGGTTATAATGTCCTGCATGTCACCCCCAAAATGAAAGATCCCTGCAAGGTGTCCTGGACGGCAGACTGTACGTCCTGGGCAAACAGGACACTCTCAACCAGAAGCAGCACTGGAGGCTGACTGCCGTGACAGCTCCCTCATGGAGGAGTCATAGCATCATAGACTGCCCTAAGAGAATGTCTGCAGGCCACCTTAGCAAAATGGACTGAATCCTCAGTATGGATTTTGAATCTGAGGCCAGAAGGGCTTCAATGGCCAGCTCCAGCTGGGAATGATTTTAGTAGACCAACATATGGCCTACATAGTTAAGAGCCCTCATAGCCAGAGTGGAGGAGGAGTAAAACTTCTTCCCAAACTGGTCCAGCTGACAACACTCCTATCAAGAGGAGAGGTACTCATGTGTCACGGTTTAGAAGACCGGTCATGAGCAGCCGCATAATGACTGAATCGGCCTTGGGGTGCATTGAGGTGGTCCTTCCCCTGGAGTGCGGTACATGCGGTCTGCTTTCTTAGCTATCGCTGAATAGATGACGGCGCATCCATATTGTCGATGCCAGGTCCTCATGAGGCTCCAGCCAGGGCAGGGTAAGGACCGTGCAGACGCCTGCATGTGAGTGGTGATTTCAGGATTCCTTGGGCTGTGGTTCCTATAGGTGGGGTTAGGAAGCCCAACTCAGCTGATAAGGAAGCATCTCAGTCAGAATCTTGGTCTGAGTCCAAAGACCCAGAATCAGGATGAGCCGAATCCTCGGGCCCTGTGTCGCTTATCCAGAGGCCGGCTGACATCAAATCATTCTAAGGGACGAGCGCTGGCTGAGGAAGAGGAGCCAGAACCTGCCTTGCTGGCTGCACATCAGGGCTGCTAGAAGGCTCCCTGGGAGTTGAACAACTGCCCAGCTCCAACACCAGCTGAGCCTTGGTCTCCAACCATCAAGACTGCAGACTACCTTTCGTCCAAGGAGTGCGAGGCAGCCTCGATGAGAGGGGACCCTCCTGGTCCCGATGTTTCTCCTTCTTTCATGCCTAGGTTTGATGGGCGAGGTGGAAGCGTCACAACTTTTGGAGCTCTTTCTCCATGGTGGACATTCGCTGTTTTAAAAGATGAGCCTCAAGGACCTGCTGGTGGCGCCCGTGTGTCCAGGTTGAAACTGGCGCAGGGCCTCACAGTCCTCGACCTAGTGATCCGGACCTAAGCAGAAGAGGCGGAGGAGTAAGAATCCTTGTCACGGTAGTTGCGCTGCAGGCAGCATGTTCTTGTGCCAGACGAATACATGGCCAAAATAAAACAAATGACTGAGTTTTTAAAAGGAAATAAATGGATACTCATCCAAAATAGCGGTCGAACTGCAGCGTACAATCTCCACAAGGTCTTACTAATCAGGTCGACGGTGGGAAAGAACTGGAAGGCGGGCATGGGACCGCCCACTCACATAGGGTCATGCTGGCGTCTCTCACATGATGCCGGATGGACAGTCCCTCGCCAGACACTGCTGGCTACAGTTTCCATGTGGTCCTGTCGCCAGGGGGCGCCAGTCCTCTTGGTGATTACTTCATCATAGAGCCTTTCTCAGTAAGATCTAAAATTTCATGTAACAGTCTTTGCAGCCATTAAATTCTGTAATCCTTGCTGTTGGGGTCAAAGTGGGACACCTTATGAGCACAAGCTGGGCAGGCAGAGGAAGGAATGACAAAGCATTGGAATGACTGCTATGTAACAATCACCGTGGCTACACAAATTCTATTACAGTACAACAGTCCTGATGATCAGTCCCTTTACAGGGCACGAACACCTAATTTAGACTCTTCTCAAATTCCTTTACAAAGTATCAAATGCCACTTTAAAGAAAAACAGGTACTTTTTCTCCCTCAGTTGTCCCCTAATACTGTATAGCTTTATTTGAAAGGCTGGTAAAAGCAGGTATAACCTTCAATCAGGTACTGTACCTTGATTTTTTTTTCCTGGGTAGACTATAAAGTCAGGATTTCTCCAAGAAGAAAAGTCTTTCCTGTTCAAACCTGTGATGCTTTTTTTAGCACAACAGCTAGTCAAATTGGTTATGACATACATTCACAAAGATCATGGAGCTGTTCATGAATTCCAACCCTCGGCTTTGATTCAACAGTCAACCTATCTGATGAAACCCATTTTACTACTCCAGATTGTCCCCGACAGTCACGGTGACTCCTGTACTCGACGGCTGGAAACGGTGACCAGTGTCTACAGCCCTACTCTGAAAAGTTTGCTCATCTTTATTTAAATAAGCAATATTATTTAAAATAAATGGATTCAAAATTCCAAGCAAACTGACTGCATAATGTTTAAGGACAGAAATCATTTCTGGACTGGAGAATCATTTCTAAACTTGTGCAAGTCTCTGTTAGTTTCTTCTTATGGCTGTACAAAAGGTCTGCACTGGGTATACACTTTGAATGGTTTTGTATACAAAAATGCATTCAAGATAAGAAACAAGAATCTAAGACATTCTAGGTGCAATCCCTTTTCTTGTCTGCAGGGACAATCTCAAACATCCATCCATCCATCTCAAGTACATCCTACCATCAGCGACACAGACTGTAAATTAGGACCTTCTGCATTGCCCAGGCTTCTACAGGTTAAGACTTCCTTGGCCTTTTTTTTTTTTTTTAAATCAGTAAATGACAGTGAATCAGGACCTTCAGTAACCCTATAACTTTGACATATAAAGACGCCCTCATTCCTCCCTTTTAAATCAGCAACTAAGACAGGAACTTGTAACGTGAAAACACACACTAATTGTGGTAGTGCATTGCTCACATACGTACAAGATTTTTGAAGAAAAGAAGGCAGCATTCACCTACTAACATGGTGGGGCTTGGTAGAAAATGAAAGAAATTGCACTAGTCTCAAATGATGATGCCATTTGATTAATTTATTCTTGTGCAAAATAAGCAAAACGTCACAGCTTCCAAATCACATACTGGGGTTTTGCAGCATGGCAGTAAACGCCATCACTACCCTACCTAACGTTTTGCTCCGTCCCCTCAGGAACTTCATCAGAGGTCCTGACACGGGTAGTGACAGTGTGTGATGACATATCAGAGAATCCTTGTATGTGATTTGAAACTGATGTTTTGCACTTATTTTGCACAAAATAAAGTAACCAAGAGGCATCATTATTTGAGACTAGTACAATTTCTATTATTTTTTACCAAACCCCACCGTGTTTGAGGTGAGTGCTGCCTTTTTCTTCAAAACTTAAAGACAGGAAATCAAGAGCTTTAGCACCATTCTGGTTCTACAGGCGAGGACTGCCCCACGCCTCCTTAGTTAAATGCTTTATGAATAAAAACACTTTTATATGCTCTGTCTCTCTGACTTCTCTCTTCTGTAACTACAGCATCTGGTAATAACAACAGCTTTGACCTGTAGATCTACATCAGTTCTGGAGCAATGCATTAACAAAAGTGTTCCAGAACAATGCATCTGTAGAAGGAGATGCACACACGCACTACATACACAAGCAAGCACCCTCTGATCTTTGTCTCAAAAGGAGCCCTCATAAAGAACAGCTTTCAGCTGATCAACAGGGCTGTTTTTCCTGAACGCCACAAGAAACAACAGGGCATGTCAGAACACTAGCTATTTGTTGGCCTGATTATTTTAAGCAGAGCCACTCTGGAGGGGCCCATCAGTGGCTCAACCCACTCCACCCACAAAAAGCCATCCACCTATTAAAGATGGCAAGGAGACAAACAACTCATAATGCCAGCAGAGCACACACCTCAACATTAAAGGGAACAGCTAACACAAGGGGTTTCACGCCAGCAGTCGTCTGGTCCCAATGAACTTTGTGTGCAAAAAAAACATTTTGTTTGCTTACTGTTTAGTGTAGTGCGACAGACTGTATCAGACTACTTTGTGTAGTTCTAGGCTGACATCTTCTGATACTACAAATCCCAGAATCCCTGCAGCTGACAAAGCAGTAGGTGGCACTGGGAGATTCAACAGCTTGCAGTGCATGTTAGAGCTTCATAATCTCCAATCAGATGTTTTCCAGGTCTGCTTTTCTCCACAGGCAAAGTACAGTCCTCTGTGGCTGTACTTAGCCCCAGAAGGACAGGCTAGATCAGTAAGCCAAAAAAAAAAAAAAATCAGGAGCTTACATGAACTCTAACATGCACTGCAGGCTAATGAATCTCCTACTGCTGCCTACTGCTCTGATGTCAGCCACAAGGATTCTGAGATTTGTAATAATGGAAGATGTCAGCCTGGAACTCAGCAAACTTAGTCTAATATACTCTACAATACTACAGTACGCAGTCAAACAATAAGCAAACCAAAATGTTCTTCCAAGCAAAGTGCACATAGGGACCAGCCTCACACTTGAGTGTGGGCACCTGATGCTGACTGTTCCTCTTTAAAATTTGGGAAACAAGTAAACCAACTATCAAATACTAGGTCAGGAGAAATTTAGAGTACCATCACAGAATAATAAAAATATCTCCTTTAAAATACAATGTTTTATATGAAATAGCACCAAGCCTACACTGCAAAAGGGACCCCAGAGTAGCAAAAATGGGGACCTCGCACCTAATGAAATTCATAGGTACACTCTAGGTTACAAAGGTCTAGAAATAAACATCAGCAGTAGGGAAATGTTCATATGCCTTTTATCCTGGGGCACCAGGGAAACATCTACTGAGCCTAGTTTCTAAAGCCAGTGTTTGTGGCCTACTGCTCAGCAGCACATCTTGTTTTTCACAGAAAAACGAGAATGGGGAAAGGCATGAGGGTGATCATTTTAGCAAATGCCCTAGAGAAATAAGAAGAAAAAATACAGCCTTTATACATAACCCAAATCAGCCAGCTGTGCAATATAAAGATTAGTCATAGTTCCTAAAACCACCACAGAGAAAAGAACCACTGTTCTAACTTGCCATCAATTGTTCATTCAAGTTAGCAGAAACACCCTTAGTCTGCCACAATGCCTTTGCACCTGCTGGTATACAGCAAAGATACTGCTATGTAATTAGAAAATCAAGTGGCACAATGATGAATTTTGGCTGCAAACTGCCATGCTACACCAGTAATTTCCTTCTGTAGTGCAATGGAAACCAGCACTGAAAGACCGGTTTTAACAGAAATCATTGAAGTAGCTACATCAGCACAACACATTAAAACAAACAGAAATGAGGGCTATCCTATGATATGTCCCTTGAAATGGCTTTTCAGTCGGTACATGATGATAATCTCAGAAGATGCCCCATAAAATGCAGTACACTGCTCTCCTTATTAGTCACCAATAAACTCTCTACCCTGACTTTAGATCTCAATATACATACAAACAAGTTCATGAATATCTGGGTAGGCAATGGTTTTCCACAGAAAAACACTTCTGCCCACCCTTCAGCTGTGAAGAGCTGCACTAGATGTCAACACCATGGGACAGAGGAGGCAGTGGTGGTCAGGGATGTCACAATAACAGGACCACAAGCTCACTTTAACAACTGTGACCACTATCTTCCAATTATAACGCACCCAGGTTACAACTTAACCTACTGTCATTCTGTGGTCACATGGAGCTCTGAATACAGTAGTAACTCAGAGGCTTGCCTTCTTGTGCTTTGTGGCAGCTCTGACCTGGAGAGATGAGAGGGAGCAAATGTATGGTTGCAGTGGTGGTGGTGGTAGTGGGAGGATAATGCAACATCTTTGTTTAAAGACAAAATCCAAACAGTCAGTGGCAGCAGCCTCCGCAATGGCTGCCGCGGTGAGTGCTGGTCTCTCCATATTTTGTTCTGCGACTGAGAATTTCATAGGAACAATTCTTCCCACAGCAACCAGACATGCTTGGTGAGGTCTCTCAATTTCAAATCTGCAAAATAGGTAAAGCAGAAAAGTAAAAGAGTACCATTATATAACATTGAACAGTATAAGGAAAGGCTCTCCTGAACAAGAGATCTGATAAACTAACAATTACAATCATTTTCTTTTTTTAATAAAGGTTTTAATTCCCTTTGTCTGCCATCACCCTCAGGATATACTCTGTTCAGGTGATTTATGCTGTCATTGAACGGATAGGGTTTTACTTCCCCATTTTTTCTTTCTCCTCTTCCCTTGGTGGAGGCAGTGCCTCTGCTGGCCTCGCCAATGGCAGCTCACTTCATAACAGGAGCATGGTCCCTGGCCCAGCCGCAGGGGTTGCTGTGGTGGAAGCTACTGCCAACCCTTCCTGGTCGAAATGCACTGCTAAGCAGTGGTCTCAGCCATTGTGTTACCCCTGGTGTGATTTCCCAGGCTTGCTTCTGAACCTGGATGGTCAGCTGGGCTACTGGGATGGCCAGTTACAATCATTTTTATATCTTTCCTGCACAGTTATATTCCTGGTCAGAGCTTGCATCAAGCATTAGCAAGTTAAAAGTCTTGCTATGCTTAACTTTTGAAAGGGTCTGCCTTAATGAAAGGGATACTAACAACCAGTATTTGTCAAAACTGACAATTCTATATTTAGCTGACTCTATTCTTAAGCAACACATGGAGGACTCCTGTGGATCTATTTGACTTGGCATGGGGTCACGCTAACACTAGTCATTACTAGAATACTGGTGGTGGGAAGGGGTGGTAGTGTAATGAAGGACATCGGCCCAATGTCTTTGCTAGTCTTAAAAGCTGTCTGCAGATATGTGCTTTGATAAGAGTACTACAAATGGAATTTTCCGCTCCTGTTTGGGTACAACCACTTCCGAAGAAAAGGCAAAGTTCTCAGCAGGAGGAGAAGCTTTGAGGCACGTAAACACAATGAACAATTCTTAACAGGAATCATGGATATTCTTGTGTATCATGAAGCTACAGCCCCAAATGTCAGAAACTGTGACAGAGTGTACCACTGCATCTTTTTCTCAGACTGTTGCTTTCTTTGGAGTGTTTCTGCTGCCAAAATTGTGTTTCAAAGTTAATCTCTGTACAAGATAACCAGAAAATACCCTCCTCTTTCTGCATCATTCTGTGGTCAAATCTGACCCTATGTGGTATTATTAAGACGGTATCCTAGAATTAAACATCTATCCTTGCATTCAACATTTCCATTACAATTACATCACCAGGCAAAACTACAGTAATGTCCACATTTTACTTTCTTACACTTGAGAAGCCTGTTTATAATAACTGGATTCCCCAGCTTGTCTCTGAGCCACAGGGCTGCTCTTTCTTAGCAGCATGTACAGATTGGGAAACAACTCCTAGATGAATGCTCAGAACTCCACAAGTTACTTACTGTAATGCCTCTCTGAAGAACTGGTAGGCGCCTGATTGTGTTTAAATACTGTTAACATGACTTTCTTCATCTGTGTGCTGAAAGAGGGATCAGGCTGTTAGTTTAACATAACCTTCTCATACACCTGGAGGAGAAATAAGCAATGGTCCTGTGACACATAGTGGTGCTCAACTTTGTACAGTGCCTCTGGGTCAGGACACTAATACTTCATATCCCAGTGTCTACAGATATAATTTAGAGGACCTTGTTTAACGGACAAAACAGCAGGAACTTCAGAAAGAACAGTTACATACTACCGTTAATAATACATGTTCGAGGAATCTCTTTCACCAGGCCACACCTTGGAACTACACCCACATCAGTGCTAGGACCACACCAAAACTTCTCAAGCCAGGGTCGCCTCATGACAATGTCATGCACCAGCGCCGACATAAAGAAAGGACAGTGCATCTTCCCAGAAAACTCTAGGCTCCGGAGCAAGCAAGCAAAATGCAGTTTTGTACTGTGTGGGATGCAAATGTCCAACTCTGGGAGACCCCACCTAGTTAAGATGTTTTCCACTACAGGTCTCAGTTCTCATTCTGCACCCTTGCCGACCTACTTAATTTATCTGCCAAGACGTTTTGAATGCCTGGAAGATGCACGGCTGATAGTGCCAGTCTGTGTTCCAAAGCCCGATACCATGCTCTCACTGTTTCCTGCAAAGCGGATAGGAATATGTCCCCTTGTTTGCTGATGTAATGCAGCACACTGACTCACGTTGTCTGTCTGTATTAACAGAGAACTTGGGAGTCAGATGGTGCAGAAATGCCTGGAGACTGTATAAGACAGCGCCACCTCCAGGACATTTATATGCAATCTTGTTCCACCTGGGTCCAGGTTCCTGTCTGATGTGGGGCCAGATGTACTCTGCTTACAGATCCTGAGGTATCTGTGTTGGGGTTGGAATCTGCAATGGAGTGCCCTGTAGTAAAGTCACTGTGGTCCACCCACCACGCCAGTTCTTTTCTCAAGGGAGATGTAACAAGCACCTGTTGGTCTAGTTTATTGTTCAGCTGGTTTCACTGAACTCTCAAGGTCCACTGGGGGATCCCATATGCAAGTGGGTCAGTGGCATGGTGACAATGGCTGCTGCCATCAGTCCCAGCAGGCACAGTAAAGTCCTTGTTGTTACATACTGACTGTTGGACACCATCTGTGCTTCAGCCATGAGGCACCTGCATCGGCACTGTCCAAAGGCAGGAACACGTGACATGAGCTGTGTCCAAGACTGCCCCTATGTATTGCAGTCTCTGACATGGGGTCAACACTGATTTGGCAGACTGTCACCCTTAGGTTGTTGAACATTTTCTGGTTCAAGCTAGGTGTGTAGGAGTTGGTCCCGGAGTGGGCCTTTAATAGTCAATCATCCACGTGAGGTGAAAACATATAGGCCTTGCTGGCGGAGGGCTGCTGCTACCACGGCCAAGACCCGTGGCACAGAAGATACGCCAAAGGGTAATACTCTGAACTGGCTCCCATTCAGCATGAATCTCAGATATTTTCTGGATGTTTCTCTTATTTTTATATGAAGGTAAGCCTCCTTCATATCTAGGGAACATAACCAGTCCCATGTTTGCAAGAAGGGAATCAGAGTTGGTAGACAGACCATACGGACCTTCTTGAACTCTATGCAGAAGTTTAGGTGTCTCAGGTCTAGAACAGATCTCAGATCTCCTGTCCACTTGGGGACTAGGAAGTATCTGGAGTAGAAGCTTCTGTTCCACTGCCAGACAGGAACTGGTTCTATAGAATGATTTTGAAGTAAAGCCTGCACCTCTTCCTTCAACAGGGTTATGTGTCCCAGGGGACAAGCTGGTGGAGGAGTATGTAGACGCCGAGTATGTCCTTTGCAACAATGTCCAGAACCCATCTGTCTGTGGTGATCTCCTCCACTAACTCAGATGAAGGAGAGCTCACCCCATGACCACCCCTGGGGGCAATGGTGGTTGGGGGTATATAGCTGCAAGTCAGGCTTAACTGGTGGTAGCAATGCCACCAACGCCACCACCTTCAAGTGCTTTGAATGGGCACCTGGGGGTCTGGGCAAGGCTCCAGCACCCTTACCTCTGCCTTGTTGTGTACAGACTTGTCAGCCCACTTTTGCAATGGGCTGACTAAACTGACTTCTGTGCTTACCTCTACCTGGTGCAGGGTACAGGATTTCACTGATCTCAAGGTCATTCTGGATGATTGAAGCCCTTAAAGCCTCTTCAACATCATAGCCAAACAGTTTACAGCCTCTAAAAGGGCTTTTAAAATTGCTTGCTAAACCTCATTAGCAAAGCTTGCTACATTAAGCCCAGAGTATCACATTAGATAAACGACCGATGCAGCTGCCCTGGCAGATACATGAGACATCAAAGACTGAGTGGATTGTTTACCCACTTCAGTCCCAGCAGTCAAGAGTTTTGAGTAACTCAGTTTTGGCCTTACTGTCAGGTAAGGCCTGTGCAACAGCCTTGCCACTTCTCCACTAAGTGCTTTGGCATTTAATCATATGGGTCTGGTAGTCTGCAATTTGCAGACCAATGAAGCAGAGGCATAAGTGCATTTGCCCATGATATCCAACCTCCTGGATTCCTTGTCAGGAGAAAGGGAGTTCATATGTTTAGGTGTCCTGGATCCATCACGGGCAGCAGTGATCACCACATAATTAGTCTCTGGCTGACTGGCATAGTAAGGCTTGTTAGATGCAGCAGGGCACATCTTGTCAGCCTTTCAAGGGATAGCTGGTACAGCATGAGGTCTAGATCAGGCTGCATAGTTAGCATCCTCCAGGGCTGGGTATAATGGAGGAATGACAATGGAGGAGGTTTCTGGCACCTCCAAAATTCCATTCAATATTTCTTTGTGAAATCCTCTTCCTCCAAAGTAAAGCCCATGACAGTCTGTCTTTTCTAGGCATGGACTGGAAAGAGGGATCTTCTGGTGGTGGCCATGGGGTGTCCACCACGGAGTCCTCACTATACAAGGATATGGTGGAGCTGGTGCCAGGTAAATACTGGTCTTCAGCATACCCCCCAATAATCCTCCTCCAACATGAAGTCTCAGATTATATACAACCTCATCGTTGTCTTCCTCGAGGATGGGAACTGAACAGCGTGCCGGTGACGCTTAGCGGCTGCTGAAGAGACTTCTTTGCAGTATGCTGGCTGGAGGCATCGACAGGGCCTGGGAGGTAGTAAGTCCTTTCGACGACAGCAGCTGTTCATGAAAGCCTGGTAGTAAGCATCATTACCATTTCTGAAAACATCACCAAGCACTGCTTGTGTGTCAACGATGCCTGTATTGGGGTCGTGACAATAGCCGGCGGCAGGTGAAGACCCCATAATGGCGGCGACATACCACCCATAACAGGCCTGATAGCGCCTAAGCCAAGACTCGACCTTGGTGTCTGGAAGATGGTCAGAAGAGGGGCTTACTGTCACTGCTGCCAAAGCAGATGATGATGAGTTACAAGTGTTACCCAATGGCCATAGCAGCAACCTAGATCTTGTCGTGGAGGCTTTTTTTTAGCCCCTATGCTTATACTTGTAACTTCCTGATGAAGATTTTTCTTTGGATTTCAATGACTGCAATTCAGCCACTGGGGAAGACAATGCAAATTTTTCCTGCATATGTTTTTCTATTGCAGCCAAAGTTTTATTTAAAAGGAACTTTTTCAGCACTTGTTTCCGATGTTGCCTGGTAGCTGGGTTGAAGCCTTGCACATCTCACAAGCTTTTACACTGTGAGAGGCCTAAACAGCAGACACACATTTTGTGCAAGTTATCCTTGTATATCTTCTCTCTCACTCACAATACTGAAATAACTTTGACAGTTCTTTTGCGGCATACAGAAAGGCTGAAAATCACTAAACTAGTGATTATTTTAAGACAGAAAAGAATAAACGACGGTGACTAGCGATCAACGCTTTTGTAGCAGGTCAGACGAGTATGATCGATGATGGGAAAAGAACTCAGAGAGATGGGGTGACCCACTGACTTGCAAAAGTTTCCGTGTGATCCTAGCTGATGCAGATATAGTTCCAAAGGTGTGGCCTGATGAAACAGATATCCTAGAAGAAGATCCAGACTGCTGTGAAACAGCTTGTCAAGCATTAAAGTGACTGATGTAGTACATTTGCGTGGTCTCTCTTGAGTGCACTTAAGAAACTGTTATTCTTGCTCTTTCTACGCTTGGGAAACGTAGAACTGAACCCTGGCCCGCCCACCTTGCTCACCTCCGAATCTGCGCCAACATCAGGTCTTAAGCTAATGCTAGTTAATATCCTAAGCCTGCCTAAAAAAAAAATAGATCAACATCAAGTATGGGCTCTACATACTAAGCCTGATCTCATTAAAAATCCAGCTCGACCAACAAGTCACCCTCATGGCTACAAGCTGTATAGGGCAGATGGGACCGGGTGAGTAGTTATTTACACTAAAGCCAAGTTCTCAGTTAGTGACATCCTTTGTAACTCAAAACATAAGGAATATGAAATTGTTTCCTTAAAGCTACACCTCCCTTCACTGAATGCATTACAATTATAGGTTGTTATAGGCCCCCTAGTTGTGGAACGATTTTAATATCCTAAAATCACTAACAGCCCTAACTCAAGTACTAATCGCTGGGGACTTCAACATGGACTGGCTATCACACAAATCACACAGACTAAAGTCTCTGTGATAAACTAGGTCTCACCCAACTAGTGTCTGAACCTACCAGGGTCAACAAGACAAACTTGGCAAATAGCTCACTTTCGATCTTATATTATCAACCCATCCCACAAAATCCTTCATTCGGCTGTATTCCATAATGACATGAGCGATCATGGCATTGTAGTCTGTACAAGACTACAAACTAAGATTCACCACCTGCCTAAGATATTAATCAAATGGTCATTCCGCAAGTTCAGCGAAGTCAAACTTTCTGAAAGACCTTAGCCAGGTTAGACGGCAAAACCTGGATCTCTAAAACACCTGATGAAGCAGTCACGGTCCTGAACGACAATCTCATCACATTAGCAAACAAACATGCTCCGCTTATCAAGGTCTGGATGAGGAACATATCACACCCTGGTTCTCTGCTGAGTTAAAGAACGCTCTTTCCAACCGTGATAAATTATGGGCCAAGGCTAGACACACCAACAGCCCGGCGGATTGGCAAGTTTTAGAGCCGCCAGGAATACTCATGCTAAACGATTCAATCCGCCAAAGCCAACTTCTACATCTCCACTATAGAGCAGGCCAAAGGGGACCCCAAAAATCTGGAAGACCTTAAGTCTACTGAAGGGCGGCCAGTGGCCCTATTGAAAACAGTAACCAAATCCTTGAAGAATTCAACTCACTTTGTCACTGCTGGCCTAGCATTCGATGCATCCCCATACTGCACGTGTTAATAGCCCAGACAGTATAAAATCCCTATAAAATCCACTACTCCAGAAACAAGCCATCCCTTCCAGCTGCTCCTCTTAACTTCACAGAAGTTGAAGATTCTCTTAAGAACTTGGACACCAAGAAAAGTGCAGGGATGCTTGAATTGAACCACTTTTCCTGAAACTCGTTTCACCTACCTTACGGCCCCAATCTTACACATTTTCAACCTATTTCTTCTTCCATAATACCTTCATGTTGGAAATCAGCCCACATCCTACCTTTATTTAAGTCGGGAGATCCATGCGATTTAAATACAGATCCATTTCTATCTTACCCATCCTATCCAAGGTCTTTGAAAAGCCAGGTTACGCACAACTAAAGAACCACTTAGAAACCCATTCGCTCCCTGAATTAAGCCCAATCTGGCTTCCGCCTAACCACAGTACCATCACTGTTTTGGCTAAAGTAACTGATGATTGGATCTCCGCTGTGGACTCTAAGAAGTTCATGGGAGCTGTCTTCTTAGACCTCAGCAAAGCTTTCGATACCAGACCACAGCCTAATTGAAAATAGCCTTGCTAAAATAGGTGCAATCCTGCCAACCATCCAGTGGTTTAGTAGTTACCTTTCGAAGGTTGCAAAACATCAAAGCAGGTGGCCTGTTCTCCTACCCCCTACCAACAAGCAGGGGAGCCCAACATGGCTCTATCTTAGGCCCCATCCTCTTCTCTCTATAAATGAATTACCTTGACAGCCACATATCCAACTCAAAATTGCACTTTTTGCTAATGATACAGTCCTCTACACATCTAACGCTCACTGCTTGAGGTCAGGGATGTCCTCCAAGTCGACTTTTGCTCTGCTTGAATCCAATCTCATTAGCGCCAAACTCCTCTTAAACACTAAGAAAACCTAAGCTGTGATCTTCTTCCTAGCACGCTCCGTACTTAAGCACCCTGCAGAAAGACTTACAGTTACCTCTCTAGTGAGCCCATGGAAGTCACCTCTAAATTTAAATACCTCGGTTTTGTCTAGACAGCAAGTTTGCTCTTCACCAACACCCTGATGACCTATGTAAAAGACAAAAATTAGGCTAGGCTTCCTCTACCGCAACAGGTCACTACTCTCAACCGAGATCAGGACTAGGCTTGTCCAAGCCACATTCTTCCCGCTATCAGACCACGGGACACAATCTATAACTCCTCTACAATGTCAAAACTTAATAAACTAGACATTCTCTATCACCGAGCGCCATGCTTCATTACGAACTCCCCATATCGGACACATCATTACACCTGTACTCAGCTGTATGTTTGGACGCCTTACTACCAGACGATTCTCCATGTGAGCACCTGGACTCTAAAGCTTCTCCTTAAACTCCCAAGCTATCTAACCTCGATCATCCATACCCGCTGCAGCACCTATGCACTCAGAAAATCAGATTTTATCTTCCTGGATGTCCCAAAATTCGCCCATCTTCGTAAACGTGACATCTTCATTGCCTTCCCAGTCATCCGGAATAGACTCCAATCCTCACTGAAACTATCTAATCTAGTCTCTATTAGTCTTTTAAAAGTTAATTTCTGAGAAAATAAAAGATGACTGCAACTGTCAGTAAAATTGTTTTTCTATGACTGTAGATGCCTTGGTTAGTCCCAAGGTCCATATGGTTGGAAGCTGCACTTTATGTATAAGTATGAAGACCTACTGAGGAGAGTCGGAATAATGCATGTACACTTGTCGCCATGTACCCTACCAGCACTTGAAATCCTGTTGTATGCATTTACAGTATGTTTCTGTTAGTCGTCTTGTACATGTATTCCAGGACCTCCTTGTGAATGAGCTTGCTCAATTGAGTTTTTTTTCCTGCATAAACTTGAACGTGAAGATTTATTTAACTTTCTTAACCAGGAAGGCACACATTTCAAAACCAGGTTGTCTTCAGGTGCATCCTGGTGGCAAAAACAAAACCAGGGACGGGACAGGAAATAAATGCAGAAACAGCATGTTACAAAGAAAATCATGGATCATAATGAAAAGAGGTAACAAAAACTACACTCTCCTAGCAAGTCTGGTTGGCAGGCCCACCCTCCATGGTTTTAAATCAGGCCTCAAAGTGTACCTGCTGGAACTTGGTCTCTGTGGCTGTAATCGCTAGCCCCTGCTGGGTTTGGAGGTGTGATCACCCTGCCCACAGATCTATTGCTTTCACTATATCTCCCACAAAACTCTCGTAATGTTGTTCAATGTATTGTGCACCTAACAATGTGCGAGCTTGCTCTTTACTCTGTATTGTGTCAATGCTCACTTCAATATATGCTTCTACTGTAAACTACTGTATATAGTTTCCAATGTATGTAACTTCTGCTGTAACTAACTCGGGACGCCTAAAAAGGGACCTCTGGTCTCAGTGGGCTTACTCGTTACCAAAATCTAAAATAAATAAATAAATTACAAGAACATTATCCTAATATCCTAAAGGTCATTTGTGGCAGATAGAAGGATTACATATTTATTATTTCACATTTCCTAACATGAATAATCCCATGAGATGCATCTCATTTTCATGGAGGTCCCAGCAAAGAGAACAGCAAGCAACAGAAAAGCAGTTACATATAATATACAAATGTGGAGTAGAACTACAATGTAGAAGGAAATAAGACACAAAACATACTTCATTACAGGATTACATAGGTGAAATAATGGTAGCATGGAAAATTGGGCCTGAAAAGTATTACGTGACTGTGACAGGTGACACAGGACCAAAATGGGGGCAAGCAGTTCTCAGGTGATGGCAGAGACTAGTTAGAATGCTTGTAGACTGGGGACATTCCTAAGTTTTTGAGGAGCTTATTCGAGGAATCTGGTAGAAACATATGCATAGGCTTTCAACTACAATCACGCTTTTATTCATGGAGTTGAAAAGCTGGGTGCTGGGGTGGTGGCACTATGGACACCTAAGAGTTGAGATTTTGCTCTGCTATAAGGGAGGCCTAAATATTATAATTTACCTATTTTTCGATGAAGTTCAGCCCTGCTTTTTGTTGCTACAAAGCTACTGAAGGTATGGAGAACAGGATGGGGAATCCTCAGAAAGATAAAACAAATCCAGGGGAGCTATACGAAGAGAAAATCTGGTGTGGCTGGAGCAAAGAGAAGCACTGGAGGCCTGACCGACAATGTGGTGGGAAGCCCCACAGAGAAAATCTCCTGTCCCTTGGTGTCAAAAGCAGTGTTTGCAGACTTCTGTCGAAGTCTCTCTAATAAATGTGATACCATCAATACAAGAAAAACAAGTTACTCATCTGTAACAGTAGTTCTAGGAGTGGTATATGATGTTCTTCCACACTTGCTGGCAGGTACCTTGCTGCTTTAAGATGTGCCGGAAGGTCTTCGCTGGCTTCTCCCACCCACCCAGGTGGTAACTCCCTCGCCACGCTGCATGATGCCAGATCTTGCCCGATGGATGTAGTGTTGTGTGCCAAACCCAGGGAGGTTGGGTGGGTCCATGTGGATGATCATATACCACTCCTAGAACTGCTGTTACAGGTGAGTAACCTGTTTTTCTAGGGACATGGATATGATGCTCTAGCCACACTTTCCGCAGACTCCTAGCAGTCATCCGGGAGAAAGAAGGCAAGGACATCCCCTACTTAGGGAACAGAGATTGGAGAACTGAGGCCCAAAACCAGCATCCCGGCATGGCTCAAGGTTGATGTGATAATGGGAAATAAAGGTGTGTGCTGGCCTCCAGGTAGCAGCCCTGCAGATTTCCTGCATAGGGATGTCCCTGGAAGCAGCCACTGAGGCAGTATTACGGGTGGAATGAGCCCTTAGCCCTACAGGAGGTTCCCACCTGCCAACCTGTAGCAGAGGTCGATGCAGAATACAATCCACCTGCTAATCGTCAGATTGGCTGCCAGTCTGCCAGGTGCGGCTCGCGTGAGGTGACAAACAGCTGGCGAACCTCTCCCAACTCCGCCGCTCGCCTCCCTTGTAATAAGTGAGCAATCACCTTAGGTTCAGAGTATGGAGCCTCTGCTCAGCCTCAGAGGTGTGACTGGTGAAGTACACTGGGAGATTAATCACCTGGTTAAGGTGAAACTCTGACACAACCTTCCGTGAAGAACTTTGGGTTGGGGCGAAGGACATTCTTGTCCCCTGCAGAAGACCAGGTAAGGAGACTCCACCGAAAGCACCTGGAGTTCACTGATCCATCTGACTGACATCATAGCCACCAAGAAGGCGGTCTTCCATGACAGGTGAGACATTTCCACCTGTGCATCGGTTCAATTTTGGCAAAGCCCATGAGCTTTGCCAAAACCAGCAGCAGATCCCAATGTGACGGTGGTTCACGCATCTGAGGGGAAATGTGGTCAAGGCCCTTGAAAAGCACCAGACCACCTTTACCTGGGCCACTGACTGCTGACCGTCCACTGCTTGCCAGAGATGGCTGCTGATTACCATAGGGTCAGCTGCCTGAAGGCCCGACTTAGAAAGGGACCACAGGTATTCAAGAATGCTAGCCACTGGACAGACAAAGGGTCTGGCCCTTGCCTCGCCACCAAAAGGAGAATCTCTTCCACCTGAAGCCGTAGCATTTTCTAGTTGACTCCTTCCTAGATGCCTCCACAACAGTGAGGACAACTCGGAGAGACCCAAAACCTGGAACTCTTGCCACTAGGGACCAGGCTGTCAGGTGCAAGGATTGAAGGTCCAGATGGAGTACCTTCCTGACTGATGGACAGCAGGTCTGGGCGGAGAGGAAGATGCCTTGGGAGCCTGCTGCAGAGGCTGAGGAGATCGGTACCAAAACTGGCACAGCCAGTCTGAGCCACTAGAATCACCTGTGCCTTGTCCCTCCTGGCCTTGAGGAGCACCTTGTGGATCAAGGGAAGAGGAGGGAAGTACAGAAGAGGCCTGGGGTCCACGGCCTCTAGAAGATATCCCCTGCAGCATTCCCTGCTGAGGGGTGGGCACAAACAGCCTTAGCTTTATGCTCTCCTGGAGGTGAATAGGTTCACCTGAGTGGTGCTTCACTGGGAGAACAGACTATGTACTACCTCTGGGAGGAGACACCACTGTGAGACGCCTCACTCACAAGATTAAGAGATCTGCCAGCTGGCTGGAGGCCCTGCCAAATGGATGGCAAGGAGATCAGCCTCCAGGCTGCGCAAGGGTCCACAGAGACAGCTTCTTGCACAGAGGCAGGGAGGCCCTGCCTCGGCTTGTTGAGGTAGAACATGGTCGTGGTGGTGTCTGTCTGAACCCTGGACCATCTGACCTGGAATGTGAGGAGCCAATGTAGTCAGTGCCAGCCAAACTGCCTGAAGCTCCAGCAGGCTGATGTGGCATCAAGACTCGGGGTTCAGAGCCCATGGACTCTGTGTTCCCTCAGGTGGGCACCCCAGCCCTTGAGAGAGGCACTGGTAGTCAGGATGACCACTGGCTCAGGCAGACAAATGGGATCCTTTCCTGTAGATGTTCTGGGACTAACCACCACTGGAGGGTGTCCCACATCCGCTGGGTCACAGTGACCAGCTGGTCGAAGTGACCCTGCACTGAGACCACTGGCTGACCAGCTCCCACTGCAAAGAGTGCATTCTCCAGCTGGCCCAATGGACCACACTGGTGCAGGCCACCATATTCCCAATATGCGCAGGAAGTCCCAGGCAGGGCACAACTGCCCAACCCGAAATGACAGAGCAAAGGAGGAGAGCCTCCAGAGTCTGCCAGGCTCTGGATCTGCAAAGTGTCGAGCTCCGCTCGGCTGAAGTTGATCACCCGGCGGCGGCAGCACGAATTCTGACTTGGCCTCATTGACCAGGAGACCAGGTGACGAGAGGTCTGGAAGGCCAGACCCTGAACCGCTCCACCTCCTGCCTGGAAAGACATGTGATCAGCCAGTCGCTCAAGCAGGGTAAACCCAGTCCACTTGGCGCCTCAAGTAAGTTGCCACCACTGCAGCAATGCACTTGGTAAAGACCCTGGGGGTTGAGGACAGGCTGAATGGCGTGTCTGAATCTGTAGAGATTCCTCGCTTGGAAGCGAAGGAACTGTTGGTGAGATGGATCGATCGACATGAAAGAACGATCTTGAAAATCCAGAGAGCAAAATCACATGTTCTGCTCTAGAGAGGGTATGATCTGAGACAGAGTTACTATCCTGAAGGTGTGTGATTTGAGAAACTTGTTCAGATCATGCAGATCTAGAATGAAGCACCAGACCTCTGTCAGTTTTGGCACCAAGAAGTACCTGGAGACAAACCCTGGGTGTTTTATGGATCTGTGACAGGAACCACAACCTTCTATGGGAGGAGCTGGGCAATGTCATCCCGAAGGCCAACAGAATGTCTCATGGATACCAAGTCCTCCCATGGGGTGCGGTTCAGCAAGGAAGGGTACTGCTTGAATTCCAGAAACAGACCCTGACCCACCCTCGAGAACCGACCTGTCCATGGTGACAGCAGACCAGGTGGAAAGAAAGTGGCGGAGCTGGCCCACAGGGAGGATCCAGGGAGGTGTGATGGGCATGAGGAAGGCACCCTCATCCCGTCCACTGGGCAGACTTGGAGGAGGGCCCAGCTAAGGTTCCACCAGGGCCTTTCCCTCCAGGCTTACGGATGACCAAGGCCTCCAACTTTGTCCGAGGTCACCAGGCCTGGGCCTGCTGTTCAGCAAAGGGCTGGGCTGGTTTGACTGCAGGAGCAGAGGTGGACCAAAGGGCTTTCTTTTTCTGCTGCTGCTGCTTTGAGTCCTTGGGGTCCTTCTGGGCAGATGTCACATAGTCCAAGGTGGAACTGGACTCTCTATGCAGGAAAGGCGGCCCCCAACCCCAGGCCTAAAAAAGCGGTGCCCAGGAACATCTGCCAGCTTGTGCTGAGTGTCCACCGCTGAAGGTCTTGATCAGTCAAGCCATGGAGCCGGGCACAGTAGTCCCCAATGTCCATGGCTGTCTGGAGCTGTTACTTAGCGACAGCCTCAGCCCTGGTCCTGTTTGACCGTGGTCTGGAGGTCCGCCGGCAGATGAGAAAGCACTCAGCCAGGGTGCCCAGCAGGGCATGGGAGAAGGGCCATAAGGAGGGCCAAGCTTACCTGGCGAGGCCAAGGAAGAGGCAGCGAGATCTTCTTAGCCATATGGTCCAACTTGGACACTTTGTCAGGCGGCTTGTCAACATCCCCTGTGTTGCTGGAGCACCTGAACACAGAATCAGCCAGCAGCCTCCCAGCCAAGGGGTGTTTTGTGAATCTAGAAAGGGAACCGTGGGTACCACATACTTGCAGGCCATCCGGCAGAAGGCACAGGGCAGGACGCAGGTGCTGCCAAAGCTCCAAGGCAGGGCCAAGGATGGCTTCATCCACCGGGAAGGCCTCCCAGGAGTGTCACCCCATTCTAGGATCTCTGTCAAGAGGTATCAAGCCTGTTTCGGGACAGGCTCCATCTTCATACCCATAAGACTCAAGATCAGGCGGAGAAGGCCCATGAAGGAGGCAGGGCCATCATCCGCTGAAAGACCCCAACTGACTCCACGCTGACCTGAGGGGAGTGCAAGGAGCAACCCTCGGACTCTGAGGAGTCATGGAAGAAGGGTCACCGTCAGGAGTCCACATGACCCTCCGTGACTGACAGCCAATGGAGAAGCCCCAAGGCCGGCTGAGACTCCTTGGTCAGAGGCTGGTCATCAGCTGTTTAGGAGGTGGTTCCACCTGAATAGGTGGAGATGGCAAAAGTGGCTGAGCCAGGACTGTCTTGGTCGGCTCCTGAGGCTGAGAAGACGCCGCATTGAGGCGGTAGAGCCAAGTGATAGCCAGTGTAGGAGCCGAGTTGGTTTCATACCAGACAACACTAGCTGTCACCACATAAGATCCTTGTAGCGGATACAACTTACGCCAGCCTCCTCACTAGAGGAGAACGAGAATGAAGAGTAGTGGTGGTGCCGCTCCCATGGTGACAAGAGCAGGAGTGCCGACATCAGTGGGAACTGGACCGAGACCTGACTGTGACCACTGGGGAGACCAGAGGCAGAGTCGAGGAGTCAGCGAGCCGCCGTGGCTCCTCAGGTGGTTGCTGACCGGAGGTGGCAGGTCAGCGGACTGATCTGTCCCTCCAACAGTCTGGCCAGGACCGGGGTCCTGGGGAGAGAAGTGTCGCCTCTTCAGTCAACTGGTTGACCGCCTCGAGATAAATCTCATCCGAAGATTAACCAGCGCTCGCCAACTGGCTTGACGGGTTACCGTGGAGCCAGCAGTCTGGGCCAATGATTCGATCAAAGTCAGATCAAGAGAAACGTGAAAATCGGAAGCCTCGACTGAGAGTGTTCCTGATCCCATGATCAACGGCGAGACCATTTCTTCGCCTCTTTTAGATTTGGACTTGTAAGTCAAGATGGGCGAACTCCTTGAAAGATCCTGAGGAGGAGGCACCCAGCTGAAGTGGAATGAAGGTCAAGCTGAGGAGTTGTGAGCCGCGGCCTCAGCTGCCACCTCCTCAAACACCCCCAGCTCATCAGCGGATCCGCAGCCGCGGATACCACCCAGCGGGCATCCTTGGATTTGAGCGCTGGTCCTGTTCGTCCGGTCGGTCAAGAACAAGGCGGGCATAGCGTCCCTCGAGAATGGAGGATGGAAGGAACAACATATGTCGCAGGCCTGAGGATTGTGCTCATGACCCAAGCAATAGATGCATGGCGTGAGGATCCATTCAGGACATCATCTGCCTGCAAAAGAACCAGTGAAACCCTGGAGCAGACTTGTCGTTGCTCATCCCAGTCACGACTGAAAATCAAGCCAAAAGACAAGTTGAGTCTGAAAGTAAACCGAGATTTACAGAAAAAGTGCCTGCTCAGCCGGGAGTGATAAGGAGGGAACCTGCTTCTTCCAGCAGAAAGGAAGATCTGGCGCCACAGGGCGAGAGCTAATGGAGTTACCATCGGGTGGGTGGAGGAGCAAGTTGAAGACATTCTGGCCAGAATTAAAGGGAAAGGCAACTACCACAAGGTGTGGATAGAACATCATATCCATGTTCCTAGATGTGAAAATTACATACCTACGAATTCTTGATCTCTCTTGTATCTTCACCATTCATTACTGCTGGGTGTAAGCAGGAGTGTTTTTTTGAGGGAGGAGTCGGCGCCGAGAGTGACGACCACGGAGGCGCGAGGGCAGCCATTAGGCAGCACGCAGACTCCTCCTCCATCCCAGTTCTGTAAGCCAGAGAGACTAAATAAGGATTAAGAAAAAGAGAGCAGGCAAGAGAGCTGAGGGATAGGCAAAGGAAAGGAAACAAACTGAAAAAGGAATAAGCCGATAGAGGACAGGAAAGAGGAGAACCCTATCCTAAGGGACTGGAGGGCCTCATTCCTGGGGCAGCTCCGAGAGGAACAGATGAGGAGAGAGAGGAGGAAGAAAGAAGGAAGAAGAAGAGAGGGATGTTGGGAGGAGGGAAAATTTTCATGGTTGTAGTTAAATTGGCTTAAAGGCTTATCAGCTCGGAACCAAGGCAAGGGAGCAAGGATCTCATCAACAAAACTGGCCTAAGAAGGTTTTGCACAGCTTGATACACAAAAGGCAGACTTTGTACACCTCCCGCTATCCCCAATCCCTTACTCAAGCTGAGAGCTCACAGACTGTCAAGGCACCCAATCTGTTTCTGAAGGAGAGTGCCCAACTATGAAAGGGGAGAAAGGACCCCACTAGCGCATTGTTGGTGCCAATACTGGTGTGTGTGGTGGGGGTGATTGAAGCCCTCACTGAGGGCACCCCTTTGGGAAGGGGACAAGATGGAGTAGGAAACTTGTTCGGATTGCCCAGGAGGCAGAGGCAAAAATCAGATCACCAGTTCCAAAGGCAATTTGAAAATGCTAGAATAGAGTTTGACTAGCACAGACTGGGGAAGACAGGACAATATCTAGAGATGTCAATGGAGTCCTGGCCCAAGGAACAGGACCGCTTAAGAGTAGCCTTGTTAACTGGTGATTGAGCAAACATAACCTAAGATGGGTTCAGAGGGCACCTTCAAGGGTAATCAGAAAGAGTTCCCTCAGGCGAAGACAAAACCTACTGCTCCTTTGCCTTTTAGATTTATGCTATTTGTTCTGAGAGAAGAACGGAACACCCAAATTTTAGTGCTTTAGGCTCTAAGGCCATGAGGGAGAAGGGAAGGAGGAACAAGCAGGGTGGAGGGGCGCCAAGAAGGAGGCCCATGAGGGAAGGTGGGTGGGATTCAGTAATGAATGGTGAAGATAGAAGAGAAGATTAAGAATTACAGTAGGTACGTAATTTTCATATCTTCCTTGTCAGTCTTCACCATTCATTATTGCTGGATGAGTACCAAGCCCCCAGCCCGACAGGGACTAGAGTAACCCTGAGGGAACAAAACCCTCAGCCTCTGCTGGTGAGAAACAGGAAGAAGAGACCCGGCCGCATTTAGACTGGAAGACTAAGGCCAAAGACAGTTAGGAGGTGTCCCTGAAGACGAGGGGACAGAGGAAGCCCCTGCAGAAGACTCCTAGCCCTAGAAGAAAAGAGAGGCGGTCCCTAGGAAGGCAGAGCAAATCACCCCACGCCAGACCAGGGTGACAATCGTGACAGACGGCCATGTCGCCCACCTAATGCAGATCACTGTCCCTCAGAAGCCTGGAAGCTGACTCACTGGCATCATAGGATGCCCTGCTTGTGCCTCCTGTTCCAGGCCTATAACAGAGGGCAATACCTGTCTAGATTGCTCCGTAACACGCACGGATGTTAGAAGCTGGGTAGCATCGACCATAAATGCCTGTTATAGGCAGCACGGTGTGCTTAATGTGATGCAATGCACAGCATCGCATGAGAGGAAGAGAACATTCTTCGCCCCCACCAATCAAACTGTAGAGAATCTGAGTCCAGTGGTCAGTCGCAGCCAAGGCAGCGGTGCCCGGAAGGAGTCTCTAGGGACACCAAACCAAGGGCGGGTTGGGGAGAGAACCTAGGGACTCTAATGGGGCACAATACCGCCTCCTGCAGTTTGCCAGGGCTGGGAAAGGGTTGGCTGGAGACAGCCAGGTACGGACAGACGCCCTGGAAGGGAATAGGCCAGGATGGCACCACCAAATGCTAGGCACTGAATTCACTGAGGAATTCCGCCTCCTAGCTCAGTATTATCACATCTGACATAGGAGATACGATGATTCCCAACCATCCTCAATAGGAAGCGCTGATATTCAGTGACATCAGCGCCAGATGAAAAGTGAGCAGAGTGTTCCTTCTCTCCGAGGAGGGAGTCGAGGAGGATGGGGAACTCGAATGTCCAGAAGACTCCTGTGACGGTGGGGAGAGGCGAAAACCCGCCATGCACATATCTCAACATATGACGGAAGGCCACCGCAGTACCTCTGAACATCTCCCAGGATAACAGCCCTGGGACCTACATGACCTGAAAGAGGAGGGGTGGCTGCAGAGAACGGAGAGGGCACCTACGAGGAGGCAACTGTCCTCTGCTAAGGCTCTGAAATCCAGGGAATGGAGACCGAGCTTGGCGGGTGCCAGAGATCAAACCAGGTCGCAAGACGGAACCCTGGGGAAGTGAACTCTGGAACAGCCTCGAAGGGAATCTCCCTGTGACACACCTGGGGCTGCATGGATCCAGAAGGGCAACCCACAGCAATGCCACGGAAGGGGTCCCTTGGCGTAGAAGAGAGGCAGGGTTCGGCTGTGGCTCGTCCCCTGCACCTCCGAGGTAGGGAGGCAGACGCCTCACCCTGGCCCTCAACCTCAGACTCTGAGGACACCCTTCTCCTCACCCCAGCGACAGGGTCTCCCACCCCAGCGACAGGGTCCATCGATCCTGAGGTCTCCTGAGGAAACCCCCAAAGACAGGACCTCAGTCCACCCCGAGAAGGCACAGCAGCACCGAATTGGCAACTGTCACAGCCCCTCTGGGAAGACAGTTCCTCCTGATCCTCAAGCCACTCTCCCCATGGACTCCAGGCCACCTCTGTATGGCAGTCCTCAGAGGAAGACTGCTGTGAGATTCAGGAATGGGGTGCTTGACACCGTGTTCACAGAAGACTCGATTCCAAGAATCAGGGAGCCAGGCCAGGTCAACCACTGAATTGTCCTCCTTCAAGAAGAGTGGACCAGAAGGACCTCATGCAGGCCACCCCAAGAGTTCCCTGAGAAACGGCGCCGCTGAACGGCATCAGTGTCGCCCATGACGCTGGCTGCACCCGCACACCGCCCGTGGCTCCAGAACCTGGCCCATATCCACCATTGGCTCTGGTAGAGTCCCCAGCATTGCCTCATGCACCGAACTCAACACAGCGCCATCCCGATCACCAGCACCACAAATGGCAGCGTGATCTGAGACAGCATTGGTAGGCAGCGTTGAGGGTCCACCAGTGCGGACCCAGAAACCATGGGCGCAACACTTGGGAGCCTGCACCTCGAAGAGGTGACTGCGGCGGTGACCCCGACACAGCCGGGGCCAGGCGTTCCCCCGACACCGCAAAAGGAGGCCTCCTTGGCAAGGCCTGAAGATGAGGAGACCTACTCCTCCTCACAAGACCGTATAGGCCTGAGAGGAGGCCCAGAAGAAGTATCTAAAGATCTGACCTGGGAAGCCAGAGAATGACGCCGTCCTCCAAAAGTCAGTGGGGCCTTGCCGATTTTGAGCGCGACTTGAGAACACAGTGGTCCATCGAGAAACAAGCAGCATCTATCCATATCATGGTTGGGTCCCAGGCAACGCAGGCAGACATTATGCCAGTCCACCACAGAAAAATATGTCGTCACAGGAGCACCGACGATGGGGCACGCCCACTTCGACTTTACATTTAGCTCCTGAACCAGATATGATGTGAAAATAACAATAAACAGCATGGCTCCCAGCACCGTCAAAATATAGAAAAAGAACAGTCTTACCGGTGTCAATGGCATGGGAAAAAGCGAACTGGAGCAGTGAAGCTTGAACAGACCGAGAAAGGCCCAATGGCGTAGCAATCCAACTCTCGTGCAACAGGTGTAGCCTCGACAGTGGGAGAAACAGAACTGGGATGGTGAAGGAGTCTGCGCGCCTAACGGCTGCCCTCGCGCACAACGTGAGTTAGTCACTCTCAAGGGCGGCACCGACTCCTCCCTCAAAAAAAAAAACACACTCCTGTCATGGATGCGCGCCTCTGGCTTACACCCTGCAGTAAAATGGTGAAGACCTGACAAGGGAAGATTGGTGGTTATCAAGAAGTGATGGATGGGGTCAAAACGGAGTTGGAGTAGTAAAGCATTGTCAACCAAGCTACACTGGTGACTGCAATGTACATCTGTGAGACCTAGCACCAAAAGCGAGACTAGATACTCTGGAGAATCAGATAAGGGCAGCCAATACCAGAGTAACTGGTCTGCCCAAGGAGGCAGATGGAGATCACCTCAAATTGTTTATGCAGGAGTGGCTCCATTGGGAGATGGACTGAAGGAGGGCAGTTTCCTTCAGGAAGCATACTGGGTAACACCACTGGCCAAACAGACTCAGAAGACAAACCTTGCACAGTAATGTTGGTCACTGAGGGAGGCAGGTGACAGATTACATATTGTCAGCTGCTAGAGGAAAGGCCCTTGGTCCTGAACAGGAAATTAATTGCTCCTCTCCCATTAGCTCTCCATGACAATGGAAAAGCACTTCAATGGAGCACGCCAGCGCTGGGGGAGCTGGAGTCAGTCATGGGCTGATTTTTCCAAGCAAACTGAGGGTTGTATACAATGGACAGGTTTATATTTATACTAACCCAGTGGATGCCGGACAGCTGGCAGGCAAAATGTTGGGAGGAATGGAAGCATCAGAGATCAAAGCCTCAAGACAAGAATGCTTGAAGGCCACAAGAGTGCTTAATCAAACTGTGGGGCTTTGGTTAACTTTTTCTTGTAGTGAGCTTCTTGTTTTTGAGCAGATCCTTCCTATCCAGTGGAGGGTAACACCTGTAAGTAATATTGTTTTTGGTTTTACTTAAACTGCTCAGACACTAACTCAGGTACTGGCGCTGGAGGTTAAGGTTACATTTCCCAACCTCAGAAACCTGAAACTGTAAAGAGGAGGGAGCATCCTTGCTTTTAAGTATTACTGTGGATTTAAATCTTCTACAGCAGTATAGCAGCACAGCAAAATTTGGGCTCAATGTTATGTTTTAGAGATTTTTTCTCTTTGTAGCTACAGCATGCCACCTTTTGCTCCACTGGAGTCTGGACTTGACTTACTGGACAATATAGAGACTTGTATCAGAAAGCGTATGCAGCTCATGGGTTCAATGCAGCAATGCTGAATTAGTTTATTTCAAAAGTTTCACCAGGAAACACATACTGAGCTTCAGCTCATTTCCAGATGCAACAGGGGTGGGGTGGGGGATAGGGAAGGAGTACACTAGTATGCAACATCCGAGTTCCCTTCAGTTACTAGAACCCGGTGTTAATAAGTGGGTTTTAAGTAGGCAGTCTGGGTACAAGGGTTAAACTTCTAGGGCTCCCTTGTCAGCTTCTGTCAGTTATGCTGCGAGAGGTTCCAAGTGGGAGTGGCTTTCACAGCAGCATAAGCCATGACAGAATGTTGCTATCAGTTTCTGCCTCAGAGCAATACAGTTAGCTTGGGGTGCTGACTGAGGACAGCCTGGAGAGGTGACACCTCTCTCCTGACCCTTTTAGCCCCTAGCTGGTTCTGAGAGAGACCTGCACTGAGTTGTGGTGTCGCCTTCTCCTGGGCGGTTCCTCTGAGGGGTGGATAAATCCTGAAAGACAATGGGTCCTGTAACCATGAGTAAAGCTTGGGTTCTCCCTCATTTCTGACAGACGCCTGACTAGAAAAGTGCTGCCCAGCTTCTGGAATGGCCAGGTTTTCCTCCACTTAGGGAATTCCTGCCTGTTGGATCATTTTATCTCAGAAACTGTTTGAGGACTGTTTTAAGGGCATTCCCTCATGTTTCAGTGGGGAGTCACCACCAAAGAGTATGATGACCCAAACAACAAGCCTTGAGAGCCAAAGCCCAGGGGCCTGGAGAAGCATCAGGTCAGCAGGAGGGCTGTCGCCGACAAATCAGTTGTCAATGGAGCAGGTACCATTAAGGTAGAGCGACGAAGAGGTGTTGTTGACAGCAGAGAGCGATGGCTCCGGTCACAACCACCCGAAGACTGAGGAGTCCAAATAGCCCGAAGCCCGGGGCCTGAGAAGCATCAGGCAGTGATGGGAGGGCTGCCTCGATGATGCAGTCATCAAGGAAGCAGGTACCATTAAGGTCAACAACGGCAGAAGGCATCATCGACGGCAGAGGGTAAATGGCACAGGCATGATGACCCTGTCAATGGGTCTTGAGAACCCGGTGCCCAAGGCCTGGGGTGCTGGAGAAACATCAGACCACAATGGGAGGATTGTGAGTCAACAGGCCAGTCAACAACAGGCTAGGTATCTTTAAGGTTGATGACGACAGAAGGCGCATTGTGACCACAGGGTATGATGACCTTTGACAGGCTCAAGAGCCCAAAGAGCCTGAAGCCTGGTGCCTGAGGAAGTATCAGGTCGCTGATGGGAGGGCTGTCGTTGATGAGCCAATCATCGCCAGCAGATACCATTAAGGTTGATGACGGTAGAAGGGATCGCTGATGGCAATGGAGTCGATGGCACAGGGCACAACAACCCACTGACAGGCTTGAGAGCCTGAAGAACTCAAAATCCTAGAGCCTGGAGAAGCATCAGGCCACAACGGGAGGGCTGTCGTCGATGAGTCAGTCATTGATGGAGCAGGGGCCACTGACCAGAGAGTCTGTGACCTGTCACCTGATAAGATGGGCAGACCACACTATCGGTATGATTCTGATAAGGGCAAAGACCTGGACAGCGACACTCGATGAGGCCACAGCCATCAATGAGGAATCCCTGAAGAAGAAGGAGCCATCAAGGCCAGGAGCGCCGGGGAGCAATCCCGAGAGGCTGAGACCTGGCCAGCGAAGCGAGTGATAGTGCTGTCAGTATGGATCTGGTAGGGCAAAGACCTGGACAGTGACCCTCGGCGAGGCCAGAGCCATCGATGAGGAACCCCTGGAAGGAGCCAAGGGTAGTGAGAACGCTAGGGAAGCGGTCCTGATCACTTTGGACAACTAATTCCCGAGGGTTGGACCCAGGCCTAGGAGACCTGCAAGCTCGAAGGACCCGCTGCCAATGGCACAAGATGGCAGACACAGAGAAAAGGATTCATCTCTGAGACGACCCTCCATCCGCCATGGCGAGTGGGACGAGGGAAGGAGATAAAACTCTCAATAGGAGACTCTAAAGAAAAGAGATTCTATAAACAAAGATAAATAAAGCTGTACACAAAAAGGCGAAAACTACATCTGAGCTTCATGAGACCCATACAAACCGAGTGAGAGCGGGAAAGACTGAGGAGGGAGCAGGGCTGCTCACGCCATATAGGGTTGGTGATGTCATCACGGATGTCGGCATGGGCAGCCCCAGTTCTACTGCTGAAAATCTTCCGGTGGATCCTGCTTCACCAGCGGTGATGTTCCTATGGTGTGACCTGATGACCAAGATACCCTAAGATCACTAATGTTCACGGATGGACTATTTTATATTGAAATCCACTGTAAACTAATTTAAAACGCATAATTGCAAAATTATTTAACAAATTTTATTTAGTTTTTGTTAACGGGTGGATGTACTAGCCATAGAGATGACTATTTTCAGGCACGACCGGGAGGTTACAGAGCAATTACAGAAAAAACATACAGAAGGTGAAATGCAGTACAATACTAATGGTATTATACATGAGATTAAACAACATGAACAAAGTAATATCTGAATAGGGTATTATACATCATGTGTAAACAATATGAATTAAGTACAGAGTTTTAGTGCAGGGTACAGTATAATACTGTAGTTTTATTTACCAATATAGGTACAGGGCTAGAATACAGGTAGGACAAAACAGCATACCCTTTTTCTAACAGCAATAAGGTACTTCCAGGGAGTTATGTCCATATTCAAGTTAATCACCCCCTAATTTCTGTCACAGTATTTTGGTCATATTTTCAATTTGTACATCCCATCTACATGTCTAGCCACATTACAAGGTATCTGTACACCTGTACTTGGTGCAGACTGGTACCACCATCTGCGGCAACTTCCATACGCCCGTATGTCCTTCTCTCCTAGGGCTTTGTTTAAAAACAACATTTTGATTCAACAGCATTCAAAGCCAATTTACTTTTTGTAAAAATGGCTGTGATATTTCAAATGCCCTCTGAAGAGTAGACTGAATCTGGTTCTAGACCCTTCCTTTTACCTAAGTTATGGTATCATCTGCATACAAATGAAACTGTACAGCTGGACCAGACAAAGAAGTGGGGTTCTGCATGACAGGAAGTAGGATATTCCTGGCATAGGTTGCAAAGTAATCGCTGAATACAGATGTCACCTCTAGGGCATCTGTGAAGAAGATGGCACCACACGAGGGTAGGGGGTGTGTGGTTAGTTGGTGGGTCTAACAGGTTGTGCACCACCTTCTAGAATTTAGGTTAGAGACATTAGTCTGGAACTGAGACCTGAAATAGGTGGCTTTGGCCTGTTTTATTGCCTTTCTGCATTGGTTTCTAAAGTGGCTGTATTGCAGAAAAGCTATGAGATCAGAAAAGTCTTTGTGCAGGTGTCATGAGGCATCCTCTACTAAAGGTCCAGAAGGTCAAAAGTCTAGCAGGAAAGATGTGTTCCTTTTAATACGGTTCTACTTAAGCAGGCGTATTTGTCAAATACAGCATTATAAGAAAAGTGAAGGCACTGTAGCACTATGTCAATGTTAGTGGCATGATCCAAAGGGGACCATTCAATTGCAAAACAGTCTGCAAGTAAGGCCTTAGTGTTCAGGTTGTGATGGGTTTTGCCTTAATCAACCTGGAAGATGATATAGGGTGGCTTACCCTTATGCTGGATATTATTTGGTGGTTGCTGAAAATGTCAAGTACTATACTAGTGTCAATGATCGTGTGTGGGGTGGGGGTGTAAGTAGAAAAAATAGTCAATGTTTTTATTTATTTATTTATTTAGTTTTTGTTAACCGGGTAGGTGCACTAGCCAACAGGTGACTATTTTCAGGCACGACCGGGAGACACAATTGCAGTACAAAATAGGTCAGTTTAGTTAACATAATACAGGCAAGGTACAATGGTCACAAGCACAGACATACGATTTTCAAAGGCAGGCACGGTTTCAAATAGGGCAGAGGGTACTCATGGAGATCACATTTAGGGGGAGAGAGAGAGAGGAAAGGTAAGGTAAGGGGATTTTAGGACAACAAGGAGGTGTGAAACTGATGAGAGGTGGAGGTAATGAGCGAAAAGGACGAAGATAGTAGCCAACGGCCTTGCGGTGCTGGGCAGGGATACACAGCCGGGCTCACGGAACCAAGGGACGGCAGAGCAGGGGGACGGGATGAATGGCAAGTAGAAGGAAGAGTGTTGCAGAAAGCAAGAGGATGAAACCAGAGGGTAAGGGCAAGGAGGGCCGAGGACATAGTTTCAAAGTGCAGCATTTAGTGGGAAGGCACAAAGGGATCCAATAGCAACGGAGCCGGATCAGGAGGCGGCTAGGCTGGCTGCCGGCTCGGCAGGGGCGGCGACACGGGGCTTTTAGCGGAAAAGGCACGAAGACCCGGGGCTGTGGAACTAAAACCCGCTGGGCCTAGGGACCTGCGCGGCGAAGTATGGTTAGTTGCGGCTTTATGGGAAAAGGTGCTAAAGGACCCGGGGCTATGGAGCTAGAACTGGCTGGGCACAGAGACGATACTGCAAAGTACGGCTAGATAACGCCAGGTAGGGGGAAGAGTGTTGCAGAAAGCAAGAGGATGACGCCAGAGGGTAAGGGGCAAGGAGGAGCTGAGGGACACAATTTCAAGGTGCAGCATTTAATGGGAAGGCACAAAGGATCCAATAGCAGCGGAGCTGGATCAGAGAGGCGACTAGGCTGAAGACACGTATGGCAAGGAGGCGCAATTATTGTTTTAGGAAAGGCACTAAGAAGACCCAGGGCTGTGGAACTAAAACTCGGCTAGGCTCAGGGACTCGTGCAGCAAGCACGGCTAAGTTACGGCTTTAAGTGAAAATAGCACTGAAAAGACCCAGGGCTATGGAACTGGAACCCAGCTAGAGAGAGACGCAGGTAAAGTGCGGCTAGATACGTTTGGCAGGAAAGGCGCAAAAGGGTTTTGGAACTGAGACCAGGTAGGACTGAGGGGAGAGGAGAGAGGGGAGGGAGAGAAAGCAAGAGGGACCAGTACCCATTAACAATTAGATACATCTTATGGTTTAGTACTACACAGTAGAACTGCGAAGGATAAAACAAAAGAAGGATTATGTCATAATTATACACAAAGTCAGAAGAGAATAAACAATGTTGGATATGCAGTAAAAGGTCAGAATAATATACATATTACAACGTTAAGGCAATTAGGCAGCAAACATGATTGGAATAGAGTGTCCATATGAGAGGTTTGTAAGCATTACATTGAAGTGCAGGCAGTCTTATAGACAGTTCATTAAAGTGCAATCAGACAAACCAGGTGACAGAGCAATCGAGGGAGGTAGGCTATTGAGTATATGGCAAGGAGTTTTGATTTAGACAGGTTACAAAGCTTAAGTGGGATCAAAACAAGTGCAATGGTCCATAGAATAGAAGTATGAGCAAGTCTCCACTTGAAGGCTAGTGTGATGGAGCACTTCTCAGATCCATAGGCAGTAAGTTCCAGGCGAGGGGCGGCACACCTGAAGGCACCAGCACCCTTGGAGGTACGGCAGTGGGGAACTGATAAAAAGACTTATCTGACGCACCTCAGGTCACGCGATGGTACTACAGGTTGGAGTAGTTCAGACAATGTGGCAGGTTTCGACACTCTGATTATGGAGTCTGATAGGCTGCAAAGGTAGTATAGCCTCGTGGAGGAAGGGATAGCCAACCTAACCCTTGTATAGTTGGTAATTGCGCCAGACGTGGTACTTTAGCTGCATATCTACAGACATTATTGTAGGTGGTGTCCCATTTCTGTAGAACAGTTTTATTTGCCATGGTGAGGATAGTTGCACAATAAGACAGAGTGGGTAATAGGATACCCCTGGCAATAGCAAGTTTGAGTGGGTGTGAGCATAAAGTTCGTCCTGTAGGCAGCACCTAGCTTACAGTTGACATTCTTACACGACTCCTGGATATGCTGCTTCAGATCAAGATTTTGGTCAAGCTGTATCCCAAGATAGCGGAAAGAACTTACAATCTCAAGGGTGGATCCATTGATATCAGGAATTGTCAGTGGAGATGTGCAGGCTCTAAGCTTATGCTTTGATCCAAAGAGCATGGCCTTAGTTTTGCTAGCATTGAGTATAAGGCGATGAGCTTCAAGCCAGTGCTGTGTAAGGTGGAAGGCTGATGACAGTGTGGAATTCAGGTGAGAGATGTTGTCAGAGTGAGCATATATAACAAGATCATCAACATAGAGTAGTGAGTTGCCTGACGTTATTACGGTGGGCAGGTTGTTGATAAATAATGAGAAGAGGAGTGACCAAGAATAGAGCCCTGTGGTACGCCAATATTGATCGTGGTACTGTCAGGAGATGGCTGAGTTAAGCTTTACAGCTTGAGACCTGAGTGGTGAGGTAGCTACTGAACCAGGACGCTACTGGGGTGAGAAGCATAGGTTTTGAGGGTAGCAAGCAGTAGTGGATGATCAAGGTCAAAGGCCTTTGTAAGGTCGATGAACACAGCACCTGTTAGCTGCCCCTTGTCCATATTTGAGAGAACGTCCAATGTGAATTTAGTCAGAGCAGTTGTATTACTGTGGTGCTTCCTGAAGCCATGCTGCGCTTCACAGAGTGCATTAGTGGAGTCAATAAATTCAGTGACCTGGGTGGCTACTATCTTTTCGAGTATTTTACTCAGTACCAAGAGTATGGCAATGGGTCTGTAGTTTGACAAGTCATTTTTGCTCCCTTTTGAAAACTGGTGTGATTCTGGCAGCCTTCCAAATCTCGGGACAGCACCTGTAGAGAGAGAGAGAAGGTGAAAATCCTGGCAAGTGGGCGGATATGAGGTGGGCAGCTATTTTCAGGAGTCGAGGTTCCAGGGTGTCAGAGCCCGGCTAGTGTTCTCGGATATCCCCAACAGTAGTTTGCAGACTTGATTTCCAGTAACCCTTTTAAAGTAAAACAATCTTTTAGAGGCAATTTGTGGATTGGAGCTTATCATGTTGGAGTATGGTTGAGAGTTATCAGGCAGAGATTTTAAAGAGGACGTGATAGCAGATAGGTCCGAGAATTGTTGGTTGAAGGCACTGGCAATGGTGAGGAGTCATTGCAGTGGACCCCTTAGTAGCATGTCCGAGGGGTGAAGGATTGAGGGGTTCGAGGAAGGTTTTATATGATTCCAAAACATTCGAGGATCATTAGCAGAGCTGGTTAAAAGGTCTTGGCAGTATCTGCTCTTCGCAAACCTGATATGTTTCTTACATCTGCTTCTATGCTGTTTGTAAGCCTGATGATCACAGGGCAGCCCGTGGATTTATAATGTTTCAGAGTTTGTCCCTGAGTTTGAGCTTGTGGAGAAGATCTTTGCTCAGCCACCTAGTTTGTTGCCCCTGACCCTTCTTTTTATCTTAGGTACATGCCCCTTTGTACCTCCCCAAACCTGCTGAGGAACACATCCAGGGCAGCCTCAGCACTTGTTGCACGGTAGATGTCGGACCAGTCCATATTAGATATGTCATTGAGAAATGCTTGTACATCGAGCGCTGCAAAGTTGGTAATGGTGATGAGGCGGGACCGAGGAGCAGGCGGCTGACAGGAACGCCAGTGACAGACCGTGGGAGAGTGGTCTGTCAGAGAGTCCGCAAGTACAGTGGTTTTGGATACATGGTCAGGCCTGTTGGTGAGAACCCAGTCTAATAGCGCTCCTGTCTGCGTGTTAGTCATTCTCGTGCATTCTGTTACAAGCTGGTGAAAGTTATATTTTTGGACCATAGATGCAAGGTTGCCTTGATTCGTCCTAGCCAGTTTGTTGACGCCCCCAACAGGATACACTCATTCAGTTTCACGGATTGAGACACATGTTGTAGTAAGATCTGGAGACTTTCCAAACCTCCAGTGGGTGGGTTGTACAAACACAGGATGTGCAAGTGTTTGGCTCCTAGGACAGTGTAGCATGTAGCGATTCACAGCATGTAGGGGCCAGGATTTGGAACCGCTTTTAATGAGAGGTGATTTTGTAATAAATGGCAACGCCTCACTTTTGAGCCACTTCGATCCTGTCGAATGATGGCATACCCAGGCAGGGGTGTGGGCATCTAGGATATTGGGTTGAGCCATGTTTCAGTAAGGCACAGGATGGCAGGGTTAATCAGTTTTGCCCAGGCTTCAAGCTCAGCCAGGTGCCCCATAAGACTCCTTATATTCAAATGAGCTAGTAATAGGCCTTTATTAGCTTTGGCTGTGGTTGGTATAGGGATATTATGTGGCAGACCTGGGTTCAACTCAATGTCACCAGCTATCAGGAGCAGCCTTTGGGCTAGGAACTTGAGCAGGTTTCTAGTCAGAGTGTCACGCTTTTTATGTCTAGCCCTATTCTGTAGGTAGTACAGGAGTGACAGGTAGGCACAGCCTTTCTTCAGGAGTGCAAGATGTAGAGCGGAAGAGGGTGACGGTAGGAAAGTAGAAGATTAGAGAAGAAAAGTCCTTTATAGATTCCGCTAGGATTAGTGACAAGTGCAAGTGGTTCCCATAGATTGTGAGAGAATGTGATAGTTCTTGCTGGGGTCACAGATAAATGTAAAGGGCATGTACCCCAGGTTTTGGTTTTGTTTCCAGCAAGTTCTTTTTTAACACTTTTTATTGGCATAGTCATATAAAATATATTAGAGCCATGGAAATATAACATGGCTATAACACAGTTGACATCAATAATCCCAGTGCTTATTTCTAAGTCAATGCTTAAAACACAGTCCACTATTGGAAAACGTTAGTCCTGTTGAAGGTGAATACATCCAAATTCAATACCTGAAAAGAAATTCGATAAAACCTTGAGACTCTTGTGTCATCACTTTTCTGTTTTTCGGGAGATAAAGCATTTAACATGAAACTGCTTTTCCAAGATCTATGTCTTATCTAATATACATGAGAATCGAATACTCTAGTTAGAGAATCCACATCCAAATCTCAAGTCTGGGTGGTAAAGGCATCAAGAGGCCTTTTAAGAGGTTCAATTGCCAAAGTATACCGGTATGACTAATAAGGTAAAATAATAAAAGAAATGTAGAATGTTACTGTCTATGGGTTGACACTTTGATTTAAACTGATTAGAGCCAGGGCTGTCCTACAAAAGGACATTCAGGATTAGTTTTAATCCACTTTTAAAGTTACGTACATCAGTAACATTCTGCCTGTTGGGACAGTATTGATCTTCCTTCTAACTCCTTAATCAAATGCATGAAGGGCAACCAGACTCCCAGGCACTGTTCTGACTGAAACTGTAAACTGGCTGTTAATTTCTCCATTCTGAAAATATTTTTGAACAGAACCACCTAATCCTGCAAGATAGGGCATGACGGGAGAGCCAGCTTAGTGACAGATTTATAGGTGGCCTCTAATAAAATACCTAACAAGGCCTCGTGACGGTTTGAGAGGTGGGCAAAGTGCCACAGTACCAAGAGACAGCTCGGAGTCTAGAAGGGCCATAGTGTCTGCTGCCTGTCTCAATTTAGGACCAAGCTCCTGCCAGAAGAGCTGAAGGATGGGACAGTCCCAAAATTTGAAAATGAGTGCCCATCCCACCATATCCTCTCCAACATTTATTATTATGATCTCTGGAATAATGAATGCGGATGGGTAAGGAATACCTGAGATACCACTTTCCAGCAAAACCTTTGCCAGTTGTTCAAGACTGAGGTATGGAACACTTCATACCAGATTGTATTCCATTCGGTGGGGAGGGGGCAAGAGTGCAACCAATTTCTGTTTCCCATGCGGCATGAACATGCAGTGGGACACCACCTCCCTCGCCCAAGTAGCCCTGTATCATGTCGAAAATACATTTATTTGGGATGGCATCTTCCCTACCTTTTCAATTATCTCTATTAACGGATGGGGTCCTGTTAAAGAGCCCGTAGTCTATTCCCTACCTGGAGAAAAGAGATGACGTTCAGGTAGTGGAAAAATCTGACCCTCCTAAATGAAATTCCTCTGCATGTCAGCAAATGTTTTAAAATCCCATTCTGTAGAAAATGCAAAAATGGCTTAAACCCTGCATTTTCCAGCACCTTAATGTTACATCTGTTCTAGTAGGGGAAACTCTTAAGCATTTATCTATCAAAGTGTAATAGGTGATTGAATGAGTGAGATTGAGTTCCCTCCGATCCAGTCCCAAGTAGTATATAATTGTTTAAGCCATGGATTTGAGGCCACCTGCACTGTAATTTTTGCAAAGAAGCTTCAAAGATTTCTAAGAGGATGTTCCAACATTACTGCCAAGTTCCATAATGGTCCATATGCCATCACTTACGTCCTTTTATATTCTATCAAGGGCATGAGTTGTGCCATCTGCTAATACAGTTTTAAGTTTGGGAGTCTTGCCCACCTTCCAACTTTAGTCTCTGCATGTGCTTTTTATTAACTCAGATAAAGTGGTGATGGGCTTTATTGATTTTCTTCAAGTCTGTACTGGGGAGCTGTAGAGACAGAGTTTGAAAAGGAATAAAACTGCAGTAACGCATTAATTCGAATTGTGTCTATTTTCCCGAATAAAGACGGGAGGAATTCGAATGATTAAGATAGAACAGTTAAATAAGAACTTACCATAACGGTGGATCTAGTAGAGAATCTCTTGCAGCAGGTCACACCTTAGGAACTATAGCCATCAAGTACCAGGACCACATGGAAACATTTCTGCTAGCAGTTTATCTGGGTCTGCCCTCAGCAACGCCATCATGTCAGCATCCTCCCTGTATAGCTGGGGCGGCCCTGCGCCCTCTTCAGTTCTCCACCGGAGACCATCCACCAAAGACGTGCTCCTGAGGGAACCGAGGGACAGCCAGAGAGACCCACCAGAAGCATCATGGAAACAGAAGGCTTACTGTCCTGGAATGAAGGAGAACAGGAAAGGAGGAACTCAGAGACTAAGGGGGAAGGAGGGTGGATGGCATGACCTGGTACAAGAGATTCTCTCAAGATTTACTATTACAGTAAGTTCTTATGTAACTGTTCCAACCTCTTCGAGGATATATCTTTCAGTAGGTCACACCTTAGGAACGAGTCCCAAGCAGTACTGCAGAGAAAAGTCTGGGCAGCTGGAAGGCAGGGGATTACAAATGAAGGACCTGTAACACAGCTAGGCCAAACCCTACCATCCTTCTAGAGGCAATGTCCAGACTGTAGTGCCTTGTAAAATGTGAACAGTACTCCAAGTTGCAGCAGCACAGATCTCAGCAGCTGAAACCCATCTGAAGCAGGCAACAGAGGAGGCCACACCTCTGGTGAAGTGGCCCTTAACAGCCCCAGGAAGCTCCTTACCAGATTTCCCGTAACAGAAAATAATGCAGTTGGCTAAGCATTTGGACAGGCATTTCTTACAAAATAGCAGTTATGTAAGAACTTACCGTAACAGCAGATCTTCGAGAGAGGTTCCTGCAGTAGGTCTCATACAGGACTCTGCCCTGGAGTCAGGTTCGAACAGAAAACTTGTAGCTAGCAATCATCATGAGGACCACCCCCCAACGTCAGGTGACGCAATGTCAGCCCCGACTATAAAAGGGCGGTCCCGTGCCCACCCTCCAGTTCTTTTCACCGAGACCTAGAGAGAGGATAGCAGAAAGAAAGGAGTAACAACTCCTGGGACACTGTGCCCTGGCTAGACCAGGGACTAGAAAGGATAAAAAGGAAAATTTCCAGGAGCTGGGGAAAGGTGGGTGGAAAACTAGACCTACTGTAGGAACCTCTCTCAAAGACAGTACAGTTACGTAGAACTTACCGTAACAGTGATCTTCGAGAGGGCTCTTGCAGTAGGTAATTACATATGGGACTGGCGTGGCAGGACTCCACGGAAAATTTCTAGCTAGTCTCTGGCGAGGACGCCCCATGTCAGGTGACCGGCGTCAGGAGGCGTCGGAATAAAGGGTGGTCCCTCACACCCTCCTTCCAGTTCTTTCCTGCCACAGGCCACGAGAGCGGACGAGAGAAGGCGGATATTTCCCTCACTGGAAAAGGAGATGAAAAGCTTAGGGGATGGAGGGTGAGATAGCCTATCAGAAGAGCCTCTCTAAGATCTACTGTTACAGTAAGTTCACGTAACTGTACTATCTTACTGAGAAGGCTCTTGCAGTAGGTAATTACATATAGGACGGAGTCCCAAGCAGTCCGGAACAAGAAGAAGCACACGGAGGAGGAAAGCTACTCAGAGCAGATCCTCTGGCTGTGAAGGCCATAAGACAGAAGGCCTTGCAGAACAGCTAACCTGAAGCCTGCTCTACGGCGAGGCAATATCCAAACTGTAATGTTTTTAAATGTATGGACAGAAGTCCAGAGTAGGCGACAGCACAAATGTCTGCCGCTGACACATGCTTAGCATGTGCATAGAGGCAGCAACCCTTCTGGTGGAGTGACCTCTTATTTGGCCCGGAAGGGTCTTGTTGTACTTGTCATAACAGAAGGTGATGCAATGAGCCAACCATTTAGACAGGCATTGCTTGAAACAGCATTGCCTTCTTTTTGGGGCAAAAGACAAAACATTGATCAGTCTTTCTGAGATCCTTTGTTCTGTTAGTGTAGTATCTCAGAATGCGGTGAACATCCATAGTGTGTGAAGTAGATACTCCCCTGATTGCGGTACTCGTGAAAGAAGGCGGGTAATTCTATGGACTGGTTCAATGCAGATTCCGCTACCACCTTGGGAAGAAACTTAGGATTGGTGCGCAGCCATGTGTTCCTTGTGGAAAATCAAGTATGGGATTTTACACATCAGGGCCTGGAGCTCAGAAATCCTCCGAGCAGAGGTAATGGCCACTAGGAAGAGTGTCTTCCATGAAAGGAACTTCATGTCAGCTGAGGCCGCCAGTTCAAAAGGAGGCAAAGTAAGTTTCTCAAGAACGTTCAAATCCCAAGGAGGGCGGAACTCGGATGGGGCCTCAAGTGAAGAACCCTCTGAGGAAAGTTTTAGAGACTTCCAGTTGAGCAAATGTCCTATTCATGAGGGAACATGGTAGGCCAAATGGCCACCATGTAACTTCAGACACGAGTGACTAAGACCCAGGTCGAAGAGGTGACGAGGTACTCCAGCAACCGCCTAACTGAGCAAGAGAAAGGCTCAAGCCTTTGAAGCGGCCCAGATTGAGAACCATTTCCACTTCATGGCATAAGTAGACCTAGTGGAGGGCTTCAGCCTCCACCAAGATCTCAGCCACCTGGGGAGAAACCCCAAAGCGGGCGTGAGCTATGTCTGCAGGAGCCATGCATGCAGCTGAAGGGACTTAAGACCTGGGTGAACCAGGGTCCCCTGATCCTGGGTCAACAGAATCCGTGACAGCGGAAAAGGAAGAGAAGGCTCCTCTGAGTATTGTTGCAGAAGAGAACCAAACTTGCCTGGGCCAGAAAGGAGCGATCAGAATCATTCGTGCTCCTTCTGAACCTAGTTTCTGCAAGACACGCGAGATCAGAGGAATCGGGGAAGGCATAGACGAATCTGTCCCTCCAATCATGAAACAGAGAGTCTCTCCAGAAAATGCCTCGCTCTTGAGCGAGCGAGCAAGCAGAAGTCGGGAAGCTTTGCGTTTAGAGGTGAAGTGAACAGATCCGCCTGAGGTGTTACCAACGAGGAAGATATCGTCTAGGACCCTGATCCAGCTCCCACTCGTGAGCTTGAGCAGATGAGCGACTTAGTTTGTCTGCTAAGGAGTTCTCGCACCCTGGAACATGAATTGCCATGAGGTGAAGGTCGTGTTGTGCTGCCCAATCCCAGACTCTCATTGCTTCCCTGCAGAGAGGTAGGACCGAGTCCCACCCGTTTGTTGATGTACCATACAACACACATATTGTCCGTCTGAGCGGCTAGGTGGCCTGGAAGAAGATGCAGGTGGAGGGCCTGGAGGCGTAAACACCGCCTGAAGCTCGAGCACACTGATGTGCAGTGATTACTCGAGCTTGGACCAAAACCCTGGACCGATGTGGGCGAGATGGGCTCCCAACCTCGCTCGAGGCGTCTGTGGTCAGAGTCTGGGAGGGAGAGGCAGGAAGAATGGAACTCCCGAAGAAGTTCTCTCGAACCATCCACCATTGTAAGTCTCGAATCATGGGAGAGGAGACTAGGACCAAGTGGTCCAAGTCATCTACCAACTGATCTCACTGAGGCGGGCGTCCACTGAGAGACCCTCATGTGGAGCCGGTAGCGAGGGACCTGTCAGGATAGCAGCCGATCACGCCAACCCGGGAGGCGAAGAACTGACCTTGCTCGACCCGCCCGAGGCCGGACAACAGGCTTATCTGAGTCTGGAGTGACCGCCTGTCCGGAGGCAGAAAGGCCCTGCCTAGGGTTGTGTCCAGTATCGCCCAATAAACTGAGCCTCTGGGATGGGATCAAGTGAGACTTGGAATGGCTGATGGTAATACCCAGACAGGCAAAGACCTGCTGGGTTAGGAGAGGCAGTACAGGAGTTCCTCCTGATGAGGCCACCAGGAGCCAATCGTCCAGGTGATGGGAAACCTGTACCCCCGGTATGCAGGTAGGCCACCACCACAAGGCATTTGGTAAATACTGAGGGCCGGGAGAGGCCAAATGGAAGTGCCTTGAACTGGTAGTGGTCCCCTGGAAAGCAAAACGAAGATATCTGCAGTGAGACGGGCAGATAGCTATGTGCAGGTAAGCGTCCTGCATATCCAGAGCGCACGGCCACTGGCCGAGTGGAGGAGGGCAGAAGGCTCTGCAGTAAGAACATCCTGAACCTCTAGTACTCCACAAAAAGGTTTAGGAACTGAGATCTAGAATAGGTCTTACATCTCCTGTCTTCTTGGGACCAGGAAGAAGTGGAATAGTAACCCATTCCTTGCAAGGGAAGGGGACAGGTTCTATCGCCTCTTTCAGCAAAAAGTGCTGAAATTTCTTCCTGGACCAGAAGATGATGTTCCCAGAGTACGACGACCTTGGGGAGGGTGACGAGGTGGTTTCTGCAGAAACTCTATTGAGTGTCCTTCTGTGATTAGCTGGAGCACCCATGAATTCGATGTTATCCTCTCCCAGCCCGGAAGGTGGAGGAAAACCTCCCTCCTACTGGTTCCTCCGGAAGCCCAGAAGTAGTGGGAGAGGAAGGAGTCAGGTGGTGTGGGCAGCACCACAGCTGAAGCTCCGCTGCTTTTTGGGGGCTTGCAGCTGGGGCCCGCGTTTAGTGGCCCTTCCTGTGGTGGTCTTTGGGCAACAATTCCGCCTGCGAAAGGACGGCTGCGATTGATGGGATGGTACAGGAGTCGACAGACTTTAGTGACGCCCTTCTTTGCAGGTCGGTGATGATGTCCTTGACATCACCCCCGAACAGCACCGAACCCGGAAGGGCACTTTCTGGATAGCGGACTGCACTTCCAGGACCAACCCTGACACTCAGAGCCAAGCGGCACGCAAACCTACGGCGAAGCTGAGCTCCTCCCAGCCGTGTCCACTGCATCGTAAGTCGCACGAAGAATGTGCCGACTGGCCAAACGTGCAGAGCGGACAAGGTCAGCCACTTCCTGCTTGACCTGAGAGTCCGGAAGGGAGTCAATTTCGATTCCACCTCACTAAGAATCGCCTTCTGGTAATCCCCATGTGGCAACGTAGTTCAGGAACCTAATACCCAGAGTGGAAGAAGCAAAAATCTTCTTGCCATACTGGTCAGAAGGCAGGATTCCTTGTCAGGTGGAGACGAGCCAAGATGTTTGGGTTGAGCTGACCGGCCATGGCGGCGCTAATCACAACGAGTCAGCACGAGGTGGGAGTCTAAAAGTCAACACCCTCTGGAGCCTGGTACAGCCTGTTGGACTTCCTGGGAAGTGGGGCTAAGGCCGACTGTTGTTTCCATATGGTGGTAATAAGGTCGTACATGAGACTCGATCCAGGGTGGCACCAAAGTGGAGCTGTCACGGGCAGATCCAGATGCTCAGCGAGTTTTTACGCTGAGGGTCTGGCTCCAAGGATTGCCACTTATGTACTTCCTGGATCTTCTGTAGCAACTCCGTGAAGGAAGGATCCTCCAGAGGGACTTTGGAGGAGTCCTTGGCCGGGCTTTGGCGAAGAGTGTGGCTCGTCGTCTTGCTCGGGAACATCCATCGGAAGGATCTGAGGTGCCCGAGGAAGAAGAAGATGAGGAAGAGGTAGACTCTCTCCCGATGAGGGGAGGAACGGACCTCTTGGGAATCCCTCGGGAAAAGCGTGTCCTGCCCTCTCTGGACCCAGAGGCTGAGCCCTGGTGTCCGGAGGTGGGAGGGAGTGTGTCATGGACGACGGGAACCGCCACTGGCACCATCGTTGGAAGATTACTCGACTCTCTGGTGAGCTGAGCCTTGGCCTCAGCCCACCAGGAGGCCAGAGTCTCCTGCAAGTCCCCGTGGCTAAGGGGCGTGGAGGAGGAGGACGGGATACGGGTATGGACTATATCCAAAGGGCGTATCCATAACATGACAGCGGAAGCCCAGCGTCGGTATTGAGGAACCGGTACCGCGGCGCCAGATATGTCGGCGCTGGTACTGAGGTGCCGGATACTGCGGTCCCAGGTATGGTGGCGTCGATCGACGGGGCTGGGTGCCCGGAGCCGGGGCTGCCGGCAGACCTGCCCAGCCGGAGGCCCCATGGGCAGTTCTGGAGAGGAAGACCTGGGCGGAGGCCCGCGCCGGGCGACATCGGGGTGGCATGTCGTCCGCGCCGGCAATACCAGCGTCGGAGCCGTGTCCGGGAACTGACGCCAGATCAGCTCGGACCAGAAGGTGGACGGTCTCACGGACATGGACCAGAAATCTCAGCATCGCCTGGGGATGGTTGGGGGAGAATCCGGCGGGGTCGGGCTGAGGAGACTCAGGGTCCCTGGAGGGCAGCAAAGGCTGCGTAGGCCGGGAATAGCCGGACATGGGGGGGTCCGATGTCGGCTCATCAGCTGTGTGGGCGTCCGGACGAACCGGCGTGCGGCTTAGCAGCAGGATCCGGGTGGACGCGGAGGGGCCGGCGTCTGACTGAGCGGACACTTTGCTGGAGGCAGGTTGCGATGGAGGCGGCCTGGTCGGGTGGAATGGGGCCCGGCGCCACCCGAAGGGTCGGGCGACTTACCGACCTTTCTCCGGGTGCGGGCGCTGGAGGAGCCGACGCTCGCTTATCGGGAGCTGCTCGACTCAGTAGGCTGGGCGCCATGGCTTTACTGGGAGCGAGGCCTGACGAGCCAGAAGAGGCCTGAAGGGCTCGAGCGCGAGCCAGATGGGCAGGCCAACGCCGCCTTAGAAACCCTCTAAGGCAGCCGCCGGAGCGGTCCCCTGGGGTACCTGTTTCACGGTGACTCCCAAGGAAGACGCGGTGGAGAGGAGCCCTTGTCCCGTGCCTTTCCTTATCCTTTTTCTTGCTTGGTCTTCAGGGAAGTTGACTGCCAAAGCTTTTTCAGTTCTTTTCTATGGAGCTCATTTTCTTTTTCAAAATGTGGGCTTCTAGGACTGCTGCCACCTTCTCCAGGTGGCTGCGTTAAAGCTGAGGCAGTGCTGGCACTTCTCCACTGGATGGTCGGGGCCTGGGCAAAGGCACAGGGAATGGCCGTCCTTGTATCGGGAGTTGGGCCACACAAGTCGCACTTGTTTTTGTGCAGGGGACTATACACCAACGGATACCTGACGATGGCTGAGAAAAAAAATCGAAAATACTTGGTAAAACTACCGATGAAGGGCGGACGAGCAGGAACTTTCCGCAAGGTGCTGGCATAAGCTAACAGTGGGGAAAGAACTGGAAGGCAGGTGTGAGGACGCCTTTATACGATGTCTCTGATGCGGTCACCCTGCGTGGGCAGTCCCTCGCCAGAGACTGCTAGCTAGAAATTTTTCCGTGGGGTCCTGCCGCCTGCTGACGTCAGTCTATAGTGATACCTACTGCAAGAACCCTCTCGAAGTAAGATCTACTGTTACATTAAGTTCTTTACGTAATCAAGCTATATCTTACTTTGAGGGTCTTACAGTAGGTCTTCACATATAGGACTGAATTCCAAGCAGTCTAACAAAAAGGAGGAGTCGGAGACGAAGTTTCTGGGGAGGAAGATGTCTGCCAACTAAGGATCTGCCTTAAGACAGAAGACCTTGCAAAACTGCAAGGATGAAACCAGCTCTCGACACCTAGAGGCAATGTCCAGACTGTAGTGCTTAGTGAAGGTGTGGATGGAGACCAAGTGGCCGCTGCACAGATCTCCGCAGTGGATAAATTCCTGAAAAAGCGGTAGAAGTGGCCCACTACGTAGAGTGGCCTTCAACCGTGGGGTTATCACCTGTCCTACTTCTGAGGACAGTCCTGATTTGGCAGCTGTGTCCTGCGAAAAACATGAAAAATACTAAATGTCCTGACATTACAGTACAAAAGAATATTTTCAGACTTTCTAAATGCTGCAAAACTATAGTACCTTAACTAAAATACCTTAAAATGATTAGAAACACTAGAGAATATCTAAAAACTGCAACACTTAGTCTTAATTCTAATTATTTAGATACAAAATCTGCTGTGTTGGTTGAGGTTACATATTGTCCTGCGAAAATCATATTTCAGTAAGAAATGTCCCACTTTGGGCTTCTTAAAGGTAATCCTATTCAACCGTCCCGGATGGGTTTTCTGTATTTAATGGTAAGTGTAGTGAATACAGTTAGCCAGCCACCTAGAAATAGGGAGGCAAAGGCCACAGTTGGTTCGACTTTCAAACCTCCTTAATCCAGGAGGTACAGTAACCAAAATCCCATGCACATCCAGGGTGTGCAAAGGTATCCTCCTGTTGGAATGCTGAGGAAAACAGACCGCAATTCAACACTCTGGTTGAGAGTTGTCTCCAAACCACTTTTGGAAGAAAAAGGATTAGTCCTCAGGACCACCCGGTCCTTGTGGAAAATCAAATAAGGCTCTCTGCAAACACAGGCCTGAAGCTCTGAGACTCTTCGAGCTGAAGTAAATGCAACCAAAAACAGTGTCTTCCAGGACAGAAGCATGAGATCACAACTTGCTGCTGGTTCAAAAGGGGCAAAGTAAGTTTCTCCAACATAAAATCAAGATCCCAGGAGGACTGGGGTTCTGGAATGGAGGTTTGATGTGAAGGACACCCTTCAAGAAAGTTCTGGAAACCTCTAGTTGTGCTAGGGTTTTGCCCTCCACCGTAAGGTGGTAGGTCACTCACAGAGAGAGATGGACCAATTAAGAGCAACCAAGGCCCAACTCAGAAAGATGTAAGAGATACTCTAACACCTGGGAGGTCGAAGCACGAAAGGGTTCAAGCTTTTGGCTGTGGCCCAGATAGAAAATCTCTTCCACTTCATGGCACAGGTGGAGCTGGTAGAGGGTTTTCTGGCCTCCGCCAGGACCTGAACAACCTGAGAGGAAACTCCATAGCGGAAACCGCTATGTCCACAGGTGCCATGCATGAAGATGGAGAGACTGAAGACTTGGATGGACCAGTGTGCCCTGCTCCTGAGAGAGAAGGTCATGAGACAGGGGAGAAGGACCGGCACTTCTAGAACTAGTTGTTTAACAACAGGAACCAAATCTGCAGGGCCACAGAGGGCAATCAAAATCAAGTGGGCCCTTCTGCTTGGAGTTTCAACAGAACCTTCTGAATGAGAGGAAAGGAGGAAATGCATATAGAAACCTCCCTGTCCAACAGAGAGACAATGCATCTCGCCAAAAGCACCATGCCCAGGAATAAGCGAGCAAAAGTTGGGAAGCTTTGCGTTGAATGGGAGGCAAACACATCTCGTCTGGCCGACCCCACCTAAGAAACAGGTCTTCAACTACCTCCCGCTTGTTCCCACTCTTGAGCCCTGGCTACTAATCGTTGAGACTGTCCGTCAGGAGTTAGCCAGCGCCTGGTGCGTGGACTGCTGTCAGAAACAGGCCGTGCTGAATAGCCCAATACCATACTCTCATTGCTTCCCTGCAAAGAGTGCGATCAGGTACCTCCCGTTTGTTGAGGCACCAGACAGTCCCATGTTGTCTGTCTGGACCAGAACTGTTCCCAGGAGGAATAACAACTGGAAGGCCTAGAGAGCACAGAGGACTGCTCTGGTCTCCAGGATGTTGATGTGAAGATGTTGCTCTGAGGAGACCATGAACCTTGAGTTCTGTGATCCCCAAATGGGCTCCACAACTCAAATTGGAGGCATCCGAGGTGAGGGATAGGAGGGAGCTAGACAGTGGAAGGGGGCTCCACCAACAAATTGGTGAGGTCCTGCCACCAGAGGAGGTCTTCCTGAAGGCTGTTGGACATCATGACGAGTTGGTTCTGTCATCCGAGCGTTGATCCCACTGGACTCGAAGAGACCACTGGGTAACCCTCATGTGCAGTCTGTCCAGGGGACAGAGGGAATGGCCGCTGCCAAAAGACCCAAAAGACAGAGCACCGATGTGCTGGGGTCCATCGAGCTTTGGCCACCGAGTGGCCTGAGGAAGCAAGGTCTCGGCTCAATCCAATGGTAAGAAGGCCTTGCTCTGGACTGTATCTAGTACTGCTGAAATAAATTGAAGGTTCTGACAGGGTACTAGCTGAGACTTGGGGAGATTGACCAAGATGCCCAGCTGGGCAAACAGATCCAGAGTGAAGGAGAGAGACCTTCAGGCTGTCCAGGGATGGGACTGAAAACAGCCAGTCATCCAGGTATGGGAACACATATATGCCCTGTGGTAGAGAAATGATGCTGCCACCACTAGGCACCGGTGAAAACCAGGGGCACTGAGGACAGGCCAAAGGGAAGTGCCTTGAACTGGAAATGATTCTCCGGAAGGAGAACTGAAGGAAGCGGCAGTAAGCCGGGAGGATGGGGATATGAAGGTAAGCATCCTGCATATCCAGGAGCTCAGCCATGTGTTTGACGGGAGCAGGGCAGGAGTCCCTGAAGAGTCAGCATGGAACTTCTTGTACTCCCACAGAGGTTGAACATGCTGAGATCCAGGATAGGTCACAGATCCCCTGTCTTTTTGGGACTAGGAAGAAATGGGAGTAGAATCCCTTCCTAGTTGATTTGGAGGAGCGGGTTCTATGGCGCTTTTGTAGCAAGGTCTGGATCTCTTGGTGGATGATGGGGATCTGACCAGGCGGGTAAAAGGACCTTCCCAGAGGTTTGAAGGTGGAATCTCCAGGAACTCAATAGAGTGACCTCTTTGTATGAGCTGAAGACCCATACATCTCACGGTGGCGGACTTCCACCCCTCCAGGTGGGGATCCAACCTCCTCACCAGTTCCTCCGAGGGGACGGAGGGAGCAAGAGGAGGGAGCAAGTCAGGATGCCGAGGGTAGCAGAGCTTTGGTTCCAGAGGCTGCTTTGGCTAACTTAGCCTGAGGAGTTGGGCTCCAGAGCCAGTGGCACGCCTTTACCTTGGACGCTTGTTCTGATTCTTGTTTCATCTTCTCTCTGCAGTAAAGGGCTGTTTCTTTGGACCCGTCCGATACATGGAGCGCATATCTGTAAGAGACCTACCGCCTTCTTGCAGCCCTGTAATAATGTCTTTCACGTCAGAGCTAAAGAGGATGGAACCCCTGAAAGGTGTGTCCAAAAGGGATGACTGAACATCCTGTGCCAAACCTGCGAGGCGCAGCCATGCTAGGCGCTGAAGGCAGATTCCCGAGGCCACAGCCTGAGCCATGGAGTTCACAGGACCATAAGTGGCCCGGAGTGCGTGACGGCAGGAAGATTTATTTATGTGAACTTTGTCCAGCAGTTTAGCCCTGACGATTTTGTCAGGGATGTCCTGAAAGGTCCCTCTCAGTTCTGTGAGAGAGGACTTTAAAAGCCAGCATGTGGGACACACAGTTCAGTGACGGATGGCGCAGAAGGTGGACGATAGATCTTCCTACCCAGATTGGTCAAGCCGTCTTGAGTCCTTGTGTGGTGGGAGGCACTCAAGCGTTTAGGTTGAGACGAGCAGTCATGCGGCCGTGATGACCACAGAGTTGGCGTTTGGGTATGAAGTCAGATAGAGATCCCTTGAGGGTAGGTTCTGTCAGCCTTCCTGAATTAGCCGGGCTGGAAGAGGCTGTTGTCATATTATAGTAATGAGATCCTCGTGCGGCCCATCCAAGGGGATGGTAGAGGGTCTGTGGTGGACAAGTTCAAATGTTCAGCCAGCCTTTTTGCTGAGGATCTATCTCCTTGGACGCCAGCCCCTGCTGTTTAAATAGTTCTCAAGAGATCCCCAAGTTCGACTGATGAACGAGGTTCAGAGATGTCGATAATGGAATCCGAATCCGAGGCTCGAACCACTGGGAAGGAAGGATCCATCCGGTGTCACCACAGCACGTCCCAAAGGAACTGGGTAGGAGGTGGTGCTCTGGGTAGAGGAATTCCTCCGAGCGGCTGGGACTGCCTAAGTTCTGTAAGGAGTTGTGTCCTGAGATCCTGCCACCAGCCGGGACAGATTCATGATCAGGCAGCGGTGGTGGAGGAGGAGGCTGGTACCTGGGATACCCGGCCAAGGGCTGGTAAGAAGGAGGATGCCAGTAGGGTATTGGTATCCTGCAAACCCCAAGGGATAACCTAATGGCGGATATCCGGGCATGGGTATCCCGTGTCGGAGGCACCAGGCCCAGTGTCAGATGAGAAGGGTCTGGGCGGAGGCCGCCCAGCGGTGGCACATGGGGTCAGCCCTGGGAGACCCGCCAGAAGGTCCTGCAGGGGAAGCTGAAGGCCCAGCCACGGGAGGTGCTGGGGCACGGGCAGCGGCAAAGGAATCAGGCGAGGTCCCGAGGGGGCTCCATACCTAAAAGATCCCAGGTCCGCGACGGACCCCAGAAGGAGGGGATCCGGCGAAAAAGAACCAGGCAAAGGGGAAGCTTGAAGAAACTCCAATGACAGGTCTGGGAGCGATCCCGACGGAAGGGAAAGGTCGGGAATGGGTGGTGAACCTTGGGGGTAGAGACCTGCAGAGAAGAAGTGTCTCCCATGAGCACACTCGTCCCGGTGTCAGGGTACTCAAGGGAGCAATGGGACAGTAGATGCGGCTATGCAGTTAAGGTAGGGTCCGTCATCTGGGTTATCAGTTGCGACCAGGCTAGCTGCGGAAGAAGGACTGCAGTCAGGCTTATCAGTCTGGGCCAGGCACCTGGCGGCAGGACGGAGGCGATTGCTGGCGATGCTATGATGGGTGAAAGATACCTCAGAGAGACAACCCCAGCTGCCCGCACACCCGGCAGGAGAGGAGAAGGCATCCAGCCCGCAGAAGCGGACGGAGTGCCGTAAGAGTGATACTCATGGTTCTGGAAGTGGAGGGTCTCCTTGCGGCGAAGGCTTCTCCCCAGTGCTTCTCCTTGTCCTCCTTTTCTTTCTTTTTCTGGGGACAGAGACGACCACCTCCCTAAGCTCCTGGAGCTCCTTTTCCATAGAAGCCAGCCGTTGGGTTAGAAGATGGGCCTTGAGGGTCCGCTTGCATCAGGTCCATGTGGCCTGGTTGAGCCATAGCAAATAGCACACTCAGCCGAGCTGTGCTTGGGCCGAGCAGTGGGGTGGTGTTCCCCGCTGCGGGATTTGACAACGCTGGAGCATTTCTTAGATGAGATGACATACACTCGTTTGAAAAATCGAAAACTATATAGAATAAGATGAAAACACTGAATACTGAGTGGGCGACTGATTGCTGTTCTACCACGTCTGTCGAACTAACTGAAGCGATGGCAGGAAAGAACTGAGGGCGGGCGCTGGACCGCCCTTTTACAGTCGGCTGATGTCGCATCACCTGACATCAGGGGCAGTCCCCGCCGATCATTGCTAGCTACAAGTTTGCCATTCAACCCGACGCCTAGGGGCTAGTCCTATATGTGAAGACCTACTGCAGGAATAGGGAGAAGTACCAGGAGAAGCAAAGGAGGCAGGGAGGTCAGTAAGGAAGCCAAAGCTCAGACAGAAGAACACATTGCAAAATCAGTGGGTAGAGGGACAAACCTTTTACAGGTACATAAGTGAAAAAGGAAAGGCAAAGGGAGGGATAGTGAGACTGAAGGGGAGGATGGGGCTGTGTGGAGGATGACAACAGTAAAACTGACATATTGAACAGGTATTTCTGCTCAGTCTTTACTAAGGAAGAGGAGGGTAATGGGTCTGAATGGAGTACAAGGGGTGAGAATGGTGCAGAAATGGACACAAGTCCCTTTACGAGAAAGAGTCCTGAAGAACTGGAAGTAATAAGAGTTGATAAGCAATGAGGGCCAGATAGGGGTGCAGGTCATAAAGAACTAAGAGGTGGTGGCTGAACCTCTTGCTATCCTGTTTAGCCGATCACTAGAAACAGGGAGGTACCCAAAGACTGGAGGATAGCAGATGTAGTCCCCTTATACAAAAGTGGGAACAAAGAGGAAGCGGGAACTACAGACCAGTCAGCCTCACCTCGGTAGTGGGAAGATCATGGAAGCACTACTGAAGGAGAGTTGGTGGAACATCTGGTTGTCAATGGACTACAGGACCCAAGGCAGCATGGTTTCACCAGGGAAGGTCATGTCAGACCAACCTCACTGAATTTTTGACTGGGTGACTAGGGAGGTGGATCAGGGAGGGCAGTGGATATGGCTTATCTGGACTTCAGCAAGGCCTTTGACACTGTGCCACATAGAGACTATTGCACAAACTGGGGAATATGGGTGTGGGCAGGACAGTAGGCGGTAGGTAGGTAACTGGCTGGGCAGCAGGACACAGAGGGTGGTGGTAAATGGCTGTCACCCACAGAGGGAAGAGTGACCAGTGGGTACCACAGGGATCAGTGCTGGGACCAGTACTATTCAATATCTTCATCAGTGACATTGCTAGGACCTAGAAGGCAGAATTTCACTGTTACGCTGATGACACAAAGCTCTGTAACAGAGTAGACACACCAGAGGGTGTAGACAGAATGAGAAGGACCTGCAGAAACTTGAAGAATGGTCAGGGGTTTGGCAGTTGAAATTCAATGCAAGGAAGTGCAAGATAATGCATATGGGGCACTAAAACCCTGGCACAATATATCAGTTGGGGGTGAGGATATAGCATGCACCAAGCAGGAAAGGGATCTTGGAGTTATCATCTCTGATGACCTCAAGGCAGGGAAACAGTGTGACAAGGCAGCAGGTAAAGCAATAGGATGCTGGGATGCATAGGCAGGGCATCACCAGCAGGAAAAGGGAGGTCTAATTCCACTATACAAGACACTAGTGAGGCCGCACCTGGAGTACACTGTGCAGTTCTGGAGACCTTACCTACGTGGGACATAGACAGGGTAGAGAAGGTTCAGAGGAGGGCAACAAAGATGGTGCATGGATTGCATCACAAGTCCCTATGAGGACAGGTTGAAGGCACTGAACATGTACTCCTGGAGGAGAGGAGGAGATGGGATATGATAGAGACATACAAGTATCTTACAGGGAGGAACAGGGTGCAGGAATGCACTATTTTTAAGCGAAAAGATGTTCCAGGACTAGAGGGCATGGGATGAAGTTGGAGGGAGGGCGATTCAGAGGAAGCGTGAGGAAGAATTTCTTCAGAGAGCGGGTGGTGGACAAGTGGAACACCCTGCCAGAGGAAGTGGTGGGCTGAAACAATCACGGTTTTAAGAATGCATGGGATAGACATAAAGGAATTCTGGAGGTCAGGGGTAAGGGCAACAGACTTCCTGGAAAACATAAACTGAACTTACAAACTTAAATGGGCAGACTGGGTGGGCCATAGGCCTTATCTGCCGACACTGTCTCTGTATCTATGTAACCCTCTCAAAGTTAGATCCGGAATGCCCTATTTTCTAGGTGTGAACAAAACAAGCAACTGAGAGGACTTTCTACAGTCATTTTACAGTCCTTTGTATGGTGTGTGTAGTATTTAAGTATCCTGTGGACATCAAAGTATGGAAAAGTGCTCCCCTGGATTGGCATGCTCCAGGTAACAAACAGGCAGGTGGAAGGTCTGATTCAAAGTAAATTCAGACACTATCTTCATCAAAAACTTAGATTAGTACACAAAGACACTCTGTCTTTGTGAAAAATCAAATAAGGCTGCTCACAAATGAGAGCCTGCAGCTTGAAATCTTACGAGCTGTAGTAACAGCAACTAAAATGAGCGCTTTCCACAATAGAAAGCGTAGCTTACAAACCGGCGGGCTCATGCTGGAGCCAAAGTAAGCCTCTGTAAAACAAATTCAAGTCCCAGGCGGGACTGGATTGCAGATGGGAGGCTTCAAGTGGAGGATGCCTCTTAGAAAGGTATGGGCAACATCCAACTGGGCTACAGATGGCTCTCAATGGGCACATGGAAGGCTAATATGACGACAAGTGCACCTTTAGTGAAGAGTATTTTAGTTCAGCATCCGACAAAGACAGTAAGTACTCTAGAATCTGGTTCACCAGGCAGGTGAAGGGATTCAGGTGATGGGAAGCTGCTCACAAAGCAAAGCACTTCCATTTCATGGAAAAAGTCAGCTCTGGTGGAAGGTTTTCTGGTGACAACTAGGATGTCAGCCACTTTAGGACAGACACCAAACCTGCCACTGGCTAGGTCTTCCGGAGCCAGGCAAGCAGGTGAAGAGACCGTAAGTCCAGATGGACAAGGGTTCCCTGTTCCTAGCAAGCCCGGACACAAGGGAAGAGGCACTGGAGGCTCTACCGCTAACTGTTGCAACCATGGAAAACAAATCTGACAAGACCAAAAGGGCCACCAGAATCAGAGTGGCTTCCATTTGAAGCTTGATTAGCACACTCTGAATCAGAGGAAAGTGGGGAAGATGCAAGGGATGTCCCACTCAAGGGAAGAACAATGCATCTTGCCAGAAAACTCAAGCCCAGGATCGAGCAAGCAGAAAGTGTCAGTTTTGTGTTGTAAAGGGATGCAAAGAGGTCCAGCTCTGGCGACCCCACTTGTCGAACCGTGTTCTACCACTGAGGTGAGCAGTTCCCATTTGTCTATTCTGGACTACGATCTGCTTAACCTGTCTGCCAGGACGTTTTGGACACCTGGAACATGGATGGCCGACAGTTCTAGACTATGCTCTAGAGCCCAGTACCAAACCCTCATCACTTCCCTGCACAGGGAGCAAGAGTGGGTGCCCCCTGCTTGTTGATGTAGGGCACCATACTGATATTGTCTGTCTGCACTAGAAGATGGCCCGGGGACAGGTGGCACTGGAAGGCCTGCAGGCCATAAAGGATAGCTCTCATCTCAAGGACACTGACATGGAGAGAAGCCTCGAGCAGAGACCATGTTCCGAGTCTGGTAGGGACCCAGATGCATGCCCACCCAGCCCCAAGGCATACGTGGTGAGGATCTGATGAGGGAGGGTATGAGGAAAGGAACCCCCTTGAGCAAACTGTAGGTTTCCATTCATCACAGGAGACTCCTCTTTGCTGGCGAAAAAGTGACTAGAACATTCTGCTCCAGATCGTCAGTTTGCTGATCCCATTGGACCCTAAAAGTTCACTGAGGGACGCGCATGTGCAGCCTAGGGGAACCATGGCAATGGCCGTAGCCATTAGGCCCAGCAGTCTGAGATATATCCTGGCCGTCACATATCGGCTATTGTAGAGTTCCTGGGCCTGCCCTATCAGGCACTCTGCCCTGTCCAGGGGGCAGAAAGGCAGATCTCTGGGCAGTGTCCAGGATCGCTCACATGTACTGGAGATGATGGCTGGAGTCAACACCAATTTGGACAGGGTGACTGTGATCCCCAAAGTGGAGAACAGTTGCATGGCATGCGCCAGGGTCAAAGAATGTTGCTCCGTGGATTGAGCTTTGAGCAACCAGTCGTCGTCCAGATCAATGAAAATGTAAAGTTCCTCCCTCCTGAGGGCCGCTGCTACTGCGGCTGAGGCATTTGGTGAAGACTCAAAGTGCCTAAGACAAGCCAAAAGGGAGGATCCTAACTGCAGTGCTCCCTGAAAGAGGAACCTGAGGTACCCTTGTGGGGGAGGCAGATCTTGATGTGTAGGTAGGCGCCCTGCATGTCTAGGCAGCAGATCCAATCTCCTTCTGAAGCTAAGGCAACAAGCTGGGGAGGGTGACCATCCTGAACTTTTGTACTGGATGTAGCAATTCAGGTTACGTAAGTCCAGGATGAGCCTCAAGTCCCCATGGACTTGGATATGAAAAAGAAGTGACAGTAAAACCCTGTGTTCCTTTGATCATCAGGGACAGGTTCTATGCCCTTTTCATAGTAGGATAAGGATCTCCTCCAGCAACATGAGTACATGGCCTGGAGGATAAGTCGAAAAGCCATAGAGGGAGATCTGGAGGCATCTCCAAAAATTCTAGAGCGTCACTGTTCTGTGAGTTGCAGCACCCAACTGTCAGTTGTGATCTCCCGCCACCCGGCCAGATGTAGGGAGTGACCCCCACCACCTCCTGAGAAATCGGATGGAGGGTGTTGGGCAAGGAGTCGGGCTGAGACTGAGCCTGCGCCGCTACTTCACCTCTTTAGATTTTCCCTGTGGTGGAGGAGGGATAGGCAGGGCTGTTCCAGCATTATGCTTGCCGGGCTGTCTGGTGCTAGACTTGGGTCTATGGGTGGCATGCCGAGAGGGCACCCTCTGCTCACTCTTCTGGTGGGTGTGGTAGAAGGAGTGAACAGACCTCAAGAGTTCATCCCAAGGTTAGCAGGTCATTAAAGATATCCTACACATCCACCCCGAAGAGCTTGTAGCCCCTGAAGGGAGGATTCAGGATGGACTGTAGAAGTCAGTAGCAAAACCTGACACCCTGAGCCTCAGGCAAACTCCTACTACAGAGGCCCTGGCTGAGGCATCCAGCGCATCACAGACAGCCCCGCAAGAGGTGCTTGCCCACATCCACACCTGACTGGACGGTCTTGATCATTTCCTATTTGGGGGCCTCTGGGAGGACAGGGCTGCAGTCCTGCTGCTTTCCAGAGGTCATTCTGGAATCTGAGCATATGCCCATATAGTTAATGATCCTGATAAGTGGAAGAGGCAAATACCCTCCTGCCCATAAGATCCAACTTTCTGGACTCCTTATCCGGAGGAGAGGCTGAGGTCTCTTGGACATATCATGGGCCACATTGATCACCATGGAATCAGCCTGTGGGGGCCCTGCAAAAGGGCTTCCCAGAGGGGGTCCTGTAGAGCCTGTCCATCTTTCTGGGCATAGGAAGAATTAACTTAGGCCTGTTCCAAGCAGCCATAGTGGCATCCTCGTAAGCTTTAATCATGGGGAATGATTGCGGTGGGGGGATCCGGCAGGTCCAGGTAATCAGCCAGGTTCTGCCAGGTAACACCCTGATCCACAGCATCGAATCACACAGCAGCCCGCAGCTGTCGTATCACTGTAATGAAGGAGAGGCTATCCGGGAGGGACCACATGTGCATCTTGAGGAGTCCTCCCTGCTGAGGAAACAGTGGAGGTGCTGGAGGGACTCAGGGCCCTGGCATCCTGATCTTCCTCATCAGGCAGAATGAAGTCAGGACGATCATCCCGCCCCCTGGCTCAGAGACAGGCACCGATGACATCGGCGAGTGAGAAGGGGCTGGTCGCAATGATGCATGGTGCAATGGCGCTGATGCCAGTCGAGAAGGCCCCACCAGCGATGGGCCCTGGGATGGGATAACCATCTGCATGAAGTCCCAGACAGAGGAAAACAGGGCCTGGATGTCAATGGTCCTGACACTGGCAGGGTGCCCTGTGGCAGCGACTGGGGTATCGAGGTTCGGCAATGGCAGAGAGGGCCAAAGAAGTGATGGGATGGGGCAGGTTGAGGCATTAACAGAGGGACCTGCATCCTCGATGTCGCAGGAGCGGCCAGGGCCGCCAGTTGAAAATGCCTAAAGCCTGCCAACAACTGACCATCGCCGCCACAACTGGGCCGCGCAGCTCCCTGATTGCAGCCCCTTAGAAGGTGGGGTGGCATTCAGCAGGGGCAGGAGCATCAGCAGGTGTGACGAGAACCCTGATGACGGGCAGTGCCAGCAGGAGAGAAACTAATGGGTCGCACTGCCAGAGTCCCCCCTCCCGTAGAAGAAAGGGTGGGGGAGGCAGTGGGAATCATCAGCAGGAGAAAGGGAAGTCCCAACGATTAACTAATGCTAGCAGAGCAGCTCTGGCGGGAAAGGCTGCCAAGGCTGATTCCTAGCTGAGGCGCTTCAGGCTGCACTGGAGTCGCCACCAACCTGATTGGCGACCCAAACAGGCGCTGAAAGTGGCGACCAAACGCTCCCAGAAGGGTCTATCTTTCTCCCGATGGCAATGCTTCCCTCACGACTTGCCCCAGGCCTTGATGGCATGAGAGCCTGTGGACGAGGCCTGGGAAGTGGAGGAGCTCCTAGCCTGAAGCTCCTTTTCCAGGTGGTAACCTTCTGTTCCATTAGGAAGGATTTCACTTCTTTCTGGCACCGCCAAAGGGTAGCTTGCTGAAATTGCAGAATCTCACAGGCCTTAACCTCGTGGTCAGTGCAGAGGCAGCAGACACAGGCCCCATAGTCGTTTTGTCATGATCTTCTGTCCGCGCTACAGCGTCAGAGCCAGTCAGCATAAGTGAGAAGAAGCAGTGGAATCACTTTAGGAAAGTAAAGTGATCACAGAACTAGGGTGAGAAAATAAAAATGGTAGAAGACAAATGGCGGTCAACTGAAGCGATGGTGCTCCATGGAGTGTGATGATGGTCAACGGCAGGAAAAGAACTGAGAAGGTGCGGGGCCACACATGGCTATAGGGAGGACATTGGACGTGATGATGTCCCAATGGGCAGCCCCAGATAGACTGCTAGCCAAAATGTTTTCACATGGTCCTGGTGCCTGATGGCAGTAGTTCCTAAGATGTGACCTGCTGCAAGAGATATCCTCTAAGAAGATCGGTTTTACCTTCTGTGATCAATTTGCTGTAATTAGCTCGATATTACCCGTGTAATCCAAATGGGATATAAATACCAAGATAACAAATCTGTGTGGTGACCCATTTGTATGGAATCAGACTACTGAGCTCCAGGGTTTGTGTTCCACTAAGGAAACTACCTCAGTTTTACTTTCATTAATTTTGAAACCAGAGACCACACTATATTCTGTCAGAATTTGTCACAGCACAGGAAGGTATGAACTGGGTTTCTCAAATACAACATTGTATCATCAGCATAAAGGAAATTAGATTCTCTTCCTCCTCTTTCACCCCTCCAGGTGCTGGTGCCCCTGACCAATGCTGCTGGGGTTCTATACTCAGAGCTGAATAAAATGGGTGAAGGGGCAACCTGTCTGGCCCTCCTGCCAATAATGAGAGGTCAGATATCCTTCTCATTAACTTTGACTCAAGCTGTTGAAGAGCAATAGACACCATGAAGCCAGGTGAGAAATGTGTTTCAAAACCAAATTTAGTTAAAGTGGCACACAAAAATACCAGTCTAGCCTATTGAAGACTTTTCAGCATCAATCGTGATTGGCACTTGTAGCTCTAAAATTTTTACTAGCATAAAAAATTTAAGCAACTCTGAATATTGTCCATAAGGTGTCTCCATGGGATGAAGTCAGATTGGTCAGGGTGCATGAGCTTGGGTAAAATAGATTTATTCTGTTCACCAATATTTTGTAAATATTTTAGAGTCTACAAGAGTAGAAATATAGGATGGAAGGAATCGCTTTTATCCACTGGTTTGCCTTGTTTGGGTATCACGTGATAAAGTCTTGCTGCCAAGAATCAGGCAAGTCCACAGGTGTTTCCAGAGCACTGAATACTTAGTTAAAAGGAATCAGGTGCTGTTTAAAAGTTTTTAAGCAGACCCACCGGCATAGCAGTTGGATTTCCACTTGTGAGCCGACGACCCAAGTTCAGGTGCAAGCTCAGGGAGTTGGAGGGCTGGTCGGGGAGGCGGATCGAGCATCCGACGGACTGCTCTTCTCCAGGGAGAGGCAGGAAGTTCCTCGGGTCTGCAACTGACTAGCGGAGGCTGGGGGTCAGTGCAGGCAAGGCTTGGTAGTTCAGGGAAGTGTGCCAGATGTGGGCTTGTGCACCCTACGTCATTGCGCACCATACCTCCCACCACAAGGGACAAAAACAGATGCCGAGGCCAGTGGCCAAAACCCCCACGAAGCTAGCCGAGGACTCACACAGCCGCTGGACTACATGGCGTGGCACAATTCAGGCAGGTATGGCGGGGACCCTCCCAGCAGCCCCACCTTAGGGGGCAATCTGGGGTGAACGAGGGGAGGTGACTGGGTCCTGGGGGATGGGGCAAGGTGAAAGAGGTGTGTCCAAAAATGTTTAAAAATTCCATGTTAAAATCTTCTGGACCCTGAGGCTTAACAGTCATTAGGTCTAGCAGAACTTGTTCAACGCCTTGTAACGAAATGGGACAGTCTAACATCGCTTCTTCCTCAGTGAGATGTGGAGATTTACGTGACTAAGGAATTCTTGTATATGTCTCTGCCTTGTAGGGGATTATCCGGAGCTTTATATAACATTTGGGAATAGTGGTTGAAATCTGAGGTTATATCTTTTGGTGTAAATGCAGCTTGACTGTGGAGCGGATGGCAGCGTTTTGACACACCTACTGACTTGTTGCTTCCGTGAACAGAAGACTAAGAGATGACCTGCCCTATTGCCATGTTCGTAGTAAGTTTGACTAATATATCTGAGTTTGCCTTTAACTGTAATATCCAACATGGATTGTAGTTCCTTCTGACATCATTTAGTTGGTTTAGAACTTCTGGGGATCCCTCCTTTTATGTCTCTCTTCAAACTCCCTGACCTTTGTTCTCCCCCAATTGTTTAACCAGGAGTGGCACACTAAGCTGAAAGCTTGTTTACAGGTGCTACCTGGGAGCACAGGAAGTTAAGTGACTTGCTCAGGGTCACACAGTATGCAAGTGGGGCTGTAGGATTCAAACCCAGATCTCCACATTTGCAGCTCTGAGCCCTAAACCACTGCACTATATAGTTAGCATTTCTAGTTTGGATTGCTTCTCTAAGTGTCATTTTAACTGGGAAACATAAGAAATAATTCTTCCTCTTAGGATAGCCTTTAGGGCATCCCATAATCATTTTATTTTAACATCTGAATTGGATGATCTAGGAGATAACCTGATATTGTTTCTTCTGTTAATCGTTTGAACTCTGCATTATTATAGGGACTTGCAAACTAATCATAGCCTGCTCCCATCCGCATATCTTTCACGGTGTTGGTAGGAGTCTGGCCGTTGTCGATGATGATGTTTAACAAACTAATATATAATGGCCAAAACATTTTATTCCGGGAAGCGCCTGGCGGTTCACCGTGAGCGGCGTACCATTTACGGCTAGATCCCAGTTTGTTTTGACGTAGCAACACCACTATGAATGAACAGTGGCTGCAGTTTCTATTATTTATTTTATTGCTTACGTGATCTTGATGCTAGAAAATCACACGCATAGCAAAATCTGGACAGGTCCTTACTGTACATATGATTTTAGGCATCAAGCCCAAGTAGAAGCAACAAAATAAATAAATATGAAACTGAAGCCACTACTGTTAATTCATAGCAGTGGTGTCTGCCACGCCACAAACTGGAAGGAATACTATAGTAAGTTGCGTTCATTGCTCGGGACCCGCTTTCAGGTATCGCTGCTTATGGAAAAGTTTTGCTTTTTTAAATATTAGTTTTATTCAGGGGAATCATCATCGTAGCAGACCCAGACTCCCGCAGCACTGTAGAAAGGTATGTGGATGGGAAACGGGTTGCTACGATTAGTTTGCAGGTCACCTTTAATCAAAGAAGTATTCACGTTTCCAGAAAATTGCTCTGGTCCAATCCCGAGCTGTAGAACTGTGGAAACTGGTGCAGGTTGGAAAGGACCCTAGGATGGATGGTACAGTTCTTAAATTTGTGGAGATCTGTTTTATAACTGAAAAAAATCTAGATTGGAAGAGGCATTATGCACAGCAGAATAAAAAGTATAATCGTGTTGGTGAGAGTTCAGTTCTCGCCAGACATCCATCAGTGCCAATTCCTCCATACGTCCTAGCCATTGTACTCATTAATCTGTTTGGCCATACATCCAGAGGTATGATCTACCTACTATTACTGTACCCGCCCCAGAGAGCTACCCTGTGGAAAAGCAATTTGAAAAGGCTGGAGTATCTAAATTTGGTATATACTGCACATTTATGAGGTGTATTTTATCACCAAAATCTCTCTAGAATTATGACCACCCTACCATTTTCTAGTTGTTCCGTGGCAAAATACCTAAATGGATATTCTTCCAAGCAGAATGGCTACCCCTGTCCAGTTACCCAAACTGTGGGAAGCTGAAATCACTTGATCCACCCACATTCTTTGGTCTTTCAAATGTTCAGTGTCTGAGAGTCTGGTCTCCTGTAAAATCCTATATCAGAATTAAGTTGTTTAAGGTGTATGAGAGTCTTCATCCTCTTCACCACTGAGTTAATTCCCTGTAGATTTAAGGAAATTAAATCTGGTGTCCCCATTTGTTATAAAATTCAAAATTGCTAAGATTCTTGCAGCTATGCCATTCTCCTCGGTACAAATTTTATGAGTCTTCACCAAATCCCAGTCAGTATATATATATATATATATATATATATATATATACACACACACACACCTCAGCAATGTCACCCTGAAAATACAATATGATAGAGGGAAAAACCACTGTAAACCAGCAAAATGCACAACAGGTGCAACTATATACATAGATATGTAACAAACAATAAGCATGTCAAACACGGTACTCCCTAAGTATGTAGGTGTCTGCCCTCTAGAAGGCAGATTGCACCCTGGTTGGTTGTGTTGCTTTGCTGTAAAACAAGCCTGACTCTCTGAAAGGGGACAGTAGTAGGTTGGTGAAGGCCAGTGCTCAGACCACACCACTGTATATCTTAAGCTGGTGTAAAAGCCAAACCGATCCCGAGCCATGGGCAAATACCCATGGGAATGCCAAAGAATCTTGTTAACGCATCCAAGTACTGTGTAACAATCATATTTAAAACAGTTTTAGATCATTGTACTTAACCTTAATAGACAGCATGACCCAAAAGCAAGACAGTATCAGAAGAAAATAATCCAGGGGTACCCCAGTCTTCCAATCCTCAGGAGGACAACACCTCTCGACCACCCATACCTCAACCAAACATCATATCACAAGGTTGAACCCCTTTATGGGCAGTCCGCCTGCAGAGGATTTCCCCATAAACCAATGGTGCTGCTACATTTATCGCCATCTTGAGTTCCACAAATTATTTTTCTAGCCAAAGCTCTGACTTTGTGCTGTTCGAGAATGAGGCAGTGGGCCAGTGAGGCCAACCAGGATCAAGTCTCCACATCAGCAGAGGACCCCATCCCCAGTCCTTATGTAAAGAAAAGAGAAAGGGCTACTCTGTAACTCGAGATGGCGCCATCCATAGGTAGAGGAAGAAGCTACAACTCTGTGCATAGCATCAGGAAGTGTCTGGGGCAGACTTGAAAACCTATGCAGAAAGGGGCGGTTCATCATGCAGAGGATTTCCATGAACCAGTGGTGCTGCCATATTTACCGCCATCTTGAGTGTCGCCAATTATTTTGCTAGCCAGAGCTCTTACTTTGTGCTGTTCAGGAAAGAGGCAGTGGCCAGCAAGGTCGCCGGATCAAGTCTTCATGCTAGTGCAGTCGCTCCATCCCCATCATGGCACCATCCACAGGTAGAGGAAGCAGGCTACTTATGAAGGAGGTTCTGTACACAGCATCAGGAAGTGTCAGGGCTAGACTTTAAAATCTATGCAGAAAGTCAGGAGGAAAACCTCACATTTACATACATTCTAATTGTTCAGCCTGGGTGACAGCAGATGTGTGGCTCCTGAGTTGGAAACTTAACACCCCAGGAACCAAGTGTGGCAATAATAGTCCCGTTATATACCCGATATGTGCCAACAAAAATGTTAATGGAAAAGGCTTTCACTGTTAAATAATCAGCTTAAGGAAGGGGGGACAGTAAGCAAATCCATTTAAAGCCCACCCCGCTGTCAGCTGGAAAGTCCCAGAGTGATCATTATGTTCCTGGCCCCCATTGCTACTAATAAGAATACCCCACCTCTGAGAGCAGACCCCATAAGTTTATACAGCCAGCTATAAACAATAATACAAGCATGCAGTCTATTCAATGTGCTGGCTTGAAGCCATCGCAGTTGTTAAGAGCCTTCTTAAACTGCAAGTAAACAGGGCAGCTGTATCATTCTGAGTCTGCGTGTATCTATAGTCAGTGAGCACTAAGCACCAAATATAGCACAGGAAAATGGGGGAAGGTGAGTGCTACATGGCAGTTAATGACAAATGATAATGAGAGACATAACAGTTAACATAGCTGGTTGAATCAGTCCAAAGGAACTGCCTCTGCATCCCTGATCGTCAGCTCTAAATGACTGTTTAAGAGACAGGATTCCCCACTATGAGTGTCTGCAAGTCCACATGGAGTTGCTCGGTATGGCACCTGCAGTCGAGTTTGCTCTCTTAGGCCAGTCCCACTCCATCAAGCCGCCCAGGAAAGTTGATGTTGCAGTGCTTCCATCTTGAAGTAGGGGCATTTGATTGCCAGTTTCCTAAGTGTGCATGCTGCTTCCAAGAGAATGAAAGAACTGGAAGCCAGAATCTGTGAAAAGTTTCATCCTGGCAGGATAATTTAGTTGTGTTGGAATATGTTTATCTTTAGCTTGCTTGACGATTTCCTGGATAGCTTTGCGTTTTCATTAAGGAGATCAGAGAAATATTGATCAAAAGGATCTGTTGACTGTCCAGTAACAGTTCTCTGCTTTTCCAAGCAATCTGGAGAATCAGTTGTCTGGGATATTCCAACACACAACCCACAATGGAACGGGTTGTGCTTTCTGGTCTTGTGCTTTTGTAAAAAGACCAGTGTGCTCATTCAGTGGGTAAGGAGATGTTGTCTTGGATTTTTAAATGGAACGTAAGGTATGTTCCATGAATTCTGTCATCGAGGGAAGGTTTTTCCATATCTTCAAGAACACTGTGGATCTGAAAATTATTACAGCATGCACGATTTTCTTGATCGTTGATTCGGCTTGTAGTTCCTGTTCCTGTTAAGTAAGTATAAGATGGCCCCATCGTATTCCTCCCTTATCTCATAGCACCTAACTGCCGATTCAGTAGCCATCATATGGATATCTATCTTTCTTAAGTCTACTTTAGGTCAGCCATAGAGATTTCCAAATGGTGAAAGGCTGACATAATTCCATTTAGTTTGGTATGAACTAAATTTTGTTTCAGCCCGGCCCTCCATGCCATCTTGGTCATCTGTGCTGTGAGTCGGGGATCCAGGCCTACTTTGGAGCATTAGAGCCAGCTGTCTTCATCGATCATTTTAATGTTTTTAATTTGGCTGCCTGGGTAAGTTGTTTTTGTCTCAATTAGTTGCCATGGCTCTCTGATCAGTTATTTATAATTGTATAATGTTGAGCAGCAAATAAATTCAGCATTAAATAACTTTAATAACCCCCATCTTGAAGAGCATGAAAATTATGCGCCATCTAACCTGGAGCACACAAGTCCCCTTCCAGCAGGTTCAAGTCAATTATCACCCAACTCTCCCTTTACTGGTGAGGTGGTGAGGACTGCTGCACTGAAGATGCCCAGTAGACAGTTGTGAGGGCTGGACAGAAGTACACACCACAGGTAACAATAGGAAGGATTTAGGCAAGGTGAACTTGCCCATGGTAAGTGGAGAGAGTCATTTCAAAATGAAGATCCTGGGAGACAGCATGAGTATTCTATCCCTTTTACCATGGTCCTGGTGGAACTTTGAGTAAGTCAATCAATCAAAATCTATATTTTGCCAAGCGGGAACATCATTGAGACAAGCTCATTTTACAAAGATGGACCTGGCAAAACAATTGACAACAGGGTTAAGACATAACAGGTTATGCGGAATATACATAACAATTACAAAGTAATAACAACAACATAACATATAACCATCACATGTAACAAGATACTTCTTCCAGAACATAGCAGAAGGTTCAACAGGAGGTAGTGCCATTTAAATACAATTGCATAGATACAGATATATGGACGCAAGGTAATGAGCTAAAATTTATACAGTAAACATCATTGGAGGAGTCATAGTGAGCAGGAGCGCAGTTCCTCTAGCATCAAACTGTAAGAAGACTGAGATGTAAGAGTCCCTTGATAAGTACTGTAGGCATGGCCTGGCAAGTGGGTGGGAAGGGAGGGGTATAGGGAGAGGGAGAGAAGGTCAGATGAGATAGGAGAGGGTTGGACATGATGGCCTAGGGAGGAATGACTGTTCTAAGGAGAAACACAACAGATGCCACAGGCAATGGTTGGGGTTTAAGTCCAATATTTGAAGCAAGTAGATAAAGATAAGTCTGCTGTGGGGTTTGTTCCATGACTCTAGACACAATTAAAGCATCAGACATGTGCTGTAATAATCACTTCCTAACAATGTTCACATCAATTCTATCTAAGGCAAACTAAAAAGGGGGGTCTGGTGGCATCACTCTCCCATTTGGGCAACTGGATTTGCTAGCGAACCCACCTATAGGCTCGAGGCCAGTGGAGACATGGGAGTGCTGCAGAGGTTGTGTTCTTAGCCTCCAGGTGGGGAAGGTGTAGCCTCCTGCTACGTCTCCTATGGACTGTGGGATGGCCTGATATTGTGAGTGACCCTGCAATGTCGACTCTCCTGCATGGCTGGCATGTAGCAGGATGAGTGCACAGAGAGCTGGGAGGCGGAAGGGAATGAGCGTGGGAACAAATCACTGCCAGATCATGAATGACAGGCACCCCCTTGCTCCATGGCGCTTCGCCCACCAGTACTCACGTGCATGTTCTCAAGCTACATACTCCACTGCCTGACAAGCTAGCTCACTTGGGGTCTGGATAGGGCGCTCAGAGCAAGCCAATGGACAGAAAGGACATGTGGGGCAGAGAGATCCTGCAGCAACAGAGGCTGCCAGAGTCTTGTAGGCAAGGAAAAACATAACTCATTACAAAAATAAGTGAGGGAGTATCTGCAGGTTTTGTAGCTTTTAACCCTCCACTCACTGGATTCTCACTGCTCGCTACAACATTTACAACTCTACAAATTGGCACATGGGAAAGCCACAGATCTACTACTATTATTCAGCTCACATCCACAATTAGGCAGTCTTCTATTAAGCATGCTCGATCACCAGAACAGTCTTCAAACTTGACTCCTCCTACCACCCAACTATCTGGTCCTCTTGCTACATCCTCTGCACTCAGATCTATGCACTGGAACAGGAATCAAAACGAGCCTTGCCAGGGAGGTTTGGTGGGTCATGTGGATGTGAATTGAATACTACTAATAGCACTATGTTTACAGGTATGTAACCTCTATTTCTAACTACCTAGATACAGGTCACTATCCACACTTGGGAAGACTCCTAAGCCCTCAAGGCAAAAAGAGACTGGAGGACTGCAAACCCATCTGCAGCATTGTGACGGCTGAGAACGTTGATGCTGTAATGGGATATGAATGTGTGCACATTCAGCTAAGTAGCAGCCCCACATATCTCAGAAATGGGAATGTACCTGGCAACAGCAACAGAGGCAGCAGTATATCTGGCGGAGTGAGCCTTCAACTCCATGGGCCGCTTCTCCCAACCAACCTATAACACAGAGCCAAGCAACTGGTTATCCATCAGACAACTGTCTGCTTCGGCTGCTTGGTTTGCTTAGGGTGGCTTCCGGAATGTGACAAACAGCCGGCAGGCTTCACTGCAAAATTCTGCCATATACCGACAGAAGAGCAGTGCCCTGCAAAATGTTCAGCATGGGGAGGTTCACAGCCCTCTGAAGTGTGAGGCTTCAGAAGAAACTCACACAAGTGGCTGATTAAAGTGACACTCAGAGACTGGAAATTCACATGGGCGTGTAGGGACAGCCTTGTCCTTGTATAAGACCAGATACACAGACTCCACTGGGAGTGCCTGGAGCTTAATCACTATCTTGCCGAGGTGATGGTGACAAAAACTATGTCTTCCATGACAAATGTGAGAGATCACATTTATCCATAGGTTTGACTGATTTCCCATCAGCTGTGACAGCACCAGCAGTAAATCCCATGGCAGAAGAGGGTCACGCACTGGAAGGGATAGGTGATCCAGCCCCTACAGAAGAGACTGTGTACTTTATTTTGTGCTGCCATCTGCAAACCCTGCCTTAGCACAGCACATCAAAATGACGGCCAGATACACCCTAACAGATGTAGTTGCAATCTTACCTTGTACAGGTAAGAGAAAGGCAAGGCACATTTATATGTTAGGCACCTATCTCACAGTTTGGGCACCATACAAAGTTCCTAAAGAACATACAAATTAAATTAGCAAGGCAAATCACACAAATATAATAAATATCATTTTAAAACAATAATTTAAGGAACTAGAAGTAGTCAAGGATGACGATACGTGCGGGAAACCTCAACCCATGCTCCTTGCACCAATACAAAACTTACACTTGCAGGTGTCGTCTTGCAAGTCAACTCCTTCCGAGATGCCTTCAACACTTGAAGGACATCTTCGGAAAGCCCAAGTGCCTAAAACTCAGGAATCAGGTAGGCAGGTGCAAGGCTGCAGGTGCAGATGCCTGACTGTCCCCTCAGAATGTCAGCAGGTCTGGTCAGAGTTGAAGCAGCCACTGAGGTCTACTCCTTAGAATGAGAAGATCCTGGTACCAGAACTGGTACGGCCAGTCCACTGGGACCAGGAACATGGAAGCCTGGCACTTTGCACTTGAGAACCACACTGTGAACCAAAGGAAGTGGAGAAAATGCATACAAGAGGCTCTGAGCCCAGGACCAAGAGGCTGTGGTCCCTGACAGAGTGCCCTGCTTTGGGAGACATGCACAAACAGTCTCAGCTTCCTGCTCTCCCAAGAAGCAAACAGATCCTCTGATGGTGTTCCCCACAATGTGAACACTGGAACAGCACTCTGGTGCAGGGACCATTCATGCAACATCTCCCACGCATGTGAGCATTCCCCAACTGGCAGTTCACTCCCGCAACATGGACTGCCACCAAGTCCATCTGCAAAGGAACAAGCCAAGACTACGTCCGAGCACTTCTAACACAGGGGAAGGGGTGTAAGTGTGCCACCCTGTTTGTTCAGGTAGAATATGGTTGTCGATTATCAGTCTTGATCTGGATGACCCAACCTCAAACCAGCAATGCAAACTCCACTAACGCCAGGTGAACGGTGCAGAGTTCTAAAGGCTGATGTGAAGCCAACTCACCAGCAACCCGGCCACCTGCTATGCAATCTCACAGATGTGCACTCCAACCCACCAGTGACAAATGCGCCATCAAGGTGAGCGAGGAATCTGCCTGTACAAATGGAATGCCCTCAGGCAGGCTGAGGGAACAGCCACAAACTGATATCATACAGCACAGGTTGGGTCACCAGAACCAGGCGGTTCAGGACTGCATGCAACTGAGGCCACTAATACCAGAGTTTCCACAGAATGGGATGCATGTGCCACCAGGGCCAGTGCACCACGTGGCAGAAACCATGAAACTGAAAAGCTGGAGGAAATACGGGCCAGGCACAATTGTCCAACCTGAAATGATTGGGCAAAGGAGGAGAAATCCTCCTCCTGTCCAGTGGAAGATGAGCTTTGGCTTGGAAGGAATCCAACTCTGCTCCAGTGAAGAGAATCACCTGCTTTGTGCTGAACTTGGACTTGGCCAGATCAACCATCAGATGCAGTTCCCAGAACTTCCACATCTCCCGTGATGAATCAGTTGTTGAGGCATGGAAATACCTTGATGCACCTAAGCCTGTGGAAGGCTGCCACGAACGACAGGCACTTGATGAACACGCTGTGTCAATGACAAACAGAAGGGCATGGCTCTGAACTGATACAGGTGGACCCATCCACTCTAAAAATAGAGGGACTGTTGGTGAGACAGACAAACTGGAAATGTGGGAGTACCCATCCTGGAGATCCAGAGAGCAGAACCAAGCCCCGGCTCAAGGGTGGAATGATCTGCTACAGAGTCAACATGCAGAACTTCTGACTGTGAATTAACCTGTTTAGTACTGCACACTAAGACTAGGAGTCAGCCCAGTCTTACTGATACCAAAAGTACCAAGATATGAACCCCTGAGACTGGGTGTCTGAGACAGGCTCAATTGTGTGCTGCTCGAGGGATGGGTGATCTCATTCTGCAGCTTGACAACACAGTCTGATAACACCAAGTCCTCCAAAAGTGCTCAGGACTGACAAGGGGTAAATTCTGAACTCCAGAGACAATCCTGATCCCACTACTTGTAAAACTGACTAGTCTGAGGTAACAGCAGACCACTGTGGTAGGAACTGAGAGAGCTAGCTCCTGACTGGGAGCTGCAGCAGGATTCGAGACAGCAAGGGGTGGTGTCCTCGACCCATCACTTCCTAACCTTGGAAGTGAGCCAGGAGGACTAGCATCCAGAGAAAAGTACAGTTATGTAAGAACTTACCGTAATAGTAGATCTTAGAGAGAGAGGCTCTTGCAGTAGATACCAACCATTAGGACTAGAGCCGTGAGGCACTAGGACCACACGGAAAACTTTAGCTAAGAGTAGCTGATGGGGGATTGCTCATTCGGTGTCACGTGACAGACATCAGCGTGACACTATAGTGGGCAGTCCCACGCCCGCCCTCCAGTTCTCCCACCAAGAGACCTAAGAAGGTGCGACAGGAGAAAGGTGGGCTCCCTAGAGCCAAAAGAAGGCTAGAAAAGTAGCTGCAGAAGCAGGGTTAAGGTGGGAGGAAAGGTGCCTACTGCAAGAGCCTCTCGATGATCTGCTGTTACGGTAAGTTCTACGTAACTGTACTATCTTACTTCAAGAAGCCTCCTGCAGTGGTACTAATTATTAGGACTGAGTCCCAAGCAGTGAAATTCAGACAAAGGCTGAAGCATTTGTGTGTGTGGGGGAGGCTTTGCAGTTGGTAATAAGTTAAGCCTGGAGGCCCTGAAGGACAGTTAGTCCGAAGCCTGCCCTTCGCCTAGAGGCAATGTCCAGACTGTAGTGTTTGGTAAAGGTGTGGACAGAGCTCCAAGTGGCTGCCACTGAAATGTCCGTGGCAGAAACATTCCCTGAAACAAGCAGTAGATGCAGCCATGCCTCTGGCTAAATGCCCTTGACTTCCCCCAGAAAGGGCTTGTTATACTTCTGATAACAAAATAAAATGCAATTTGCTAACCATTCAGATAAGCATTGTTTGGAAACTGCCACCCCTCTCTTTTGAGTGCAAAAGCCAACTGCTCTGTTTTACAGACTTACTTCATCCGTTCAGTATAATAACGCAAGTTCTTGCACATCGAGGGGTGCAGAATGGCTTCCCTTGATTAGAATGCTCAGAGTAATACACTGGCAAGTGCATGGTTTGATCTAAAGTAAATTCAGAGACCAATTTAGGTAGAAACTTAGATTTGTATGCAGAGCCACCCAGTCTCTGTGGAAAATCAAATAAGGCTCCCCACACATCAGGGCCTGAAGCTCAGAAATCCTTCAACACAAAGCAATGGCAACTAAAAGAGCGCTTTCCAGGAAAAAGTAGTGCACGTAACTTGCAGCCGGTTCAAATGGAAGCAAAGTGAGTTTCTCAAGGATAAAGTTCAAACCCATGGAGGTACGGGTTCTGGACTGGGGTTTCAGATGGAGAATTCCTTTCAGAAAGGTTTTGGAAACCTCTAACTGCCTAAAGTTTTGCCATCCAACGGATGTGGTAGGTAGAAATGGCAGATAAGTGGATCCTCAACGAAGAATAGCTAAGGCCAAGGTCAGAGAGATGCAGCAGGTATTCCATGACCTGTTGGACAGGACAAGAGAAAGGGTATCATCCCTTGTTGGTTGCCCAAATGGAGAACCTCTTACATTTCACAGCGTATGTGGTTCTTGTGGATGGCTTTCAGGCCTCCTCAAGGACTTAAGCCACTCTGGAAGAGACCCCAAAGTGTGCAATAGCTACATCAGCGGGTCCACGTTGGCAGAGGACTTGAGGCCTGGATGGGCCAGCTTGCCCTGGTCCTCAGTTAGCAGATTCTGGCAGAGGGTCAGGTGAACCGGAGGTTCCACCTCAACTGCTGAAGCAGAGGAAACTACACCTGGTGAGGCCAATAAGGACCTATGAGATCATGCGGGCCCTCCTTGCTGTAGTTTCAGTAGCACCTTCTGCAACAGTGGACAGGAGGGAAGGCGACAAGAAGCTCCCTGTCCAGCTGACAGAGACAAAGGCGACAGAAAAACTCCACGCCCGGGAATCAACGAGCAGAAACTGGGTAGTTATGTATTGCATGGGAGGTGAACAGATTGAGATCTGGGTGACCCCATTGATCAAGATGTCTTTAACTCACTGCCTACACAGGAGCTCTGCAGTTGCACCCTTGTCTCCTGTATACTGTTAATAGTAAATCCTGGGCCTTTCTAAGCAAAATCAAGCTATAGTCAGATGCCACAAACAAATCCTAATAGCTCAAGAACCGTAGTGCTAGACAAAGTATGAGTGGCAAAGTTATTCAGCATAAAATTACCTTTCTAGTGGTGGTAAGCAAAGAATAATATGTACATTTTTTTTTCTATGCTGGTTGAAACAGCAAAACAATTTTTTTCACTAAAACAGGCAACATAAGCCATACACACCATACCATAAACAACAACGAATAACTCCTAAAGTATACATGATATACACAGAATATCAGTGGCAAAGTTGTTCAGCACAAACTTACCTTTCCAAAGGTGCTATGCAGTCAAATATATATTATATTCTGTTGCGTTATATATTAAAATATATAAGTGACTTCTCCAGACGCGTTACCAGGGCACAAAGGAAGGTCAGTAGCTGACTTGGGTAGGCCCTCAGGACACACCAGTGTATTTTACGGACGCCTGCAGGCATCGGGCTAAGAGACAATGAGTTAATTACTGATTGCCTCAGTTCCCACTGGGTGCCCTTGCCTGAGTGTGGCTCTGGGTCTCCACCAGGACATTTGAACGCCTAGGACATGCACCACCGTAGCTGCAGGTCAGTGCTGTATCACCCAATGCCACAAGCACAATGCTTCCCTGCACAGTGGATATGACTGCGTGCCTCCCAGTTTGTTCAGGTACCAGACCACGCACATGTTGACCGTCTACCAGTAGGGCCCAGGGGCAGCAGCTGCTGAAAAGCCTGAAGGACATATAGTACAGCCCACATCTTCTGCACACTGATGTGCAGAGATAGTGCCTGCTGAGACCAGGATCCCTGTGTCCTGTGGTCACCCAGATGGGTGCCCCAGCCCTGACCAGAAGCATCCGCTGTCAGGGTCTGAGCTGGTGGAGCGCCTGAAAAGGAACACCCCTAGTGAGACTGGACAGATCCTGACACCACAGAAGGTCCCAACACATGGGGCTGGACACCAGAATCCTGTGATCCAGGTTGTCTGATTTCTGGTGTGCACCCAAAGGATCCACTGCGTAATCCACATGTGACGCCAGCCAGGGGACAGTGGGAATAGTCTCTGCCATCAGGCCCAGAAGGCGAAGACCGAACGGGCCGTGATCCATTGGCTGCTGCCATTTCGATAGCTCTGCTAACGCAAGGTTTCCGCCTGGTCCAAAGAGAGAAAGCTTGACCCTGAGCAGTATCCAGCACCTCCCAATAAACTGAGGTTTTGCAAAGGAACAAGGTGGAATTTGGGGGTAATTCACCGTGATCCATACTTGCCTGAATAGATTCAGGGTAGTAGTCAGGAAGCCACTCAGGCTGTCCCCGACAGTGCTGACAGGAACCAGTCATCGAGGTACGAGAACACATATATTCCCAGGCGGTGTAAAGCTGCTGCCACCACCGCTAGGCACTTGGTAAACACTCTGGGTGCTGAGGAAAGGCCAGGGGAGCGCTTTGAACCAAGTGTTCTGCTGGAAGATAAAGCATAGGAAAAGGCAGTGGGAGGGAAAAATTGGATATGCAGGTATGCATCCTGCATATCCAGAGCACAAAGTCAATGACCCTGGTGCAGAACAGGCAGCAGACCAGGCAGGGTCAGCATGCAAATCCTCTTGTACTCTACATACAGGTTTACTGTGCTGAGGTCCAGGATCGGACAGAGGTCCACTTTCTGGCTCTGAGGAACGGGCTCTATAGCTGATTTTGTCAAAAGAGCCTGATCTCTTCCCTTATGAGAGGAATGTGGCCTACTGGTAGTGAGAGAGACCTGGAGGATTTCTTGAGGCCCTCTGTGAATTTGATGGTGTGGCTTTGAGCGATGGGCCGAAGGACCCACGTGACTGAAGTGATCGCCTTCCACCCGGTCAGGTGGTTGGCGAATCTACCCCTACTGGTTCCTCCGAGCTGGTGGCAGAGGCAGGGGTCCTGCCACAAGTCAGGAGGCGGAGGAGGTGTGGAGAGCGCCACCCCACCAGCCCTTTGGGACTTGGCTGGAGGGTGGCTCCACGACGGAGCCTGACATTTGTTCTGATGTCGGGCTGCCTGTTGCCTATTCTGGTGCCATTGCTGGTGACAAAATGGCTGTTTTGGCTTTGTTAGAGCAATATATAGACTGGACAGAGCGTACTGCCTTGCCACTGCCTGGATCTCAGTGATTATGTCCTTGGCGTCACCTCCGAAAAGGACTGGTCCTCTGAAAGGGCATCCTGGATGGTCAACTGGACGTCTTAGGCCAATCTGGATACCCGCTGCTAGCAGTACTGATGCATACCAATAATCGTGGCAGTACTCCTGGCAGAGGCGCTCATCGCATCATATGTCACTCTGAGGGAATGACGGCAGGCCACTGTCCTGACAGTCTGGGAAATTTTGGTCTTAGCCTCAGAATTGGGCAAAGCCTCAATTCGACTTCAACTGTCCCAGGATAGATTTCTGCTGTACAATCACGGTGGCAGGTAGTTCAACGCCTGAGGGCCAGAGTGGAGAAGGAGCAAACCTTGCATCCAAACTGGTCTATTTGCCATGACTCCTTGTCTAGAGGAGAGGTGCTCATGCATTTAGGTTTAGGCGTGCGGTCATGAGCGCATTAATGACCACCTAATCCATTTTAGGGTGAGAGCTAAGGTGGTCTTTACGCCGGGGCTTGATACAGTCTATTGGCCTTCTTGGCAACTAAGGCCACTGATGAAGGTTGTTGTCAGACCATGAAGGCCAGGTCCCCATGTGGTCCCATCCACGGAGGAATGAGCAGAGGGGACAATTCTGGCATATCCAGGTGTTTCACCAGCCTCTTGTGTTGGGGATCCTGATCATCTGATTTCCACCGTTGCCACCTGTATCTTCTGGAGGATCTCTGTAAAGGGGTCCTCCAGAGGGATTTTGGAGGTCTTTGGGTTTGAATCCTCCGGAGAGGGGTCTGAAATCCCGAGGCAGAGGAGCCAGTGGAGTCTGAGTCAGATTCCAACACTGGGCTCTGTCCAGAGACAGAGCCCATGGAAGAGGAAGTTCCTTATGTGAGACTGCAAGGCCTCTGCTGATATCAAGAAAGGATCTCAGAGAGGGATCCAAGCGGGCTGGCGTGGAAACCACGGCCAACTGCCGCCGGCCCAGTTCCAAGACCAACTGTGTCTTGGTTACTAACCACCAAGACTGTAATGCCTACCTAAAATCCACCTGAGGCTGGGGGGCTGACAGATGGGCGGTAGACTTGGAAGGTAAGCCCTGGCGATCGTATAGCCCAGCGCAGGTAATGGTAGCCCAGCATCCTGTAGAACGAATAACCTGGCGCCGGATACCCCCTGTGGGGGCACCCTGATGGCATATACTCTGGCGAAGGGTAGTGAGACACAGGGAAGCTGGCATCAGAAGGTCCGCAAAGGACCCGATGACAGAAACTCTGACAGTGGGTAACTCGGCGAGGACCCAATGGAGGAGCCGGGGCCCTGGACGGCGGTAGCCAGGCACTGGCCCCAGAGGGGTCTAAAGGACCCGGACGGGTAGAAGGGCCTAGTAACGCCAGGTCTGGTGCTGGAACGCCCAGAGGAGGCTCCAGCATCTACCCTGCGGGGCCAAAGTTCCTCACTGGAGTCTGGGGCAGGAGGTTGGCCCACACGAGGGAGCCTGTGGTGCAGGGAGACACCGCCTCCCAAGGAGGTCCAGCATCAGGCTGCTCCAGCCCAGCACCAGGGTTATGTCGGGCAGTTGCTCCTCTGACTCTGGCTCAGAGGTGCAGAAGAGCTGAAGTCACCACCAGGGAGGTGGCGAGGGAGGATCCTGAGAGGGAGAACCTCTGGGAGGGTTGTGGCCAGAGCAGCAGCATGTACTGATCCAGAGAATCGGTGTCAGGCCTATTATCAGGGCCCGATGGAAGCACAGTGGCTGGGCAGATGCCAGAGGAGCTGGTGAGCGACTTATCAGCCAGGGCGGGCATCTGTCAGAGGGACTGATTATGGACTTATTGGCCGCACTACCACACTTAGGCCATGGGGTTTTGAGGGCCTAATGGTGGCAGAGCTCTCCGACAGATCGGAGGCGCCTCCTGAACTGTGACCAACCCAGGCAGGGGACCATGGGCCGCCCCGTAAGGGGGGGCAGGCTTGGTCGAAGGAGCCGTACCTGCGCCAGTGGGAGACCGCAGGCGGAAGGAGACCACTGCGGTCCTGGTGCTTCTCCTGTCCTTCTCCTTCTTCTTATGGGAGTCCAAAGAACCCCCCAGAGAGGAGGACGAACCCCAGAGTTTCTGCAGCTCCTTCTTCATGGAAGCCATCCTTAATTTAAGAACGGGCTTCCAGGGCCTGTTGGGGCATTTCTGTGTGGCCTGGTTGAAATTCTGGCAGGCCTCATATTCCTCTGTCTTGTGCTCTGGTCCTAGGCAGAAGAGGCAGAGGAATGGCCATCCTTGTGAGGGAGCTGAGGAATGGTATTTGATGTATACGACTGGGCGCCAGAGAAGACATGCATGCGAAAAGTAATACTTTTCAAAGATTTACAAAAGGAAATAGAAGCGATGAAATACTCAACAGAAAATGGCAGCAGACTGAAGCAGCTTCTCCGTAGGGTCCAATGTGCGAGGTCGACAGCGGAAAGAACTGGATGGCTGGCATGGAGACCGCCACTCATATAGTGTCACAATGATGTCCATCACGGACGCCTGGTGGGTGATCTCCCACCAGATACTGCTAACGCTTTTTGTGTGGTCCTAGTGCCTGACGGCTCTAATTCTAATGGTTAGTACCTACTGCAAGAACCCCTCTCAAGTAGGATCTGCTGTTACCACCTCCATGATGACTCTGTCCTCCTAACTTGTTGAGAAGTTTGGCTATGGTACTGCCAAAACTGCTGCCTCTGCTACTGCTGCTGTTGTTGGACGTGGTGCTCCAAAAGGAGCAAGTGAAACTACCTGCATCTCTGCAGTCTCGACTTGGACTTCTCAAAACGCATGAGATGAGCCATGACCCCGGCCAAAAAGATCTATGTCTGTAAAAGGCAGGTCTGCCGTCCCCACTGGATCTCATAAGGAAAGGCAAAATCTACAGCCAGGCATGCCTGTGCATACTCTGCCACAGTCACTGCTCATGCCAACACATCAGCAGAGCCCAGTGCCACCTACAACTGCTGTTTGGCCCAGGAAAGCCCCAGATCATGGATCTCCGCAGTTCTGGCTGGATCTCCTCAGGAAGCAGTTCTACCAAGTCAAGAGTCTCTCAGAGTGCTCATGGCTAAACCATACCATCAAAGCTTCACAGCTGGCCTAACAGGTGCCAAGGGTCACAGACATGTCCACCTTTTAGCCAAGAAGTCCTGTTTCTTCGACCAGCTTGTCCAACTTGCCCTGAACCTCTGCCTTGCAGAACACTGTATCTGCCACTAACCCTTCTGGTCATGAATGTTCAGATAATTTGAACCGCCGACATACTTGTGGTCCATACGGTGCGGCTGGGGTCTGTAAAGATGCTGAGTGCTGCCCTACCCTGAGAACCTGGCCCAGAACAGCCGGGCAAAAGAAAGACTACTCCTGGTGAGGAATCCCACTCACTGGATAGGTCTTCTTGGACCTCCTCAACGGAGTGCCCAGAGCCATGGACATCTGATCAATGAAGGCCAAGAACGAGACCTGCTCCATAGACAGGGACCAGTCCGATGGCTGACTACCTTCTGTCTGCACAGGGTTGAAGGAATGGACAACACATCTGAATCTGATCCTGAATGGCAAGAGAAAACACTGTGGACCTATGATTTTTTTTGTCCAGTCCAGCATATTCTGTGTTCCTTGTTTTCACTACTTTATCATTCCAAGGTAAGAATCACTATTACTGTACCTGTTTGCTACAAGCTTGAAGAATCTGTATGAGGAATTTGCCCAACCCTCTTCTCCGTACTTTGTTCTCCAGCTGAACTTCATAGCTGCGATGGGGGAAGAGGGATAAATGTTTTATTCCTCAGTGCACTGAACCCATCTTACCAATCATCATCCCTGTCACTGAACGAGTTCCTCTCCGCTTATAACTGCAACACAAAACGCTTTTAAACGGCGCCTATCAAAAATCGCAATGTTTCACTGTGCTCGCACTCCTGCTGTGACTGCACCGCTGTGGCTGCTTATATATCACAGCCCATACTTCACCTCTCCTGAGCTGTTCCATGGTTTCTGCAGCATTTCCGCCAAGACTTGCCGGAGACCTCCCTTCAATTTAGACTTCTTACCCAAGTTTAGCTAAATCTATTTTCAGATGCTAAAAAGAATGCTGGACCTGAACTAGTGAAACTAGCTCCTTTCCTCATACAGGGCTATAAAGTACTTTAAAGCGCTCCAAAGTGGAACCATGAGAGTGGGCATGCTCTATGCATATTTATCTCAGTATACATAAGGCATGTGTAGTATTACTGCTCCACTTCGGAACACTTTTAAAGCACTTTCAACCCCTGCATCAGAAAAGGAGCTAGTTTCCAGAGTTCAGTGTTCTTTCTACTATGTGAAAATTTATTTAGCTGAACCTGGCACAATATTGCAGGTATGAGCATCCAGGGAAGTGCTACAAGTGAGAGCAACAGGGGATCACGGAGGGTCTCGCGAGACTCTCCAGGATCAATGTGAACAGTGTGTTGCAATTACATGCCAACATACAACAGGAAACTGCAATGCAACGCGTACCTAGGAAAAGTACAGTTACGTAAGAACTTTACCGCAACAGCAGATCTTCTAAAATGAGCTCTTTGCAGCAGGCTATTACAATCAGGACTACACCGCAGGCACTAGGACCCTCTGGTGAAACCTCTGCCAGCAATACACAGTAGGGACCTCTGACGCCAGCCCCCCGACCCGACGCCGGTCAGGTACAAGAGGGGGCGGATCCAGCTCCACCTCAGTTCTCCGCCAAGACCCAGCAGAAGGCCTGACAAGAGGAGGAGACGAAGCCTACCATGAAGAGAGTTGGAGAAAAAACGAAAATGGATCTGCAGACACCCCGAGGGGAAGGCGGGTGGCACTGCTGCAAGAGCTCCTCTCTCAAAGATCTACCACGGTAAGTTCTCACGTAACTGTACTATCTTACTCGAGTGGGAGCCTTGCAGCAGGCTATTACAACTGTGGACTGAGTCCCAAGCAGTCCCACAACAAGGAGGTAGACGTACCCGGAGGTGGAATATGCTGACCCAGAGGCCTCAGGACAAAACCCTTGTAAACGGTTAGGCCAAAGTCAGCCTCGTGTCTGGAGACGATATCCAAGCTGTAATGTTTGATAAAGGTATGCACCGAGTTCCAGGTTGCAGCCAGAAATGTCCTGTATGGCTGACAGTCCACAGGGCGGCGAAAGAAGCTGACACACTCCTCTGGTTGAGTGACCCCAACCGGCCCGGCAGGGGTTTATTGTGATGCTCGAGCAAAACGAGACACAGCGAACTATCCATTTACAGACACCAGTTGACCTAAGCAATGTGGTGCAAATGCCACAAAGAAGTGCTCGATTTACGGTGCTGAACCGTCCTTTGAGGTAATACTCAGAGTCCTGTGGATATCAATGTGTGGAGGAGAGCCTCTCTATTGGAAGGAAGGAAAATAAACAGGAAGATCAACTGACTGGTTGAGGGTCAATTCTGAGACCATTTTCGGAAGAAACTTAGGATTTGTTCTGAAGGAAACCCTTTCCTGTGGAAAACCAAATAAGGCTCTTACACATCAGAGCCTGAAGCTCGAAACCCTTCGAGCTGAAGTAACAGCAACCAAAAAGCAAACCTTCCAAGAAGGTAGCATGAGCTCACAATCCGCTGCTGGCTCAAAAGGAGGGAGAGTGAGTTTCTCCAACACAAAAAGGAGGTCCCAGGGTGGGACAGGGTCCCTAATGGGAGGTCTCATATGTAGAATTCCCCAAGAAAGATGCGGCCACATCCATTGTGCTAATGCCTCTCTCCCACGAGAGCATGATAGGCGGAGATTGCCCACATGTGCAACTTGATAGAGGAGTAACTCAGACCCTTATCGCATAAGGAGAGGAGATACTGTAAAGCTGAGTTCACAGGGCAGGTGACGGATCCAAACGCTGCGGAATGCCCAAAGACAGAAACGCTCCACTTCATAGCTGAGGGTGGAGGAGTAGAGGGCTTTCTTGCTGACACTAAGACCGCCGCCACTTCCGGGAACCCCATATCTATGTTGAGCTACGCCTGAAGGAGCCAAGCATGTAGGTGTAAGGGATCAAAGATCCGGATGGACCAGCGACCCTTGGTCCTGGGACAGTAACTGCGAGCATATGGGCAGCGGAATTGGAGGTTCCGTGGACAACCGCTGCAGTAGTGGGAACCAAATCTGCAGAGGCCATTTGGGGCCACTAGGATCATCCGGCCCCTTCTGCCTGTAACTTAAGCAGTACTCTCTGAATGAGAGGGAAGGTGGAAAGGCATAGAGAAACCTCCCTGCCCAGCAAAGGGATAACGCTGCCTGGCCAAAAACTCCAGGCACGTGCTCTCGCGAGCAGAATGTTGGCACTTTGCGCTGTGTGGTGACGAAAGAGGTCCAGCTCCGAAGATCCCACCTGTGCAAGAGCTGGTCCGCCACGGACTGTAGCAGCTCCCACTCATGCACTCTGAACGCGACCTGCCGAGGCTGTCGGCCAGATCGCTTAGGACGCCTGAACGTGCATCGCAGACAGCATGATGCCCCGCCTCCAGCACCCAGTACCAGACTTTCATCGCCTCCTGCAAAGAGGATACAAATGAGTGCCTCCTTGTTTGTTGATGTCTGAACTAGAAGAGAGCCTGGCACCAGATCCTCTCGAAAGCCTGGAGGGCAGAGGACCGCCGCATTTCCAGTACATTGATGTGGAGGGACTGCTCCTCAGGTGACCAAACCCCCTGCGCTCGATGTGCACCAAGTGCGCCTCCACCCCAGGTCCGATGCATCTGTTGTCAGAGTCTGACCTGGTGGCTCCGGACGAAAGCTGACCCTTTCTCCAGATTGTTGGGGTCCATCCACCAAAGCAGAGTTCTCCGACTGGCTCAGAGATCTTGACCGAGGAGTCTAGATCATCGTAGCTTTGGTCCCACTGCACGCTGAGCATCCACTGCGGACTCTCATGTGGAGGCGGGCCAAAGGAGTGACAGGAATGGTCACGCCATGTGCCCCAGTAAACTGAGGAAGTTCCGAGCTGGAACTCGAGGAGCTATGGAGATCCGCTCTGCCATCTCTCACGAGCGAACTCCCCTGTCCTGTGGGAGGAAAGCCATGCCCTGGACGGAATCCAGGATCGCCTCCTATGAAGGCGAGCTTTGGCTGGGCTCTGGGGATGATTTTCAAGTTCAGGGTGATCCCCAGCTCGGAACAGAGTATAAGTGTTCTGAGAGCTCAAGGAGGCCTACTCTTGACAGGGCCATAAGTAGCTAATCGTCCAAGGTAGGGGAACACATAGTGTCCCATCCGCCTTAGAGCCGCAGCCACCACTGCTAGGCATTTGGTGAAGACATGAGCGGAAGAGAGGCCAAACGGAAGCACTGAACTGAAAATGCTCCCTTGAAGTGGAACTTCAGAAACTTCCTGTGGGGAGGATAGACTGACATGCATATATGCATCCTGCATGTCGAGAGAACATAGCCAGTCCCCTTCTTGCAGCAAGGAAGGAGTCCTTGAAGAGTCACCATCCCAACCTTTGTACTGATAAAGAGGACTGAGATCCAGAATGGGACGAAGGTCCTGAGTCTTTTGGGACCAAAAGAAGTGGGAATAGAACCCTGTCCTTGCTGCTGCAAGGGACCCTCTCTATTGCTCTCTTCTGCAGGAGGGTCTGTATCTCCTTCTATTAGTGGGATGTGAGAAGGAGGATAACGGAGAGCTTTGGAGGAGTATGCGGAGGAAACTCTGTGAACTCTAGCATGTGCCCTCTCCAGATAATATCCAAGAGCCACTGGTCTGCGGTAATAGACTTCCACCCTTCAAATGAAGGGAGAAGCGCCTCAACCGCTCCCCTGGGTCTTCCCGAGGAAGGGGGGCGGAAGGGAGTCATTGGGTAGAGCCGGGAGTGGGGAGAGAGGCCTGGAGGACTTGGGCCCACGGGCAGGAGGTCCACCAGAATGCTGGTTCCCGGATCTCCTCGCGGAAGCCTCCTCTCTGCCCCCTGTTGGTTGCCATGGGCTGGACCTTGACTGCCTGAGGACTTACGAAGGGCCGCTTATTTATGCTGTCGTCGCTGGTCACCACGGCACATCTGGCGGACCTACCAGATCGACTTGCCCGACTCTTGGAGGCGGAGATCAAAGCTCCATCTCCTGCCCAAACAGCACAGTACCCTGGAAGGGTAGATCCTTGTGAAAGCCCGAGACTCTCAACCAGGCATGGCGCCGAGGCACACTCCGAAGCGGCTGCCCTGGCTGCTGCGGTCTCGCAGTGTCACACGAGGCCCTCAGTACATGGGAGCTCACGCCTGAGCCCGACTGGAGGAGGGCCAGGAGCTCTGCCTTTGGTCAGAATCTGGCATGGTCTTTGCCAGCTCCAGTCCCCTTCCCACAATGCATTCTGGTACTGTACCATATGCTAGGGAAATTGAGGGAGCGGATGGAACAGGCGGAGGCTGCATATACTTTCTTGCCCACCTGGTCCAGGTAGCGGACTCCGGTCGGGAGGCTGGGAGCTGAGGTGCTTCGCTGCCAAGACTTGTCATGGGCAGTCGTGATCACTGAAGAATCGGCCTGAGGGTGTTCCGCTAGAAAGGGTTCCGCCTGGGGCCTTATACAGCCTATCAGACTTTCTAGGAACTGCGGGATTGAGGCCGGATGCATCCAGGTGGTTCTGGTAAGGTCCTAGAATGTATCTACCAAAGGAGGGATAACCAGAGGCTTTGGCCCTTTGCCTCAGGTACTTGGCCAACCTCCGGCGTTTGGATCCAGGTCCTCCGTGTCCCACCTGCTGAGGTCTGGATATGCCTCATGACGCCCATAAAAGTAGGATCGTCCGAGGCGAGCGAGGCTGGTCCTTCTCCCGGGAGCGCTTGTGGCTGAGAGAGGACAAGAGGTCAACAATGAAGTGGAGGATCGATCTATCCAACTTGGAATAGTCTAACCCCGTCCCATGACCATGCTTCGCTGGCATCGGTAGTAGGATCGCGTCGGTCCGAAGACCGACCGGTCCCTGGACCAGCAATGGAGAAGACCGACGTCGGGTCAGAGGACCGACATCGGGAGCGATCTCACCTGGAGGAGAAGGCTCCTGAGCGTGACCCAGACCCACGCCGTCACCAGAATCCCTGAGCGATCGCCGTGGTCCTCAGACCCGGTGCGGAACGAGCCCTGGAGGGAGGTGAAGGCTGGCGCCTGGTGACTTCCGCGTGGAAGACTCACCTCCCGCTGTGGTTCTCCGCAGGGTCCGGTACCAGTGTCTGGGCCAGCAACTGGGAGGACCACTTGTGGACCTGCCCCGCCAAAAGGAGAAAAGATCCTTGAGCTCATCCTTAGTGAAAATTTCAGCCGCCGTTTCGGGAAGGAAGTCTCCGGAATGTCGGGCGAGAGAGCTCTCCTGAGGGCCCAGGGGGAGAAGGACTTGGCATCGGGACGCCGGTACTTCCACGACCACTCCCGCGCCCTTCGCCTCGTGTCGGGTGTAGGGACCACCGACGGAGGACGCCTTGGGCACCAGAGAGTCCTTTGGCGCGCCGGTGTTTTAGCAGGTGGGGCCAAAGCAGGCACTTCTTAAGGACTTAGTGATGACCCTTACGGAGTCACCTTTGGCTTGGCCGGCTTCTCCTCGACGGGCCAGCCTTAGCATGGGGAGTCTTCGAGGATCTCCAGAACCCGAGGGACGGGCCTTTTGGGAGATGACCGCAAATACGAGCCGACTGAGACCGGAATCAGTGACGGAACCGACTACGGTCCTTGCTGTGGTGCTTCTTCTCCTTCCTCTTCTCCGAGGAGTGCAGATCCATCTTCTGCTCCAGCAGGTAGGCCTTAAGGGCCTTCAGGTGGCGGATGCGGTCCGCTGGTAAAGGCCTGGCAATCCGCGCGAGTTAGGCGTGCGTCGTGGTCCGGCCCAGGGAGAAAACGCACCGCCCGATGGCCGCCCTCAGCTGGGATCTGCTTCCCGCAGTCACACTTATTTAAGTGTTCTGAGATGCCGACGCCCAAGAAGACATCGAACCCGCCGGTAAAAGAACGCTGACGCCGGTACTAGGTAGCGCGGAAAGAGCGAGAAACAACGCTCAAAGCGGGAAAAGGAAGCAATCGACGGCAGCGGACTGATGTCGGTACCTGAAAACGGTAAACTCGCCGAAAAGAGAGGAAAATCTTGATTGTAGAGTCAATCTTTAGCTGTAATCACAAGCAGAAGCTGTTTCTTCCGGCTTCACGTGCAGGGCCGTGGCGGGAAAGAACTGAGGTGGAGCTGGGTCCCGCCCCTCTTGTACCCTGACCGGCGTCGGGCGGGCGGCGTTAGGGGCGGTCCCTGCTGTGTATTGCTGGCAGAAGTTTCACCGAGGGTCCTAGTGCCTGTGTGAGTCCTGATTGTAATAGCCTGCTGCAAGAGCTCCCACTAAAAGTAAGATCAGGGAACGCGGATCAACAAGCGTTCATTTAGGATGCAATGTGGCTTCCGACACACAGCAAAGAGGAACGCTCTGATGTGCAGAGCAAGTCATGTAAAAAGGGCTTTTAATCTCCAGCTTATTCAGTTCAAAACCACTCACCCACTTCCACCAGTGTCACTCTTTCAACACTGCCACTTTGTTACTTAACGCTTTGCATTGGGTTCTAAAATCAGGCCACCAAAAACACCATTTGAATTTGAAATTAACTGGTATGGGGAACTTGGTTTGCTTGCTAATACATACCAGTACTTTGGAAAGCTGGACTGCTCTAACATGGACTGTTAACTCTATTACTGCTTGCTGGGGCCACCTGGTCTGCAGGTTTGGGAGCAGAACAGTTGCCTTTGCAGGCCATTTTACAGCAGTTCCTTGCCCCTTCATTACAAACACTGCCCTCACGCACTCAACAACCCTGGTTCTGAATTCAGATTGCAAATTTATGTACTCCTAATAGCTTGTGTGCATACAAAGGTTAGACTAAGGTTTCTTTTACTAGAGTTCTGCAGAATCAGTATCTGAGTGATAGTAATGGAAAATTCAAAAGATTATACAATCAATGAAAAAAACAACGATATAACATCTAACAAGCCTCCTGTTTGGTGCAGCCTAGTAGTTTGAGCGCAGAGCTATGAACCTGTAGACAGGAGGTCTGAATCCCCACACTATCACTTTGTGACATGCAGAAAGTCACAAACTCCCAGTGTTTAAAGATATATATCAAGATAGGCATCTGCACCACATACATCGGTGCCTTACCTCATCAGAATGCTGGCTATTGTATCTGCCCAGAAATATCCAGTAGTGCAGCCGTTATTTCACTCGTAAACTTTTGTATACGGGTTACTGTCACTTCCGGTCTTTAGATCTGCTCCCATCGCTTCATGCTCAGCATAATTATGGCGTGATCCCAGGAAACATGGGGATGAGCTCCATTATAGTCTATAGGGGCTACTTTAAGAACATTTTCTATATCACAGTGACTATTTGGTGATTAATCAAAGGGCACTGGGCGACTAACCAGCCCTTTGTTGAGTCGCCTTGTGCCCTGATTAATCACCAAATAGTCACTGTGATACAGAAAATTTTTCAAAGTAGTCCTCCATAGACAATAATGGAGTTTGTCCCACGCCTACTAGATCATGTCATAATTTGCTGAGCCTGAGAGCTGATTAAGACCAGGCAGTGACAGTAACACAGTACACAAAAGTTTACAAGTAAAATCACGGCCACTACTGGATATTTCTGGGGCACGCATAACATTTATTTTATTTATTTATTCAATTTTGTTAACTGGTAGGCCCACTGGGACCCAAGGATCCTTTTCAGGGGCAACCCAGGGTTAGTTACATACAAGCATAAGACAGTGCATAGAGTAAGCAGAGATCATACTAAAAATACATACATAGGTAGGCAATTTAAGTCAGACAGGACAAGATGCAAAAGGACAAGACAATTTAAGGGTAATTTAGTACAGGGCAGTTATTACAAAGCAACTTAAGAGACACATTTTTGAAGCACTTGAGTGAGGTACAGCCCGCATAGGTAGTTCAGAGCAGTTGAAGTGACCATTGTCACTGCAGCACTCTTGCTCCGCCCCAGGTAATTTTCAGACGCAGTGCACCTGCTACTATTTAACAGGTGACCTCAGAGCCCAGTGCATATGGAGTCCAGTGAACTGGCTGTTTGCAGGGCAGCAGGAGCTTGTTCCATAGCAGGGGTGCAGAGTAGGTGAAGGATCTGCTACCGGCAGTTGTCCTTGCCCTGAGCACCACAAGTAAATATCTGCTGGAGGTCCTGAGCACCTTGCCAGTCCCTTTGGGTTTTAGAGGCAGGCGAGACTCCTGGATGGAGGGTCATACAGTAGTTTGTAAGCATGGCACAGGAGTTGGTACTGGAGCTGATGGTTGAGTGAAGGCCATTTAAGGGAGGCTTGCATATCACAGTGATGCCTTCTGGAGTAGGACTTGGCATGGCAAGCCAGTGATCTTATTCTATAGTGCCTGTATCCTGCTGAACTCCTGTTTTGGCATTGAGTGCAGGATAGGAGCGCATATGCGAGGTTGGGGAGTAGGATACTGTTGGCTATAGTCATCCTTGTTTCGGGATAATTTATGGCTCAGTCTGTATAGAAGCCCCAGTTTCTGATGGGTTGACTTGCTGAGCATATCCACATGAGGCTTTGTGGAGAAATTCTGGTCCAGAACCAGGCCAAGGTAAAGTGGCTACCACCTCAATTCCAGTGCCAGTTAGGAGGTGAGGGCCAGGAGACAGCTTCTGTCTGTGCTAAGTGACCTGGGGCCAAACAACATGGCTTTTGTTCTAGCAGTGTTAAGAGTATCAGATTTCCTGGAGCCACCTTTCTAAAGTTCAGAAGTCATCTTGAAGATGACTAGCCAGGTCAGTTACATTGGAAGCAGTTCTGTAGATCACCACATCATCTGCATATTGGACAATCAGACTGACCCCACAGTTACTACTGAGCTCATTCACAAATAGTGAGATAGTATGGGGCCCCAAGGTGCACCTTGAGGGCACCCCTTCCCTTGATGAAGCACTTCTCAGACCAAGGCCCCCTCCACCTAACCTGCTGGGTGTAGTCGGTCAGGTAATTGGTGAGATAGACCAAGGCACTTCAGCTTAGTAAGAAGCAGACGTGGTCCACCAGGTCGAAAGCCTTGATTAGATCTACAAATACCACCCCAGTGGGTTCACTGTTGTCAAAGGCCCTCAAGGATATGAGGGCAGTATTGGTTCCATGCTTTTGCCGGAATCCGTGTTGAGTACTGGCAAGCAGTTGGTTGGCCTCCAGACAGTCACGGAGCTGAACACAGATTAGTCTCTTGGATTTTAGCTAGAGGGCTCAGGAGGGACATAGGCCTATGATTTTCAACCAGCTCCTTGGGGCCTCCCTTGTGGATAGGTACCACATAAGCTTCTTTCCACTTAGAGAGGACTACTCCTTCAAGGAAGGATCTGTTTATATGCCATCGCTTATGGAAAGGCACCATGTATGCAGTGCAGATGCCTAATATTTTAATTTAGTAAGTCTCTTTAAACTTCCTCTATCTCTGTCTTAACATCCAAGTTCTTTCCTTCAGACACACCTAATAGCTTATGGCTAGAGTGCCAATAGACTGTCAAGCTCTCTGGGATAAAATGTGTATGAAATGTCTGCTATAAAACTAAATTCCTCTCCTTCCTACCTTAGAGGCTCCTTTTTGAAAGCTGGATACTAAGGTGCCCTCATATTAACATTATGGGCGGAGCAGGACAGAAGGACTGAAATGGATGAAAAGTTTTCTAGAAACCCAACATCACACTGGAAAAGTTGAAGAGTCACACCAAGTATTCCACAGTTGGTGCAAGTCTGTCAGAACACATTTGCCGATAGAAAGCTATATACAGCTAAAGTAAACTATCAAAATCAGCTTCACTGGTACACTTAACCTCATCATAATATGAGCTGCCTCCCAGCACTAGTGAGGGTCAACGTAGGTATTCTAAAGCCTGTTTGACAGCAGAAGTACCAGGTTTACGAGGAAATTAAAAGACACGTATGTGAGCCAGCCCATCAGTAAAGTGGAAGGGCTACCACTCAGTACGCCTAGAGACCTTGGCTCAGGAATGAGTCCACAATGTAAAGGGCCAGCAAGGAGGAGGTTTCAGTGTCCCAAGGGACATTATCCCTCCTCTGGTGATGAAAGAATGCAGGCTGCACAGGATGCTGCCACCTGAGTGACCACAGGTGGCAGTCCATCAGGAGCAGCTTACGTAGAGGAAGGATAGCAGCTGGCACCATATACTGCCATGTATCTGCATGCGATATGGTACCCTTGTCACTGGCACTCAAATGGAATGGAGAAAATCAAAGGAAATACCCTGGAGCCAGCAGAATAATGCTTCCACCTCCAGGGCCTACCACACCAACTGGCCAGACTTTGCCCCCATACCTGTCAGACCAGAGGATTCACTGCCACCCCTGCTGGTATACACACCACAGCTGCAGGAACTGCATGCTGTGGACCCTTAGGTGAATATGTAAGAGCCTGAGACATAAGGACAGAAGGGAGAGGGAAAGTAGAGTGTGCGGAAGGGCAGCAACTGTAGACAAGAGAAGAAAAAAAATAAGATGCATATGTTTACTGATGATTGTTGTGATTGGATTTTACAATCTATCAATCTAATGAAATTTTCAAGTTGAACAAAATCCTCCAAACCCAGTACAGCACTCCTTTTTCTTTACACAGCCTAGCTGAGGTGCAACATCTGGTCCTGCTCCAATCCATTTTTATAGCTGAAATGACTGATACACTGAGAGGTTAAACCATTTGCTCAGAGTAACAGCATGTAAGAGGCTCTGGTGGGATTTAAACCTAGATCTTTTGGTTCTCAAGCCTTTGCTCTAGCCACTAGGCCACACGGATTCCTTGTCTACATATAAGAGAGAGAAACATCTTTTATTAGAAGCCCAACAAAACAAACATACTGTGTTGCTCATGGCACCAACTGTTTGATGCAAATTGCAACGTTAAATGGACTGGAACATCTCATAAGACAAAATGTGTGGCTTACCAGTATAGGACTTCCTCTCCACACTCAACGTCAAACCGAAGTGTGAAAATGCAACAGGGTGAGTCTTCTTCCCGCAAGCAACCAAGTACCAGGCCCGGTCATCTGTCATTTCATCTCGCTTTTCCGGTCCTTCCAACCCATTCACTCTGTTCATACCTAAAAAAGGAGAAAAAGGTTAAGCGTCACAGCAGAGCAAGGAGCCACTCCCTGGGTACAAAAGAAATTGAGATTTCTCTAACACTCATTCCCTGGACTGGCTGGTGTACATAAGGAATAACACAAGCAAGGTTGTTTGGTTGTGCTGAGATATACAGATACTGGAGTGTGTTCCATTAAGTACAAAGAACAGCCGAGTGCTTTCGACCAATGGACGTGCCCATATATCTAGCACAACCAGATACCTTAATAAAGCAGACATAAAATGAACAAACAAACCATATTTAATGACAAACTGCCATGACATCGGAGGTGTTTGATTGTGCTGTGGTAATCGGACAGTCACATGAAGCTCTTGGCCAATCAGATTGCTAGAATTTCTTCATCAATTTTGCAATACTTATATCCACCTTCTGGCTTCCATAATCATTCACATACTCAAAATAAACAAACAAAAAGTCATATCCCACCAGCAGCTAGGACACAGATGACTTTAAGTAATTCCTGAGCATTTATGCTAAAACAACAATTTTTGGAGCAAGAAATTTAGGAATCCATATTTAAAGTTGCTAACTTCTTGGCCCAGTGGCATGGAAGGCTGAGGTATCATGCCTTACCTCCTGCTTCTGCCCACCCATGTTCGCGGTTGTGAACGGGTCACCGGGGTTGGCTGGGGAGGGTCGAGCATCTGGAGGAGAGCCTCTCCTCTCCCGGGTAGGAGGGGAACAGAGACCGGCATTTCTCTGACACCTAGCGTTGGCTGGGTGTCGGCACGCCTAGAATCCATACAAAGATGGGTGAAGGCACTCGGCCAGCATGCTGTGGGTAGAGGCACACACAGCCTGCCAATGCCGACAATGCATGCTCTTCCTCCTCCTGTGGGGAAAATGGAGGAGAAAGGTCCCAGCGAGTCAGATGACTGCTGGATCCCCTGCTGCTCTGCCCCGATATATGCAGGCTCTCCCGAACTGGATCCTGTCCTGCAGGTTGAGGAATCCTCGCCGCCTCTGCAGCGGAAGGTACGCCATGGGGAAAAGAAGGGGAGACAAGTCCTGCAAGGTCGGTGGATAGGGCTGAAGTCGGCTTCTGGGCACATGGAGGCCGTCGGGATGGGGGGACAAATTAATATAAAAAAAAAGCTGCTAACTTTGATCCCTTCCAGCTTTCAGAGAGCTATAAAGCACACATGTTGAGCAGCATGCCTGGAGCTCACTCTCCATCCATTTTCATCACTTACAATGCCTGCATGTTGGTTCTGGTCAGCTCAAATGCCCAGTCTATCGTAGCTTGGTCCAGACTGGAAACTTTTTACTTTCATTGTAACATTCAAGCTGTGGAAAACACCAAACAAAAGAGACAAAACATAAGCGAAAGTTCAAGCAAGCTGACACAATTTAGTTATTCCTTACAGAGTTGCATGTTGCAGCTTGAGGCTGCAGTTCCCATGTTTCACAAGTCTTCCTGCTGCCTAACCTGCTAGCAAAGCAGCAGAATGCTCTCTGCCTTGCAGGAAACATTGGCTTGAACACAATCTGGGAAAGCCCACCTGAGGCAAACAGGATGCTACAGCACATCAAGAAGTGATGCACTGAGGCAGGCCTGAAGGGCTAGTAGAAGGCATGTCCACCTTCCACTGGGGTCCAAAGTTTGCCTCCCAAGCCAGTGAAGTATTTTGGGACTCCTGTGAACCCTAATCTCTCAGGTGGCAACACAGCGTACTGCCCCATGATGGCCCAACATTCTGTACCAGAGAGGGACCTCTTCTGGCCTGCCATCTTGTCTCCCAGGATTCCGATATCCCCACCAGTCCAATGACAATGTTCCCCAGCCAGACAGAGACCACATCCAGTCATGTGAGAAGGGCCCAGGTAGCAAGCACAGGTCAACATCCCATCCCCAGTCACTTTTGTCCCAGTTCTGGCATCCCAGGAACCTTCAACATTGCACAGTCACACACAAATAACCCACTCATCAGCACTGCAATCCACTCTACAACCATGGTGCCTCTGTGGAGGAAGTGATGATGCAGACGTCCTTAAGCCTTTCTTGGCCTTCCACGGAAGCAGCAAAGCCGCACTCCCTCCCCAAGCAATGGGAACACCACCAATGGCAGCACTTCAGACTTTGGACCACCAAACAAGCAGGGACTAAAGCTTGTTTCTGAACCCAGTATGTCAGCATGCTAGTGCAGCCACAGTGCACTACTGCTGGCTCCATCAACAAGGCCTGACAGACCTACTCTTTACCCTATTCGTGATGCACGGTCCCTCTACTTGCCCCTAAATGTGAAGTGGAGGATGTGCCCTTTTACACATGACACTTAACTGTCACAATTTGTATGTTCTGGGGAGAGGTACCTAGGATAATGCAAGATGTACTGGGCTGCAAGCTCCAAACTCTCCCTTGAGTTGTTGGGTGCTGAGGAGCCATGGGATGCTCTGGGGCACCATACAACTATGGGCTCTGGCACTGATCAATGCCCATAAGATCATTTTGCAGTGTTGGCTGGGGAAAGACACCCCATACTGCCAGTGGTGCAAAACGTGTTGCTCTGCCTTAAACTGCAGCGCACTCATTGTGTTAATGCAATATTGATGAATTAGAAAAATCTGAGCCCCTCCCTTTTAAGCGCTACTAAATCAGGCATATTCCTACTTGACTACTTGCTTGGATCCTTCTAACAGAGCATAATTCTCTGTTCTGGAGGCGGTCCAATGATAATGAAAGGTTATGTCAATTATTGTTTCTATGCTACTGAACCCAGGAGGCAAAATATGTGCCTCAATAAAATATCTGTAGGGAATCACATCTGTCACTTTTAACAATGTATTTTACATTTCCATTGTATATACTGTATTTGTGCCTATTCTCACTAAAACGATTTAAAAAGAAAAGGGCCAACATCCTTGTTTCTAAGGTAAATATAATTTGTAATGCATTAAAGTTTGCATATTGGCTTCCCTTTGCACTTTAAAGGTGTGTTCCTATACTCAGTGTGCTGGGACTATTCATCTTGTCTCCGCCTCACCAAACAAAGGGACAAACAAGGTGGCACACATAACTCTGAAGATCAGTAAACACATACCACACCATACCATCTGCACTTATATGGCGCCTATCATGCAAGCATCTCAGAGCGGTTTACAATCAACATCAACACCATGAACTATACCTTAAGTGCAGCCACCTCTAGGGTGGAACACTGCTATGCCGCTACACACCAGCTATACCACACCCATTTATTTATACCTACACCCATTTATTTAAACACTGTAGAAGTTCTGCTTCTGCAGGACTGCATTCTTACTGCTGGCTTATGGAACTCAAATTACAACCTGCCCTAGATATCTGGAACCAGCACTCATCTAGCAGTTCCCTTGGTAAGGACTGCACATTTAGATCAATCAGGAGAGCATGGGAAAAGGCAGTGAGTTGGCAGTGATTCTCCATCCTAATCTTCCCTCCCATTAACCTCACTGTAAGGGTCCCAAGAAAATTATTCACCTTAGTAATGTTGTTTCTTCTAATGGAGTCTTGCTATATTATGACAGTAGCAGTTTGATCCAGCTCTAGAACTGCTCGGAGGTGAAATGGTTAATATCATTCCAAAATAGAACTTTGAGCACGAGCTCTAGAAGCAGCTCTATCTGTGTAATTTCAAACCTGAACTGTCAGATCTTCACGAGCAAAAATTCACTAAGGTCTGTGTGGAAGCTGTAACCTACACCTAGCCAAATGGCTACCTAAATACTAACAACCATTGCTCGTCCCAACACCCAAGACTCAAGTCAGGGACCAGAACTACTAATATAATTCTAACAACATGAGAATAAAACAACAGTATAATAAAACACACCCCAAACCCCAAAAGGGAGAAACGCTAAAGGGCACAAAATAGTACCCACACTAAGTTGCCCGCACCCACCAAGTAGAAGTTCTGAGAGGGCAGGCTGGGGAGGTCATAATATAGCAAGACTCCATTAGAAGAAACAACATTACTAAGGTGAGTAATTTTTCTTCAAACAACATGAAGTCTTGCTATATTATGACAGTAGCAGACTACACAGCAGTACCTCCATGGAGGAGGGGCAGAACCTACTTAGGAATAGGCTCTGAAAACAGCTGTGCCAAACCAGGCATCTCTCCTGGCCTGGACATCCAGGAGTAATGCTTGGTGAAAGTGTGTACCGCTTTCCAAGTAGCAGCCTGGCATATCTCTAATATAGGGATGTCTCTGGCAGCAGCTAGAGATGCAGCTGTACCCCTGGTAGAGTGAGCCCTCAGCTTGAGGGGGATCTCTGCCCAGTTTCTGATAACAAAATTGGATACAAAGACAATCCACCTGGCAATTGATCTCTTAGTGGCAGTTTGCCTTCCCAACTTCACCATAGGTAAGGAAAAGTTGGAAGGATTCAACCTGTGACCTTTGGTACGCCTATATAGTAACTAAGAGCCTCTTAACATCCAGGTTGTGCAACCTCCTCTCACCAGAAGAGGAGTGATCAGTGAAAAATACTGAAGGGAGATAGATTGGTTAAGATGAAAATCTGAAACCACCTTAGGTAAAACTTCCTATTAGTCCTAAGGACTACCTTATCCCTGTGGAAAGAAATAAAGTCAGTTTCTACTGACAAGGCTTTGTAACCCCTTATGCGTCTAGCAGAAGTGATAGCCACCAGAAAACAGTTTTCCAAGTTAGATACTTAAGCTCTGCAGAAAACAGAGGTTCAAAGGGGTTGCATTAACTGGGCAATACAATTAAGGTTCCCAGGCAGGGGCGGTTCCCCAAGGGTGGATTAGTATGGAGTAATCCCTTAAAAACTTGGAAAACACAGGGTGAGTGGAAAGAGGATGACTTCCTGCTGAAACAAAAGCAGATACAGCTGCCAAATGGACTCTCAGGGTAGCTGGTCTGAGACCCAAGGAATTAAGATGGACCATGTAATCTAATACAATGGGCAAATCAGCAAATTCTGGGGAAATATTTTCCCACACCAAATGGAAAACCTTTTCCATTTAGAACTATAAGTAGCCCTAGTGGAAGGCTTTCTGGAAGCCTTTAGATTTCAAGAACACCCTGAGAGAGGTAAATCAGCAATCTCTAGCTCCTCAAGAGCCAGGCCTTGAGGTTGAGGGATTTGAGGTCCGGATACCAAACCCTTCCCTGGGCACAAGTTAATAGGTTGTGATTCCTGGGGAGGCAAAGGGAAGATGGATTGTCAGTGACAGAAGGAGTGGGTACCAGGGCTGCCTGGCCCAGTCCGGGCAATCAGAATCACCCTGCAAGGCTGAGATCTGATTTTGACTAATACTTTGAATAGGAGAGGGAAGAGGGGAAAGCATAAAGAAACTTCCCCGCCTAATCCAGGAGGAGGGCATCCAGGGGCTGAGCCCAACACTGGAGGCCTGCAACAGAACAGAGGAAGTTGGTGATTGTCTGGGGCTGCAAAAGATCTATCTGAGGGTGCCCCATCTGGCAAAAGACTATCCCAGCACTTGAGGATCCAGGGACCATCTCGTGATGGCCCTGGGAAACCTGCTGAGTGCATCTGCTAGACATTGTCCTTCCCTGAAGATGAACTGCTATGAGGGAAGTGTTCAGGAAAAGCCAGAGACTACAACTTCATTGCCTCAGTGCACAAGGTCAAGACAGAGTGCCCCCTGTTTGTTGATGTACCACATTGTTGTGGTGTTGTCTGTTCTGACTTGTATCACCTTGTTGTGGACAGATGCAGAAAATGCTTGAAGAGCTAAAAAGACAGCTCTGAGTTCCAGCAAATTGATGTGGAGCAGAGATTCCTGGGGACCACACTCCCTGAGTGGAAAGGTCGCCATGTGGGCTCCCAACCCAGAAGGGAAGCATCTGTAGTGAGAGTCAAATTGTGAGCAGGGGAAATGAAGGGACCCCAATCTTAAATTGCTCTGATCCTGCCACCACTGGAGGGCCTGGATCAAGGTTGAGCTATTGGGACCAACTTGAAAGGGGTCTCTCCTCTGAGACCAATAGGTTCTCAAGTGAAACTGAATGTCTCTCATCTGAAATCTTGCTCCCTGCACAACAGCTGTGGATGCAGCCATGTGCCCCAGGAGCTGCAGAAAGTGTCTTGCTGGTCGAGAGACCTGCAGAGTGAAGGAGGAGGCCAGAGCCACTAAATTGGCTACCCTTTCTAAGGGAAGAAAAGCTCTGGCTAGCTTTTGTGTCCAACTCTGCCCCTATAAAGGTGAGTACCTGGACTGGTTCCAGAACCGACTTTGGCAGATTTAGCAGAAAGCCCAGGGAGGTGAGAAGCTGCTGGTGACTTGCAGGCTAGATTTTACCTGTTCTGGGGACTGGCCTACAATGAGCCAATTGCCTAGATAGGGAAAAACAGCAATCCTTTGCCTCCTTAAGTGAGCCACTGCCACTGCCAGACACTTTGTGAATACCCTTGGGGCAGAGGTGAGGCCAAAGGGCATTGCTCTGAACTGTAATGACCTGAGGGTAGTTCAATCAAGGTACTTTCGATGGGAGCTACTGATTAGGACGTGGAAATAGGCATCCTTGAGGTCCAGGGAGGCTAACCAGTCCCCTGGCCTTAGGGAGGGTAATATCATTGCCAGAGTTACCATTTTGAACTTTGGTTTCAAAAGATGCTTGTTCAGATATCTGAGGTCTAATATGGGCCGCCATTCTCCTGTCTTTTGGGGTAAGGAAGTATCTGAATACAGACCCCTGCCCTGGTGCAGGGAGGAACCCTTTCCACTGCTCTGACAGCCAACAGGGTTGAGACCTCTGCTTCAGGAGCAAGGGTCTCTGAAGCACTTGCAGGTAGAAAAATCTGGTTCTCAACTTGGGGAACTTTTGAAGCTGAGAACCAGACCCTGGCTTACTACTTCCAGAACCCACTTGTCTGAGGTTAAAGAAGCCCAGTTCTGACTGAGTAAGCCAGCCTGCCCCTACCGTAAAGGAGAATCGGCCCTGGGCACCCCATCAGGGTGCTGCTGCTTAGCAGGTGCTTTAGGCTGAGGGGTGGAGCAGGCCTGCCCACCCTGCCTGCCTCTGCTCTGAAGAAGCCCCTCTGAGCATAGGCAGAGGTGGCCTTAGTCTGATAAAAGGCCTGTGAAAGGCCTCACCTTACCCCTGGGGGTATGCCTCTGGGGAGTGGCTTGCCGCCTTAGCTTGGGCACTTTGTAAGTAGTCCCATATTCATCCATCTTTTTTCATGTAATTCTCTGTCTGCTCCCCAAACAGAGAATTTCCCACCAAGGAAAATCCATAGCCTTAGTCTGGGTATCCCTGACAGGCTAGTACACCTGAGCCAGGCCAACCTACTAAAAGCTACAGATGTGGCCATGACCCTAGAGGAAACATCATTAACATCCACAGCAGCATGAAACTGTACCTTAGAAGCCTCAGTGCCATCAGCAGCCACCGTTCGTAGTTCGCTAGCCAGCTGGCTATGGGCTTGCTTGGCTAATTCCATAACAGTATCCCATCTAGATTTCTGATACCTAGCTACATAAGCCATATAATTTGCTTGCCTGAGTCCCAGAGAGGCTGCCATATACTGTTTTTTCACCATGGCATCAATCTTCCTGGAATCCTTGTCAGGAGGATGTGAAGCCAGGGAATGTTAGTTTTATCACAGGCTGCAGCCTGAACTACCCCAACATGACTGCATTGCTGAGAAAGGAATTCTGTATCAGGACCTGACAATGTGTACCTTCTGTCCATCTTTTATCTACAGGAGGCACAGAATTAGGAGCTTTAAAATTTTTATTGTTTGCTTCCTAAAAGACTTATGCAAAGGAATAGACAATCTCCTAGACTCTGAATATCCATCATTTCTACAAAATCAGGCTCCTCTTGCTCATCCACAGCTTCTTCCAAGGGAAGCTGGAGGGTTTCAGCAACTTTTGTAAAACATAAAATGAGATGGGGACTCAGATAGCATATAGGGAGATTCTAAAGGTCTGTCTGGGGAAATGTCCGGTTCAATGGGCACACCCAGACCTTCCCAGCCACATTCATACTGTTCATAATCATCCTCCCTCCTCTGGTTCATAAACTCCTCAACATCATATTCCTGAACCACTGGAACCGGACGAACCGACCTTTGCTAGATAGTGGCGGTTCAGACAGAACCTGAGACAGTGACTGGACAATTTGTATGGCTTTTGCTATCTCTGCAGCAGTTGGAGAAGGGATTTTGGGCTCCAAACCTGCTGACTTTCTGGTTTTCTTTACTGGAACTGGTTCCTCAGAACCAGCTTTTCTTTTGCCCGAGGAAGTCTCACCCTGGTCAGAGGGCACTTCTCTCCGTTCGGTTGGCACCGAACCGGGCTGGCCATCCGGTCATCAGCGGACTTTTTATCTCTCGCTCCCTGAGCCTGCCCAATCTCTTTCCAGGGTGGCTGCAGGAAATTCTTACATATCTGGCAGTCTGGAGGTGGTCAAACCTCAGACAACAGACAGTAGGTGTGGGTCAGCCTTGGCAAAGGCTTCCCCCACAGACATCACAGTGTTGAAACCCAGTGGGCCCGGTTTTCTTTGGGTTTCTCAGACATAATGCCAGCCTAACCAGAAAACTTGCCCTTTAAACGGCAGTGCTAGGAGTAAGACACATCTTTATCGGTTCCCAACCGTGTCACGGGTATTGGAAAACCGGAATAAAATTTGGTTTTTTAGAACCGATAAGAACCGGAACCGTGACTCTAAAATGTTAAACTTTAAAATTAATGAGTTTTAAACCAGTTGATCGGTTCAAACCGAACCGATAAACTTACAAGTTCCACACAGACAAAACCTTTAATTACTTACGATTACACAGACAGAGCTTGAACCAACGGTTTTATGGTTAAATAAAACTATTCTCGTTGAATCGGACCGAGAAAACACTGTTTAAACCGAGAAATGAACCGAGCAGAAGGAGAAATTCGGAGCGACTGTTCACTGAGGCGGAGTAAGAATCTGACAGTTCAGGTTTGAAATTACACAGATAGAGCTGCTTCAGAGCTCGTGCTCAAAGTTCTATTTTGGAATGGTATTAACCATTTCACCTCCGGAGCAGTACTACAGCTGGATCAAACTGTTACTGTCATAATATAACAAGACTTCATGTTGTTTGAAGACCTGTTATTGCTTCGTGGGGGTGGGGTTCAGGGATGCACCACTGTTTCAATTTGTCATCCACATTCTGGATCACTATTTCACTTAGAAAATGGGCTTCTTATTTACTGGTTCTGGCTGGCTAGTACGCCTGCCAGGGAGGTACATTACCTTTCAAAGACGCCCAGCAACAAAAAGTGCTAGTCACCTGACCACATCACCACTTAAGCTATCCTTGTGCCCACCCTGCTTGCTCATTGGGCAAAACCACCCTGTTCAAGTTGAAATTGGGCCATTTTTTAAAAATCTCACTTAGCGAGTGACACTAGCATCCACATTGATCCCTAATTCAGTGTCACTGCCAGCACATCCCAAATCAGAGAAGTGCCCCACTCCCAGCAGGATTCCCCAAATACACTAGTATCAGTGTCTACCCAGTGAAAAACAAAACATTCCTTTTAAACCACTAGCACGTCGTGTGCTCAGCGCTACTGCTGCCAGCCTTACACGTCGTTAGAACAAGCCCATCGGCGTGGTGTGCCAACACACCAAATACCTCACTCACCAGCCAACTGCTCTATCAGCCTTCTCGCACTGTTCTCACGCTGCTGGATTCTCGCCTGCTCTTCTGTGCTGCCTTTATCCAGTGCAGCGCCGTCCCAGGCAGTACTCACTCTGCTAACCACACTACACCATTCAGCTGCCCGATTACATTAAAACAAAACAAAAACAATACATGTTTTCATGAAAAGGAGCAACTTTAAAGAAAGAATGGCAACTTGGGGTGAGAGACAGGGACCGTGCATCACTACACAACTAGAAATCTTTCACTGTAGGTCCCATGCTACTCCCTCTCGCTTTCACTGGTACTTTGAAAATAAATAAATGAGTTGTATCAATGGGGTAAAAGAAAGAAAACAAGAAAGACAGAAGGGGACAGATAAATGGAGGGGGATGAATAGAGAGAGACCGCTCACTACACAACCTGAAAACTTTCACTTTTCTAAGGTCCTGCATACCTGGCTCGCATCCATTGGCACTTTGAATATGCATAAACAAATAAACTGCACCCGATGGGGTTACAGAAATAAAACAAAAAGACAGAAGGGACTGACTATTGGGGCGGGGGTGAACTGAGACAGCACACTACCAGACATTACAGTGCCCTCTACTACCAATGCCAGTAGTAGAGGGACTACTTTGCCAACAAAGGAGAAAAAACTTGAACTGTAATCAAGTTTATAGAATTACTTTTTTTTTATAATCCTGTAAAAATGACACAGTTAGCCCATTTTCTAAGTGCAATAATACCCTCCAGAATTGGGCGGTATGGGCAATACCGGACCTTCCAGGAGCCATAAAGGCCTCCGCCTGTGGCATCGGACCTCGGCTATTCAGGGCAGTCACGGTATTGTCCACACCGCCCACCCAGTCAGGTACTATTGTTGAAAACAATGCTTTGCACTGGATTGGGACTGCGACATGCTTAAGCAGATCACTGAAAGTTTGCAAGGGGTCTCAGAACCCTCTGTCAGTAATAAAATGTAACATTTAAGGCGGCACAAATACCTTGATCACTGTCTCATACCCATCACTCACCCATTTCTGTCATACTTTAAACACAGGAAGTGCTGCCAGGGTCTTCCAACTATGAGAAGAAACACTGAATTAAAAATATTCAACTTAAAACAAGTAAAAAATCTGAGCATTCATCAGCACAATTCCAGGTCCAAGTTCAGCTCTAATTCCTTCAGAAGAGGCGATGGACAAGGAGAGCTGTGCTAACATACAGATGCCACTGGAAGAACTGGATTCAAAAGCTGACTCAGGACATCCCGAGAGCGCTACTGGAGCCTGTGTCTTGTTACAAAGGGACATACACATTAAGGGTGGAGTATTCTGACTGGCCAGCATTTAACATATTCTACTGGCCGACCAAATGAGCATCATTTTCTTTTTTTTTGTTAATGTTTTCTCTCCCCTGGCTCCTATGTCCTGGCAACCTCCTGGAATTTTTCCGCTGCCATCCATCCTGCAACATCCTCCATCTTCGGGCCATCACCAGCTACCCTCACGGCTTACCCCACCTGGCGGAGCGGCAAGAGCCCCATTTCCCCATCAGGAACGGCTCCAGTTAGTGGTGATACCCTCTGGAGGTGGCGTGGTCCGATGTATAGCCATCAAGCCGCAAAACCAAGGCTGCCAATTTCGTTTTCCATCAGTGAAGCATGAAATGCCGCTTGGGGCGTGCCGCTAGCGCGCGCCACATGCAACCCGCCCATTGGCTGCTCCGCCTAAAAGCCCCATTGTACAGGGCCAGGGTGCTAACACCTAGCCTCTGCTAGATGTCAGGCATTCGCGGCCTCTGTTGTCCCGCCCTTCCCGGGAGAGGAGAGCTGTCCTCCAGATGCTTGATCCTCTCCCACCCTGGCTGCCCCGACAACCCACCTGCACCACAAACACGGATTGCCGTGTGGCAGGAGGTAAGGCGTCATGCCTCAGCCTCCACGCCACTGGGACTCACATCATTTTCTTTGACTTCCAAAACTGGAACTACCACCACATTTGGGAGACACAGAGTTTTGACTTCAGTAAAAAACAATTAACTTAAACTGCAAGCACCTCATATACATGCTGTGTTTGGTCCTGAGACAGCTCCTGCATGGGATTCTGGGACTTACATGTAAATGCCAGGCTTCCAGGTGGCTGCCACCTCCCACTGGTTTGGCCATGAAGAGCATTACTGGTAAACTCTATAGAGGTGGAAACTCATTAGAGACCCTTGATGAAGGGTCACATGCAGACCAAAGCACTAGGGTTTAGTGACGCTTGATATTTGAAGAGCTGAACAAATTCTGAGTTATTAATGCTACTTAAGCTGTTTCTGTGACCTTTTTAAAACCCGAGTGCAGCTCCTAATGTTTTCCTTCTCTGGAAACTCATCAGACCCTCCTGGCTCCTACAGGCAAGAAAATTACTAATCAAGCTCTTTCACGTTTCACTCCTGGCAATTTTCTGCAGATTGTTCCCAATCACTATGACAATCTCTGACTCACTTCTAAATCAGCTGTTTGAAACTATTGGTGATTTCAAACAGCTGATAAAGTGAGTGGGTGCATCTTCACTCAGCTGATTATACAGCAAGCGGCAGCAGCAGGATCAATTTCTACAGGAATTTCATGTTAAGTAACTTCCTGGTGTCCACTGGTACCCTTTCTCTCATCCAATCCTCTCTGCCATGTTAAGTAACTTCCTGGAGTCCACTGGTACCCCTTTCTCTCATCCAATCCCTCTGCCAAGTTAAGTAACTTCCCTGGTGTCCAATGGCCTGTATCCCTCCTGTAGCTTCTTGCCCCTCTCATGGTACTCCCTCCCTCCCTCAGAAGGTGGCCAGCACTTACCTTCTTGCGCACCCCTTGGCGGCCTCTGTCTTCCACAAAAGTCCTGTATTGCTATACACCACTGTGTGGCGATACAGGACTTGTCTCTAAATACCTAAACCCATATAAAGCACTACTGCGATACACACAGACTTATAATTTTCAATAAATTTTCTTCTTTTACCCTCAACTCTGGTAAAGTCCAAGCTTTTTTTTTTTTTTTTTTTTTTTTTTTAAACTTCTGGATGAACCCCCCCAAAAACGACCATATTACTGATGACACACAACTCCCCACACAATGGGTGTTCACTGGGCTGCCAAACACCCATTTTGGCTGGGATTTATGTGTCACCATGAAGTGGTGGTGGGGGGAATTCAAAAGCTTTCACCCAAGTCTGGTTTAAAAAGCTTGAACTTTACAAGAGTAAGGGTTGAATTACTCCTTTCTCGCACATGATAGAGGATATAGAAAGAACCAGGGTTTAGAACATAGAAACATAGACTTTGACGGCAGATAAGGACCACTTGGCCCATCTAGTCTGCCCATTTCCTCACTACAGGATAGGCCGTAGATCCTAGTTAATCAACAGCCTATTTCTTCCTACCCCCACAAGAATTGCCTTATGTCTGTCCCATGCATTCTTGAATTCTCCCACAGTTTTAGACCCCACAACCTCCTCAGGAAGGCTGTTCCATGCATCCACTACCCTCTCTGTGAAATAATGCTTCCTCACATTGCCCCTGAACCCCCATCTTCAAATTGTGTCCCTTTGTTCTTGCACATCTCTTTTCTGAAAGATGCTACCCTCTTGGGCTTTGTTGATTCCACTGAGGTACTTAAAAGTTTCTATCATGTCCCCTCTCCCTTCTTTCCTCAAGGGTATACATATTAAGCTCCTTTAGTCTCTCCTCATATGGCTTCTCTTCAGACCCTGCACCATTTTAGTTGCCCTCTCGACTGCCTCTATCCTGTCTATGTCCTTGTGGAGATGGGGTCTCCAGAGCTGGACGAGTACTCCAGATGGGGTCTCACCAACTGTCTGTACAGAGGGATAACAACTTCCTGTTTTCTGCTGATGCCTCTCCTATGCATCCCAGTATAACCCAGCCCTCCTACTGCCTTCTCACATTGCTTGCTAACCTTAAGGTCATCTGATATGATTACCCCAGGACCCTTTACTTTTTGTTGTTGTTACTACCTCCCCCACTGTGTATTCTTCCTGGGTTCTTGTTTCCCAGGTGCATTATTTTGCACTTCTTTGCATTGAATCCTACCTGCCATACTTCTGACCATTCCTCCAACCTTGCCAAGTCCCTCTCATCCTTTCCACGCCTCCTTGTGTATCAACCCTGTTGCAGATCTTTGTGTCATCTACAAAAGGCATACTTTTCCTTCCAGTCCCTCTGCAATGTCACTGACGAAGACATTAAAAGGACTGGACCCAATACTGAACCCTGCGGTACCCCACTAGTAACCCTCTTTCTTCAGAGTGGACTCCATTTACAATTACCTTCTGTGTCCTGTTGTGCAGCCAATGTTTTACCCAGGCTACGCCTGGGACCCACTCCCAGGCTGTTTAATTTGACTATTAATCTTTGTGGGACTGTGTCAAATGCCTTGCTAAAGTCTAGGTAGGTAGAACAACTGCTTTATGACTAATTTCAGGATGGTCAGCTGGTCATAGAATTAATCTCACATGGGACTGGTTACATCACATTCTGCTTTTTGTACTTTGGTCAGTTTCAAGAACAGACTGTATAGGAGTTTGGTATATATAGAGGCAACACTGGTATTATTTCTTGACAGCCAGAAACGTGTTTACCATTCTCTGAAATTTGATGCTGGCATTTTATTACCTGTATGTCCTGCCTCTTCAATCATAATAAAAGTTAAAAAAAAAAGAAAATTTGCTGAGCAAAGCAAGTTAGACTCTGCTCCTATTTTGTGCAGGGCCATGCATGAAGCAAATTACAAATACTTTCTAAAAAAATAAACAAGGAAATTTGCAAAAACTACATTAATGCATCTACTAGGGCTTCAAAATGCAAAGCAGACAAAGCAAAGAAAGAAAAATTACGGGTTCAAAGTCTTATGAGTCTTGAAAATCAGTGGTGTACTGTTCCTCAGTATTTTCAACCCCAAGGCCCATCTCCCACCCTCCCGACTCAGAAGGCCATACTACAGGCCGGGCCAAAGACTTGATCTCCTTGGTTATGCGGGCCGAAGAAAGTTATGAATGATCACAAAGTTATTTCTGATCTTTTGCATCACCATGACAAAAGCTGAGTCTGATCCCGAGGGGCCCAACGTAGAGCAGCAGAGTTGTGCGGCACAACTCCAGACCTGTAGTCTGAAGCAGCAGAACCATGGGCACACCCCAGACCTGTAGCCTGACCTGGGTCACGAGGCTAGGGCTGGGCATGAGGGCTGAAACCCCAAGGAACAGCACACCACCTTTATTGTCTAGACTTATGAGACTTTGAACCCTAATTTTCATTTCTTACTTTGTCCACGCCATGTTTTCTACCCTAATAAATGCATTAACACAGTGTTTTGCAACATATATGTAAAAGAATACTTCCTGAAAGAAAAGATGCTAAACCAAAATAACTGTAACCAGGAATTAAAGTGGTATGGATAACAATGGCATGCCAAATTAATCCATACTTATTGTTACAGATAAAGTGGAACACAATCTTGAAGGGCACAAGATTTAGTCAATTTCCCATTTTCCTTGACATGATGCAAAGGAGGGACCTCGCATATAAATGATACATACATTTTTTTTTTTTTTTTTTTACTGTCTACCTGCCTGCAGCCCCATTAGAATGACAAGGCGAGAGTTACGCCACTCAGGCCATGACTAACCAGACACATGTATTAACCCAAAAAAAAAAAACTTGGGTGGTACCATCTGACTGATCAGCATGGGAAAAGAAAAACAGGACAATACCAATAATATGCTTAGCAGATGGCCAAATGACATTTGGGGGTCAAAAGCCATCACTGATCAAGAGAAAACAATTTGACAATCATTAGGAAAAACATTATAAGGAAAAAGGTACGCTGTGGCTGCAAGCAACTAAAACAGAAGCATGATGGAGCGAGAAGTCCAAGAACTGTCAGGCATACCCACCCACGCATTTCTCTGAAGGAGACTGAAGAGCGAGGTCGAGTGTGGCTCAAGGAAAAGGTACTCTAGAAGATCAAGAGTTACAGGTAAGTGTATGGAAAGTGAGTTTGCCTAAACTTCCTCCTAAGGTCATCTTCCTCCGTGACCTATCCAAATCGGATGAATGTTCCCTCCTCAGTGACCTTGCCCACACCGATAGATCCTCTGTATTGCTGGAGGCTGATATGTCAGCAGCTCTCTTACTCTCTCTCTCTGTCTTGCAGGACAAATATGCTCTGCCCATTAAAAGCAGAGTATGAGTGCTGTCTCAAAATGCCTGCATAGTGAGCTGTTAACATTGATGAAATCCAGTGATAAATCCTGGGATAAATTTAATCCACCTATGCCACAGCTGACTTTCTTGCATATAGGTGCCTTAGGAATGTCTGCAAAAAGCCATACAGCAGGCTAAAACAAGCTCTGCAGGTCTACCCGGCATCTGCTAGGGATCCCGCAGTTTCTGGCAGAACATCAGAAACATGGTTAAAGAGCACTGCCTCGCAACACAACTGACATACCCCTTCTGAGGAAGCCTTTGAGCGAAACGGTGGGAGTTTGTCCTACACTGCTGTTGTGCTGCTGCTTATTTCATATGGATTTGTGAGTACAAGAAACTGAATAAACTGTTTTGCATTTGCACTTGGTGCCCAGCCTCACTGTTTTGCCAATTATCTGATTGAAACCTCTCAGTTTGCAAGTGCCACTATGCAGTGCCCACCTGCATCTCCCTCTCATCCTCCCCTTAATAACCACCCTTCTATTTGCAAACAGTCTCAGTTAAGGAAACGGAAAAGCTCTAGGTGGAATCTCCACGCTACCAGTGCTGGCTTAGACAACATGGAGCCCAAGCTTATTCCCCAGGTGCTCCTCTCCTTGCCCCTCCATAGTCCATATTTTCAATCTCGCTACTCAATGGGGTTTGTCTCAGATGTGTGGAAGGTGGCTAGGGTAGTCGTAGTTTTCAAACAAGGAGACTATAAAGTCTGCGTGCCTCACTCTGGACTGCCTTTATTTTATCAATGTCTTTCTGAAATGTGGTCTCCAGAACTGGCCACAGTACTCCAGCTGAGGCCTCACCGCTGATCTGTACAGTGGCATCACCACCTCTTTCCCCTGCTTGTTATGCCCTTCCCTACGCACCCCAACATTCTGTTTGCTCTCCCACTGCCTTTTCACACTGTTTGGTCACCTTCAGGTCGCCAGAGATGATAATCCCCAGGTCTCTCTCCTGACCTATGTGAGCCAGAATTCCCCACCCATCCTGTACTCTGCCCTGGGATTCCTGTGACCCAGGTGCATGATCTTGCACTTTTAGCATTAAAACTCAACTGCCAGACACCCAACCACTCCTCTAATAGACACAGGTCTTTTCTCACTGTTTCCACCCCTCCAGTGTGTCTACTCTGTTGCAGATCCTGGTGTCATCTGCGAAGACACACCTTTCCTCCAGACACTCTGCAATGTTGCTAATGAATACACTGAACAGGACTGACCCAGCACCGACCCTTGTGGCACCCTGCTGGTCACCTCCCTCCCTCAGATTTCATGCCATTTACCACCACCTCTGTATCCTGTCCCTTAGCCAGTTCCCAACCCACTTTACCACCACAGGACCCACTCCTAGGCTCCCAATTTATTAATCAATCACTTGTGCAGGACTGTGTCAAGGCCTTGCTGAAATCCAGGTAGGCCATTCACTGCCCCTGCCTGATTTACCACCCTGGTTACCCAGTCAAAGAAATCTATAAGATCTGGCCTGACAAGACCTTCCTGCTGAGAATCCATGCTGCCTTGGATCTTGTCCCTCCATCCTCCAGAAACTTCATAATCCTCTCCTTAAGTAAGGACTCCATTAGTTTCCCACTACTGAGGTCAGGCTTACAGGCCTGTAATTGCCTGCCTCCTCTCTGCTTCCACTCTTGTGGAGAGAGACCACATCTGCCCTCCTCCAGTCCTCAGGTACCTCCCCATCTCTAGTGATGCGTTGAAAGGGCAGCCACTGTTTCGCCAGCACTTCCCTGAGTTCTTTAGTATTCTGGGTGGATCCCATCTGGCCCCATTGCCTTATCTGCTTTTATTTTCCCGAGTTTTCTAGGACTCTTCCACCGTGGATGGGCTGGTGTCTACCTCCTCCCTGAATACCCTCTTAATGAGTCTTGTTCCCTCGCCTCCCTGAGTGAATACTGAGCAAAGTACTTGCTCAGTATCTCAGCCTCTTCTAGGCTGCCCTCCACCTTTCTCCTCCTTCCTTCTTCAGCCTAACTATCCCACTTCTGGTCTTTTTCCTCTCGCTAATGTATCTGAAGGTCTTGTCGCCTTTCTTAATAGCCTGGGCTATACCTTCCTCTGTCTGTGCTTTAGCCCTTCTAATTATTTTCCCAGATTCCCTCTGCTTCCAGATATTGTTCTCTGTCCTCAACCTTTTCTGTTTCTTGTATCTTCTGAAGGCTTTTCTTTTCCTTACTTCCTCGGCCACTACCTTTGAAAACTATAACGGTCTTTTCTTTTCTTTACTTTGCAATTTGACACAGTGACCTGTTACTTCTGGTGGTCTACTTCTATTGGTGGTCAACAAGATCCTGAGTAGACTGTTGCCTCTAAGGTCCAAATACCTCCACTCCAATAAGATACTGGCCCAGGATTTGCATGGCTTCTAAGGCGAGTAACTTCACTGCCCTCACTGCTGTTATCTCTGCCATCAAAGCTGTTATGGAGCGTACTGAACTTACAGGGCGATTTCTGTGGACCTCTCAAAGCTTTTGTTGTAGTGAACCATAATTCTCTTTGCATCAAGCTTCACTGGTTTGTCCAGCCATGCTGCTGCCTGGTTCTCCAATTACCTTCATGGTAGGTAACAGTTTGTTAAATTTAATAGAGGTTGTCTGTGCTTACACCCATCAAGCTGGGGTTACACAGTGCTCAATCCTAGGGCCTCTTCTTTTCTCCGTATACATAACTTAAATACCTAGGGTGCCTGCTCTTGGTAGCTCCGCTTTGTATCACGGACAACCTCATGTTGTTCACCAGTGCAAATAATACTAGAACTGTTAAACACATACCTAAATTATGACTTTTATCGATCTAATCCTGGACCACAGCAAACAGGTTGCCACTAAATGTGAAGACAACGCAGGCTATGCTCTTTGGCTTGCATGGTAAGGTCAAGTCCTGCCCTGAACCCTTGGTAGTCACCTGTTTTGAGGGGTCTAATATTTCCACTGTGCTTTCCTTCAAGTACCTTGAGTGACCCTGGACCCTCAACTAGACCGTTTCTGAATATTTTAAATGTATGTAGAGCAGTTAACTGCAAAGTGGGTCTGGTCTATAGAGCCAAAACATCCTTACCCCTCAGGCATGTGCTGCCCTTGTTCAAGGTATTCTGCTCCTAGCCTTAACTGCAAGCTTGTCACCTATGCAAATGTGGCTAAGGCCTCACTCACTAAAATGGGATGAAACTTATGACAACATTTGAAGGTTTGCTCTATTGGCTGTCCGACTCACACACTGCTGCAAAATCTATAGTAGGTTGGGCTGGTTATCCCCTGCAAACAGTCACTCTTTTCCCTGGGCTGTTTTATAGACAGGACTCTCAGAACTGCTACCTCACTTATCCTGGCAAGCCAGCTAAAAGCTCCTATCAGGAACTACCAACTTAGGTCTATTTATTTATTTAGTTGTTTTGTCGACTGAAAGGATGACTAGACAGTTCTGTCTATTTTCAACCTTGTCCCGGAGGAGAGGGATACAGATGGATGCCAACTGACACTAAGCCAGCTTAAGCTGTTGGTGGTTCTTTAGTGAACTGACCATCCTGCTGGCAGCTCCTAATAGCTGCAACACTTTGGGCAATCAAGCCTTTGCGGCTTGGGGCCAAGCTTGTGGAATTTCTTCCTGCCTTCTGCTCATGGGGCTATCCCCTACTCGCCTTCAAAACACTCCTCTGGGACTTCATGAAGGCAAACTCAGCCTGCTCATGCACTTAACGGTGTAGTATTTATCCTATGGCCGGGAGTTCCTTTGTCACCTCCCACCCACTGTGCTTTCTCCTACTTGGATGGCTTACTGTCCATGCCTGCGTGGATTTCAGTTATTTTGTATAACATGCTTTAAACTGCTTTGTAACTGCATCTGATCAAGTATATAACTTGACTGTGTCCACTGTTTGTAATTTTCAACTTTCTTCCTATGTAATTTGCTTATTCTGTCAATCTGCTGTGTGTAAATATTCACTGTACTGTTGTTGTATTGGTTTTCTAGTTACTTTGTAACTCTCCAGAGTCGCACCTGAAAATAGGTTGTGTTGTCTAGTGTTCTTATCTGGTCAATAAAAGCTAGCTAAATAAATAAGTAACCTTCGTGTTCTAAGAGTATCTCCTCCACGGAGCCACACTGTTTGCTCGTGATATAAAGCAGTACAAGAAAACACTGGAGGTTAAAACCCTCGTGACAGACTGCTCTATGTACTAACAGCAGTTAGTTGGACCCAGGTAAGGCCTAGCCTTAGAAGTTTACATAGTCAGATGCAGAGGGGATGTCAAGATAGTACCTGATAGGGCTGGCCCACCAATGCAGTGGAAGTGCTAACTCTTGCAGCACTGATGACTCAGGTTCGGAGTGAACCTAGGGCTTTGGAGGGCTGAGGCTGGTGGGAGAAGGTTCAAGTGTCCGATGGACCACTCACCTCCTCCAGGTTGGTGGGTGAAGGCTCAGGCAACAGGATGCTTCTGGTGGTGGCCAGGAGGTACTGAGCCAATAGCCCTCAAGTGAAGTGGAATGCTGGGAGGCGGCAGATGTCGGCGAGGCGCATGGGACCATGCACTCCTCCCTTGGAAATCACTGCATATCTGCTCCCACTGGGGACACAAGGAACATGGAAAAAACACTGGCTGGATGGGCAGCATCACTCTGCAACCCCCACATCCATTGTGGGATCCTGCCCTTCTGGGCCCGATTCCTCTGATCGCCACATTTACTTGTGAGGGCCAATGGATTGATGTAAGGAAGTGCTGAGGAGCTGAAGACTGCCCTGCCTCAGGGGGTGCAAGCCAGGGAGTTGTCCTTACAGGTGTGTCACAGATGGATCATAGGGCTGAGGTCACAAGTAGGGAGGATCTCAGGCAGGACGGGATTAGGCTGGCAGATGACTGAAAAAGGTCCAGTCAGTGGTGACCGAGGCAAAAATAAAAAACAGTACCCGATAGAGTGTATAAGAAATGGGGACTAGAACATGCCCAAAATAGGCAGTCTGCTGTCTGAAAAGTCCTGAGTCTTCCCTTAGAGTGGAAACATAGAACCATAGGGTGCTGCGTGAGTAATACCTGTGTTTTCTGGAAGTGGAGTAACCTCTAACTTAGTACAGAATAAATCTGACCTTCCAAAGGGAACATTCAGAATTCTTCTATGCACTTTGAGAGATGAGAGATGAGGAAGACTGGAGCCAAGCATGCCTACATATGGTAACAGCCACCACGGAATGGGTGGCAGAACAGAAAGCAAGGTCTGATACTTTAAGCTGGTAGCTTTTGCCTCAAGATCTGAAGCTGCAACAGCCAGAAGCTCTGTCGTGGCCAGGAAATTTGCAACAGACTATGCCAACATCCTGAGATAAGACTCAAACGTTTCAATATTTAATTGGCAACTGACAGCTGGAAAAGTTAAGAGATGCTGACACATACTGTAAGCACCGTGGATGATCTTATCCAGTTTCTTAGCTTCATTATGCAGTGAATGAACAGTAACTGTATCACCTTCCAGGTGTAGGAGGAAGGCCCTGGGTTGGGACTGACTGAAAGTGGTCTTTATCTGGTAGAGCTAAGTAATGACTGCAGGGTTCCAGAAGGGTGATAGTTGAGTCAGACAGACATTTCCAGACCGCAACTGCCAAACTCTTCAATGCTCGGTTTAGACAAGGGACCTGCACCACATTTGGGCCTGAAAAGTCTAGAAAATCAAAGCGGTCCAGTCTGGATACTTACAGAATAGTAGTGGGGAAACTGCAGAGGCTCCTACATAATGTTGGAAAAATCTGCAAGGGCCAGACTGACCCAGGTGGACATATTGTGCCCAAGGAGCTGGTACTGTCCGATGAAGAAACGGACAAGGCATTTCTCCCAGACTGGGGCACTTGAACCGCCCAATGGAAGTGGGGACAAGGATAGCATTTATGGTCCTGGGATGAAAAAGAAGTTCCAGCAGCAGTACAGGAAGATGGTCATCTTCTTGATCCTGTTGTTCTGGGCCACCTGTACTAAGAGATCAGAACCAGTTCTAATATCACTGTCATGGAACAGCTGCAAGACTGTATATTACAAAGACACGAAAAGGGATGGCTGATATCCCATATCTGAGGGAACACAGAAGAGATACACAGGTTACCACCTGTAACAGTAGTTCTAGGAGTGGTATATGGTGTACATCCACATGTTCTGGCAGTGTCCTTTCCCCTTAAGAGCTGCCGGAAAGTCTTCAGCTGGCTCCTCCCACCCACCCGGTGGTATATCCCTCAGCTCCGCCCCCATGATGCCAGATCTTGCTCGCTGGAAGCGGAGGTTGTGTACCTGAGCCTGGGAGGTTGGGTGGCTCCATGGATGTACACCATATACCACTCCTAGAAAGTACAGTTAACATAAGACCTTACCAGAACAGTAGATCTTTTGAGGAGTGTCTGCAGCAGGCAATACACTTGGGTCATCACCAGAGGTTGCTGTGGTGCACGGCAGCTCTTCTAGGGCCACACACATGACATCAGCTTCCTGTTTCCTATATAAGTGTGGGGGTCTGGTATCCTCAGTTTCCCCTGCCGGATTCAGCTCGCTAAGCAAGGACCGAGGAAGCTGAGGTACCATAGGTATCCCAACCCATAAGTCATTGGACCAGAATTTGTTCTCCTAGGAGGAGGGGGACGGAGGGTGGGACTGCACTCTGCTGCAAGAGACGACACTCTAAGATCTATTGTCATGGTAAGGTCTTACATAACTGTACTATCTTCCATGAAGTTTTCTCTGCAGCAGGTAATACACTTGGGATGAATCCCAAGTAGTAAACCCAAGAAGGGTGGTCATTATGACAGGAGGCCTTGTAGGACAGCTCTGTCAAAGGTCATCCTACAGCGAGAAGCAACGCCTAAGTTGTAATGCTCGTGAAAGTATTAATTGTGGAGCAGGTATCTGTGAAAGAGGCCCCTTTAAAGCAGGCCACTGTGGTGGCCATAGCTCTGGTAGAATGGGCTTGCACAGGTCCTGGTAATGGCTTGTTGTATTTTGTGCAACAAAATGTTGTACAGTGTGCTAGCCAATTGGAGAGGGTCCGCTTAATGATCGAGACCTTCCCTGCTTGAGGCGAAGGTAACAAAAAGTTGAGAGGTCTTCCTAATCAATTCAGTTCAATTAGTATAGTACCATAATATATGATGGATGTCTAGAATATGTACGAGGTATTCATCTCTATTAGAGTGTTCAGGATAATATACTGGTAACTCCAGGGACTGATTTAAGGTGTGTTCAGACACTACCTTAGGTAGGAAGGAAGGGTTGGTACAAAATGCCACTCTGTCTTTGTGAAAAATCAAGTAAGGTTCTCTACATGCGAGGGCATGAAGCTCGAAATCATACGACGAGTAAGTGACAGCCACTAAGAATAGTGTTTTCCAAGAAAGAAAACGGAGGTCAAAAGTGGCGCCAGTTCAAAGGGCTCAAGAGTAAAATTTTCTATTAGAAAATTGAGATCCACGGAGGAGTGGGTCTTCTGATAGGAGGCTTAATATGTAACATTCCTCTTAGAAACATTTTGGCTAGATGATGTTGATACAGTAATCTGCCATCGGAGGTTCATGGAAGGCCAAATAGAGGGCAAATTGACTTTGATGGAGGAATAGCTTAATCTGTCTCAGCAATCGAGGCCAGGTAATCCAAGACTTTCGTCAGTGGACAGGAATAGGATCCAATGACCGAAGCAGCCCAGATGGAAAAGCGCTTCATTTGGCATTATATATTTCCTGGTCACTGGGTTTATGGAGGCTAGTAATATATTGGCAACAGGGAGGACACTGTAAACGCATATGAAAGCTGCCCTCAGGAGCCAAGCGGAAGGTGTAGGGCCTTCAGGTTGGTATGTGGAGGGTCCCTTGATTCTGAGTCAAGAGATCTGGTCTGATTGACAACAGAACAGGTTCCTCCACTGAGAACTGCTGAAGGAGGGGGAACCACACCTGCTGAGGCCACAGAAGGACAATGAGAAGCATGGTGGCAAGTTCGAGTTGTAATTTCAGTAGAGTCCATTGCAGGAGAGGGACAGGGAAAGCATATAAGAAGAGTTCTGTCCATGGTTGGGACAGGGCATCTACAGACCATCCCTTTTGCTCAGGGTAAAGGAATAGTATCTGGAGAGACGGTGATTGACTGGGGAGGCAAAACAGATCCAGTTGCAGGGTCCCCACAGATGAAAGATTTTTGAAGCACTTTGTGATGAAGTGTCCATTCGTGTGTGGAAGACTGGTGACTGAGAAGGTCGGCCAAAGATTGTGACATCCTGGTAGATGAACGGCTGACAGTACAAGGTTTTGCCGATGGCCTCCTGCCAGACTGCAAGCATCTCTTTGCATAGGGAATGGAACTTCCTACCGCCTTGTTCGCTGACGAGAACACTACTGCAGTGTTGTCTGATTGAATCAGCAACGGTCCCGGGATAAGTGAGATTGAAAACCTGGAGGGCTAGTGAACCGCCTCATCTCCAGGAGACTGATTGGGGATGAGGGTAGAACTGGTCCAATTGTCTTGTGTCCTATAAGGACCCAGGTCGCCTCCCCACCCTTCCAGGGATGCCTCTGTAGTCAACGATGCTGAGGTGGGGTACTGGAAGGGCATGCCTTGACATAAGTTGGCTCGGAGGGTCCACCATATTAGGTCGGATCGCAACGGGAGTGACTCTGACTTGTCTTCAAAATTTCCTGTTCTTTGAGACCACTGGTTCTGGAGAACCCACTGAACTGGTCTCATATGAAGATGGGCAAAAGCTACCATGGGATGGTAGCGGTCATGTGTCCTAGGAAACAACATGCACCTGGCTGTGACTACTTTCTGGGTTTGTATCTGAGAAGCCAGAGATAGAAGCTTGTCTTGTCTGTCGGCGGGAGGTAGGCTCTGGCGGACAGTGTCTAGGATTGCTCCTATAGATTGGAGTGACTGTGTTAGGGGTCACATTGGACTCGCCAATTGACCGTAATCCCTAGAGTTTGGAACAGAGTTAGGGTTGCTTCTAGGAGAAAAGGTTTTGGACTCTGCCTTGATGAGCCAGTCGTCCAGATATGGGAAGACAAAGTGCCCATCCCGACATAGAGCTGCTGCTACTACCACTAGGCATTTGGTAAACACCCTGGGGCTGATGGGAGGCCGAACAGGAGTACTGAATTGGTAGTGTTGTCCCAACAGGTGAAAACGAAGAAATCTGTGGTGGGCAGGATGGATAGGGATGTGTAGGTAGGCATCCTTCATATCTAAGGCACACAGCCAATCCCTTGTTTCAACATCGGCATGATGGAATTTAGGGTGACCAAGCAAAACCTTTTGTACTGGACATATAGGTTTAATTGTCCAAGGTCCAGTATTGGTCTGAGATCTCCAGTTCATCTGGGTACCAGGAAGAGGAGGTAGTAAAACCCCTTTGGTGTTCTTTAGGGGGTACTAGGTAAACGGCCTTCTTGGTTAGAAGAGCCTGCAGTTCCTCCTGGAGAATAAGAATATGGTCGGGTGGGTAATGGACAGAGCAGGGGATGAGGGGAGGGTGAAAGGAGTTCCAGAGCGTGGACCCCTCTCAATAACCTGAAGCACCCACTCATCTGATGTAACGCTTTCCAGGCCTCTGAGTGGAAGGCAAATGACCACCCAGGGCTTCCAAGAACTGGTCGAGGAAGCGTGGACAGAAGCCCAGCTGCTCACTGGGAGGCGGGCTGACCAGCCCCACCAAGAGGGTGGGAGCGGGAGCCCCTGGCAACAGAGATGTTAGTTCTGGTAGACTGGGAATGACCTGAATCCACCCCTAGTGAGCCTCTGTATTTTCCACCTCTTTGGAATAAAAGGAGGATCGAGGACGTATGATGGCTGGGAGGTATGGTACATGCCATGCACCATGGGTAGAGTTCTTCCTGAAGACTGGAGATCATCTATCAGTGTTTGGGTACCTGGACCAAATAGTTTGGACCCATTAAAGGGGCATTAACCACTCTATGCTGTACATCAGGTGTAAAACCTGAGACATGAAGCCAAGCATGGCGACGCAAGGTAATGCCAGTTGCTGACATGCGGCCGGAGTATCGACTACATCATATCCCAAACCAAGTAGGTGTTGGGAAATGGGAGTTGCCAGTAGATACTGTAGCCAGTAAATGTTCCCTTTCCTGTGAAGGAGGGAATTTATTGACTAATTCAATGGCCGAGGACCAGCGTGTATGCTGGTATTTGACCATATGACCCATATAATTTAGGATTCTGAGATTCATGGTACCTGCTTGAATATCTTTTTTCCCAGATAGTCTAGCCTACAGGAATCTTTATCTGGAGGTAAGGTGCTCATGTGTTTCGAGTTGTTTGGTATGATTATGAGCGGCAGTAATCACCACTGAATCCGCTTCAGGAGTGGTGGATAGAAATGAGGAGCCTGATAGAGGTGATCCACTTTTATGGAGAATAGCTGTAACAGTGGAAGGCTGGTTCCAGGCTACAAGCATAACATTTTGGTAGGTTTAGATTAGTGGGGGTACCACTAAGACCGGATCCTCTGGTAACTCTAGATAGTCTGCCATATTCTTACATTGTTTGTCATGTTTGGTAGTACAGAATCCCATGATGTTCTGAATTTGGACCATCATCTCATGGAAGGATGGGTCATCTGGAGAGAGGCAGTCGCCTGCCTGTATAAAGCCCTCATTTACAGAAATCTCCGACAGGGGACAGTGGGACTGGAAATCCATGTCCTGGAATTCCTCATCCTCCAGATCTCCGATAAAATCTACACGTGAATTCAGCCTCGTCTGATAGGTAGTCATCCACGCATGGGGAGATGACCAGGGCAGTGAAGGGTCTCTCACCCTGGAATCGCTTAGCCGGAGGAGTAGAGAACGGGACAGGTGGCTCAGCACTCCTGGATCGGAGGGCTCTGCATGCTGCATGGCATGTAAGACCTGCTGAACTACTGAAGTAACATCCAGTTGGGAATTTGGGGGGGGGTTCTGGGAAACCAGGGGATTGTGGAGGTGATTGGACACATAGCTTGATCAGGTCTTGCCCTGGGTGGTAAAGTCATGGATCCCGATCCCGTCCACCTGGCACCTGTGAGTGTACAACTGTGAGGGTGGAGGCGCGTATGCATAGCAAATGCAGTCAGTTTCGCATGCATAGCAAACGCAGTCAGTCAGTGGAAGGCAGCTCCTTGTCGACAGAGCCACCTGGGAATCAGTATTAGTGAAAATGACGTCCCCATCAACGGGACGCCAAAGGAACCCATGAGAGGGTCATCATAGACTGCTGTCAATGTGTTGAAAGCACCGCCGACGAGAGGGCATAACCTCCATCGACGCAGGAGGCAGTCTGAGAACGATCGCCGACAGTGGAGCACCTCTAACGGTGGCCATCGCCGAACGCTTAGGCACAGAGGGAAGGAGGGCTTCTTCTCCTTTTTGTACCGCTTATGAGAATCAGAGAAGGGGAGCTCTTGGACGAGGCCCTGATTCTCCATAAGAGACAATTTCTTCCATTAAATGTTTTTTAATTTCCTACAGCCGTCGCCAATGGGTTGCCTGGTTGAAATCTTGGCAACGATGCAGGAAGTGGTATCGTGTGTGAGTCCCAGACACCTTACACAAGTGGTGTGGTTTTCAAGTGGTAGATCTTTCTACCACATTGGCAGGAATGAAATAGCGCTATCTTGCTTAAAGATTCTTTGGACATTCATCGCTTGCTCAAATTGTCGCCGATGTCTGCTGTTGAAGGTGCTCTAGCTGCTGTGCGAGCTGAAGACGGCGGAAAATGAATTGAGATACCAGGGACCGCCCACACTTATACAGGAAACAGGAAGCTGATGTCATGTGGGCAGCCCTGGAAAAGACTGCTAGAAGAGCTGCCATGCACCACAGCAACCTCTGCTGCCGACCCAAGTGTATTACCTGTTGCAAGAGACCACTCCGTGGAAGATCTACTGTTACAGGTGAGTACCCTGTGTTTCTAGGGACGTGGATATGGTGTACTTATCCACATGTTCTGGCAGACTCCTAGCAGTTCTCCGGGAGGAGGGAGGCAAGGCACATGCCCCCTACTTAGGAAACAGCGAATGGAGAACTGAGGCCCCAAACCAGCATCCCGGTGTGACTTGAGGTCAATGTGGTAATGGGAAATGAAGGTGTGTGCTGACTTCCAGGTAGCAGCCCTGCAGATTTCCTGGAAAGGAACGTCCCAGAAGCAGCCACCAATGCAGCGGTATAATAGGTGGAATGAGCCCTTAGCCCTCCGGAAGCTCCCACCCGCCAACCTATAGCACAGATCAATGCAGGAAGTGATCCACCTGCAATCATCTGCCTGGCTGCAGATCTGCCAGGTGAGGCTTCAGCATAGGTAACAAACAGCTGGCGAACCTCTTCCCAAACTCCAGCCGCACTCTTTGTAGAAAGCGAGGCCACCTCAGGTCCACAGTATGGAGCCTGTGTTCAGCTTCCAAGGTATGATTCGGAAAATACTGTTAAGAGTCATCAGCTGATTCAGATGAAACTCTGACACAACCTTCAAAGGAACTTCAGGTTGGCGCAGGACAACCTTGTCCCTGTGGAAGACCAGGTAAGGAGACTCCACCGAAAGTGCCTGAGCTCACCGATCCTTCTGGCTGACATGATAACCAACAGGAAGGTGGTCTTCCACGACAAGTGAGACATGTCACACCTGTGCATCGGTTCGAATGGCTTGTCCATGAGCTTTGCCAAACTAGCAAGAAATCCCACGCCGTGGAGGTTCACGCACCGGAGGGGAATGATCAAGCCTTTCAAAAGTGCCAGACCACCTTCTCCTGCGCCACCGACTGCTGACCAGCCCATGCCGGTACAGAGATGGCTGCCAGGTGCACCTTAAGGGTCGCCGACTGAAGTCCCCTTGGAGAGAGACACCACAGGTTGTCCAGAATGTTGGTCACCGAACAGAACCAAAGGTCCAGCCCCTTGTCTCACCAAATGGAGAACCTCTTCCATTTGAAGGCATAGCATTTTCTGTCGATTCCTTTCTAGATGCCTCCACAACACTAAGGACATCTTCGGAGAGACCCAAAGCCTGGAACTCTATCTGCTCAAGAACCAGGCTGTCAGGTGCAGGGACTGAAGGTCTGGATGGAGTACCTTCTCCTGACTGATGGTGAGCAGGTCTGGGCATAGTGGAAGATGCCTTGGGAGCCTGTTGCTGAGACTGAGGAGATCGGGGTACCAAAATTGGCATGGCCAGTCTGGAGCCACCAGGATCACCTGTGCCTTTGTCCCTCCTGACCTTGAGCAGCACCCTGTGGATCAAGGGAAGGAAGGCACAGAAGAGGCCTGGGGCCCAAGGCCTCAAGAAGGCATCCCCTGCAGAGAGCCCCTGCTAAGGGTGGGCACAGAACAGCCTCAGCTTTGCAGTCTCCTTGAGGCAAACAGGTCCACCTAGGGTGCCCCACTGGAAGAACAGGCTGTGAACTACCTCCAGATGGAGAGACCACTGTGAGACGCCGCCTACCCGGCTGAGGGTGTCTGCCAGCTGGTTGGAGGCTCCTGCTACATGGATGGCTAGGAGACCTGCCTCTAGGCTGTGCACAAGACTCCTTAGGCACAGAGTTTCCCTTGCACAAGGCAGGGGAGTGTCCCGCCCTGTTTGTTGAGGAGTAGTACATGGACGTAGTGTTGTCAGTCTGGACTTGGACCACTTGACCCCAACATATGGAGCGAATGAAGTCAGGCTGATGTGCCATCGACTCTCGGGGCCCAGAGCCCATGGACACTGTTCCCCAGATAGGCACCCCAGCCTGTGAGAGGCGCGGTCGTCAGGATGACCATTGGCTCGAGGCAGACAGACAGGATCCTTCCTGCAGATGCTCTGGGACTAGCTACCACTGGAGGCATCCCACATCTTCTGGGTCACAGTGACCATTTCACTCACACCACTGGCTGGCCAGCTCCCACTGCAGGAAGCATATTTCCCAATGAGTCCAATGGACTATGCTGGTACAGGCACATGTACCCCAGAAGGCACAGGAAGTCCCGGGTAGGTGCAATTGCCCAACCCAAAATGATTGGGCAAAGGAGGAAAGAACCTCCGTCCTGTCCACCAGGAGCAAGGCTCTGGCTCGGCAAGTCGAGCTCTGCCCCGATGAAGCTGATCACCCAAGAGGCCACGAGTTCCAACTGGCCATGTTGACCAGGACAGCGGGCTCAGCTTGGAGGGTACTGCTCAAATTCCAGAGGCAGACCCTGACTGCCCACTTCCAGAACCCACCTGTCCGTGGTGACAGTGGACCAGGCAGAAAAAAGTGGCAGAGCCTGACCCCACAGGAGGACCCAGGGAGGCTTGACAGGCATGAGGGTGGCACCCCCATCCCATCACTGAGCAGGCTTGGAGGAGGAGGACCCAGCTGAGAAGTCAATGGGTCCCTTCCTCTGGGCTTACAAACCACTAAGACCACTGACTTGGGCCTGGGTCGCCAGGAATGAGCCTGCTGGCCCAGCTCGTGCTGGGCTGGTTTTGCCACAGAAGTGGAGGACTAAAGGGCTATGCTTCTGCTGCCTGGAGCCCTTGGGATCCTTCTGCACGGATGTCATGGAGTCCAAGGTGGCAGTGGACTTCTTGATACGCTGGAGGTGACCCTCCACACTGGGCCCAAACAGGTCGGTGCCCAGGAATGGAACATCGCCAGCTTGTGCTAAGTGTCCGCCGTGAATGTCGAGATCCGCAGCCAAGCCCCACGCGCATGGCAACTCGACCGCCACCAAGTGGGCACAGGAATCCCCAGATCCAGAGCCATCTGAAATGCTCTGGCCACAGCCAGCTCCTGATCCTGAACCTGCTTGACCTTGGTCTGGAGGTCCATGGGTAGGTGAGAATCACCTCATCCAGAGAGCCCAAAACGGCATAGGAGAAGTGTGCCATCATGATGGCCAAGGAAGGCAGCATTAACTTTTTAGTCACATGGTCCAATTTCTTGGACCCTTGTCCAGCGGCTTGTCAACGCCCCCGTATTGCCCAAGCACCGAAACATGGAGTCGGCCACCACTAGGCAGAGGGGTGCTCAGTGAACCCTGATAGGTGCTGGTGGGCACCGATATTTGTGGGCCATACAGGCAGATGGCACAGGGCAGGACGTGGGGCACTGCCAAAGCTCAGGGCTGGGCCGACAATGATCTCGGCCCCTGAAAAGCCTCTGGAGAGTCCCCTTGTCCAGAATTTCTGTGAGGATAGCGAGCCTGCTTCTGGATGGGCTCAGTTTTATCCCGTGGACCCGGAGATGAGACAGAGGATGCCTATGAAGGCAGTGGGCCTTCCTCCATCAAGAGACTTTCAACGGACTCCACATCGACCAAATGGGAGTGCAGTTAGGAATCCTCACACTTGGAAGAGTCCATATAATGTGGCCGACCGCCCGAATCACCCTTGACCTGCTGCGGCGGTCAGGCATGAGGGTGACCAACAGTCGATGGGTCAGCCCCATAGCTGAGTCGAGACTCCGTTGAGCCGGAGCACGGTCGGCAGCTTCTTGGGCGTTGGCTCACCATGATTGGTGGGCTGGGCGATCAGCCGAGCCAAGAGGGTCTTGACCAGCTCCGCTGGGAGGGACCGTCTCGACCGACCCCAAGGAGGGGCGCCGGCCTGTCGGGTGACAGGAAAGTGATGGCCAGAGTGGGAGCCGAGGATGGCTTCAGACCAGCCAGCAACAACTGTTGCCACATGAGGTCTGCACAGCGGCCCGAGTCGCCTCTTCCTCAAAGGCCGTGGCTGTTCCAACTGCTCAGCGGACTTCACAGCCACGGAGACCACCCAACGGGCATCCTAGATTTGACCGGCAGATGTCGCTCCGGTGGCCCAACTTAAGGTGGGCGCAGGCGTCCTCAAGAACTGTCGCATGAAACAACCAGCAAATATCACAGGCCTGACTTGAAAAGTGGTCTTTACCTGGTAGACCTGGGTATCGTGATCATGGCCCAGGCAACAGACCCATGTAGCGTGCAGGCTGGTATGCAACATCTTCTGCCTGATGGGCACCATCAAAATTCAGGCCCAGACTTATCATCCATAGCGGTCACAATCAAGATCAAAGTGAAGATGGAACTCATAAGAGTTTAAAGTTTTGGAAGTAAATCTGAAGATTCAAGTGCTAGGGCCTACTCAATGCTGTAGCGGTGAGAGGAACCTGCTTCTTGCAGTAGAAAGGAAGATCTGGCGTCAGGGGGGGCCGAGGGATATATCACTCGGGTGGGTGGGAGGCCACCATGAAGACTTTCCGCAACTCTTAAAGTGGAAAGGACACTGCCAGAGCGTGTGGATAAGTATACCATATCCATGTCCCTAGAAACTCCATTTTCATTATGGGAGGAACCGGGGTATGGATTGTGAGGCTGACTTAAAAAATAGAATGGCTGATCACAGGAAGATGCATGAAACCTAAACCTCTGTGTGGATATCTCTTGTTATGGTCTACAGCAGCTTTGCACAAATGAGCTTGCCTGAGCAGATAATGCTAACAGGGTGTTTATCGAAATCACCAGCAACCTTGCCAGTTCCAATAATGGCACCGAGATCAACACCACATAGGGCACACTGAGGTCAGCACGATACCAGTTACTGGGGTCAGTGCCACAGGCAGCACTGCTGTCGGCACTGTGCTCCCAGCACCGAGAACCGTGTTGATATCAAACTCTGGAATAGGCCCATGGACAGCATGGTGCTCACCACGCTTGCTTACACTGAGTACAGTACCAACCTGGGCAGTACTAAGAGACTAGAGTCACTCATCAAGCAGAGAAGCTGCTTTTGAAACAACACAAAAGTGCTCTGTTGGAGGATACAGACATAATTCTAGGTGGTGGATACACTGAATTCAAGTTCAGCTGAACTATGCCTGATTTCACTTAACAACTTCTATGACCATGGTCAGCATGTGAGGAGATTGTCTGACAGAAGACATATTGGTGCTCACCAGTTCAGAGAAAGGAATAGGATGAGAGAGCCATGTTTTCTTGAGGCTTGGGGAAATAATGCGCTCAAACTGCTGATTAAACCAACTAAGTCCTTTCCGGGTGGAGACTCAATGGCGGGAAAAATAACTTAAGTGTTCAGTGACAGCCATGCATATAAAAGCAACATATGCACAGTACTGTGCATTGGTTCCATACATCCAGGCATCACCATGACCTAAGAGATGTAATTCTGGGGCATTAGCACATCTGTCCCCAAGGCCAAAGAGTGCAGCTGCATGGAGGAAACGGACTCCTTGTAGCTCTTGGGGCCCTGGTTATGTTGGTGAAAAGCTGTTTGAATTTATTTACCAGGAATAGCATCCCCAAAAGATGTAACTTCTTGCTTAGAGTGCAGCTTCATCTTTATTAACAGCTGTAAGAGTCCTGTCTTTACTTCATTTAACAGTTGTGAGGGCTGACATGAAAGATTGCCAAAAGACTTGCTGTGGTCACAGAGAGCCAGTAGCTGTTGTATGTTTGAATTTGATCCAAGTTTCCCAACACACAATTCTTGATTTTTGACTTCCTGTTTTCCTCTCCTTACCAGGTGGGTCAGGCTCACCCTTCCACCCACCCACGAGCCCTTGTTCTAGCGAACTGGACCAGTAGACACTGGCCCCAGACACTAACTACCTACTTCCACATATGTTCTATCTGGCCAGTCAGAAGTGGACAAAGACCAAGCCCACCTACGCATTCCAATGTGTCTTGCTCATAAGGACTGGATATACAATGCCACAGCATCATAAGTCAATATCCTGTGTCATGCCAGCAGCGAAATCCGCCCCCATTTGGAGCAGTGTATTGTGGCACACATAACTCTTTCCCCACAGCTACATGAGGTATTTGTGTAATGGCAGAAGCAACCCATCCTCACCATCTAAGGGTGCACCACAGATGGAGGCTCAGCACTGCCCCTGCTGCCCAATGCGTGACTGCCCAGGCTTGGATCTCAAACCTGGGTCATCAGCATGGTACGCTACACCACTAATAAACAGACTATTAGGCAGTTCCTCTGACTTACACTCCCTCATCACAAATATTTTACTGTTCCGAAAACCTGTCTGTGAACAGGAAATGGTTATTTCATTCATTCCTTACAGAGAAGGCAAAAACAACTGCGAGAGTTAAACAGATACTGGAGTGTCCCCCAACCCCAAAATTATAAATATATATAATGTTCTACCTTGTTAGCAGCTTCACTTTAGCACAAACTGCATCCATTGCAGCCCGCTCCTCAGTCTCTTCTGCTTCCTCTCCTTTGCTTTAGTGATTTTCTCTGTAAGAATACACATACAAGTGTAAGCAGCTGACATTTTACAAAATGTTAGGCTCTACAAAAGAATACTTTGAACAAAGGATGGCTAGTTGTGGGATATCGAGATAAGGATTCAGACCCAATTCTCAGTCTTTAGGCGCCAGATCTCATACACTGACCAGTATTCTCCTCAAGTAAAAAAAGGCTAAAGGTTCCTATGGCCTGAGACACTTCTCCATAATCTGCTTCCAGATTCCTAGAGTGAAAACTACCTTGGCTCGGCAGCAATCAACTTCTCACTTCCATCACTTTGGAACACTATGCAAGACTCATTAAAATTATCCTCACTTCCAAGCATTTTCACATTCAAAGCTCTATTAATGGATTATCTGAAGGAATCATGCAACTGTTTCAGATGCCTATGACCCTAAGCCCGGGTGCCACTCAAATCCTACACCTAAGCATTTCATCCACCCACATTCCTAACAACAGAAACCTAGGACCTACAAGCCTAGTTCCCTTAATCCGAGATGGGCCTGCCTATTCTCTACCTTTACCTATTCTGGCCTCCCTCTTGGCTGCCTACTCTTTCCCCAATTTCTACCCTATTCCTTAATACCTCCTTATTTTTTATCATTTAGGTATGAGCTCTTACTTAGCGGAGACTATATGGGCTTGTTGTCTCTTCTCATTCCAGTAAAGCTTATCATTATGTACCTTTGCATGTTAATTATGTTGACGGTATGTATAGGCCCATATTGACCGGCACTTTCACAATTTTTTTTTGCACCGCTGTCCACGTAATTGTAATCTTATGAAGTGTATATGTATTGTATTAATGCCAGGACCACCTTGAAAATGAGCTTGCTCAATGGTGTTTATGCCTGGTTAAATAAAGCGATTAATTGATTTGTCAGCCTACTTGAAAAGTACCAAATAAAATCGCAGGACCCAGGGCATTTGCTAAATAAATCTTACACAATGACCCCTCCCAACAGAGAATTACGAGTGTACCTTACAAAACCTGGGGTATTAAAAAACTGATTCCTTTTGAAATGCATAATACAGCCCATTTGTTCAAAATGGAATTCTCACTGGCCTGTCGGCATGGCAACATGGATGATGCTCGCTTCACTGGTGACCGGGTTTGGGAATGAGTCTGAGACAGTCGGGGGTGGGAGGAGGCTTGAGCATCCAAAGGGCACCCTCCTCCCCAGGGAGGCATGGTAGCTTGCTCTGCTGTGATACTACTACCTATGTGACCACTGGTGGCAGTGCAGGCAGAGCAGCTTGGGGTGGAAGGATGCCAGCTGGTGTGGTGCACAGCCATGCAGTGCTTGCTGTCAGCATCCTGCTGGTGTGAAGAAGCAAGCTGGAGGGCATCATCCTCCTCTGGGGAGGGATAGTAGCTTGCTCTGCTGCAATACTGCCACCTGTGTGACCATTGATGGCAGAGCAGCTTGGGGGTGGAGGATGCCTGCTGGTGCTGTGCATAGCCATGCAATGCTTGTCGCTGGCATTCTGTGGGTATGGAGGAACAAGCTGCAAACACCCGAAGTGCGTAAGATGATGTTCCAGTGTCTGAAGGCCTGACCTCCCAATGGTAGCTCAACCACACCAGATAACCAAGAGGGGCAGCTGAGCACAGACCGCCACCCAGGAACCACCACAGGGCAAAAGTGGCACATAGGAAGTGAGATTAGTGCCAAGCATGGGATGCGGCTAGGACCTGGGCTGAATGTAGCAGCAATGATGAAGCCCTTACAAATGTTGCGGTCCACATCATACAGACAGACATTTCATGCTCTGCCTCTGACCATCTGCAAGATCTCACATGATGAAAGAGTTAATCTAGAAGATGATGATGCACTAGTGCCCTCACAGTACACTGCCTTATGTATAGAGATGTTCGTCATGATACATCATACTACCTTCTGTGTTTTCCAAGACTACGCTTAACTTCCATGTTTATGCTTATAATAAACATGAATGTCAAGCTTAGTCTTGGCAAACACAGCAGCTAATATGATGCATCATAACTTGAAAATCACTGCTCATCATCTTGCTGGATTGCTGTGCTCATGAAGCGTGATTTCAGGGGCAGGCAAAGGAAGAGCATGAAATGTCTGCCTGGATAATGTGGAATGCACCACAACAAAGTTTGCCGAGGCGAGCTAGAAAAAAAAAAAAAGGTTACTCACTTGTCACTGTAGTTCTAGGAGGGTATACAGTTCACATCCAGACTCTGGCAATTCCAGTGGAATCCTGATTAGTCACAGGTCTTGAAGCTAAGCTCCTCCACCACCTGGGCAGTACATGCCTAACTCACTGCAGGATATCAGAACTTTGCACACTGGAAGCAGGATCTGTGTGCTGCTTACCAGGGAGATTGAGTGGTTTTGTGGATGTGAGCTGCATACCACCCCTAGAACTATGGTTAGAGGTGAGTAACCTATTTTTCCAGGGGCGACAGTTCACTATCAACACTTTGGCAGACTCCAAGCAATTCTCTGGGAGGAAGGAGCAGGGCACACACCCCTATTTAGTGAACACAGACTAAAGAGCCAAGGTCCCAAAGAAGCATCCGGTGTGGGTTAAGGTCGATGCTGTGGCGAAATGAAGATGTGTACTGACTTCAGGTAGCAGTCCTACAGATCTCTTGTATGGGGAAGTCTCTGGAAGCAGCCACTGAGGCTGCGGTATGTCTGGTGGAGTGAGCTCTAAGCTCAATAGGAGGCTCACTACCAGTCAACCTACAGCACTGGTCAATACAGGATGTGATCCACCTGCCAACTGTCTGCTTTACTGCAGGTTTGCCAGGTGCGGCTTCAGCATATGTTACAAACAGCTGGCAAGCTCACCCTAAACTCCAGCCATGTGCTTCTTCTAATAAGAGAGCACTCTTCGCAGGTGACAGTATGGAGCCTGTGGTTGACCTCTGAAGAAAGGATGGTAAAATAAACCAGTAATTTAATCACTCTGGTACTGCCTTAGGAAGGAACTTTGGGTGGGGTGAAGGATGAACTTGTCTTTGTGGAAGACCATGTAAGAAGACTCCAACAGCACCTGAAGCTCATTAATCCTTCTGGCTGACCGATGGCTATCAAGATGGCCATCTTCCACGACAGTTAGACATCTCACACCTGTGCATAGGCTCAAATGGCTTGCCCATGGGCACAGCCAACATCAGCAGCAAGTCCCACGGTGGTAGTGGGTCAGGCATCGGAGAGGACAGGTGGTCCAGGCCTTTGAGAAAGCACCCAACCACCTTCTCCTGAGCCACTGTTGGCTTTCAGGCTCTCGCTAGTAAGCAGAGATGGCTGCTAAGTGCACTCTGAGGGTCATCGCTTGCAGCCCGAGAGAGAGGGACTAGAGGTATTTTTGTTGCCCTGGCACCAAATGAAGAACCACTTGCATTTAAATCGATACCAGCGAATTGACTCTTTTAGGAGGTCTCTACAGCGTGGAGCACATCTTCCGACAGACCCAAGGCTGGAACTAGCCACTCAGGAACCAAGCCATGAGGTGCAAGGAATGAAGGTCCAAATGCAAGGCCCTTAACTGTTGCCTGGTGATCAGAATTGGGTGAAGAGGTAGCCACCACGGAAGTCTGCTGCTGAGGCTGAGGAGATCCAAGTACCAGAATTGTATGGGCCAGTCCAGAGCTATCAGGATCATCTGTGTTTTGTCCTTCCAGGCTTTGACCACCACCCTGTGGATCAAGGAGAAGGGAGAGAAGTCGTAAACAAGGCCTGGGGTCAGGGCCTCGCAAAGGCATCCTCAAAGTGTCCCAAATTGTGGTGGGGGAGGCAGGCACAAAACAGCCCTCAGTTTGGCATTCTCCCAGGAGGCAAACAGATCCATCAGAAGGTGCCCCAATGGGAACAGGTGGTTCACCACCTCCTGATTCTGGGACCACTAATGCGACATCCCTCCTACCCGGCTGTGAGCGTCTGACAGCTGAATGTTCACTCCTGTGACATGGATCATAGGAGATCTGCACCCAGGCTGCAATCAAAGTCCAGGTGTGAAGGGCTTCCAACACAAGGAAAGGTAGTGCATTTCACCTTGTCTGTTCAGCTAGAACATGGTCGTGGTGTTGTCTGTCTGGACCTGTACAACCTGACCCGACTAGAGTAGTGAATCCTGTCAGAGCTAGCTGCACTGCAGGAGCTCCAGCAGGTTTATGTGGCAACAGGGCTCCATGGGTGATCAGAACCCGTGGGTTTTGTGATCTCTCAGGTGTGCTCCACACCATATCAGAGATATGTCCATCGTTAGCATGATGGACAGTTCTGGGTGGACAAATGGGATTCCTTTCTCCAGATGTTCTGGGATCAGCCACCACTGGATAGCATCCCACATTAGCTGGGCTACTGTGACCAGTTGGTCCAAGTGACCTAGGTGCTGGGACCACCGACGGCCCAACTCCCACTGCAGGTGGTGCATTCACTAGTGGGGCCACTGGACCACACTGGTGCAGGACACCATGTACCCAAACAACTGCAGGAAATCCGAGGCAGGGCACGAAGGAAACTTGAAATGATCAGGCAAATGAGATATGATACAGTGCACAGGAGGCAGGCAGGCCTTGGCCTGCAAGAAGTCTAGTTCTGCCCTGATGAACTTGATCACCTGTGAGGTACCAATTCAGACTTGTCTGGGTTGACAGAAGGCCCAAGTCTCAGCAGGTCTGGAAAGCCAGATCTCTGGACTTCACAACAGTCTCTTTGGATGGCACAGACAGCAGCCAGTCGTCCGGTAGGGATACACCCTGATGACTTGGCAGGAAGGAGGACACCAGTGCCATGCACTTGGTGAAAACCTGGGCAGTGACCTAGAACTGGCACAGGACCTGATCTACAGGCAGTGGAGGACAAATTCAGATGTGGAAGAACATATGTTGGAGGTCAAGAAAGCAAAATCATATGTTTTGCTTCAGGGATGAAAAGTCTGATTCAGGAATGAACATCTGGAATGGCTCCAGATGAACTGGTTCCAATCGTGCAGATCCAGGACAGAGTGCCAGCCCCCATCCATTTCAGAATCATGAAGTATTTGGACATGTAGCCCTGACTGGCCTGGATGCCTGGGACATGGGCTATGGCTTCTTTTATGAGAAGCTGAGCAATGTCCTCCAAAAGGAGGACAAAATGTCCTCGACACCCTGGACACCCAAGGAGCATGGAGTCAGTAAGGCAGAAGAGCCTCAAAGTTCAGAGGCAGCCCTCTGCCTACTACCTTTAACACACCGTCTGTTGTGATAGCAGATCAATGTGGCAAGAAGTGACTTAAATGATTCCCTACTAGGAGGCGCAGCTATGGATGGAGCGGGTGGAGGGAGGCCTCCCCAACCCGTCACTGTGCAGCTTTCACGGAGACACCGGCTGCAGCAGCCAGAGGGGTACCACCACCTCTACTCCCTCCTTTCTTTGGGCCCCAGCCACCAAACTTGGGTTTCAGGTGCCAGGCCTGGTACTGCCCCTACTGGGGCTGCTGCCGAGGAGGCTGTGGCTGAAAGGGACAATACTGAAAAGCTTTTTCTTAGGCTTTTATTTCTGGTCCTTTTGGGACGATGCCACAGAGTCAAGGGTAACAGTGGACTTCTCAATGCAAGTGAGATGCCCTCTACCTCAGGGAGCAAAGAGGTCGGTGACCAGGAAAGGGGCACTGGCCAGCTTGAGGCTGGGTGTCCACCACATGAAGGTGGACAGATGCAGCCAGGCCCTTCCACCATGGACGCCACTGCCATGGCACAGGCACAGGAGCTGCCCATGTCCAAGGAAGTCTGGAGCTGGTGTTTAGTCAGTGATTGATTGGTCTTGGACCAACTTCACCGGCAACTTCTGGTTAGCAGGGAGGTGAGGGTGGATTTCAACAAAGACTTTCATCAGGAAGTTTCCAAAGCTGGCCATCATGACAGTACAGCTCACTTTGACAGAGACCCAAGAATGCTTCAGTGTAAAGCTTTTAGCAGTGTGGTCAATCTTTCTGGACTCCTTGCCCAGAGGCTTGTCCACATCCCTTTGGCTCCCAGATTTGTGGAAGACCAAGTCAGAGACCAGCCCTTAGGCCAAGGGTGGTCAGAGAACCAGAAAAGAGACCCGTTGGGGGCCACATGCATGTGGATCATACAGGTGGAGGGTGCCGGCAGGATGCTGGATGCTGCCAAGCTCTAGGCCAGTCCCAATATGGACTCAGCCATAGAAAAGGCAACCCCGGAGAATCATCCCTGTACAAAATGCATGCAGAAGGGTACTTGGCCCTCTTCTGAACTGGCTCTAGCAAGACTGACATGGACTCCAAAATCAATCGGATGAGAGACCGAAGACACCAGTCCATGGTCGGCAGTCAGTTCCTCGATTGAGCCCCGGTCGAGGATATGAGGCCATGAATAAAATTTTGAGTCGTCCTAGGACCCTCAAAAATGTCCCTTAACAGCTTCTCACTGTGGACCACCCAATTTTCTTCAGCTTGAGGGGTCTCCACCAACCACCGGCTTGGCAAGCAGACCGGGACTCCTTGGTTGAAGCACACACCTTCAGCTGTGGTGGAGGCAACTCCACCTGTAGGCATGGGGAAGCAGTTGCTGGAAGCACCTGTGAGGTGTGGACCACCAAGGGCATCACTGGTGGCTGCCTGGTGACTGGAGGCCCAGGAGTAGAGCCCTAACCTGCCCGCAATGGCCCACTGTTGCCACAGAAGATCCTCACAGCACGGTGCACCTTGTAGCTGTGCCACCCTTACCTGAGGATGAGGAGGTCAAGAATTGTTGAAGGCGATGTTTCCCAGTCCATCGGGTAAAGAATGAAAGTGCCTTAATCGAGACCTTGACCACAACCCTCCACCAGAGAGTCGATGTCGAGGAGAGCCTTTTGCTGGTCGGGTAAACCACATGCCTGGCATCATTACAGGACAAGCTTGAAGGCTTCCACCGCTGGTGGAGGCTACTTCCAAGGCAAACTGGTCAGGGACACCAACCAGTTCATGTCTTCCTGAGTTAGAACCAGGCAACAGGGTCTGAAAGATTGAATCCTCGATCTTGTCCGATAGTTACTTGACAGGCTCAAGGAAGATTTCCATGGCCTGTGCAACCAGAACTGAGGTCAACAAGCCAGAGTGGGGTACAAAGGAACTTTTGACCTTCCCTCAACCAAAGTCAAGCAGTCAGGAGAGTCGAAGATCAGGAGGACTACACTCTCTTCCAGTTCCATGACCAGCACCACTTGGTGTTTCTTGCTACAATGGGCAGAGTTCTCCTCCAAGGTCTGGCAGGACAAGCAAATATTATGGAACCCCTCTGAAGTACCCTCCGACACTGGCCCCCAGCCAGGAACAGCACAGAGACTGAGAAGGTCCCCACTGTGGTAGCTGCCACCTGCTCCTCAAAGGCTGCAAGTTGGGATGTGGGCCAGGCAGCTGCAAGGCCTTTATGGCCAGTGGAACAACAGTCATGCCACTCCCACACATACCAAAATGAAAACTGAAGCAAAAAATGCAGTTCAAAAGCTTTAATCTCACTAATCAAGTATTTCAGAACAGGATAACAACGCAGTGCAGTGCAGCTTCTGACGTTTCACAATATCAATTGCTTTCTCATGGCCCTTAAACCAGTTCTTTGGAACCCACTCTGAAGGATGGCGAGACTGACTCGGGCCTCAATCCTTAAGGGATTCTGGAAACAGAGACATAGCCAGCACCTGGCCATGTTATGTTGCCTGGCAGGCACAGGTGAGATCTTTCGGGGTGCATGTGTGCGGGCAAGTAGGAAGACGGACATTGAGCTGGAAAACAGATTTGCACTGCTAGCTGCTTAATGGGAGGATGAAGGGAAATCAGGAAGAGGGCAGACCCAGGAGGAACAAAGAGACAGGTGGGGAGAGCACAGTAGGCAAAGGAGCAGGTTGTCCCGAAGCATAAGGACATGGAAGAGGCGTGGGGGGCACAGTCAGCAGCAGGCTGAATATTAGCGAGGAGGATATTGGGGGCGGGGCAAGGAGACTGGGGCAAATGAAGGAGCGCAGATGTTACAGGACATGGAGCTGAAAATAGGGGTGCCTGGAAAGGGAGGATGAGGAAGACCAGAAGGACAGGGAACTGCAGGGTCTAGTGTGGGGAGAGCAGGAAATAGAGAGTGGAAGGAGAGTCAGGACCTCCCGAAGTAAGGAAGAGCTACAGGTACCTGGGAGTGCTGGGGGACAAGTCAAGCCGTGTGGTGGGGGGCAGATGGTCAACGGATCAGTCCGGAAAAGAGCTGGACCAGGGGTTAGGGCAGCCAATGCCACTCGTGTGGAGAGGGTAGCCAGAGTAAGCGATGAGGTGGTGATGAGTGGAGGAGCACAGGAAGGGGTAGGAACAGAGAAGGAGGAGGTTAAAGTGCTCCTGCTGAGGGATTCCATGATTAGGGGTATCAAGTGGGAAGGGGGTAAACCCTGTGCCATCATGATCAAGAGTATATCTGGCTTGACCGTGCATGAGGCCAAGCACTTGATCTACGCTACTGAAGGAATGTGGAGGATCACTGGACATACTAGTGCACTTGGGTACCAATGACATTCAGAGAACAGTGTGCTGGAGATTCAAGCAATTTCCAGGAGCTGGCCCAGGTGTCATGCCGTGGGGTGTTCAAATTCCCCTTCTCGGAAATCTTATTGGTGCCTATTGCCAGTGTGGGGAAACACGCAGAAAATCAGGGCAGTAAATAAATGGTTAGGGGAGTGGTGTGAGGCTAGTGGGTATGGGTTGTTGGGGACTGGGGTGCGAACTGGGAGGACAAGGAGCTTTACTCAAGGGATAGGCTCCACCTCAATCTGACTGGAAGGAGGTCTTGAAACAAACACTAACCAGCAACATCCAAGCTGGGTGGGGTTTAAACTTGTGAAATTACTTGACATAAACTCATGTACATCAAGGCAGGCGCAATAGCGGCAAGAGGAGGGGGAAAAATAAACCGGTAGCACCTACACGAGGAGACAGGTTAAAAGGGCAGAAGGGGGGGATCACAGATGTGGAAATTACTATCGGTAGGGTGAGGACCGCCTCAGGGTCCTAAAAGTGGAGAAGGCACCAGGTCCGAGGGTATCCATCCCGGTGCTAAGGAGATGGCAGAGGTCCTTGCTGCACCTCTGGCGGACCTTTTAATTCCTACCTTGGGACCAGATGCATCCCTCATGATTGGAGGACGGCCCACATCATGCCTATTCACAAGGGTGGCTCATCGAGGGAGCCGGAAAACTACAGGCTTGTAAGCCTAATGTCGTGGTGGGCAAATGATGGAGGCCATCCTGAAGGAGAGGCTGGGGAGTTCCTGGGGTTACCTGGATGATCACTAGCATGGCTCTGTTCAGGGCAGATCGTGTCAGAGCAACCTTGTGGAGCTCTATGAATGGGTGACAGAGAAGCTGGATCAAGGCAGGCCAGTTGATGTCCTCTTTCTAGACTTCAGTAGGCATTTGATTTGGTGCCACATCCTGAGCTTCTGGCTAAACTCGGGGATATGGGGGTGGGGAAAGGGCGGTCAGGTGGATAAGTAACTGGTTGGCAGAGGCGAGTTCAGAAGGTGGTAGTCAGGGGAGATTTCATCTCCTAGGAGGGTCATCAGCAGGGTCCCCAAGGGTCGGTGCTGGGCCCGCTACTGTTCATGCTTACATTTCAGACATCAGGAACAGTATCAGGAACAAGATGAGCCTCTCTGCAGACAACTCGAAACTGGGCACGGTGGAGGAGGGCAGAAGAGCCCTACAGGGGACCTGGAGACCCTGGAGGGGTGGGCACGGACCTGAAACTGAAGTTTAACACTAGAAATGCAGGGTTCTCCACCTAGGGGCTTAGAACCCCTAGGTATAAGTACCTTTGGGGGTGAGATACTGCAGGATTCTGACAGGGAGAAGGACCTTGGCATAGTTGTGATACCAGAACCAACAACCTGACCAGTGTAGAAGGGCTACTGCCAAACAAATAAAATGCTGGGGAGCATAGCCAGAGGAATAACCTTGAGAAGGATGGAGGTGCTTCTCCTCTATATAACTGCCTGGTTAGACCGCACCTTGAATACTGCTTACACTGTGGTGCCCATACTTGAAAAGGACATCGTTCCTCTGGAGAGGTCCAGAGGAGGGCGCCAGGATGATACAGGGGCTGGGGACAGGTCCTATGTGGAGAGATTGAAGGAGCTGAACTTGTACTCCATGGAGGAGAGGAGGGACAGGGGAATATGATTGAGGTCTTCAAATACCTTAAGGAGGTGAATAGGGTTAGCCTGGATAGAGTGTTCAAACTGGGGGGTCACCAGAGGGCACAATGAGGCAGGTGGGCGGGAGGCTAAGGGGAGACAAGGAAAGATACTTTACTGAGAGGGTGGTGGAGCCTTGGAATGCACTGCCTGCAGAACTGGTGGCTGTAGATACGGTGCAGGGTTCAAGAGGGATGTGACAGGTATGGGGAAGGTGAAACTGAGTAGCATAAAATTAGAGGTATAGATCGGGTCGGGTGGGGGGTTATCGGGGAGATGGAGAAGGTGGGGCAGTCCCCTCTGTCTGGTGTGCTGACCTCAAGCAGACTTGATAGACCGCGATGGCCTACTCTTCTGGCATCTTAGTATGTTGTGTCTCTTCACCAATGACACAAAACTATGTGGGAAGGTGGATAGTGACAAGGGCATAAGGGAAATGCAGAGATACCTATGAAAGCTAGAGGGGTGGTCAAAGGCCTGGCAGTTAAAATTCAATGCTAGAAAGTGCAAGGTAATACCTAAGGAAAAGAACCCAAGACAGAGTACTGGATGGGAGGAGAGAGACTTAGCACTACATCTGAGGAACAGGATCTGGGGTTATCATTAGCAACTCACTTAAGCAATCAAGTCAGTGCAACAAGGCCTATAGCAAGGCTAACAGGATGCTGGGATGTATTGGGAGGGGTATTTATAGCAGAAGAAAAGAGGTAATACCTCCCTCTACAGATCCCTGTTGAGGCCTCACCTAGAGTACTACGCCCAGTTCTGGAGTCCTCACCTCAAAAAGATAAGGATAGGTTGGAGACAGTGCAACGCAGAGTAACAAAAATGATTCAGGGCCAGCAGGGCAGATCCTATGAGGGCGCCTCAAGGCACTAAATATACACTCTCTGGAGACCAGAAGGAAGGGAGATATGACAGAGACCTTCAAGTTCCTTAAAGGAATTAATAAAGTGAACTGCGAAGATTATTTAGCTGAATACCAATTAGTGGTCACATGGACATGAATGGACATTAACAGGAGGTAGGTTCAGGAGAGATGTGAGGAAGTACTACTTTACGGAAAGGGTGGTGGAACCTTGGAACAGTCTGTCAGCTTAAGTTGTGGGAGGCGGAAGAGTCAGAGATTCAAGCAGGGCTGGGGCATAATGAAGGGAATAGTGGTTGCAGGCGATAGGAACAAGGAGGAGAATAGAGAGGACAGGGAGGTTAGTACCCTGGAGGAACAGTAGGTTCCAGGGATTATAGGAACTTGGGCAGACTGGATGGATCTATGGTCTTTTCTGCCATCATTGTCTAGGTCTCTGTTTTTATAACATTTTACTTCAATATCAGACTCAAGTTAAAGGAAGTACTACCAATATCACTCCAACAAGATCAGACAGGGTTTGTTGCTACATGACAATCTCAAGATAATGCTAAAAGGACATTGCACATAATCCACAACATCATTAAGCAGACAAATCCAACAGCCCTAATGAGCAGTGTCAAAGCTGAAAACCAAAGTTTTGACCTTTAACCATATGTCCAGCCAGATGTAGAAAATCACACCGCACGTACCGCCAGCATAACGGTATGGCTAATAATTAGCGAAGATGTCAGTGTTACCTGAAGTCCTTTACTTGTTTCAAATTCATATTTTAGTTCCAGACAAGGATATGAGAAATTGGGATAAAATGATATCCTGATCATCTCGGCAAAGCTGCCCCCACCAAGTAAGATATAAAACTCTTCACCTCCAGAAATAAAATGAAGGCCTAGCGCCTCTCACTTCAACAACTAACATAAGGCAGCACAGTTATGTACCTTCTTGCTCTGGCTCTCTCCAGACCATCAAGCACTGGCTGAATACAGAACACTCTGTTACCTCTACTGAGTCATGGATGTAGCTAAGATTTGAAATTAGAGGAATTTCATTTAAACAGGTAGTAAACTCAAATCCATCTAGAGTAATGAAACAAAAGTTTTGAACCTCTTCTTGGCAGAGGAATTTATCCTCAATAGCAGAAAATGTTTAATCAGCATAGGCTCTTGTTTGACATCAGTGATGAACAATCCTGTTTCAAACAGGAACGGACTGCCAATGCACGGTGGCAACCCATTTATACAAACACATCACTCTTAGCATTAAGTAATATTTAGCCATCACTTAATCTTCCTCCCTGGCATATGCCCTGTGGCATACCCTGAACAATTCTGTACCTTTGTCAGTAAGGGATTACGTTTTCCTTTCAGTTTCTCCACCATGACACATGACCTTTGCAAACACTGCAACAGAAGTTTGGCAGTGCACATCGAACGGAATAGTTTTCTAATATACAAATTAGAATTTTTTTAATGACACAAGCAAAAACACAATGACAAAAAGGGTAACCAGCTCATTATCAAAAACTAGAAGCCATCTTGCTGCACCCTGTGAAGCGAGATCACATTTCAACCTTATATAAAACAGAACAAGCACCAACAGATTGCCTGTGCTTAGCTTATGAGATGGAAAAACAAACTAGGCTTTGTTACCAGTGAAACAAAGGGTGCAAGCTTGTGAAAACCAACACAGGATAATAATCTCACATATGGTGGAACATTTACTGTATTAAAAAAATCTCTTACGATACTTCAGAATACCTGTCATACAAGCAAAACAATCATACAATTACCACATTAATTTTATCTGCATTAACATGTTTTGTGTGTATGTATATGATTTATGTTTATGAATATTTAAGTATGTGTGTGTGCATATATAATTATATGTATGTATGTGTTTAGCACTTTTGTTTATTTAGATCTAGGATTACAATTACCTTTGAGCCGAGGCTCGTTTACAAAGGTTCCACGTCAGGAAGTACATACATGTTAAACAAGGGCATACGACATTAAAGAGAGCATACAACCATATTCACCAGTTCAGTGCGGCATCACGATAAATACGATACCTGAATAACACTCTAAGGAATCATTTCAGAAACCTAGAAGAAATCAGGGAGGAAGGGTGAGAGGATAGGGGTGGCAGCGAAAAGAGACTAGAGCAGCTCACGGCATTGTCAAAGAACATCAGGGAAGGTGGTTGATCTCAATGGGGAAGGGAATGCATATATGTACACAGTCTATACGTGGATGCTAAGTGCTGCCTACCTATACCTCAAATATTTCTGGCATAGTTTTAAATGTATTAGGTTGTATGCACAGACTTAAGTCTATATAATTACTGGTGACCATAAATATCAGCCGTTACTGTTTTGTTAAAAATGCTTATCAACGGTTCAGGTTATTATGCTTCAAAGGCAATAATAATCTGAAATCCAGTTGATATCTCACTTCATAACTCAAAATCCGTTGATATGACATGCCCCAAAGAAACAGTGCATCTCAACCTCCGGCAGTGGCAGCGCGAGACACTGAAAGCGGTACTCACAGTAGTTGTCTGCTCTGCCACCTCAGCCACTCAGTCTTCAGGGAAAAACAACGCAAATTTCTTCAAAAACAAAACTGCACTCTAGCTAAAAAAGCGTCTTTTCTTTTAAACTGCTAGAAATACAGTCTAAACCTCCACACCAGCAATTATAAAAATAAAGGATAGGTAAGTTTGATGTTATGGTTTTGTTTCACACACCGAGGTGTGAAAAAATCCTCAACACACTATCTATATATTATTCTATGTATATTTTACTTTGGTCTGTGATTCAAATGTATTCCTCTCCCTAGGACACATCTGGAAACGAGCTATTGTAGCTTAGAATGTCTTTCCTGGTGAAATTTTTTCAAATAAATAAAATTCTTGGAGGAGTGTGGAGAAACACAGCACCCTTGCATGAATTTTGGCTTTGCTCCACAATAAAACTTATCCTGGTAGCACTGGAGAAGAAGATGCAGATTTTTTTGTTCCTCATCTAATTCCTCAATTATTTCTGATGTTACGGTACCCAGAAGAAATATATGAAAATGCCTGTTTGGGATCATGGTGGCAGCTAACAAAAAAGAACATTGTGGCTAACAGATACAGTTCTAGTGGAGGTGAAGCAAATGCCTGGGGATCTAGGAAACTTGAGGAGTAGTCAAAGACACAGCAGTTGGGGTTCAGTGCCAAACAATGTAAAATCATGCACCTAACATACTAAAATGCCAGCAGAGTAGGCCTAACGGTCTTCGCTTTCTCTCATTTGGTCAGCCCCCACCCTGGGAGCTGACCTTGCTGCCCCCGCCTCTCTGGCTTCTCCTTCCCAGTCCAGATAATCTCTCTGCACTGGATTTTGCTTCCAGAACCCTTCCTCTGTACCTGTCCCACCTCTTTTTGACCCCTCCACAGTCCTCTGCCTCCACCAGCCCCTGGGCAGTGCATTCCATAGCTCCACCACCCTCCCAGTGAAGTAGCACCTCCTCCTTTCTCTCCTGAATCTTCCCCTCCAGCTTCCACCCATGCCCTCTAGTTGCCCCTCCTCCTTCCTTCAAGCACCCTGACTGCTCCTCCCTATTTACCCCTGGTCCCTTCTCTCTTCCAATGTGTACATTTAGCTCTTCGAGCCTCTCCCATAGGTCCTGTCCCCAAGCCCCAAATCATTTTGTGTTGCCTCCTCTGGACCCTCTCCAGGAGTTTAATGTCCCTCTAAGTGTGGCCTCCAAACTGCATGCAGTACTCAAGGTGTGGCCTCACCAAGCAGTTATAAGAGGGAACATCACTTCTCTCCTTCTGAGGTGATCCCTCAGCGATGCATCCCAGCATCCTGTTGGCCTTGGCTGCTGCCCTCCTACAAGTCTCCGGTTGTTCATCTTGACATCCACCACCACCACCCCCAGGTCCCTCTCAGCCAGAGACTTGTAACATCCCCCCCCCCAGGGTGTACACTTGGCCTGGGTTTCTGGCCCCAGGTGCAGTGCCTTGCATTTCCCTGCATAGAACCTCAGCTCCACTTTCTAGACCATCTTTCCAGAGCCTCAGGTCCCCCTGTATGGCCACCCTCCCTCCTCCACATCCACCACAGCTCCCAGTTTTGGAGTCATCCACAAAGAGACTCATCTCACTCCTGATACCTGTCCTTATGTCAGAGACGTAGGCGTTGAACAGGAAGGGCCCAGGACTGATCCCTGTGGGACCCACTAATGACCCTCCTTGGGGATGAGACTATCCGCCAACTCGACCCTCTGGGTCGGTCCTGGAGCCAACTGTCTATCCATCCGATTCCCCACCCCATTTCTTCCAGCTCATCCAACAGGCCCTCGTGAGGAACAGAGTCAAATGCCTTGCTGAAGTCTAGAAGAGGGCGTCCACTGGTCTACCCAGGTCCAAGGCACTCGTCACCCATCATAGAACTCCACAAGGTTTGTCCGACACGATTTCCGAGGGACGAATCCATGCCGCCTATCGTCCAGGCACCCCTGACTTTTCCAGATCCCCAGCCTCTCCTTGACAATGCCTCCATCACCTTGCCCACCAGCGATGTAGTTCCCTGCCACCTCCCTTGATCCCCCTCGTGGATAGGCACTATGTGCCACCTTCCAGTCCTGAGGCACCCACCCTGTCCTCAGAGAGATGGTGAAAGCTCACCAGAGCTTTCGCCAGGACATCCATAAATTCCTTCAACACTCTGGGATGTAATTTATCCAGCCCGGTGCTTTCTCCATCCTAAGGGACCTGAGGGCTTCCCTCACTCTCTCTGCTGTGATTTCCACCTCCGCTACCTCTTCTCCCTGCTAGCGTTCCACCCTCCTGTCAGTGATGCCTCCCCCTCCCTAGACCCGCCAATCGGTGAGGTCCCTCCTCCCTCAGTATCACTGTCTTCTACCATGTATGATGCAGCACCCCATTTTCCTTGGTGAAAACTAAGGTGAAGTACTCATTTAGTACCTCAGCCTGCTCCCGGGTCTTGTGCCCATCTCTCCCCGTTTAATCCTGCTAATCTGCCCCTTCACCCTTTTGTTTTCCCCAATGTATCTAAAGAACCCTTGTTTCCTTTCTTAATTTCCCTGGCCAGGTTCTGCTCCTTCCTTGCCTTAGCTGCCTCACCACCCTAGTGGCCCTTCTAGCCATCAGTTCATACTCCCTCGATCCCTTTCACTCTTTCAGCACTTGATTGCCTATAGGCTGCCTTCTTTCCCCGCACCACCTCCTGGACCTCCTGGTCCACCAGCAGGGTTGTCGGGCCCTACCATTTTGTCTTACTCTGGCACAGGTGCTGGTAGCATCCTGCACCCCTCTCCTAATTATTTCACACCTACTGTCAGCTCAAGTCTGACCCAATCACATCAAATGCTCCTTCAGGATCCTTCCCATTTCCTCAAAATCCTTCCCAATTCAGCTACCTCCGTCTTTGTGCAGCCTTCTACCCCACCTAGGTCCAGGCAGAACCAGACCGTGGCATGGTCACTCCCGCAAGCGGTTCCTTACCTCAGGCCCCAATCTGGGCACTGTCTGCTAGGACCACATCTACTACCTCACCTCCTGGTCGGTTCCTCCACCTGCTGAGTTAGGGCGTGCCTTGAAAGACATCCAACAACCTCTGTTCCCTGGCCACCGATGATGTCATAGTCTCCCAGTCTGTTCCTGGCATGTTTAAGTCCCCCAACCACCACCACCCTTCCTGCCCAATCTGCAGTGTCTCCCAACATCTGCTACCAGACTCTCCTCCAGCTCCTCCGCCAGCACAGGGTTCTATACACTGCTCCTATTTTACTCTCTTGGCACCCCCTTGTTATCAAGGTGACCCAAATCGCCTCCCACAGTTCCCTCCACCTCCTCTACTCCCCCTATGCAAATGCAATTTCTGACTATTATTGCTACCCTCCTCCCTTCCCTCCCCCTGTCCTTCCTGAACATAGTGTAACCCTCCAGGTTCAGGTCCCAGTCATATCCTCACGGTGGCCCAGGTCTCAGTGACGCTGCCACGTCCACCGCTCCTTCAGTCAGCACTGCCTGGGCGCAGGCATTTTATTGCCCAAGCTCCTGGCATTTAGCAGGACTACCTTCCATCCTTTCCTATACTTCCATTTCCCCTACTGTGTCCCATGGGAATTCCGTTTCCCTGGTCTGCACTTTACCAGTCGGCCTTTTCCCGCATTCCTCCAGCTCCCAGGAGTGGAGACAAGTCCCTCCCTTAGGACCCCTTTTTCTCCCATCCTCCCCCCTTCACAAGTTTAAACCCATTTTCACCAATGAACCCTCTATTTTCAACAAGGATTCCCTCCCTCAAATTGAGATGGAACCTACCTCTAGCATACAGCTCCTTATCCTCCCAGGTCTCCCCCAATCCCCCATCAACCCCATACCCTCTGGCTTCACACCACTCCCTGAGCCACTGGTTTACCTCCTAATCTTCCTTTTGTGTTCCCCACTAGCCCTTGGCACGCAGGATTTCCGAGAAGGAAATCGTGCACCTATGTCATGACAGACCCTGGCAAGCTCCTGAATCTTGCCTCTATCTCTAGCTCGCTATTTCCTAAATGTCACTTGTACCCAGGTGGACCCATATGTCCGGGACCCCACAATCCATTGCCAGCTGATATACCTCGTGCTTGGCCCTGTGCACCGTTAGTCCAGGAAGCATTTTCTTCTAACTGGCCAGGCTTCCCCTCCCTATCCATTTGATTCCCTGATCATAGAATCCCCAACAGAGCACTCTGACCTCCTTTTCCTCCTTTCCTCCATTTCCCCTTCCATGTCCCTCATCCTTTCTACCAGCCCTTCACCCAGCCAGCTCCTTGTTCCTCCCTATCTGGGTGCCACATGCACCCCCCTCCTCTCCCGATCCTATGCCTCTCTCCTCCCGAGTACCCTTCTGTGCCTTGCTAACTCCCCCACGCTCATGACTGGTCCTTCTCCCCATCCGCTAAACTAGCCTGGCTCATCCTCCTTCCTTCCTGTCTCTGTTCAGTCCTCCTTGCTTGTCGTGTTCCCTGGCCAAACCCCCAGCTCCCTTTACTGTATCCTCCTTGTACTTCTGGTCCTTCTCCTTGCCCTTCCTCCCTCCTCCCCTGCCCCTCCTGCTCTGATCCACTGCTCCCTCCATTTCCTGCATTCCAAGTTCCCCGTTCCTCCTGCTATCCAGCCCCGCCTGCCCCCCACTCCCTTTCCATCTCTAACCACCCCTGTCATCGCACATCACCCCACTCATCCTCAAGCAGAAGAAGAATTGAAGCGGTTACTGAGCATAAGGTCCGATCCATCTCCCCATCTTGCTTCCTTCTGTCCAGCCCTGCCATCTGCCTACTTCCCTGAGAATGTTGTCCCTGTGGCCCCCTTTGTGAGGTCCCCAGTTACCTACCTGCTTCCTTGGTAAGTGTCCTCCTTTTGGGGCCCCTCTGCCCAGGGTCCTATGTGACCCCAGGTATTCTCCTGCACTCCTTTCCCTATGCCCCTGCCCCTAGTGCTTGGTGCAACCCCGTGGGAGATCCCTGCCCTCTTCCCCAACCATACCTCTCCCTTCCCCAGCTGTCTCCTAATCCCCAACCTCCTCCTAAAATGTGCCAGCTGGTAGCACACTGGGCAACCACCGAACTTCCAAGCCCAGTCCAGTATCATGGCTGCACCACACCCTGTGCACCCCACCACCCTCCACAAAGATGCCGGCCCTAATGACATGTGGTCCCATTCCTCCAAGTAGGTTTCCATGGATGAGCCACCGTTCCCCACTAGTCCAAGATACACCCCTACTGACTAATCAGGTCACCCACTAATCCTAGATACAGTCCCACAGTAAACTGGTAACCCTGTTACTAGGGTGCAGTACAACACAGTAAACTTATAAGAGAAGTGAACAACTCCCTCACCCTCTCCCAGCCTTTAAATCCAACCCCAGTTGCTAGAACTCACATGAGCTGCACCTGCAGCCTTTTCCTCCAACTGCAGGGCAGGTGTTCCCCTATAAATAAGCAGAGCTCTGGAGGGGAAGGGTGGGGAGGGTGGGATTAGGGCCTGCACCGACTCTCGAGACAGTGTATCAGCCCTGTGTCTGCCCTCCAGGCCCTGCAACCAAAGAAACAGCCCCAAGCAAATCCCACCAAATAGGTTTTAAATCAGAAGAAATAGGCCTCCACGTAGCGCAGCCTGTTACACAGTGAAACATCCAACAAATGAGCCCACTTACAGCCACCAAACCAGTTTTCAAACTTCCAACAGCCCCAAAACAATACCCTACTAGCCCCTTAGAAGTAGAAAAGAAAAGAAATAACCTTCAACCAAGTAAAATCCACAAGAAACCCTGTAAAACAAGCAACAGCTACTGTACTGAAACACATCTGATCCTGTCCCTTCTATTTCCTTTTAGTTCACCTAAGCTAGGCATAGGAATCCAAGTGTACCTAGGGCACAGGAACCCCAGTGGTGAGTACAGGATGGGAGGAGGTCAAGCCAAACAAATCTCATAGATTTCTTTGTCTGGGTAACTAGGGAGGTGGGTCAGGGAAGGGCAGTGGATGTGGTCTATCTGGTTTCAGTAAGGCCTTTGACACTGTGCCACACAGGAGGTTAATAAAGAAACTATTTATTTATTTGCTTTTGTTAATAAGTAGCACTAGACAGCCAAGTGCCTATTTTCAGGTGAGACTAAAGCGGCCTGGGGGTTAGAAAAGTGATGGTAAGCTGGGTATCAAACTGGTTGAGGATAGAAGGACAGGCGGCATAGGGTGGTGGTAAACAGCAACACTTGGGGATGGGACAGTGACCAGCGGGGTGTCACAAGGATCCATACTGGGACTGGTCCTCTTCAATGTCTACGTAAGTGACACTGAGGAACTGGAGGGAAGGTGTGTCTCTCTGCAGATGACACAAAAATCTGCAACAGGGTGGGCACTCAATATGGGGTGGAGAGGGTGATGCCAAAGAACCAGCTTCCAGGCAGGATGCTTTCTACTAGCTCCATTCCCTGGCTCCTTAAAGCTTAATTTTGTATTATTTAACTCATGGAGCAGCCTGTATTTTCTTAGATTATTTGATTCTTCATTTCCTTAGCTGCAGATGGTTGAAATAAAATTACCCAACAACAACCATCGGAAGCCTCCTGTCTGTTGTGCCACAAGTATCGCAATCAGGAGTAGTGGCGGAGTTACGGGGCCTTGGTAGCAGGCTCGACTCAAGAACCTCCCTGAGTCTATGCAGGGCTATGAATGCCAAAATACAGCAGACTTTGACAAAATTAGAAGAGCATGATGCTGCAATTACTGTGTTGAAGGCTCCAGTTGCCGATGTCAAAAAGCAGTCTGTGGCAACACAAGCTACAGTTGCTACCCTTACAAGGAAAACTCTCATCTATGAGGGAGATTGAAGTCAATGAAAATGAAATCAGATAGGAAATTCGCTTGGTGGTAGTTCAGAAGGGTGAAGGTTACCACCTTCTAAGTTTGCTAAAAACCTGGTTGGCTGATACATTGTCGGTGCCTTAAGACTTCAATTGGGACCTGCTATGTCAAGCTTAATGGATTAACCCCAGAGTCACGACCAGTAGTCACTGATCAACCATGGACTGTTCTTTTGAAAACCGTGGGTGCTGAGTGACGAGATGTTCTTTTGGTAGCAGCTCGATAGCGTACTCTATATCTCTTCAAGGACAAGACATTAAGTTCTTTTCTGATTCGTCCCATCAAACTAGAGCTTGCCATAAACAATTTGATGCTACCAAACAGAAGCTGAGAGCCTTCGGATAGTTCATTCCTTCCTGTTACCTGCTAGACTTCTCAGACATTTATGGCAGGAAGACTTGGCAATTTTTCTGACCTGAAAGATGCAGGTCTTTGGATTGAACGGACTGAGCTCAACATATGGGAGGAGTGCAGCTGAGGAGTCTGGAAAGATGGAAGGGTATCATTACAGATAATCTTTGTTCTTAACCCTTATTTGTGCTTCTCCACCCTGAGAGACTGAATTGGGACACTTATTTCGTTTGGTCAAATCCTCAAAATCTCTGGGGATATTTGGTTTGGGTAATAAAAGTTTTAGGGTTATAATCTGCATACATGCTCTTTGGTGTTTTTGCCTATGTTTGTCATAAAGTAAATTTTTCCTTGACTGTATTTTTCTACACCTTTTATATTTCCTGTTCTTATTAGTATTTCATGGGTGGGTTTCTTAACATCTTCTTAAACTGTGTTATAATAGTTATGAAAATGTGGGTGTATGCCAAATGTTTGATTGTTACATTTTATAAAGGAGCTGGGAAATGGGAGTGGGAGGATTTTCTTACTCTTTCTAGATAACATGTTTGTATTGGTTGATAGCACTCGGGGTTGCGTTAAGAGTGTGCTCCATTCTCTGAGCACATTTTGCTTTTGTAGGAGCACATTTAAAATCTTCCTTTTGACACCATATGTGTGCTCCTATTGTATAATAGGAGCAGGAGGGAAGGCATTAACACTGTGCAGGCGTGCTGTGGGCCCAAGCTAGACAGGCCTTGGGAGGAGCAGCTCTGCATCATATACAACATAAAATAACTATTATACTTTGCAACTTAAACTAAGTAGTTAAAAGATCTATATCAGTGGTTCAGCTAATCGAACCAAAATGGGCAATCCTAAAAGAAAGACCATGCCCAGACATCTGGTACTACAACAAGTTCAGTGAGGTTGGTGCTACCACCAGCAACGAGGGTGAGGAAACTATGCAGGCGCTAGACAATAAGTTGCAATCACTGATTTCATCGGTAGCGACCATGAACACAAAACTAGATGGGCTAGCAGGAAAAATTACCTTGGTGGAGACAACTGTGAGCAGATAACTAGTACAGTGGAGGATCTACAACAGCAGGTGACTAAATGCAATGTCTTCAAATGTGGGTCGCCAGAAGGAGGTACAGCATCTTAACAACCTACTCAAGCAGTTAGAAAATCAAGTACGGAGCACCAATATAAGGATGATCGCTTACCAGAGGGGTTAGAAGGGATCACCCTTGTTCTTCTTTAAAGAATAGATCCAGGATCTAAGGCCTATAGAATCCGCCACGCTGTAAGCAAGCAACTGAGGCACTGTGTAGTCATGATAATTGGCAGACAGCATGGGCACCGGAGACGCTTATTTTGGGTTTGGCAAGAAGATTGGGCCCACTCAGTGTACAAGACCACACAGTACACTTGTTTCCGGACCTTTGTTTTTCCACTCGGGAACGCCGTAAAAATTTGATGGAGTTCAACGAAACTTATGGGATCTAGCTATACCTCATGCAGTTCTCTTTCCAGCTAAACTCCGCATTGTACATCAAGATATAGTGTTTGTGTTCACTGATCTGACTGATGCTGGAAAATGGGCTACCAGGTTAGAAGCGCACCAGTCTAAAGTTGCGTGAAGCACCCTTCTGATATGAGGAGTCCTCTGAAACCTGAAAGGGACCAATTGGTAACATTTCATTTTTATATGGGCCAGTTATTAAAGCGTAGTAAAATGCTCGGCAACATAAGTTTTCAAAAATGTTCACTGTAGCTGACCTAATGTCATACCTTTGATGCCATTTGCAAAGTAGTTATAAATGAGATTGTGTTACCGCGCCCCATCATTTGTAAGAACGATACACAAGTAATTGGGAGATTTAAGCTGTACTCTCCTGAAGTCTATAATTTAACTTTTAGGATAGTGATGAAGTTGCAATTTTCCTTGAAGTCTGAAAGTTCTTCTAGGGGTTATATTTCTCCTTTAGGTATAGAGGTGGACCCTAAGCTCTGTGAGCAAGGTAATTTAGAAAAAAATTTGAGGAACAAATTTAGTTAATCACCCACCTATCTTGGGCTACAGCTACACAGAATCTGTGACTTTCAGAATGTATTTGTTCTATTTTAGCTTACTCCCCTCAAATATAGGACATGCTTGGAGAGACTGTAATCCTGATTATTATAGAAAATTTTTTTTTCCTTGTTGAATGTATCAATTATGACATTTCCAAGACGAATGATGTATGTGCACCTATCTATACACAAACCAATAAACAAAGTATTAAAAAAAAAAAAAAAAAATTGTACTGAGACCACATGGAATTTTTTGTAAACCAGAAGCTGTGGAGAGCCTATCCATTGGCGAGCACTGAGGGCATCTGGCTCGACAATGGAGTTAACTCCTGCACCTCAGAGGCATATCTCGGAGTCCCTGACCATCGACGTAACATTTGTAGCATCACAGTTTGCCGACGGAGAATACCCCTAGCAACACAAAGCGCCAGTAACGGACCGTCGACGAGCATTTGAGAATCACTGCTCATCGCCTGAAAACCTCCCCGCTGGCAAAGCACAGTCAATGACATTCCAGACATTAAGGGTCTCAGACACTTCCCTTACTCCAGTTTCATAGGCGAGCACCGAACTTCGCTGCGTCGACGGTAGTAACAGGGCACAGTAGAACCATCGGCAAGCATTCAGGCATTCACTGCTCCGTTGACAGGACCGCGTGACTGCCAAAACCGGTCATAGCATTGTACCATCGACTAGTATTCCAGCACGCCATCGACGAGGGGTCAGGCAAGAGTCCTGTATGTCTGGAGATCTATAACAGTCCGACAGTGGCTTCGTCAAGCTGCCGGAGTATCTAAAGCTGATTAACATAGCTGAAGGATCTTCAGGTGTCGCAATAAATTCAAATTAGGCGTTGCTTCCAAAGACATTTTATATCAGAGGGTCAAAGGGCAAAAGCCTCTTCTAAAGTATTTTAACGATAATAATTTAAATTTGCCTCTCCATAGGTGTATCCTATCTGAAGTTTTATGCAAAATATTCCTGCAACCCGTGCGTATTTAACCAAAATACAGATGCAAGACAAAAGGTTTAGACCGGTCGGTGGTGCTCCAGATAAAACAATAAATACAAAACACAAAGGCTGAGCACTGACCACCTCAAATTACACAGACACTGAAGATTTGACCAAAAATATACTTTATTTCATAAAAATGCCCGACAAGAAATTGTAGCACTTCAGCACAAACTAATAAAAGTATGGGAGAAATGGTTACCAGATTTCAAGAAAGAGGCTATAGCAATACGGTAATAGAATAAGCAAGGGGTTTGCTATGGAACAAAATAGAGAATTTTGTTTCAAGACAAAGCAGGAATAGATACATTACAAGAGAAAAGGTTCCACTTTGTAACAACTTTTCTGTACATGCTAATGAGTTAGAACATATTTTGAGAAAGCACTGGTCTATTTTGGCAAGTGATCCAGGGCTGAAAGATTTAGTACAGCAACCTCCCAGAATGGCTTTTAGGATGGCAAAGACCCTCAAGGATCTATTAGTGCACAGTCATTATGTAAGCATTAAGCCACGGCCAGTGACATCTAATGCTGGATTAATGCATGGTTGGGAGGGTTGTGGCCAGAGGCGGCGAACAACCGCCCAACCATGCATGTACGCATTAGATGCCACCGCGGAGTGGCTTAATGCGCTTGTAACATGGGTCGCTGACGACAGAGTCGCCAGGAGCCTATTTTGTATGCCTTGATTGACCAACATAACACAGGGAGTCGGAGTTCTGAGGACACATTTTACTGCACTTTCAAATCTTGTTAAAAGCCAGCATTAAGATGCTGTTGCAGTGAAAATATTCACTACATGGAAGTAAAGCAAATAGTGGGACTCACATGCCAGTCTAAAATGTCGGATCTGCGGGTATTTCTTTCATACCAAGCAGGAGGTTTCCGGTGCACTGCTCAGTCGCACTGTGTCGATCTCCCAAATTTGCATGCAGGCGGTCTTCCCTTGCCTCCATGAAGTCATCAGGCGTCGGGCACTGCGTCTTGTGCAGCGTGTGCTGCTATTGCCTCTCCGGTGTGCTGCCTTCTGGTGTCCTGCGGTCTGCGTGTAGCTGGTCTCCCTCTCCCTGTGCCACACTTGCCTCTGTAAAACTCGCTCCCCACCTGTGCCCAGTGCTGCTAAGCTAGCTGTCTGAATGACATTAGTACTACAATTTTCAACACTGCATCTATCATTGGATTAATACCCCTCCGACTTTGCCCCGGTGATGCAATCTGACCAATCGCGGGTCCCCATTCCACCATTCACATTATTGCCATGTTACAAACCAATTTGGTTCACACACAAACTTGGCTCAATAGAGGAGCTAGAGGCTGTGTTACCTGCAAAGGTGCACATATTGTAAAAACACTGTAAGCAGTAAGGATTTTTCAGTGTAAATGCATTTAAAAGATTTCAGATGCAACATCTTATGGCGTGCAACACCTCGGTGTTATCTTGCAACATGCTTCTGCTCTTTATTTTATGTCGGTAAAACTACATGAAATTTCAAGGTAAGAGTCGGGAACATGTTTAGCGACAATGGACAAGGGGACTGTACATATGCCACTGCAGCACACATTGTCAAAATGCAGCACAGAACTGACATGGATCATATTTTCAGTTTTCAAGCAATAGAAAAATTGCTTTAGCACCCAGAGGAGGTAATTTTAATAATTTTGTTTTACAAAGGAAAACTTCTGGGTCGTACAGTTAGGGTGCCAATAGAGAACCAGGATTAAATTCAGGCTTGGACATTAAATCTTATTTAAGAAAAAATAAACAAGAGGATAATGTTTAGATTCGACTATTGAATAATTAATATTCAAAAAAAAGAAAAACAATACTCCTATGTTTATATATGTAGTTTTGTTGTTTGCTGGATGTTTTAACAAAAATACATGAATGTATAAATTTATTTTTCCTTCGTTCTCCTCCTGCTTCATGTTTTTGTATTAAACACGTGTGTTTTATTTAGAGTGTTTTCAGCTGGATGGAAAAATATTACAGGGACTGAGGACTAAATGTGGCTGATTGGCATGCATGTACTGAAGTGAATAATTAGCCTATCACGACTGATGAATTCTAAATGTCATTATGACGTCACGGTGCAGGGTTTTATTTAACTCTAAAATTGATTAGCTTTTGCTCATAAAAGTGCTAAAACTTTGTGAAAATGCATATCTCTTGCCTCCTGTGTTTAACAAACCAAGCACTTCTAGAAAATCTATATGAATACTTTCTGTAAAGTTAGTATCATCCCAAGAAAAAACTGCTAATCAATTATTTAAAACCCTGCGGTGTAGTCTTACTATTTAAATGAGGTGTGTCATTAGTATTTTAGCCTTTGATAAAGGTTTGGATAATCAAAACACATCAGGCAGAGATGTGGCCTCCAGAACTGAACCCCATACTCCAGGTGTGGCCTCACCATGGCTTTGTAGAGGGGCATTTTACCTCCCTCTTTCTGCTAGTAATGCCCCTGCCTATGAATGCCAACATTCCATTGGCCTTTCCCACCCTGCTACATTGGATTCCTACCTTAAGGTTAGAGGAGACTATGATCCCCAGATCCCGCATGTTTGTTACTTTGATTTCCTCCCCACCTAGGGTGTACCCTGCTCTTCTGTTCCTACTTCTCAAGTGCATCATAGCGCACTTCTTGGCATTACATTTCAGCTGCCAAGTCCCAGACGATTTTTCAAGCGTTCTTAAGTCCTCCTTCATGTCCTCCACCCCGGGTGTCCACCCTATTGCATATTTTCACATCAGCAAATAGGCACACTCTCCCTTCAAACCCTCAGCAATATCACTGATGCAGATGAAGAGAAGTGGACCCAAAACTGACCCGTGGCACTCCACTCTTCATCCTCGCTGTACCAGAATGCACCCATTTAGCACCACCCTCCGAGTTCTTCCTGACAACCAGGCCTCAACCCAGCTTATCTTCCCACCCAACCCCAGGCTTTCCATCTTGCTCACCAGCCTCCTATAGGGATGGTGTCAAACGGCCTTACTGAAGTCCAGATAGGCCACGCCCACTGCCCCCGGTCAATCACCTGTCACCCAATCAAAGAATTAAATTAGGTTTGTCTGGCAAGACTTCCCTTCGTGAAGCCATGCTGCCTGCTGTCCTGCAAGTCACTCTCTTCCAGGTAATCCACCACCCTCTCCTTGATTAATGCCTCCATTACCTTCCCCACCACTGACGTGAGGCTGACAGGTCGGTAGTTACCCTTCACCTCCTCACTACCTCCTTGTGTAACCTTGTGACTTAGCAAATGCACTGTTGTGGTGTGCACTGTGCCTGGCCTGCATGGCTCTCAGACGGTATGCCATGTGTGGCCCTGTACAATGGCACCCATAAATAAGTGCAGATTGAAATTCAGAATCCTGTTTGTCCTCAGCCAGTATAGCAAGCTCCAGATCTGGAGAATGAATGTTGACTACCGAGTGCCAACTGCACTTTCAGGACAGTCAGAAAGAACACGGTTTGTGAGGAATGTGAGCACCATTCCACTCAGTTGTGACCTAGGTACTACTATTATGTTGCAGAAAGAGGTTTGTTTTCCTTGTTAAAGTGGATATGGCTATGCACTGTACCTGCACTGGTAATTAAATCCGGCTACTGCCCTTGCAACTTAGCTTTATGCAGGAAGGATGGCCGAATGAATGATGGCAGGCAGATAGGGTTAAGCTGTTTTCACGAAGTACAGTTTAGAAGGGAACCCTTACTCTGATTAAGGGAGAATGAAAGAGCAAGTCAGTGTGGGCTGGAAGAGGGATGCTGGCTGGGCAGGCTTCAAGCAATGGCAATGCTTATATAGTACTGAACTGAGTGAAGTGTTGTGTGGATCTGTGAGACAAAGATAGTTGAACCAAGGAGTGCATGTGCGTGTGTGTGTTCTAAAAGAATTAAAAAATATATACAAACCGGTTTTGAAGTGGAAACCTTACTCTGAGTAAGGGAGGATGAAGAGAGAGTAAGGCAGTGATTTTTGAGGGTGAGTATGCTGGCTGGGCTGACTCCAGGCAGTGGCAATGCTATAGTACTGAGCTGAGGGAAGTGTTATTATTTGGGTCAGTACTGTTAATTGTATTTGTATGTAAACAGTTCGTAAAACAGTTCATGGACGCTTTTGGCACACTTGAACATGGTAAAATTCTTTTATTAGTCCGCATTACCTTATAAAACTAACAATCAGTATTATGTAGGAGCCTGAATCGATCGGCAGGAGCACAGATTTTGGCAATGTGTGTTCCTCAGTTTGAAAAGAGACACACCATGCCAAAACCTTGACATCACCCTGCTAGCACTACTGGTTTAGTGCATGTCTATCCTATGTATTGTCCTTTTGCAATACAATCTAAGCCACTGAGCGGCTGGCATTGCTTGGGCATTTCTGGACTTAACTTGACATTTTATCCCCATTCCTACTGCACAGAATGTAAGATGAGCATTTCTGTAACTCCACTTATTATGGTTTTGGCAAAGATTTAGCATGCGTTTTCTTATGATGTCTTACATGAGAAAGCCTTCTGTATGGTTTTATTTTAAAGCAATAAACAGAAAGGTAAAAAAAAAAAAGATGGGGTGGAAGAATGCAAAGAAACTAGGAGAAACTAGAGGAGTGGTCTAGGGTGTGACAGCTGGATTTCAATGCCAAAATGCAAAGTCATGCACCTGGGACAGAAACCAGGAGCTGTGTAAGTCCGGAGGTCGTGCCTACAGTCACCAAGCAAGAAAGAGAGCTCGAGTTAACCATATCTGATTATCTCAAGATGGCTGGGCAGTGTGTAACAAGGCAGCAGGCAAAGCTAGTGGTGGGATACTGGGTGCATAGGGAGGAGTTTCTAGCAAAGGGAGGTGGTGTTGCCACTGTATCGCTCACTAGTGAGACCCCACCTATTTTACTGTGTTCAGTTCTGGAGGCAGCATCTCAGCAAGGGCATTGACAGGGTAGAAGCGGTCCTGAGGGCAGCTGTCAAAATTGATGTTGGGGTTGCATGGGAAGCCATACAAGCAGAGGCCGCGGGATCTCAACATGTACTCCCTGGAGGAGAGAGCGAAGAGGAAGAGGGACATGATTGAGACTTAAGTACCTCATGTGGATGAACAAGGTGCAAGTGGGTAGTCTCTTTCAGAGATGGAAACGCACCAAAACACAGGGCATGCAATGAAGCTGGGGGGGCAGATAAGAGAAATCTGAGGAAATACTTCTTCATAGAAAGGGTGGTTGACACCTAGAACAGTCCTCCAGAAGAGGTGGTGGGGGTGAAGATGGTGGGGGGTGTCAAGGATGCGTGTGATAGACATACAGGCATAAACAGAGGAAAGGGAGGCGGGACCTGCGGCAAATAGGGTCAAGGTGTCGGAATAGGCAGGGAAAAACAGGGCAGACTGGATGGGCCTACCTGTACTTCTCTGCCAACAAATTCTGTTTATATATTCCTATTCCTGTATGGCCATGCAGAATTGCCACAAACCAAGAACCAAATTAAAAGGGTAATAAGGTATATAACTATAGTCAGTTAATATTTTACCTGGTATACAGTAGCAAAACACAATTTTCATCAATTGCTACACAAAACTGTTTATGTATAGCAGTCACCTGCTACACATCTGAGTTCTCCCAAAAGTGGTTGTACAGCTGCTTTACACAAGGTTACCTGCAAATTCTACACATTTTTCCTACTGCTACTCAGAGGAATCTGTACCAAATACCATAAGTTTAGGTAATTGAGACCCTTACCACCCGATCTAGCCCTATAACAGTAGAGGCTAAAGCAACTAGTACTGCAAATTACATTTTTTTAACTAAGTAGAAGTCCTCGGTACCCTAAGTACCACTGCCATCTTGTGCTGTTGTGGTCGTATTTAGCACAAACTCTGTCCCTCTTGATGATGTCCATGTCTCACCACCTGGTGAGCATAAAGTCTAGGAGCCAGCTGGACCACATGGCTTTGGGGCATGCAGAACACCTCTGATACAATTGCCCGTCCCACCCTATATGCCCTTCCATCTACTGTTCTAATGTCCCTGCCCACCAGATGTCCTCAAAGCAATTACTTTCTCCAGTCCCAGCTCCTGGTAATAGTTTGCTGGGCTGACTGAGGAACTGCATCGCCAGCTCTCAACTTTGATGTATGCTGGTAGCGCACAAGCACCTTGCAATACAGGCAGCCTGGGAGCCCTATATACTATTACAGTAAATTGGTGAAAATATAAAACTTGGTGTTTGAACTTCAGATATTCGTGAAAGACACAGAACATAAACTGAGTGGTGTCTTACTGTAAAATGTGCATGGGGTTTGAAAGAAATGACCCTTTTCAATGCTTTCTGCCACTTTGCCCTCGATGCCCCACTCATGCCCATCACTGCAAGCTCTACCAATGTGGCGTTCCCCTCCCTGGACAACCGGCGCTTTACTCCATAGTGCCAAATTTGCTTCGAAATTCTGGCTCAGTTCCTTCCACTACCTTGCCTCATCTCTATTATCTCCACCTACCCCTCCCATGCCCTCAGGTCAACCAACTACAGGCTACTGTCAATCCTCACCAGCGGACCACAGAGGAAAATCAGCCTTCTCCTACCACCTCCCTAAACTCTGGAACAACCTTCCAGTCAAATCCACCACTCCTCCTCTAATCACTCTCTATCCACGCCCTGTGAAACCTCTACACAGTAAACTGCTTGTGTAACTGACACCTTTATCCTTCTAATCCCTCCCACAGTGATTCCTACCAATCCCCAAACAGCCTGACCAGCGGCTTTAGCTATTGCTATGAATGCTGGCTTATACCATCAACATATGCACTTGTCTGCTATGCACTTTAATCCTGTTGTCACGGTCCACTAGGTTGTCTCCACCGAGTAATATGGCTGTCCAGATCTGTAAATCACTGTATTGTTTCAACCTAATCCATTTTTGTACCAGCTTGTTGGATGTAACCTTGTCTGTAACCTAATTTACTCAATGTTGCTGTAATTCATGTCACGCTTGTATAACTGCTCCTTCTGTAACCCCCGGTTGCAACTGAGACAAGCATCCTGTTGCTCAGTGTGCCTTTCCTGTGAAACATTTCAATAAATAAATAAATAAAACTACATGTCACTCATTGAGCACGGAGACCCCGGTCACAGTCATCTCTTTAAAACACTGATATTTGCGTACCCCTTCACAGCAAGACACCATTCTGTTAGTTCATGTAGGTGTCTTTCACAAATATCTGACGTTAAAACATCTTGTTAATATTTTGCCCCAGTTGAGTATATAATATATGGGGCTCCTAGGCTGCCTGTATTGCAAAGGGCGTGCACACACACAGCACAGCTGAGAGCCAGTGGCGCCAGTTCCTCAGTCAGCGCTGCATGCTATTACCAGGAGTCAGGACAGGAGAAAGTAATTACTTTGAGGACATCTACCAGGCGCTGACATTAGAAGAGCAGATGAAAGGTATGTGGGGTGAGGGCAGTAGTTGTAGCAGAGCTGTGCTGTGTGCACTATAGCCATGTGGTTCAACTGGCTGCTAGACGCGTTCATGCTCTCACCAGGTGGTAAGGAATGGACATCATCAAGAGGGACAGAGTCTGTGGTAAATGTGACCACAACAGCACAAGGTGGCACACTGCTTCAAAGCTTGTACAACAATAAAAAATAAAATGCTTTGGAGTACTAGTTGCTTTAGCCTCTACTGTTACAGGTTAGATCGGGTGACAAGGGTCTCATGGTAATGGGTACAGATTCCCTTTAAGTTTTGTAATGCTGCATTTGCTACACGAACATCTTCTACTAAGATTTCCTGACTATAGTCAGCCTAATTGACAGGGTAAATCCTTAATTTTTTCAGGTGCAGGACCTTATGTTCTTAGTTAAACATTTAGGCCATGCATGCAAACTCCTTTGATAATGTTAAAGCACAAATAGCATTGTAGCATCTTGAAATAGTCTCCTCCCTCCCTCCTCCCTCCTCCCCTCCTCTCTCCTCTCTCTCTCTCTCTCCATATATGCCCAAACCCACCAAACATGCCAGCCTCTCAGTTCATGTCTATTCGGTCATTTTGCACAGTCTGGTGCACCCTAATCTACCATATATCATACACAGAAACCACAAGATTTGGCTGGTGCAGGGTGGGACAAATCAGGCCACTAAAATAAATTAACCTGACTACCACATTATGAAGCGTTACAGCCAACTGGCTACCTGCCCACAAAGTGATTTGTGGGCATTAATAATATGGCCACTAAAATATTTATTTGGCTATCATTTTTGAAAACTAGTGGCTAATGACCGTCTCACAAACTGGATTTGTTTCACTCTGGGCTGATTCAACATGGCTGTCTTGTGTTTCTTTTTTTTAACGTTATTATGTTTGATAATGGGGGTTAATAATGTGTAGATCTGTAAGCAGAACTGTTTTGTTACATACTCGTACAATGTTCTATGTTTTATATTTCAATCCAGGCTATACTATTATTTGAAGGTCCCGCTTGGTAAATTTTGTTTTGATAGATGTACATGCCGTTGAAAGAAAAATGTATAAATTATGAATTTTTATTTGATGTAGCTATTTTTTCTATATTTGCAGTAGTACTGTGTATACATAATTTGTGCCACAAGTTTCTGTTCTAGCAATCATTTCTGCTGTTCTTCCTGTGCATTAGATTATTCTGCTGGCCAGTGTTTCAAGTAGCTAAGATTGTTTTTCTAAGTCTCTGTACTCTATATACTGCACTGTAACTCACTGTATGTTATCTGTCCCACCCAGGACCTCCTTGTAAATGATCACTGCTCAGTGCAGCTTTTTTCCTGGTAAAATAAACAAATACCAATCTCACTAGCACCAGTGTTACAGTTCATTTGAGGAGCACATCTACCCTCACTTTTATAGTTTCATTTTATACTGTGCTCACAGAGGAGGGTTTAGAGGCAGCGACACTGCCCAGGGTGTGCAGCACATGCAGAATAAATTACAGGTAACTGAAATTACAAGGCTGTAATTCCACTGAAGGGTCTAGATGACATCATAAACTACAAGAGCAAATCTCAAGTGGTTTCTAAATGTCACCTGAACCCCAAAATGGAATAAGAAGTTTTGTAAATTACAGGTGGACTATTTCTTATTTTGTACAATGTAAGGTCAAAACTGTTGATAGGTTTAAAACAGATTATGAAATGGGTAGAAGGAATGCTGGTTTCTGATTGGCTAAGAGGTACTTTCAGCTGGCGCCATCCCAGCATAACAGCCCAGATGAAAGTAGCTCAACAAAACAAGTTTTAAAAATACATCAATTTACTAAAAGGACCCATTTCATAATTGCAATAACACATTCCAGGAGTGCATTATGGTGGGCTAAAAGGCCCTTCTAAGGTGGTGGAAGTACTCTGCTTCACCTCATGCTTCAATCCACCAAAGGTAGGCCATTATCCCACCATAACACACCCCGCCATGCCTTACTGATTAAATAAAGATGTTGCCTTTTTAGTAGAATGGAATCAAGCAGACATTGTTTACTTCAGAATGTTCTAGAGTAAGGGGCACTTCTCAGACAGTTTGGCATAGACATTCTAAAAAGCAATAATTCATAGTTCTGACAGGACACCCGTGAATTATGACAAAACAAGTGTATGGGTTATGAATTACAAGGCAGACCACGTATTATAAATCAGAACCTGGTGACATCGGTTAGTGAAAACCCAAAGTGAAAAGTCCCACTCCTTTAAAAAGTTTAGTCAGCCGATGTCACCAGGTTCCAGAACTGACTGGTAAGGAGGATGGGAACATTATCAAGACACATCTAGTGCACTGAAACGCTGGCTTCATGTGTGCTCATAAGTGAAGCAGAAGTCATAAGCTGGATTCCTTTATGGCAAGTTACAGCTTCCATAACCTATTGCCATGTGGAGATAGAGGTTTGTTTGGGAGGGGTATCTGAAACCCAATGCAGGCTCAAAAAAAAAAAAAAAAGCAACTCTAGGCAGATTGCCAGAGATATGTCAGGGTTAACCTATTTTCTTCACTCCTCTCTTGCTGAGGGAGAACGTTTGTGAATTTTCCTGCGGTATCCTCTCAAAGAGCCAGTATGGCTTCCTCACTTGTCATATTACAGTTACTACTACGACCAGAGTAACACAAGCAGGGGACATGAAGCCCCAAGTCCTATATACATCGGCTGCCTGTCAGGATGCAACATCAGTCAACAGTTTCATCCCCAAGATGTGATGCTGACACTTCAAGAAACACAAGCTGCTTTTCCTGGCACCCACCCACTCATTTTTTTGAATAACATTTATTGAATATAAAGAACAAGATCCTACATGAAATATTTAACTACACAAAATGAAAAGAATTTTATGACATTTCAGAAGAAATACAGATTACATAACAAAATTCCTGAAACATTAAGTACAGGATAATTTTTTGTTATACTAAAGGCTTCACTGATGAGACAGAAGAGCACAGACCAGAGATTCCACTTTCTTCACATATTTTTAACAATTATAAAAGTTTGCTGGTTCCACCTAATTAATGGCATGTGGACTCACAAGCATTTTCATGTACTTAGGAGAGGAAACCTGGGACTATGTATAAGAAGGGGAGGCACATAATATTAATTACCAAACAAGAGGGGGACCTTGGGTGATCATATCTGATGATCTCAAGGTGGCTGGGCTGTGCAACAGAGCAATGGGTAAGGTGATCCGGATGCTGGGATGCACAGGAGGGGGCTCTCTAGCAGGAGAAGGGAGGTGGTGTTGCCTCTGTATCACTCACTTGTGAGACTCCACCTGGAGTACTGTGTCCAGTTCTACAGCCGCACCTCCACAAGGACATCGACAGAGTGGAGACAGTGCAGAGAAGGGCTACTAAAATGGTGCGGAAGCTTCAGGAGAAACCATATGAAGAGAGGCTACAGGAGCTCAGCATGTACTCCCTGCAGGAAGGGAGAGTAAAGGGGACAAGATTGAGACCTGTAAGTACCTCATGGGGTGAACAAGGTGCAAGACAGGAGTCTCTTTCACAGAAGGTGGAGCACCAGAACAAGGGGCATGCTATAAAGCTTGAGAAGGGAGGGAAGCATAAGAGGGATGTCAGGAAATACGTCCTCACAGAAAGGGTGGTAGATGCCTGGAACAGCCTGCCAAAAGAGGTGGTAGGGGTGAAGACAGTGGGAGCTTCAAACATCCGTGTGACAGGCCATGGGTATAATAAACAGAGGTAAGGGAGGAAGGGAGGACAACTGTGACCAGACTCCAGGGTGCTGTGTTATGCAGTGAAAATAGGGCAGACTAGATAGGCCTACTGGTCCTTTTCGCCGATACAGTCTATGTTTCAATGTTTCTATGAATTTCCCTCCTGAAGTTACCAAATCCTTACACATGGTCTTGTCATTTCTAGATAACTATTCTAAAAGCTAACTGACTGGCCTCCTTGCCTCTGCCATTGCACCACTACAGCACATTCAGTATGCGACTGATCGTGTGATCACTGGCGCTCCTGTCATGTGCACACATCACTCCTGTTCTGAAATCCCTGCAATGGTTCTCACCAACCTTATGATTTCAGTTTAAAATACTGTTTCTGACTGTTTACTGCTTTTTATTCTGGTCAACTGCCCTATCTTAGAGCATCCCTTAAGTACTGATCGTGCCAGCTCATCCCTTGGTTCTAGCAATGCAGTGTTAATGGTTGTCCCTCCATATAGGCTGGTCTGATGTAGCACCATGTTTGAATTCTTTACCCATGTCTGTCATTCAATTAACTGATGTAATGATTTTCCATTGTGCTTCATAAAACCAGTAATGATTTTCTATTATGCTCTCAAACCCTTTCTGCTTAATCTTTTCTAAATATCTGCATACTTCTGTTGTAGTAGTAATACTTTATTGAGCAGCTAGAAATGCTATTACAAAATATAAAGTAAGACTATTTAAACAATGTGAGAGTTAAACATTACAGATAAATTATTTATTTTAGCCACTGAAGTATTCTATATGAGGATAAATTATTTAGCCTCACTTTGACCATTTATCCTCATTTTAGACAGATCACAAAAGAACCCTAAATCAGTGGGAAGGAAGCTTAAACAATCCCAAATGACATCATAACAACCTCTGCTGTGCTTCTAAAAAGCACTGAAATCAAACCGAAACAACTTAAAAAACACTAATTTTTACATTTTACAGCATGCCCTATAGTGAATTATCTGTCTTGTAAAATGTCCTGAAAGCCGACCCGGTGGCAATGAGGTTGAGCTTGACACCTTACCTCACGCCACGGCGACTCAGGTTCAGGAACAACCTTTGGGTCGCTGGGACAGCATCAAGGGCAGGATTCAGCCACCTAACGGCAGCTCTCCTCTCCCAGGAGGTGGTCACCCTGCGTAGTTCCGCCATCACCAGGTGGAGGTCTGGTGATGGCACAGGTGAAAAGGGAGAGCGAGAAGGAGGGTGTCTACAGTTGCAGCGTGACATGCACGTGCCTCCACACGCCTCGCGCTGAGACAAGGGATGGGAACAGGGAGAAAACTAGAAAACCCTACAAACTACATATGAAAAAAAAAATTAAATGTCCTGAAGGTTCTGAGGATAAAAGGTGCGGGTGTTCGTCACTGTGGAATAATGCAGTCATGTGGTGTGTTTCATCCAATCAGAAGACTGGACTTGCACAGATTTTTCTTACCCATTTTATAAATATGGGTAATAAACTCCCTACCAGGGTAGTGATACAGTTTAAAGCTGTCAATCAGCATAAAACCTTGGGCACATGAGCATTCCAAGATCACCAGTTCTCCTTTACCTTGCCCATGCAGTACCTATATATATTTATGTAACCAGTAATCTCTGTGCCTAAGGTCAATGAGAACTCTCTCCATGTTGCCAAGGTCAATGAACTCTCTCCATAACCTAACACCAACAATTTTTGACATGTAAATAATTTATGACAGTATAAAAGATAAATGGATGGCCTACCCCATTTTGGAGATCTGGCTGAGGAGTCAGACCAACCAATTATTCTGTCATGCTTCTTAAGCATCTGGCCACTGATCCTTTGACAGGGCTGGCACACTCTCAATAACACTTGCAGCAACAAAGAAGTACAGACAGTAATAACACTGAATATAATGAAGAGAACAAGTTAAGCACTAGCCTGTAACGGTGAAGCACTGCACGATGCTCAAAAATCACAACCTGTTAACCTGCCTGCCTGGCAAGTCCAATATAAATGTTTACACTGTTAGCAGACAATTCCAGATAAGCTATAATCACATGCAAATCATCTTTATTGAAATCCAGAATCCTTAGATACATCTGACAACAGAAGCCAAGAGCTCCTGGGAGAGACCCCATGGACAAAGTTGGAGCTAAAAGAAAATTATGGTAAATATGAAGGAATTTCTCCTTTCAGTATTGTGCCACATTGTCAATGGGGAGTTAGTACATATGGGTACTAAATGAAATTTAAATACCTGTAAATTTTTCTTTCTCCGACGGCTGGTCTCGAGCTTCCTTACACATGGGCTGTACCCTCCTAATGCTAATAGGCAGGCAGGAATCAAACCTCTGCAGCACTGGACATCCAGCCCTCCACTTCCTGTCTCCCTCAGTTCTTCCTAAAGCAGTCCAATGTGGCAATACTAAAAACTTACGAACCAAAAACAAAATTTTAAGGCATACATGGCGAAGGTCAACTAACTACTGTATATACATTCTGGGAGGAATCAAGACCAGCTGTCGGAGAAAGAAAATTCACAGGTATTTAAATTTCGATTTCTCTCTCCTAAGCTGGTCTCTGGGCTTCCTTACATATGGATATACAGAAGCAGTACATCCCCAGATGTCCTGTGGGAAGAATATCAAGGACCCTCAAGGGCCCACCACCGCCTGAAGCACTCCGTGGGCCAATGATGCCTAAGCCAAGGACATCACCTCCAATGAATAAAATTTTGTAAATGTGTGAATGGATTAACAAGAGGCCGCTTCTGCATACGCCTGCCGGAGATGCTTCACTCGAAGACGCCCCAAAGGGCCATAGGTCTGGTGGGAAAAGCTCTCACTGGGCCAGGCAAGTCTCTCCAGCCTGATCATAAGCCATGGAGGTGACGGATAGAATCTGTCTGGCTACAAGTCTTTGAATCCTTGTTACCCACCATTTTGGCCGTAGTTGACATGAACCAACTTGACATTTTGTGAATAGCTTCAATTCTCTTAATATACATTTCATCATCCTTCTCTGGGATAGAGGATGAAATTCCCTTCCATATAGCTTTTAGCAAGCAAAAAGATGGAAGGAAGAATGAACCCTTGAATGTAATGGAAGGGGGACATAACGTTTGGCAAAAACCTGGAGCTGTTCTAGCCTGATGACAGACAATGTATGCGCTCTTGGGTAAATCATGCTCCGAGTTCACTGATTCTCCTAGCTTAAGTAATAACTATGAGAAAAAGGCGCCTTCATTTTGAGATGCATAAGGGATGTCTCCTTGAGAGGCTCTCACAGGGCGCCTTGGTCACAGCCTTGAGAACCAGATTGATCCTCCAAGTTGGTACCCTTGGTTGATTGAAAGGCGCTTGAATGTTGCTGCCTTCAGAAACTTCCAGATACAGAGAGGTGAGCCCAGCGATTCTCCTGAATCCATCAACAAGAGTGCCCCCAGCACTGAAAACTGAACTCATAAGGTGGTTGGTTGCAGTCCTTTGTCCATCCTATATTAAAGGAACTGGAAAGTACAGACAACTGTATTAGACAGTTCTGTATTTGTTTGGAATGAAGACCGAACCAGAATTTCCTCCAAATTTTATACTACACATTTCCATAACAAGAGCTGTGCAGTCTAGCTCCTTGAAGTTTCCTACTTATCTCCAGGCCTAGAGACAAATTGTTCAAATTGGGATGCTGAACTGGACCTGATGGAGAAGGTCGGGCTGAGCTTGAAGGACAGAGGTGGACTCCTTGACAGATGAAGGAGAAGCAGGAACCACTGGTGGAAAAGCCATAAGGGATAGACTAGAATCAGTTCTGCCCAGTCCCGAGCCACTTTGTGGGGACTCTGGATAGAAGCAGAATTGGAGGAAAGGCACACAGGAGACCGAACTAACCCCAGACCAGGAAAAAATGTCCTGAGCCACCGCTGTTGCGTCCTTGGCCAGGAGTAGAACTGCTTGCCTTGGAGTTCTGCCGCTGGTGAAAAATCTATCTGAGGACTGCCCCACTGTTCTGTTAGGATTCGGGAGGCACTGTCCTTTAGCTCTTATTTCCTGGGAGAGCAACCCTGCGACTCAGCCAGTCTGCTGTGACATTTTCCTGGCCTGGCATATACATCGCTCTGTGGTGCTCAGCCCACTGACAGAGAAGAATGGACCCCTTGGCATTTTCAGCTTCTTGATCCATCTTGATGGTTGATGTATGCCAACGTTGTCAGATTGTCGGTTGGAATCAGTTTATTGTGATTGAGGAATTGCTGTTCAGAGTGCCTGAGGGCAAGACATACTGCTCCCATCTCAAGAATGTTTATGCTGTACCCTTGTTTCAAACAGCGACCACCTGTGTGGTGAAGACAGCTGATGCAAGTGAGCCCTCAGCTCTGGTGTGGGTGGCCCAACTTGCAGCCCTTCATGATCTCTGTCCTCCAAGACCCTCACTGGAGGGTTTAATCTGTCTCAGTGAGCTGTATGAAAAATAAGCAGGCAGCTAAGGAGCTATGTGAAACTCCTTGATGGGCTTTGGCAGCCTAAATTAAGTTTCCGGGAAAAGACCTTGTGGCTTGTGTCATGATGTCTGCCCCTGGAGGTCAAGGTCTGGTTTGGAGTTAGAGAACTCTTTCTCCAGTTGATGAGAAAACGTGTACCAATGGGCACCGGACTACCTCTGCCACTGCTTGTAATGGTTGATTGAGCTGTGGGGCCTTTATGCGGATTATGACCACTACTAGCACCTCTAAAATGTCCTTGGGTCTGAGGAAGATCCCAATGGCAGAGTTCTGAATTGGAAGTACTGCTCCCTACTTGAACCTGAGATAGTGTCTGTGTAGTTCCTGAGTGGGAATATGCAATTAGGCATCTTGCAGATCTATGGATGGCAGAAAACCCTTTATGTACCCCTGATGACAAGGTTCCCACCTTGAAGGGTCTGCTATGGACAAAACTATCCAGACATTTGAGGTGTATTACTGCCCTGAATCCCCTGTGCATTTTGGTACGATGAAGAATGGGGATGAAAATCCACCAACTGACTCTGTGGGAGAGCTAGTCTCTGTTTGCAGAAGGTCCGTAATGGCCTGTAGCGTCGCCTGTCTTTCCTATGGGTTGCCAGAGATAGGGGAGGGCACCACCTGAGGTAGTGGGGCTTGTAATGGTAACCCATGCTGGTAATATCTAGAGAGCCCTCTGTCCGACTTAGTCTGGATCCCTTCCTCAAGAAATGTATTTGTTTTTTAACCTGTCCCTACTCGAGGAAGTGCCTGGGTAACATGTGCTTTTTTCCTGGGGAAGCTGGTGTTTCACACTTATGGCCCTTGCCTCATGATGAGGCTCTGCCCTCTGGTCATCTCCCAGGAAACCCTCACTGCCTCCTTCAGGGCTGAGCCAACAGAAGATGACCTTCATTGAGTGTGTTAACCAACTGGCTCTAGCAGAAGCGACTGCTTGCTAGTACTGAGACCAGAGGTTGCAGTGAGCCAAGGCTTAACACAACATGGTCCTATGTACTGGGTCCTCGAGAGAAGTCCCTCCTTTGGCTGGTATGACCGACTTCTTAATCACGCTTTGAAATTGGAGGGTCAATTCTGGGTCAGTCTAACCATTTTTAGATTGCTTCTTGTCAGACTTGAGAAGCACAGAGATCAGTCAGGCCACCAGACAGGTGTATTCTGGACCTTGCCATTCCTTTTTGTAGGTCCCCAATGGCTGGAGGAATAGGAAGGCTGAGGTCGGGTTAGCAGCAGCTGTAAGGCGAAAACCCATTTTGGCTGGGTGGAAGCCTCCGAGGAAGATCAGAGATGAATCCCAGCTATGATCTTTTATGAAAAAGACTAGGCCCTCTAGGTCAAAGATTCTGGACACTGAGTCGATGGTGACTGATAAGCCACCTGGCTCCCCTCTCCGGAGGAAAATGAACTGAAGACTGAGAAATCTGGTGACGTTCCCTGTGACACTGATGTGAGAACTACTGCTCCTCTCGAATGAGGACGGGCTTCTTTTGTGTTATGCGATCTCCCATCTGGTGACCCGAGAGGTTGAACAAGAGGTATGCTGGGTCCAGGGCAAAGGCCTAATTTACCTAACAATGAGGTCTGGAGCCAGAGAGGGCTGCAGACTGCTGGGTCTCCCAGTGGCCGCTGCTCTCTAGACCTGGTGGTTGCTGCTTGTTCAGACCTGACTGTCTGCTGGCCATCAGTCAGTCTGAGTCGAGGAAGGGCTGCCTCCTTCGAGACCTCCAACATTCGCAGATGCTGCCTTTGTTACATATTAGGCAAGGCGACCCAGCGAAAATGATTAGAAACGGGACGAATCTGAGCTTTCTGCTCCTGGAAGGTTTATCTGAGGCTATGCTCTAACTGGTCCTGTTCTTTTAATCAAGCGTACCCTTTCCCTGGAGGTTTCCTAGTTATGCCGTTGAAGTTGCAAGACTTGCTGCTAGCCCTTTAGGGGCCAAACATTGAGCTTCATAGGATGCTACTGGCCCTTTAAGGGCAAAATACTAGGCTGCTCCTCCTTTAGTTGCAGTAAACAGTCAATTTGCTGAATAAGATCCATGTTGTCCCTTGATGTTGTTGAGGGAGGGCACCCTGACCAATGCTAAGAGGGAGCTCCATTGGTCTCTTTAGGAGTGTCCCCAAGCTGCTTGATGTTCTGTGGGATGCCTGGTATTTTATTTCCCAACCGCTGTGCTCCTCATTCTGTAGGGATGCCTTGTTTTGTAAGAACCCTACAGCGCTACTGGGTGTCCTCAGCACTCCTCAAGGAGAGTAACATTCCGGCACTACCACTCGTCAACAAGAGATCGAACTGGGACCATGTGCTGTAGGCCCTAACGACGAGCAGCCTGGCGATTTCCTCATCACTTGTGTTGAGTGGCCTAGTGCTTCCGTCGACAAGAGATCCGAACTGGGACCATGTGCTGTTGGCCCTAACGACAAGCAGCCTGGCGATTACTCAGCACTTGTGGTTGAGTGGCCTAGCACTCGCTTCAGGGCGCTGCCTGGATCCCCCTACGACAAGTTGTCTGTTGACGAGCAGCTGATATTTTCAAAGGCTGCTCATCACAGAAGGCATCCGCTTCGTCCCAGAAGCACTCCAGTGCTTAAATGAGCAGTCCCCCTAGCCCGAGGGCTTACAGGCATCTCCGGCCTTGGCGGCTGATATTTTCTCAAAAGCCGCTCGTTCACAGAAGGTATCCGCTTTTCGTCCACAGAAGCACTCCGGTGCTTGAATGAGGAGTCCCACTAGCCTGGAATGAGTCCCTCTAGTCTTAAGAGCTTAGCGTCCGTCTGTGGGGAGCCCAAAATAGAGTGGCCTGGTGCTCTCTTCAGCGCCTAATGATGATGTGTGGCCTAGTGCTCTCCTCAGCGAGCTACCTGGATCCCCGCCGACGAGTGGCTGATATTTTGCCAAAGCCACTCGTCAACAGAAGGGTACTCATCCCAAAAGCACTCCAGTGCTTAAATCAGAGTCCCCTAGCCTCAGGGCTTACAGACATCAATTATGGGAGAGCCCAACATCGTGGGAAAAATCAGTGAGCCGCTGAGAGGTGGGGCCAGTCTGTGCAGCTTGCAAGGCTGAGACTGGGTCTTACCAAATCCTAGCAATCCATACCATACAGTTGCTCCACAAGAAGAATAAGAATTTTATGACTTATAGTCTCTTCAGCCCTGCCACCTGTGACAGGGCTCTGCTGCAAGTACCTGCTCCACTGAAGGCAGGAAGTAAAACTGAGGAGACAGGAAGTGGAGGCTAGATGTCCCCTGCTGCAGAGGTTTGATTCCTGCCTGCCTAGCAGCATTAGGAGGGTACAGCCCATGTGTAAGGAAGCCCGGAGACCAGCTTAGGAGAGAGAAAAGCAGTACCCATTCTTAATCTGGGTGGGGAGAATATTGTTCCATATATAACTCATATAGGTAACATTAACCTCCATTTCAAGACTCTATGGCCAAAAGGCTACATCAGCAAGCTTTGAACATCAATGTGTAGTACTTAGTAAATGGGTGATGGAGGACTACGCTGCCACTTTGCACAACTCCAACACAGATGTCAGTCCTCTCTCCATCCAGGACGTAGCAAGCACCCTGGTGGATTGGGCCCTGACAAGAGCAGGAGCTTTCTTCTTGTCGGCTGCATACGCATTGGCCATGCAAGCCCTTACCCACCTAGCCAAGGTGGCCTTAAAGCCTTCTGATCCTTTTTAACTGCTCCAAAGAGAAAAGCTCAGTCTCCGATATTCTAAACTCTTTTGTTCTTTTTAGGCAAGTCTTTGACTGTGCTAAATCCAGCCTGTGAAATTCATTCTCTTTGGATTTGCCTGCTTGAGACAGAAGGACATCAGACAGAGTTCTGCTTTACATGAAAGGCTGTACAGATCTTAGGCACAAAAGACAGGATCATCCTCAATACCATCTTTTCCTTATGCAAGCTAAGGCTCAAAAGTTAACCAATCCTTCTGGCTGAAGAGACGGCAGTTTAGAAACACATCTTGTAGGATGGATGTCCAAAGACACTGACCAAAGAGGTTGAGGTGCCCTACAGGGCATTCAACACCAGGTTTAGGTCCAGTGGGGGCACCGGGGATCAAAACAATTAGGCTTCTGCTGACTGTCCTAAGGAAACTGATATCATCCAAGCTGTTTCCCAGGACGAGCCTATGGATGTCTACGGGCTGCTCCCAAGTGCAGACACCTGGACTTGCAGGGTGCTCAATGCTAAACCTTTGTCTACACTTGCCTGCAAGAAAACCCAGTATCTGTGGAACTGTAGCCGTAGAAGGCCTGATACCTCTCTCTTTGGCCCAACCAGGGAAGGTATCACACACACAGTCATAATCTGCAGACGTAGAAACCTTCCTTAAGGCCATTAGGGTAGCCACCACTTTCTTGGAGAAATACTGTTTTAACAATCTCCTCCTCTTAGAAGTCAGGCTGCCAACTGCATCGCCTCTGGATCTGGATGCAGAATGGACCTGAAAAGAAGGTCACCCAGACGCTGGAGTCAAAATGGGGTCTGCTGAGCCAGATTTACAAGCTCCGAGAACCATGCCATTCTTGGCCACCCTGGGGCTATCAGAAGAAAGCTTCCTTGACCGCTTTATCTTGAGAAATACCTTGAAGTAGCAGTACTGGAGGGTATGAGTAAGCTCTGAGAAAATCCCATGTCTGAGACAGAAAATCACCACCTCCGACTGAGGACACAGCACCACCTGAAGAACCTTGGTATCTGAGGTGAAGAGATCAATCTGAGGTCAATTGAACCTTCTGTACACAAGCTCGAACATCAAAGTCCATTCCCTGGATGGACTGTCTCTCAACTCAACCAGTCAGCCTGCACATTCAGTTCCTCTACTAGATGAACTGCCGAGATAGTTAGGTTTTACTCTGCCCACAGTAGTATCTCGGTTGCTTCCGTGAGCATTCCCTGGCTCCTCATGTCTCCCTGACTGTTTATGTATGCCGCAGTGACGCCATTATCAGACTTTACCTTCACGGCCCTGAATGCACCCGATTGTGGAAATGAAGCAGGGCAAGAAACACTGCCCTCATCTCCACTGTGAAAATGAAGCAGGGCAAGAAACATTGCCCTCATCTCCATTGTGAAAATGAAGCAAGGCAAGAAACACTGCCCTCATTTCCAATATGTTTATCTGAAGTTGTTGCTCCTGGGAGTTCCAGACTTGCTGGAACAGGATTTGACTGGCATCGGTCATCAGAATCAGCCTCTACTGAGACTTCCAAGAGAGATCTCTGCTGAGGTTCTAGCAACAGCAGAATTGATCGAGGTAGCAGGATCAGGGCCTGGTAGTTTTCCTTTTTCCAAGGTCGCACAATCAGGCTTCCAGCATCCTGCTCTGAGAGGTTGTATATGCAACAGAGCCCACTGTACTCAGCCTCTATCGCTGCAGTTAGACCTAGAATCCAGAGAAGCCTGTGAGCAGAAACCAATGATTGGCTTCTCAGTCATGGAACCTCTTCTCAGTGTCTCCTTCCTGGATGAAGAGTGAGGAACACTTTTCTCCCTCATCTGTCTGGAACACCACCCTCAGATGTTCCAAACTCAGATGGGATCAGGAAGCTCTTCTCCCAATTGACAACCCAACCATGCGACTCCAGAACCTCCAAGGTCCCTGACACTGATCTTTCCACCATCTGAGTGGTTGGAGCTCGGACAAGCAAGTCATTCAGGTAGGGGTATCGTGATGTCTTTCCTGTTTCAGTTGCACCTCTAGGACTATTGGGATCCTCGAAAACACCTGGGAGCTGTTGATAGGCTGAAGAGAGCGCTTGGTACAGGAAATGTTGTCCCTGAATCACAAACCTCAGAAACTTTAGGTGACTGGCAAATGGGATGAGGAGCAGCATTATTCAGACCGAGGAACGCTTAAATAATTGCCTGTTAGACTGCCCGTATGATAGATCTAAGGACTCCATCTTGAAGGTTGTGTGGTGGACAAAATTGTTTAAATACTTTAGATCCAGAATCGGTCAGAAACCCGACTTCCTAGGAACCACAAAATAAATCGAATAGAATCCTAGAGCCCTCCTTATTTGCAGAGACTGGAACAACTGCATCGATCTGTATCAAGTAATTCCAGGGTCGGATGCACTGCCTGCCTTTTCACTTGATTTTGAGTTTCTGAAGATTGCAAGAATCAACTTCGCGGGCACAAGTGGTGAAGTCTGTGGCGCAACCTGTAGCCAGGATCTCCAGTACCCACACATCTGACAACAGCTGGGCCCATCACTGGTAAAAATTCTGCAGTCTTCCACCAAGGGAAGGGGGCAGAGAAGAACCTGTGTACCTTCACTGTGAGTTACCTGCTCTTCTTCTTCTACTGCCATTATGTCCACAGACTAAGGACCCCTGTTACTGTTACTCTTGAATCCAGAATAGGCCCTTATTCTTTTGGTTTCCAAAATTCCAAAGGTCAAAAACCACATCTGGACTGTCACTGCTGATCAACCATGCCCTCTTGATGCTGGGTTAGCCTTCTGCCATTTTTTTGACCCCGGAACTGCCCTTCTCATCCTGGACATCTCACAGAATATCTTCCAGGCCTGATAGAATAACAGTCCTCTGTTAAAGGGCAGGCTGAACAACTTTGACTTGGACACCTGGTCCGCTACCCAATGTCGCAGCCAGACACCCCGCACTGCTGCCACAATATAAGTGGAGTGGGCAGATCCGCAAACTGTCCACCATCGCATCCCCCAGGAAAGCAGACACCATGGACACAAGCTGCAAAATGTTTGCCTTCAATCCTGGAGGGACGAGCTGCCCAAGGTCATAACCCATGAGTTTAATGCTCTGGAAATGACAGAAGACTCATAAGATGTTCGAAGATTTACTCTATTCAAGGCAAATGCCTGACTGCATGAATTGTCCACTGTCTTATCATTATATCAGAGCCAATGAATCTTCGATAGGTACGATCGCAGTGCTTGACTGAATTATGTACAGCCTTGTCTGCCAGTGGAGGAACCTCCCACTTCTTGGAGCTCTCTTCCAGGAACGGGCAACATCTCACCCTTCACATAGAGAGCTGCTTGTGCTTTCTATCCGCACATTCCTGTTCAATAATCCAGTCGCAGTGCACAAAGGTTGGAAAGCACTTTGATGCAGAGACCAAAGTGGACAGGATAGCATACATGTCCAAGGACACCAGAACCTGTACCTCCTTTAGCTGCAATATCCAACAAACTTCCACTATAAGATATGATAAAGACTTCAAAACACACAGGAGGACTAGGAATCATTTTCTTGGGTTCTGTCCACCCCCACACACCGCCTCTGAGGGATCTTCTTCCTCATCTGACAAGAGTTGTTGGGTCAAGACTGTCACTTCCTCATGAACCCCATGTATCCTCATCTTAATCTTCCACATTGTCAAGGTCGGGGTTGCCTGCAAATCTGGGTGAGCAGTGTTGCTCTGCTCTAGTGCACCTGGATGTGCATGTATGCCCCCGACCTGAGGGAACCACCTTGGGTTTGTGTGTGATGGTAGAAGTGTCCTGCAGGACATCAGAACTCAGCAACTCATTTAACAGCAGCAAAGAGGATTTGCACAACTCAGCCTTACCACTGCCAGTCAGTACCCCAGGTGTAATCTCCAGCTGAGGGGTTCAGCTGGGGAGAACTGAAATAGACATGTTTGAATGTGTTACACAGTTAGGACAGTAATAGGCCCTAAGGAGTTGGTCTCATCATTCTCTTGCAGGTCTTACATCTCTTAAACACAACAGGCCTCTGATAAGCCATGGTACCACTTCCTAATAGCCAGTATCACAAAAGGCCAACAAGTTGTCAGTTGTATTGTAGATGCAAAATATATGAGGCCTCCTATGGTCCTATGTTGCCACAATATACTGAGGCCCTTATGGTTGCTGCAACAATGAACAGAGGGAAAGCTGCTAAGATAAACATTTCTCTGTGCCTAATGGTATCCTCCCAAGATGAGCACTGTGTGGTTCATTGATATTACACTAAGTGTTTCCTATCTGAGAGCTGCTGTCTGAGCCTCCAACTGAATCTTAAATTGCTCGCTGCTCCATAGAGAACAGCAGAAACCCTCTCTGTTGAGGTATACCTGTTTCTTGTGACAAAAATGGCAGCAGCACTAAGATAGCAACTTTACCTCGAGTTACTATGCTGGGTAAGTAGCGCAGTGCATGCACCGTCACGTGCTACGTGATGACATCATGCGGATGGCGTGATGTGCATGGACGCCAGGCACACACCATACAGATAGAGTACAGAAGGATGAGCACCTAGATGAAGGTGCAAAAAAAAAACCGCAAACTGCAAGTGCCTGGCCAGAGGTGCAAATACATGCTGGCAAGCTAGCAGTGGTGCCGTGAACCATCCAACTCAGAGGGGAAGAAAACTGACGCGCTGGTAAGCTGCCACTTTTTATTTAAACACAGCTTACCCTTTATGTTCATGCTAGGAGATATAGACTTTGCTCTGAAGGGCTTGTTTCCTAAATAGCCCCAATGCATATACCACAAAGCAAGTACAGGCAAAACTAACAGTCTAACACTAAGGGTACTGCTAAAATGTTATTAAAACAATGTTCCCTCAGTCTGTGTTAAATCCCAACTGCTTGAGGGAGGGAGGAGGGTCTGTTGCCAGAAAACCGTTAGGAAGAAAGGAGGAAAGTTCCATAAGCAAGACTACCAACTGTTGCCCCCAGGCAAAAACAAAAGCTAAATCACTGACTTGAGGCACCAGGCTGATGGGATCAGAGACTGCTGCACAACCAAAGAATAGTGCAGTGGCTTGTGGTCCCCAGTTCATGCACAGAAGGCACTGAAATGAGATTTATATAGCAGGTTAGTCAGTTGAAAACCGCAGCCTAACAGGCACGACTTCTAAATTTGAGGTTGCTCCTTGTCCCCAGGTGGCTCCAACCTGCCTCCGAGTTGCACAATCCTTGCAAGAAAATAACATATTAATTGCAAACAGATGTTTCTTAGAGACAGCACTACCTATGCTGCCCACTCTCTAGTGGTATAGCAAAAGACTGAGGAATTAGTGATCTCTGAATTCTCATGTGGCCAAGGTTCTATGCCGAGATGCATTACTCTGATATTCATAAATAGCAACATGTTTCATCCCCAAACGCCTGAGCAAAAGGATAAGTTTTTAACCACTTTATGAAACCTCAACTGAGGGAGCCTCCCTGAAGGCCCTTGGGAGCGAATTCCATAATACTGGCCCTGCTACTTCAAAGGCCGGTCCACAGAAGTTTTAAGTCTGACCCTGGGGACAACCAGGAGACTTTCCTCGGTGGAGCACAGGGGCACAACGGCTGGCAAGGATGAAGGAGATCATGCAGGTAACCTGGACCCAGCCCGTGTAGGGCCTACAGGTTAGTAACCCAACCTTACAGGAGATATGCTACTTGACCAGCAGCCACTTCAGTTCACGCGAAAGCCGGGAAATATGACTTGACCTTGGAAGGCCGGTCAGCAGCCTAGCAGCTGTGTTCTGCACCAACTGCAGGCAATGCAATGTACCTCCACTGACCCAGAGGTGAAAAGCGTTGCAGTAATCCAGCCGTGAGCTTCCGCAAGCATACACTAGACAGGGCAAGTCCTCAGGGGATAAGGGAATGAATCTGGCTGATGTTCCTCAGATGATAAAAGCCATTCCGGACTACTGCCAACACCTGCACCTCAAATGTCGGTCCCTCATGCAGGATGACACCCAGATTCTTCACCTTGTGGCAGCCACAAGCTTGAGGTGCCAAAGCACAGCCCTTTCTCCTCCCAGCTGCTGTCGCCCCTCCTCCCCGACCCGGTTTGATCACTCATACATCAGTTTTGTCCAGGCTGAGTCTCAGCCAGCTTGATGACATCCAGTCCAGGATCTCAGCCAAGCACTGATTAAGCACATCAACCGTGTCACGATCGTGGATGCAAAAGACAGAGGGAGTATCATCTGCACAGCAGTGAAACCCCAGTCCATACTGTCTAATGATCCTACCCAGGGTAGTATATACACTGAAAACAACATGGATGAAAGGACCGAACCCTGAGGTAACACCACAGTACAGATCCACTGAGCGTGAGGAAAACTTTTCATCACTACCCGATATGACCTGTCCCTGAGGTAGGGCTCCAACCAGCTATCACATTGTCAGTGAGTCCCACATACTCCATGGAGTTGATCCAATAAAAGCCCAATGGTCCACAATGTCAAATGCCGAGAGAGACTGAGAATAAGAGTACAGTTACGTAAGAACTTACCGTGACAGTAGATCTTCGAGAGAGTCTCTTGCAGTAGGTAATTACATATAAGATTGATGTTGGCAGGACCCCACGGAAAAATTTCTAGCTAGCAGTCTCTGGCGAGGGACTGCCCCACATCAGGAGCGTCGGTATAGGAGTGGTCCCTCACGCCCACCTTCCAGTTCTTTCCTGCCACAGGCCACAAGAGACCAGACGCAGAGAGAAGCGATATTTCCTCACTGGAAAAGAAGCTGAAAGCTTAGGGGATGGAGGGCGGAAGGTATTACCTACTGCAAGAGCCTCTCTCAAGATCTACTGTTACGTAAGTTCTTACATAACTATACTATTTTACTTCAAGAGGGCTCTTGCAGTAGGTAATTACTATAGGACTGAGTCCCAAGCAGTCTGGAACAAGAAGAAGCACACGGAGGAGGAACGCTACTCAAAGCAGATTCTTCTAGCTGTGAAGGCCTTAAGAATAAAGGCCTTGCAGAACAACGAGCCAGAAGCCTGCTGTATGGCGAGAGGCAATATCCAACTGTAATGTTTTGTAAATGTATGGACAGAAGTCCAAGTGGTGGCAGCACAAATGTCTACCGTTGACACATTCTTGAACGTGCCACAGAGGCAGCAACCCCTCTAGTGGAGTGACCTCTTATTTGACCCGGAAGAGTCTTGTTGTACTTGTCATAACAGAAGGTGATGCAATGAGCCAACCATTTAGACAGGCATCGCTTAGAAACAGCATTGCCTTCTCTTTTGGGTGCAAAAGAGAAAACAGTTGATCAGTCTTTCTGAGATCCTTTGTTCTGTTAGTGTAGTATCTCAGAATGTGGTGAACATCCATAGTGTGAAGTAAGATACTCCCCTGATTGAAGCACTGCGTAAAGAGCGACAGGTAATTCTATGGACTTGGTTCAATGTAGATTCCGCTACCACCTTGGGAAGAAACTTGGGATTGGTGCACAGAGCCACGCATTCCTTGTGCAAAATCAAGTCACGGTATTTTACACATCAGGGCCTGAGCTCGGAAATCCTCCGAGCAGAGGTAATGGCCACTAGGAAGAGCTTTCCATGAAAGGAACTTCATGTCTCTGAGGCCGTTCAAACGGAGGCAAAGTAAGTTTCAAGAATGAAGTTCAACCTAAAGAGGGTGGAATTCGGATAGGGGTCTCAAGTGGAGAACCCCTGAGGAAAGTCTTAGAAACTTCAGGTTGAGCAAGCGTCCCTATCTGCGAAGGGAATGTGGTGCCAAAATGTGTACCTTCAGAGACGCAGACTAAGACCCAGGTCGAAGAGGTGGTGCAGGTATTCCTGCAGTCGCCCAACTGAGCAAGAGAAAGGCTCAAGCCTTTGAAGAGGCCCAGATTGAGAACCGCTTCCACTTCATGGCATAAGTAGACCTAGTGGAGGCTTCTTAGCCTCCACCCAAGATCTCAGCCACTCTGGGAGAAACCTCAAAGCGGCTTGGGCTAGCACCTGCAGGAGCCACACATGTAGTTGAAGAGGCTTGAGACCTGGATGAACCAGGGTCCCCTGATCCTGGGTCAACAGAATCCGTGACAGCGGAAGAGGAAGAGGAGGCCCTCTGAATATTGTTGCAGAAGAGAGAACCAAACTTGCCTGGGCCAGAAAGGAGCGATCAGAATCATTCTTGCTCCTTCTGAACCCAGTTTCTGCAAGACACACAGGATCAGAGGAACCGGGGGCATAGATGAATCTGTCCTCCAATCTAGAGAGACAGCCTCTCGAGAAAATGCTCGCTCTTGAACGAGCGAGCAGAAGTCGGGAAGCTCATGCTTAGAGGTGAAGCTTAACAGGTCCACCTGAGGTGTTCCCCAACATAGAAGATATCATCTAGACCCCTGATCCAGCTCCCACTCATGAGCTTGAGCAGACGAGCGACTTAGTTTGTCTGCTAAGGAGTTCTCGACCCCGAACATGAATTGCCATGAGGTGAAGGTCGTGCTGTGCTGCCCAATCCCAGACTCTCATCGCTTCCCTGCAGAGAGGGTAGGACCCAGTCCCGCCCTGTTTGTTGATGTATCATACACACACATATTGTCCATATGGACAGCTAGGTGGCCTGGAAGAAGATGCAGGTGGAGGCCTGAGAGTATAGAACACCGCAAGCTCGAGCACATGATGTGCAGTGATTGCTCGAGTTTGGACCAAGAGCCCTGGGTCTGATGTGGACCAAGATGGGCTCCCCAACCTTCCGAGGCGCTGTGGTCAGAGTCCGGGAGGAGGAGGAAGGAAGAATGGAACTCCTCAAGAGGGTTCTCTCGAACCATCCACCACTGTAAGTCTCGAATCATGGGAGAGGAGACTAGGACCAAGTGGTCCAAGTTGTCTACCAACTGATCCCACTGAGAGCTAAGCATCCACTGAGAGACGCTTGACGTGGAGCCGAGCATGAGGGACTGTCGGGATAGCAGCTGCCATAAGCCCCGAGGAGGCGAAGAACTGACCTTGCACTGACCAGTCTGCGCCGGACAACAGGCTTATCTGAATCTGGAGTGTGCGCCTGTCTGGAGGCAGAAAGGCCCTGCCTAGGGTCGTGTCCATTATCGCCCTAATAAACTGAAGCCTCTGGGATAGGATCAAGTGAGACTTGGAATGGTTGATGGCAATACACAGACAGGCAAAGACCTGCTGGGTGAGGAGAGGCAGTGCAGAAGTTCCTCCCTGGACGAGGCCACCAGGAGCCAATCATCCAGGTACGGGAAAACCTGTACCCCCAGGTACGCAGGTAGGCCACCACCACTGCAAGGCATTTGGTAAATACCGAGGGGCCGAGGAGAGGCCAGATGGAAGTGCCTTGAACTGCTAGTAGTCCCCTGGAAAGCAAAATGAAGATATTTGTAGTGAGACGGGTGAATAGCTATGTGCAGGTAAGGTCCTGCATATCCAGAGCACACAGCCACTGGCCGAGCGGAGGAGGGGCAGAAGGCTCTGCAGTGAGAGCATCCTGAACCTCTTGTACTCACGAAAAGGTTTAGGAAACTGAGATCTAGAATAGGTCTTACATCTCCTGTCTCTTCGGACCAGGAAGTGGGAATAGTAACCTGCTCCTTGCAAGGAAGGGGACAGGTTCTAGCACCTCTTTCAGCAAAAGTGCTGAAATTTCTTCCTGACCAGAAGATGATGTTCCCAGAGTACGACAACCTTGGGGAGGGTGACAAGATGGTTTCTGCAGAAACTCTATTAGTGTCCTTCACATTAGCTGGAGCACCCATGAATCTAATGTTATCCTCTCCCAGCCCGGAAGGTGGAAGGAAAACCTCCTCCTACCGGTTCCTCCAGGAAGCCCAGAGCTAGTGGGAGAGGGAAGGAGTCAGGTGGTGTGGAGCAGTGCCGCAGCTGAAGATCCCACTGCTTTTTTGGGGGGGGCTTGGCAGCTGGGGGGCCCGACGCTTAGTGCCCTCTTTCCCTGTGGTCTCGCTTTGAGCCGATTCCGCTCATGCAAAGGGACGCACTGCGATTGATGGGGATGGTACATAGAGTCAACAGACTTTAGTGCCGGCCCCTTCTCTTGCAGGTCAGTGATGATGTCCTTGACATCACCCCAACAGCACTGAACCCCGAAGGCGCTCCTGGATAGCGGACTGCATTTCGGGACCAACCCTGACACTCTGAGCCAAGTGTGATGCCAGAACCGACGGCGAAAGCTGAGCTCTCCCAGCAGTGTTCACTGCATCGTGAGGTCGACGAAGAATGTGCCGACTGGCCGACTGTGCAGAGCGGATTGAGGTCCGCCACTTCCTGCTTGACCTGACAGTCCGGAAGGAGTCCATCTGATTCACTCACTAAGAATCGCCTCTGGTAATCCCCATGTGGCCAACGTAGTTCAGGCCCCTAATACCCAGAGTGGAAGAAGCAAAACCTTCTTGCCGTACTGGTCCAGAAGGCAGGATTCCTTGTCAGGTGGAGACGAGCTAAGATGTTTAGGTTGAGCTGACCGCCATGAGCGCGCTAATCACAACCGAGTCAGCACGAGGGTGGAGTCTCAGAAAGTCAACACCATCTGGAGCCTGGTATAGCCTGTCTCGACTTCCTGGGAAGTGGGGCTAAGGCCGACACGTTGTTTCCATATGGTGGTAACAAGGTCAGCATGAGGCCTCGATCCAGGGTGGCACCAAACTGGGAGCTGTCACGGGCAGATCCAGATGCTCAGCGAGTTTTTTTTTACACTGGGGTCTGGCTCCAAGGATTGCCACTTATGTACTTCCTGATCTTCCGTAGCAACTCCGCGGAAGGAAGGATCCTCCGGAGGGGACTCGGAGGAGTCCTTGGCCTGGGCTTGGACGGAGAGCGTGGTTAATTGCCCTTGTTCGAACAACCATCGGAAGGATCCGGGTGTCCGAGAAGAAGATGATGAGGAAGAGGTAGACTCCTCTCCCAACGAGGGGAGGAAAGGACCCCTTGGGAATCCCTCGGGAGTGTGTCCTGCCCTCTCTGGACCCAGAGGAGTTGAGCCCTGTCGTCCGGAGATGGGGAGGGAGTGCGTCGTAGTGGACGACGGGAACCGGCACCGCTGCCGGAAGACGATTATCTACCTCTCTGGTGAGCTGAGCCTTGGCCTCAGCCCACCAGTAGGCCAGAGTCTCCTGCAAGTCCACCGCAGCTGAGGGGCGTGGAGGAGGAAGGGATACGGGTATGGACTATATCCAAAGGACATATCCATAACCCGGATATGTTGGCGCCGGGTACTGAGGTCCCAGGTATGGCAGCGCCGGATACTACGGGCCGGAAACCCGAGCCGGAGGAGCTGCCTGAGCAGACGGGCTGGCTGAGGCCCCACGGGCGGTTCTGGAGCCGGAAGACCCAGGGGCGGAAGGCCCGCATCGGGCGACATCGGGGTGGGATGTCATCCGCATCGGGCAATACTGGTGTCGGAGCTGGCGGCCAAGAGCCGGGCGTCCGGGAACTGACGCCAGATCAGCCGGACCAGAAGGTGGACGGTCCGGGCGAGGTGGACCAGAAACCTCAGCGCGCCCGGGATGGGGAGTCCGTGGGTCGGGCTGAGGAGACTCAGGGTCCCCGGAGGCAGCGAAGGCCGCGGGAGCCGGATCAACGGACGGGGGGTCCAGCTGGCTCATCTGCTGTGCGGATGTCAGACGAACCGAGCGGTGGCTTAGCAGCGGGATCCGGCAGATGCCAGAGGGCCGGCGATGGAGGGGCGGCCTGGTTGGGCGGAACAGGGGCCGCACGCCACCCTGAAGGGTCAGGCGACTTACCGACCTTCTCCGTGGTGGGCGTAGGAGGAGCCGACGTCTGGCTTGTGGAGCCGCTGCGCACCAGCAGGCCACGAAACCCTTGGCTTTACTGGGAGTGGAAGCCTCCACGAGCGGAGGTGCCGAAGGGCCAGCCGAAACCAGGCGGGCGGGCCGCGCCCCGTCATGGAGCCCGGACCCCGGAGGGCGTTATCCTGTTTTTCACCGCGACTCCCGAAGAAGCGAGGTGGGAGAGGAGCCTTTGTCCTGGTGCCTTCCTTATCCTTTCTCTCATGACGGCCTTCAGGGAAGTCGACGCCCGTCGAGGCTTTTCAGTTCTTTTTCGCCATGGAGCTCATTTTCTTTTTTTAAAACGTGGGCTTCCAGGGACTGCTGCTGCCTTTCTGGGTGGCTTGCGTTAAGCTGAAGCAGTGCTGGCACTTCTCCACCAGATGGTCGGGCCTAGCAAAAAGGCACAGGGAATGGCCATCCTTGTGGAGTTGGGAGTTGCAAACAATTTGTTTTAAAGCTCGGAGGTGTGTAGGGAATCTATATACACCGACGGATACCTGACGATCGCTGAGAGAAAAAAAAAATCGAAAATACTTGGTAAAATCCACGACAAAGGAGCCTGACGAGCAGGGAATTTTCCGCGAGGCGCCAGATATGCTTAACCGCGGAAAGAACTGGAAGGCGGGCGTGAGGACCACCCCTTTATACCGACGGCCTCCTGACGCCGGTCACCTGATGTGGGGGGTCCTCGCCAGAGACTGCTAGAATAGAAATTTTTCCATGGGGTCCTGCCGCTTCGCCAACGCCAGTCCTATATGTAATTACCTACTGCAAGAGCCTCCTCAAGTAAGATCTGGATCTCTCTATTCTATCCTCGTCTCCGGAGGTCATTATGCACCTTGACCAACGTGGTCTCAGTGCTATACTTTGACCTAAACCCCAAATTGAGAGGCTCATAGATGTCATAGAAGCGCCAAGTGTGCTCAAACTGCAACACAACTATCTTCTTAATAACCTTGCCTAGGAAAACAGGTTAGAGACAGGTCGGTGGTTCACCAGGACATCTGGGTCCAACATTAACTTTTCAGGAGGGGTTTACCAATGCACTTTTCAGCACTGAAGGAAAAATCCCTCTGACAAGGAACAATGAATAACCTCAGCAAACACTGGGTCGAGCTGCCCCACACAGCTCACTAGTGCCTTTTGGGCCCGGATCAAGCTCACAATACTTGGCTGCAGCTCCAAGATCACCTTTACAACCTCCTCAATCATCACTGCCTGAAATTCTCCCCAAGACCACTGGCCGCTAATGTGACTCCCAGGCTCAACACTGCAGGGCATTAACTGCCGGGTAGGGAGATCCCAGCCCTAATAGAGGAGACACTGTCCATGAAGAACCAAGAAAATCCTCACATTTTGTGAATGAAACTGTTTCATGGGCTCCAGACAGGCCGAATGTAAAAGCCTGTCCACCGCCCGAATAGCTGAGCTGGTCAGTTCCCCTCCGCCACAATCTCCTTGGTCAGAAATTCTGCCTTCTTGCAGGAGACTGCCTTTGATATTCATCGAAATGTTCAAAGCCAATTTGTCTCCTGGGTCCCAGGTCTTCTCCAACCTCTGCCCTTTACTTTCATCTCCTCACCTCACCATCAAACCACGGCAAGCCAAGGAGTGAAACCAATGGGCATACATGGACTGGCACTAAAAGGTCAAGCCGCACTGATGGCCCAGTTATAGGTCACCGCTGCTTCTTCTGTACCTCTAGCATATGCCGTCACATCATACTCGAGGTGTTCAAACCCCAAAGTCCATCCGGCCCCAGCCCTCCCAAAGCGGCGGTATTCGACCATCTCCACAGGGTGGACTCACAAGGACCATGAAATCAAACCTGATGGCGAAATGACTTGACTAGTTAATCGGATCAATCTTCAGGTTTTCCACCTCAAGCCCCAGGTGGAATACCAAGCCCAGTGCGTGCCCATGTTGATGAGTCACAGTAGCAACTGCTTGTGCCATGCCCAGAGCTGTCATACACTGGAGGAAATACTGTTCAAAGCAAGAGTTCGTCATCGACCAAAGCATTGAAATCACCCAGGATAATCCACCTTAGTGATTCCAACACCCTGTCTGCAACGAACTCACATTTCTGCAGAAAACCCCTCTCCTGCCTGGAGGCTGGTACACAACGAGGACTCTGCACTCGCACTTGAACTCCCACGCACGGTCACACACTCAAAGGATGAACTGTCACCCACCGGTGCACCACCATATTTAATTCAGATCTAAAAAATAGCCACCACCACCCATCCCCAACCCCACTCCTTGGTCCTTCTTCGGCAGTACACCATGAAGAAATAATCAGGGATAGCAGCATCATCCCCAACCAGCTCTCTGTGAAGCATGCCAGATCAACCGAGAGATGAGCTATAAAGTCCACAACAAATAGTCTTATGCTTCGCCGGAGCTGGCGTTTACTGGGACTACCCGAGGAGGACAAGTAGCAGCGACCGCCCATCAGCTACCTGTCCAATCGGAAGCCTGAGTACAGGGACTGAACACCTCTGACCCTCATAATACCCATTTAGCCCCAGGCCATCTCCTGGTCCTCACCATCCTAATCACTCCCCCCACCCGTATTCAGCCCCCCACCCTTACTCTCCTGCAATGCTTTCTAGTAATCCCCACCTCCCTGCATCTACGATATACCACCACAGGCAAGGGGAGGTCACAAAAGAACCTACAGCGTTTTTTGGGTGGCTAAACCTCGGGGTCTGCTCAGGACAACACATTCTAAAACAACCCGACCTGGAGCCCTAAGACCCAAATTAACACCCTCCCTTGATCACCCTCAATCAAACAACCCACCTCCCCAACAATCCCACCATATACACACATTCACACACACACACAACAAAATTACTTAAACCAATCACACCCGACTCACTCCGGAATAACAAAACTACAAAAAAATTAATAAGGCCAGTAACTGTAAGCTAGCAGTCCCAAAAGACAGCAGAATTACAGTCCTCTCCTTGAAAAACATGTTCATACTGAAAATAAAGGGATGCCTTCCACACTCTCACTATGGAACACCCCATATGCCTAAATGTTAAAAACAGTTTCCAGTTACTTTCATTCCTGGTTCTCACCGGGAAGTATCACGGATCTTTATGCTCTTAATCACTTAATCACTCCTCCCCTCCCAGCACACAGGAGCATCACAGGCAGCCTGCAAGACATCAGGTAGAGCACATCTTCAGAATTCCTCTCAAGAGTGCACAGGCTGCAGTGTACTAGCCTGCTGTTCCTTTTCTAACAACCTAAACTCACCCCTGCTCCTTATACTTTCCAGCCACTAGCTGGCGTGTTCTACCCTCTGGAACCTCTTCTTGCTCCCTCACCTCCACTCCTCCCTGTGTCCTCTTGCCACTGGGTGGCGCTGTAGCCCTCTTCAGCACCTTAAACAGAAGTGATCTAGACCTGCCCCTCTGTTCTAACCCAGCTGCTTAACCCTTCCTATTTTGACTGGACAAACCCTCCTCCTCTTTGCTCACCTCTTAGCCGTAACTAGGTCTTGAACCCTGTCCTGAGGTACATCTCTTGCCCTGAAGTCTGCCTCCTGACCCTTTCATGTCGGCCACCTAATAACCTCACCAGTATTTATTTCCTTGTTCCTCTCTGACCATTTTGTTATCCTTAAATTTACACCTGTCACATCTTCCTGAAATCTTTACCTGCTATATCATCCTGATTAATTAAACCTCCTGACACAAATTCAAACTTAACTTTAAACTTCCCGGCCAGGTTTCAAACCTGTGGGTTCTATGCAGCTACTCCAATTTCCCATGGAAGCTTGTTACCCTCACCACTAGACCATCCCAGTGGCTATACTACTGACTCTACACCCAGTCCCTTAAAACCCTCCAGGCTGGAATTCAAACTTAAATGTCCCAGGCCGGGATCTGGAACCCTCGACCCTAGATACCTATTCTAGTTCCACATGGTAATCTATCACTCAAACCACTAGGCTGTTCCAGCAGTCTCAATTCTGACCCAGCTCTCTCTGGTCCTTATACTTCCCTGACTTGAATTTCGAACTTAAACATAAACTTCCCAGGCCAGGTTTAGCACCTTGCCCAATATATCTAATCCGGTTACTCCATGGGAAGTTGGTTATTCTAACCTCTAGGCCATCCCAGTGGCTCCAATCCTGACAGAACACCCAGACCTTTAAAACTCTCTCAGACTGGGATTCAATTTAAACTTAAATGACCCAGGCCAGGATCTGAACCCAAGACCCTAGATTCCTTATCTTAAGTTTCATCTAGTAGTCTATCACTCTAGCCACTAGGCCGTCCTAATAGTCTCGACTCTGACCAACCTCTCTCCAGCCCTTTAACCCCCTTGTCCCCCTGCGGTTCAGGTTAAGTCCCCGCATTATTTTAAGCAACTGCATCTATCGCCCCACCCGCTATGTGCAAGGCAGGCTGCTTCACTACCCTCTACTGCCTTCTGATTCTTTATGCGCTGACTACCTTATTGCCCTCTCTCCTGAGGCACCCTCCTGCACAATGAGCACCCACTACCACAGCATGTGCCCCGGAACCATACATATGCATTTCTCTCTCCTGCCCTCCCCAAAACAAAATTTAAATACCTGTAAATTTTCTTTTCTCAAACGGCTGGTTCTCCAAATCCCCATACAGATTGGTTGTACCGGCCTGATGCAGATATGCAGGCAGGAACTAAGCTCTGCAGCTGGGGATATCCAGCCCTCCACTTCCTATTTCCACAAGTTTTTCTGAAAGTAGTCCAAATGTGGCAATACTATCTGAACTTGGAAACAAAACAAGAAAATTAAGCCATACACACACGACTCAATAACTTGTACATTCTGGGAGGGAAGAGAATCGACAGCCATCGGAGAAAGAAATTTACAGGTATTTAAATTTCTGCTTTCTCTCCTTCTAAGCTGGTTTCGGGTTGCATACAGATGATATATAAAAGCAATATATCCACCGATATCCCGGTGGAAGAATGTAATTGTCCTTATGGTCCACCACCACCTGAAGAACTCAGTAATAAAGGTCACGCCGAGGTCGCCACATCCAGTTTGTAAATTTTGTGAACACGTGAGTGGATGTCCATGTGGGTCATTGCATAGGTCTGCTAGAGATGCTTCTCTGAAGTCTGCCCACGAGGTGGCCATAGCCGGGTAGAATGGGCTCTCACTGGGCCAGGCAAGGTTGTACATTAGGAGCATAGAAAGGTTAACAGAGGAATAGTGAAGATTAATAAGGAGAGGGAGGTGGGCAGAGGGAGACAGTGAAAAGCAGAGTTACTGAATGAATACTTTTGCTCAGTATTCACTAAAGAAGATGAGGAGGAGTTACCCAAACCAGACAATAGAAGCACTCTGGGTAGGGTTGACACCAGTCCATTTACAGAAGAAAGAGTCCTGAAAAGAACTCCCTAAAACTCAAGGGGACAAAGCAATGGGGCCTGACAGGATTCACTCCAGAATCCTAAAAGAACTAAGGGAGGACCTAGTGACACCACTGACCACATTTTTTAACAAATCATGGAGGATGGGTGAGATACGTGAGGACTGAGGAGGGCAGATGTGATTCCCTTCACAAAAGTGGGAGCAAGGCAGAAGCAGGAAACTACAGACCTGTAAGTTTGACCTCAGTGGTAGGAAAATGATGGAATCACTTCTGAAAGAAAGAATTGTTGAGTACCTAGAGGCCAGGGCACAGGACCAAAAGTAGCACGATTTACAGCAGGAAGGTCATGTCAGGCAGACTAATCTAAGATTTCTTTGACTGGGTGACCAAAGTAATAGACCAGGGAGGGCTGTGGATATGGCCTACCTAGACTTTAGCAAGGCATTTGACACAGTCCCGCAAAAGACTGATAATCAGGTTAGCCAGCCTGGGAGTGGGTCCCAGGGTGGTAGCCTGGGTAGCAAACTGGCTGTACAACAGGACACAGAAGGTAATAGTGAATGGAACACATTCAAGAAAGGGGTCACTAGTGGAGTACCTCAGGGCTCAGTACTAGGTCCAGTCCTCTCTAACATCTTTATAGGTGACCTTGCAGAGGGTCTGAGGGAAAGGTATGCCTCTTTGCAGATGACACAAAGATCTGTAACAGAGTTGATACACAAGGGGTTAGAAAGGATGAGAAGGGACTTGGCAAGGTTGGAGGAATGGTCAGACATATGGCAACTTAGATTCAACGCAAAGAAGTGCAAAGTAATGCACCTGGGAAACAAAACCCAGGAGAAGAGTACACAATAGCAGGAGGTACTAACAACAACAAAATGGAAAGGGACCTGGGGTAGTCATATCAGATGATCTAAAGGTGGGTAAGCAATGTGAGAAGTCAGTAAGGAGAGCCAGGGGATACTGGGAAGCATAGGAAGGGCATCACAAGTAGAAAAAGGGAAGTGATTATCCTCTGTACAGACAGTTGGTGAGACCCCATCTGGAGTACTGTGTGCAGTTTTGGAGACCTCATCTACGCAAGGACATAGACAGGATGGAAGCAGTCCAGAGGAGGACAACTAAAATGGTGCAGGGTCTGCATCAGAAACCATATGAAGAGAGACTGAGAGAGCTTAATATGTATACCCTTGATGAAAGGAGGGACGGGGGACATGATAGAAACGCTCAAGTACCTCAAGGGAATCAACAAAGTCCAGGAGGTAGCATCTTTCAGAAAAAGAGATGTAGAACAAGGGGCACAATTTAAAGATAGAGCTGGGACAGTTCAGGGTAATGTGAGGAAATTTTTCACGGAGAGAGTGGTGGACACATGGAACCACCTTCCTGGAGAGGCTGTGGGGTCTAAAACAGTGGAGGAATTCAAACATGCATGGGACAGACATAAGGCAATTATAGTGGGGTGGCAGGAAATAGGCTGTTGGTTAACTAAAATCTGCAGCTTATCCAGTAGGTAGGGAAATGGGCAGACTGGTGGGCCAAGTGGTCCTTATCTGTCATCAAAGTCTATGTTTCTATGCTACTCCAGCCTGATCATAAGCAATGGTGATGACAGAACAGATCCATCTGGCTACAGAGTCCTTCAAAGTTTTTTACCCATATTTTGACCTGTAGCTAGAAGGAACAAACTGGAGTTTTTGAATAGAATCCTTCTTTTGATATACATTTTCACTGCTTGTCTTGGATCTAGCATGTAAATTCCCTTTCCATTTCATTTTTTGGGTGTGGGGAGAAGGAAGGCAAAATCAACTCCTGGTTGCAATGGAAAGGAGACATAGCTTTGGTAAAAAACTTGATCTGTTCAGAGCACCACAGAGTCCTGATGAAACACAGTATACTGCTCTTTGGTGGACAAGGTTCTTAGCTCGCTGATTCTCCTAGCTAAAGTAACAGCTATGAGAAAAGCGACCTTCATTGTGAGATGCATGAGGGCTGCTTCCTTGAGAGGCTCAAAAAGCCTTTGGTCAAAGCTTGAGAACCTCCAAGGTGTACTGTTGTCTTGATTGGTGGGCATTTTAATGTTGCTGCCCTTAGAAACCTCCTGACATGGGGACGTGAACCCAATGATTCGCCTGAATCCACCAACAAGAGCCTCCCAGCACGGGAAACCTGAACCCTTAAGGTGGCTGGCTGCAGACCTTGCCAAACCCATCTTTGAAGGAACTGCAGTAATACAGGCAATGATATTGGCTGGTTCTGTATGTGTTTGGATTGAAGCCAGAACAAGAATTTCCTCCAAATTCTGTAATATACTTTAGAGGAAGAGGAGCAACGTGAGTTAACCATCATTTCAATAACAGAAGCTGAGCAGCCTAGCTCTTTGAAAGTTTCCGCTCAATCTCTAGGCCGAGAGGGAGAGGTTGCTCAGATTGGTGCAGTACCAGACCCTGATGGAGAAGGTCTGGGCTGATCTGGAAGGTAAGAGTTGGTCACCTTAAAAGAGGAATGGAAAAGCGGAACTATGGGCAACGAGGCCATCGTGGACAGACTAGAATCAGTTCTGCCCAGTCCAGAGCCACTTTGTGGTGGATTCTGATAGAAGCGTATTGGAGGAAAGGCACACAGGAGACTGAACTGACCCCAGTCTAGGAAAAGCGCCCTGAGCCACCGCTAGCTTGTCTGTGGCCAGAGAGCAGAATTGTTTTACTTTAGAGTTTTGCAGGCAGGCGAAAAGATCTATCAGAGGATTGCCCCACCGTTCTGTTAGGATGTGGAAGGCACTGACCTTCAGCTCCCATTCCCGGTAGAACATTTCTGCAACTGAGCCAGTCTGCTGTGACATTTTCTGCCTGGAATGTACACTGCCCTTATGCTTGCCAGGTGGTGCTCGCCCATTAAAAGAAAAGCAGGGACTCCTGTAGCATTTCTGTGCTTCTTGTTCCGCCTGATGGTTGATATATGCCATCGTTGTCTGACTGTTATAATCAGAACGTCCCGATTGAGGACTTGCTGTTCAAGCATATCAGGGCTAGGCGTACTGCTCTCATCTCACGGACATTTATGCTGTACCTTGTTTCTAACCGTGACCACTTGCCCTGAGCTGATAGCTGATGCAGGTGAGCCCCCAGCCCCTGAGGGCTGGCATCGGGCCTAATTTGGATTTGGTGTGGATGGCCCAACTTGCGACCCTTCATGACATTTGTCCTCCAAGTCCGCCACTGGAGGGAAGTTTTTATCTGTTGAGAAATTGGGATCAGTTGGTGCTGGTTGTGTCTGACTGGGACCACAGCCTGAGCAAGTGTGCTAAATGGCCCCTATGTGGACTAGAGCCCAAGGGACTGAATCCCCAGCGATACTAGAGTCCCAATTAGCTGCATGAAGGAGTGAGCCAGCAGCTGAGGAGCTGTGTGAAACTTCTTGATGAGCTGCAGCAGTCCCTGAATTTTGCTTCCAGGGAAAGACCTTGTTGGCTTGTGTAATGAAGTCTGCCCCAGGTGGTTCAAGGTCTGGCTTCAATTCGAAACTTTTTCCCAGTTGATGACAAAACCATAGGCCGATAGGGCACCACACTACCTCCGCCACTGCTTGTACTGCTGCTCGGTCGACTCAGGGCCTCGGGAGAATATCGCCCAAGTAAGGGAAAGGTTGTATCCTCATTTCCAAAGGTGAGCTATGACCGCTACTAGCACCTTGGAGAATGTCCTTGAGGTGGAAGAAAGCCAGAATGGCATTGTTTTGAATTAAAAGTGCTGCTCCCACCTTGAACCTGAGATACCTGTGTAGTTCCTGAATGGGAATATGCAAATAGGCATCTTGCAGATCGATAGATGCCAGAAAATCCCACTGTTGCAATTCCCTGATGATTGAGGACAAGGTTTCCATCTTAAAGGGTCTGCTGCAGACAAAATGATTCAGGAATTTGAGGTCTAGGACTGGCCTGAATCCCCTGTGCATTTTGGAGTGATGAAGAATAGGAGTAGACCCCTCAATCTCTGTGGGGGAACTTGCTCTATAGCCCCTGCTTGAAAAAGGTCAGTAATTGCTCTGTAACATCACCGTTCTTGGACGGGTTGCCAGAGACGGAGGGCACCACATGAGGTAGTGGGAGCTTGAATTCAAATTCTTTTAGGTAACCCTTGCAGATGATGTCTAGGACCCAAGGTGTAGCTACTGATACTCCAAGTAAGCCATGGTGTACCAAGTTTAGTAGCAGGGGTAGCAAACAAGCTGGCAAGCATTAATTTGCTCTGCCCTTTAGTCCATTGCATTTAAATTCCTTTGTTTGGCTTCACTGGCTTTTCTTTTTCTGTTTCAGCTTTATTTTGAGGGGTGGCAGAGTGGAATGTAGACTTTGAAGCTGAAGGTCTCAATTAGGTCTGCATGGTCCGCCTGCATAGTGACTGGCTGCGTATCTGTAGGAGCGATGCCAAGTCTGCGGCTGCAGGTTTAAATGCCTCAGCAAAGTTAGATGCCATACTATTAGTTTAATTGTACTGGGAGCAAGAGAAGCAGTAGAAGAACTGAGGAGCAGCAGACAGAAGAACAGACTCAGAGTCAGCTAAAAGAATGAAGACTTCATGTGAAGAGGCAAGTGGAGTGAATCTGCCTACTCATGGGGAGAGAAGAAATTTCTGCTGTGGTCTTGGACTCATGGTGCAGTCAGTGGCATTTACCAGTGGGCAGCGAGCCCACACTAGCAGTGCAGACAGACAGCAGGTCTAGTGGAATCATCTGACTGGAGCCAGGAACCTTGACTCCAGTCGGGGTGCAGGCATGAACAACGTGGGGAAGGGGTAGCAGTGTGGCAGGTTGGTGTACAAATCTGAAATGCCTGGCTACACCCCTGCTAGGACCCATCTGTCCGACATGGTTTGGACCCATTCCTCGAGATATTTTGAAAGTCTGCCCCTCACTCGAGGATGGGCCCGGACAGCTTCATTGCATCTGGGGCCTGAGGAGACTATGATTTGTCCCTGCCTCTTGACTGGGGCATATGCACTTTAGCTGTCCCCTGGATTCCTTCACCGCCTCCTTCAGAGCTGAGCCAAACAGGAGATTACCTTCACAGGGCATTTACTAAATGGCTCTTTGAAGAGGCGGCTCGCTTGCCAGGCCCAAAGCCAGAGGTTGCGTGTCAAGTCTGATAAAACATGGTCTGAGCGGCGCACCGATCACCTCTGATACGCCTGCTGCATAAGCCGATGCCGAACCCATTAACTGCAGCTGATGAATAATATCCTTGATCTTCTCTGGGTCCTCAGCGAATCGAAAAGCTAATTCTGAGGCCCAGAACAGGGCAGCTCTGGCCGAAAAAGATTGGCAGTTGCCGCCTTGAGAGACGCTGTTGATGCTTGGAAGGCCTTCTTGAGTGAGGCATCCACTTTCCTGTCCACTGGTCCCTGAGTGATGCTCCTCCCCGGCTGGGATGACCATCTTCTTGGCGAGGTTCAAAAATCAGAGGGTCGATTCTGGGGCAGACTAGCCACTTTTCAGATTGTTTCTTGTCAAACTTGAGCAGCTTAGAGATCCACCAGGGCACTGGATAGGTGCGTTCTGGACCTTGCCATTCCTGTTTTAGAAAATCCTCTATGGCTGGAGGAACAGGGAAGGCTGTGTGGCGGTTTGGCGACAGATGCCAGGCAAAAGGCCCGCTTTCTGCTGTGATGAAGCCATGGGAAGAATCAAGATGAATTTCAACTATGACCTTCTTGATGAAAAGTCTAGGTCCTCCAGGTCAAAGTTTCTGCACGGGAGTCATCCAGGTCCGAGGATGAGTCCCCTAGCTCCCCTCTTCTACAGAAAGGAACTGGAGTCTGAGGAGTCCAGGGAATGGTCCCTACGATGCTTCCCTTATGGGTGCCCTAGATCTACTCCGAGAATGAGAACCTTTCTCTTGTGGCGTGAGGGATGCTGATCCTGCTCGTCTGAAGAACTGCTCCTGAATCAGGATTTTTCTTTTATCGTAGTGATGCAAGGACAACTGCCCCTCTTTGAATGAGGATGAGGACGGGACAGGGTCCTTTTTTTTTTTTTTTGCTTTCTTGTGAGGCCTCACATCTGGTGATCCCGGAGGGTCCAGAGCAAAGGCCCTATTTAGCTTGTCTATGAGGTCTGAGGTTAGAGAGGGGCTGGACTGCTGCATCTCCCTGGTGGCCACTGCTCTCTCAGACCTGATGCTGCTCGCTCAGACCTGTCTGTCTGTTGGCTATCTGTCTGAGCCGAGGACAGGGGGCCTCCGTTATGTCCTCCCATTTGCAGATGCTGCCTTCTCATATTTTAGGCAAAGCAAACCTCAGGTAGGTGATTAGAAGAGGGTATTTGCAACGCTGGCATTTTCTGCCCCTGGCAGGCTTGTCTGAGGCCATGACTGAAAATGGCTCTAATCCCTTTGATTCCGTGGTACCCCACCCCCAGAAGGATTCCTGATAATACGGTGCAGCTGTCTGGAAGAATGCTGAAGCCCGAGGGAACACTGCTGCTGGCCTTTAAAGGCAAAAAGCTGAGCTGTTTAAACTATTGGTTGATTAGTTAATATTTTCTTGCTCCTTAGTGCTGGGGTGGGGGGGCCTGTAGTATGCATGAGAAACTCTGTTTATTCCTGTGCAGCACTCCTTGTAAAATGCAGCGTTAAACCGACAAGACAGCTGGAACACTGTGACGACTGAATTAGAGCTGCAGGACCACCGTGAACAGCTGAAAGAGTCAGGAAGCCAGCCGTCGACGGAGAAAAACGCCCTGCCGCTGATAAGGAAAGAATCCCCAGAGTACTGAGGTGCTAATACTGTCCAATCGCCATAAAACGGCTCTGCCTACTAAATCGACCAGTAGACAAACTCAAAGGCTATAATGAACACTGGTTGGGCCCAGAATCGCTGGAAAACCTCTGCAGTAAGTGAGGTCAGTCTGTGCAGCTTGCAAGGCTGAGACTGGGGCTCACAAGAGAGCTCTAAAGTGCGAGATTCTTCAGCAAATTCAATAAGAATAAAATTTTGTGACTTACAGTCTGATGTCTTCAGCCCTGCCACATGGTGACAGAGCTCTGCTGCAGAGTACCTGCCAGTTGGAAGGCAGGAAGTAAACTGGTGGAAACAGGAAGTGGAGGCTGGATATCACCAGCTGCAGAGCTTAGTTCCTGCCTGCATATCTGCATGAGGAGGTACAGCCCATCTGCATGGAAGCCTGGAGACCAGCTTAGAGAGAGAACATAGTGTTTTTATCTTGGGCATTGGTTCCGAAAGGGTTGTGTATAGAAATGGACTCCGACGGCACATAAGGACCACTTGTCCCACCTAGTCTGCCCATTTCTCTACCTACTGGATAAGCTGCAGATCCCAGTTAACCAACAGCTTACTTCCTCCTACCTCCCACTAGAATTGCCTTATGTCTGTCCCATGCACTTGAACTCCCCACTATTTTTGGACCCATAACATCCTCAGAAAGGCTGTTCCATGTGTCCACCACCCTTTCCGTGAAAAATACTTCCTCATGTTGCCCCTGAGCTGCTCCCACCTCTATCATCAGATTGTGCCCTTGTTCTTGCACATCTCTTTTCTGAAAGATGCTACCCTCTTGGATTTTGTTGATTCCCTTGAGGTACCTGAAAGTTTCTATCATGTTCCCCTCTCCCTTCTTTCCTCAAGGGTATACATATTAAAGCTCTTATAGTTTCTCTTTGTATGGTTTCTGGTGCAGACCCTGTACCATTTTAGTTGCACCTCTGGACTGCCTCCATCCTGTCTATGTCCTTGCGGAGATGGGGTCTCCAGAACTGCATGCAGTACTCCAGATGGGGTCTCACCAACTGTCTGTACAGAAGGATAGCAACTTCCTGTTTTCTACTGGTGATGCCTCCCTATGCATCCCAGTGTCCCCAGCCCTCCTTACTGCCTTCTCACATTGCTTGCCTACCTTAAGGTCATCTGATATGACTACCCCAAGTCCCTTTCCATTTTGTTGTTGTTAGTACCCCCAAAACTGTGTACTCTTCCCTGGGTTTTGTTTCCCAGCTGCATTATTTTTCACTTTTTACACTGAATCTAAGCTGCCATATTTCTGACCATTCCTCCAACCTTGCCAAGTCCTTCTCATCCTTCCCACCCCGGTGTATCAACCTTGTTGCAGATTTTTGTGCCATCTGCAACGAGGCATACTTTTCCTTCCAGCCCTCTGCAATGTCACCTATAAAGATATTAGAGAGGACCAGTCCCAGTACTGAACCCTGCAGTACCCACTAGTAACCCCCTTTCTTCAGAGTGTACTTAGTTTATTATTACCCTCTGTGTCCTGTTGACCAACCAATTTGTTACAGAGGCTACCACCCTGGGACCCACTCCCAGGCTGGCTAACTTGTTTATTAATCTTTGTGTGGGACTGTGTCAAATGCCTTGCTAAAGCCTAGGTAGTCCATGTCCACAGCCCCTCCTGGTCTACTACTTTGGTCATCCAGTCAAATAAATTTATTAGATTGCCTGACATGAACTTCCCACTGTGAATCCATGCTGCCTTGGGTCCCGTGCCCTGCTGGCCTCTAGGTACTCAACAGTTCTGTCTTTCAGAAGTGATTCCATCCACCACGGAGGTCAAACTAACAGGTCTGTAGTTTCCTGCCTCTGCCTTGCTCCCACTTTTGTGAAGGGAATCACAAACCTACACCTCTCGGCTGCATCACCAAGAAGCTACTCCGCTCCTCAGTCTGGCCATTCCTGCCCCTCCTCATCCTCCTAACCCGAGCGGGAGACATCAAACTCAACCCTGGCCCTAGATGCCCAGTCTACACACCTTCCCTCCAATTGTTAACGGCCAATCGCCAGAAGGTTGAAGTTTGCCATATAAACATCCGAAATCTGCCAAACTCAAGCATGGGTTACTCAACACTCTCCAGACATTTTAGGTATATCGCTCTTGGCTAAAGCCTAGCATCAAGAAACATAAGATAGCAATACAGTTACAACTGCTTCAGGAAGGACAGGCTGGGTAAACAGGGAGGTGGTGTCATCATGTATGTCCAGGTTGGCTTAGACGCCATTGAAATCCCTACCCTTGCCCCGAACCCCATGTGGCGGAGTCACTGTTTCTCTCCTGACTCTCAGCTGCCAAAAAATTAATAGTGGGTCGTGCCTACCTGCCTCCCAAAGAGGCCTACATCTGCCTCTCCCTTTCTATCCTCCCTTGCCAACCTCCCTCACCATGACCTCATACTCTGTGGCATTTTAACATAGACTGGCTGAACCCCAATTTTGACAAGATTCGTGCCTCTCTTGCCAATGGCAGCCTGGCTCGCTCATCAATGTCCCAACAAGAATCAACACAAAATCGGGCAACCATTTCTTGCTTGACTGGGTGATCACCAACTGTGCCCATAAGGTGAAATTCTGGGTGTACTGCTGACAGCAACAGCGATCACTCCCTACCTTCTGTATCTGGTGAAATGACTTCCTAACCCTACACCCAAGGTCACTCTGGTAAAGATATGTTCCTGTCTCAATCACAGTGCTTTTCTTGCCTCTATCTTGGATGTCAATTAGGGACCATAAGCACTCTCCCAGACATCAACCAGGCCCTCGTTTTTTGTGACCACCTTCACCAATATAGTTGATCTTCATGCCACCATGAAGAGGTGCAGATCAAAGGGATCAAAGCTCCATGGCTCTCAAAGGATATTAGAAAGCTCATGACTGTTCACGATCGGGTTTGGAAGACCTTCAAACGAAGCAGGCTACCCTCTGACTGGAAAGTCTATAGGCAGCTTAGGAACAAGTGTAAAATTCTATTCAGAAAGGTAAACACACCCACTTCAGGTCATTCCAAACTGAGCATCTCTGTAATGCCAAAAATTCTGGAGGCAGGCGAACTCCCTAATCAAGCAAGTCCTCCGAGGCCCCAAGCTCCATCTCGGACCAAGATACTGTACTCTCTGATCACCTGTCCATCGCTCCTGGATTTAATGAATTTTACCGACCTGCATAGATATACCTCACTTTTACCAACTCCCACCCCACCTGTGGACACTGTGCTCGCCCAGCCTTTCACCTTAAACTTGCCACCCTCAATGAAGTTCACCAGTTTCTCGCTAACCTAAAAGCTGACAGCTCCCCAGTCATGACACCTTGAACCCAAATTTCAAATTGGGAGCTTCAGCCTCGCCTGCCCAGTCCACGACCTGTTTAACCAATCCTTCCCTCCGAACTGTCCCTGATAAATGGAAGGTAGCCATAGTTTGTTCCCATTCATAGGGTGGACCCAACACAACTGTTAAGAACTTTAGGCCTATTTCCATCCTCTGCCCGCTGGCAAAATCCAACAGCGATACTCTATAACCATCTACAGGATTATCTGGACCACCACCACCACCTCCTCTCAAGATTCCAGCATTGGTTCAGAAAAAAAAAAAACAGTACCCTCACTGCCTTTATAAAATTACATCTGACCTGCTCCATGCTATGGACCAGGACTTTGCCACTGGTGCTATCTTCATTGATTTGACAAAGGCTTTGACTTGATCAACCACAATCTCCTTCTCGGCAGCTACACTCACTTGGCCTTGATGTTAGTGCCATAACCCGCCTCCAAAGTTACCTTACTGGCTGCACTCAAGTGATCCAGTTCTCTCTGATCTCAGACCAATAACCCATGGCGCCCTCAGGGCTCCATCCTGGGCCTGTTATTTTCCCTATTCATTAATGAATTAACAAACAACTGTGATGGGGCCTCTGTGCACCTTTACATGGATGACGCCATTGTTTACCGCCTTCATCAGACGTGAGGTGGCTCAATGGCAAGCCTGCCTCGGACTTCCGAATTCTCGGGGCTGGTTTCTAGATAGCCAACTAGTCCTCAACACCAAAAACAAATGCATGCTGTTCTCCAATCCCTCCTCGCCGCATCCCCACCCCTCCCATGAGATACTCTCCCATAATGGTGATGCCCTTGAATCTGTCCTCATCCTTTAAATATCTTGGTACCACCTTAGATTCCTCGCCTTCCCTGAACACTTATGTCACCCTCCTAACCAAAGCTCTAAATCCAAAAGCTGGGTCTGCTGTATCACACGACTCCTTCTTCACATCGGCCGACGCCCAAGATCCTGGCCGCCACCTCCTGCCTCCTTATGTATGGCGCCATGCTACTACTTATAACCAACATAACCATCCTATCTCACCTTAAACAGGCCTACCATAGGTGGGAAGTTTAGCATTAGGGTCAATGCCCATCACCACCACTGCAATGTCCTCTCCTGCCTGGGCTGGCTAACGATGAATCCAAACTTCAGTATGCAACGCTAAGTCTAGCGCACAAACTGGTCCACCGTAACAGCTCTCCTTACTTTACTGAACTTATTCAGCTCTGGCAACCTCTGCATGCTCTTAGTTCCACCTCACTCCCTCTTCTCGTACTGCCCAAACCTCAGTTAGCAGTGGCCCAGAGAGCTTTTGTCTTCTCATGGTGTCTAGCTGGAATTCACTACCACCCTCTACCTTATCCTGCACCTCCCTCGCTAAGTTCCAATCCTCCTATTACACCACCTCAGTGCCAGAGTCATCACTTTGCACCTGCTTCCTTGATTCTTGGTCCGGCTTCCATAATGCTATGCATAAATTTCCCGCTCCCTGATCCTCATATGTATGAGAATCCCTGCTTTCTGAACCCTTCTGTTTATGTAAATATTTGATGTAAGTGTATCTTTAAATGGTGAATTTTGTAAATCTGCGAGCGATGTAAATATAACCACTGTAACTACCATGTCTTTGTAATATGTAAATGTTTAATCTGTGACTGTTTCTGTAAATGATGTAAATGTATCCACTGTTACTGCCATGTCATTGTCTATGTTCTGTACTTTCCAGGTTGCCCCTGAAGAAGGGACTGTAATGTCTCAGCGAGCTCACTCGGTTACCAAAATTCAAATAAATAAATAATCTTCATTTCCACCCAGGAATAGTCAAAGTTCACAGAGTTCAATAAGATAAAAAGCGTTAACAAAAAAAACAGCAGTGCGAATTCAACCACTCACCGCTTCTCCCTCCTCTGTTAGTCTGAATCCAACATGCAAGTCAGAGCCAGGTTAGCTTCTCCTCCTGAAGTTCCTGGAGCCAGCCCCAGCCACTTCCACCAACCACAGGCCAGTACCAATAGTCTCCCAACTCATTATTGGCATGCTACATCCACCACCGTGTGGCTTTAATCGACAGTTCCAGCGCTGACCACACACCTGCCAACTCAGAGTTCATCCCTGGACACAAGTCCCCAAGCACACATGATCCTTCCACTCAAACAAACTGTGGAAAAACTCTGCACAATATAGCTCCTTGTAACCCCAACAGGCAGGCAGCAGCCAAAGGCAGAACACAGAACAGAAAAATGGGAGCAACAGATGGACGTTCACCCCATTACCAGTCCAACGATGAAAATGCAAGCTGCTTGCATAGCTTCCAAAATTTTCCAAAGGCCGACCAACTGACATCTGAAAAGCTGGATGTAATTCAGGTGACTTTAGGAGACTTTCAAAAAAGCTATAGAGATTTAAATTCAGATAGAGAGAAGCTGCTAGCCCCAAGCAGCATAAGCCTTACTAAAAATAAAAACACTGCCTCCTGCCACTTGATCACTCAGATACTCACTAAGTAAACTAAAAGCCCTACTACCGTCACTCTAACTAAACAGAAAAACTCCAGACTCCAGGGCTGTGAACTGTGCTCCCATGCCCTTCTTCCCAGCTGGCGTTAAGTGTTAGATAGACAGGTAAGTAAATTGTACTTTTTTTTTTTTTTGCTAGCATCGCGGTGAGTTGGTATGTATTGCAGTTCTGGGAGGCACTGACATGAACCACTAGCAGGGCTGATGTTTGTCCGTGACCAACACTGCAGTGTCCCAATCATTGGAAGGGGTCAAATGATGGGGTTGGGGGTTCTCTTGGCAGCATTTCATGTTCCATGATACAAGCATGTTAAATGCTATGGCTGATGGTGTTATTGTGTCACCTACAGACTCAGACTTGAGCTGCTGTCAGGCTGCCGAAATGCACAGTTCTAAAAACAATCTGGCTATCAGCAGAGTCAGAGAGGCACCTGTGCATGGGGATTACGAGAGAGGCTAGCAGATGAACTTAGGCTGGAGGTTTTCAAGCCATGATTATTAGTGGGATTTAATCATAACACCAAATACCTCTTAGCCAATCAGCTTTCCTCATTTTTTTCATTCAGTTCATAAGCTATTTTGTATAATGCATTAAAATAACATCACTTATTTAACACCTGAACAAAAATTTATTAGGGAAACAGTTTATACAAGAGTAACTCAAGGAGTAGCAATCTCTCACAATATACCACTTCCAGTCGTGCATTATTCCTTAATTGTAAAATGGAGAGAAAATCCTAAAAGCTGTTTAGTCTAGAGGCAGTCCTAGCTGTGATGGTATCCCAGTATAACAGCAGCACAGTCTGAAAATAATCTAAAGAAAACCTAAATAAAGATTTTGTTATTCTAAATCATCCATTTTATAATCGCATAAGGAACTCAAAGTACGTGTTGTATGAATCAACAACACTTCTTGCATGGCTGAGGGCCCTCGGCTGCACCTTGTGCCTCACAACACACTCAAGGTGTGCGTTATGTAAGTACTAAGACATGACAGGGCATTCATGGTACCGTGACAACTGCATTTGCAGGTGAAATAAGGCACAAGGCACAGGCTGCTGCTCAGCCCCTGGAAGTGCAGTTGTCACAGTACTACCAACGCCTAGAGTACCTCACTGGACCAAGCAAACAGGTTTGTGAGAGACACTTATAAAAACTTCCAAAATAAAAATGTCATTCATTGGTAGTAATGTCACTATGCGTGGGTCCTGGCCAACAAGGATGCAGGGATTTCTCACTGCTTAACCCAGCACAGCACACTCTGTTGTGCCTTACTACTGAACTCTCATCTCTTTTCACACTAAGCAGCACTGATCGCATCAACTGCACCTTAACTTCTGCAGACTCCCATTTACATCAAGTAAATCACCAACTGTGGACTCCATACAATTTATTTTCTAATCATACTATATTCTACAGAATGTGTTCCTCTTATTACTGTATGTTATATATGTGATGAAATTACTATCCTTGTTAGTGCTTTGGTTCTGTACTACAGTTTACAAATTGGTGGCTTAAAAGGGAGCCTATACAATTTTGCTCCCTGTCAAAATAGCCTGCCATAGGACATAACCACTAAAGACATAATGAATGTCCAAGGTACCATGCACATATGTGTTACATGTGTGCATAATTATATCTCCTTGCCCTACCCCAGATGACAGACCTATAGACACAGGTGTCTCTTGTGTGCTATGCTAAGCAACAAATAACGCTATACTGGTCTCACGATTCATATTAACATGTAAAATGGTTACAAACAGTACAACATCAGCCGCACTGATCAACTAGATCCTGCAGTCTGGTATTTCAACGCAGACTAGATATGTTGTCTTTACTGTCAAACAAGTTATTTTGGGGACGCAACTGATTTCAAGAATCCAGTGTTCTGTTTCTGTGATCCCACACAAAAGCAAACCATCAAGCACATAATTTTGGAGTATCACCTGTTTGGTTCTCCACGTGAGGACTAGTTATTTCAAGTATCAGAAAAATGGGGCAGAATGACATGGAAAATAGGATTACTGTACTATTATTGAGCAATGCCAATGTTGCACATGTGTTTTCTCTGGCAAGACCTGTAACATCTACTAAATAGGTTTACAGAAAGAAATGCAAACACGCTTGAATAATATATGCACTAGAGCTTTTAAGAGATGTGTATTCATATTTATCATCTTGTATTGTTTAACATATGTGGATGTATCAGTCTTCTGGACTAAAAACGTATTTTAACCAATAAAACTGAAACAGATGCCATGAGTGATCATAACATAGTCTGCTGTACATGAAAGTGCAGTAATAAAAGGTCACTCCTGGCTATGTCAGGTTTAATGTGGATTACAGGGCTGGGCCCTCCTTCTTGCTAATGAAACTGACAAACATTCATTGGGAGAGATTGTGTCTCGTACAAGATGCCTGAAGCTACTTCCAAGGTGAAAGCATGTCCGTTTATAACAGGCTTCTCTAAAGAAACTGCCAGGGTCAGAAGACAGCATGAAAACTGAATCACTGCTACGTCTTGAAATTATGAAGCTGCGTGACAAGGATTAGGAGAGGTGCATGAAAACAGGCCAAGACAGTGACTAGACTGCATACCTCCAACTAAAAACAGTTGTGTCACAAAGTGAGAAAAGCCAAAGCTGATTACTTTGCAAACTACCGATGATCTAATTCCAGTTCATCTAGTAATACATGGAAAGGTGTCAGATCCCTCTTAGGTAAGGATCAGCACAACAAGCCGACCCAGCTTTGCCACAATGGCAGACAAGTCGCTGATGACCAAAAAATAGCCAATACGCTGAATCTTCACTTCACCAATTTAAACCTGTCCTTCCCTACTCACTGGATTCAGCCCACAAATACATCCAGCCAACTTTAATTTCAGGGATGCCAGAAATTCACCATGAGCCCACCCCAGCCTTCTCGTTATAAGGCATGCGGTCATCTTAAAAATGTTGTTACAGACTGACATATCTAAGAGTGCTAGGTGGGTGAGACGGACCCCAGGTTATTCAGAATCATTGCAAACCTCGCCTTACAACCCTGTACAATGATCTATCACTTGAAACTGAACACATCCCAAATATCTGAAATGAGTTCCGTCACTCCACTTGTGACAGCAGGTGACTCAGGGACCCAAACAACTGCAGGTCAATATCAGTCCTGGGCACCTTAAACAAAAATCTTGAAATGTGTACACACCTAGATACTCTCATTCTGCCTTAAAACAGCTACTGACACCTTGGGTCAGGCAATTCAGAAAGAATTGCCTACCCCAAGTCCTAAACTGCTCCTATTAACATGAGTCTAAGCCGTTATCATTGGTGCCGTTAAGTCCGCTGCAACCCTACCCTGAAAACAGTGTTTTAATTATACTAAATTGGGGAGGGACTGCAGGGCTAAAGCTAGTAATCAGGAGGAGCGGCACCCTGTAAATGCATGCAGTTTATTTTGTAGGTACTTACATATGTTAAGGTGGGTGGATGTATAAATGCAGTACCACCCCTACAAAGTAGACTACATATATTTACAAACACTGAGGCAAGGGTTACCCCAAAGGGCATTTGGCTGGGAAGCCAAGTTTCAAGAAAATACAAAATCACACATGCCCCACAATGCAAAGCATCATGGGCTGCATATGCAAATCACCACAGAATGTTATACTGGTCCAACTTTAAGCAGAATTGCATGGTGCCAAAAGGCCTCTCACACAGTTTGCAAAGGGTGCTAACAGAAGACATAGAACCGTGTTTACGTCCTACCAGGACTCATCAGTATCCTCGTCTATTTGGCACCCCAGTGGAATGGACCAGCTACCCTTAAGGCAGTGTGCCTTGGATATATTGTGGTGAACCCATTAAAACAAAAAAAAACATTTAAAAGACAAAGAACCTCTATGTGGTGATTTGCATATGCAGCCCATGATGCTTTGCATTGTGGGGGCATGTGTGATTTTGTATTTTCTTGAAACTTGGCTTCCCAGCCAAATGCCCTTTGGGGTAACCCTTGCCTCAGTGTTTGCGCATAGAGGTTCTTTTGTCTTTAAATGTTTTTTGTTTTAATGGGTTCACCACAATATATCCAAGCACACTGCCTTAAGGGTAGCTGGTCCATTCCACTGGGGTGCCAAACAGACGAGGCATACTGATGAGTCCTGGTAGGAAGAAACACGGTCTATGTCTTCTGTTAGCACCCTTTGCAAACTGTGTGAGAGGCCTTTTGGCACCATGCCAATTCTGCTTAAAGTTGGACCAGTATAACATTCTGTGGTGATTTGCATATGCAGCCCATTATGCTTTGCATTGTGGGGACATGTGTGATTTTGTATTTACATATATTTACAAGGCACCTCCTCCCAATTACTACCTATAACCATTAGTAGCCTTGTAGCCCACTCCTACTTAGAAACACAGACAATGGTGACAGATAAAGACTCATGATCAGAGTCGCGAAATTCTATACCTTAGGTGCCCCAAGGCAGGCACTTTTGTCTTAGGACACCTAGTGCTGTTTAGTGCCTGCCCGTGGGGCACCTAAAATAGTTGTGCAGTGAGCAAGTCCCATTTCATCCTTTTCCCAGATGTCTCCGTTTTCCCCGATGACTTTTAATTTTTTAAAGACCATCCTTTACGCCATTGTCTGGGGTGCGGGAAGCTGCCGGAGGACTGGTGCCATCCGTAATCACAAGACACACTCTAGCGTGAACAGTTGACAGGAGGGTTGAGAGTCAAGAGAGGCAGACGATGACGTAGCTGGCTGACAGTCCCTCCATTGATGGACAGAACCACCAGCAAGTGAAGCTGTGAGGGATCAGGTGGTCAGGACAGGTTGGGAGACAGCTCGCAGGTGGACAGACACCAATTAGAGTGTCCTTAATTGGTCTGCCCGCCACCGTCTCACAGTGCGATCATGTATGGTCTCTGCAAGGCAACGCCAGCCTGTTCAATTGTTGAGACAGGCTGTGCAGTGAGTGGTGCGCTGTCAGAGTGGAGACTAGAAGACATTAAGCTGCGGTACACACTACAGTCGGTGACTGCGATCGGACTATTAAGTCCTGACTCACGCTTTGAAAAGAAAAAAAAGATACAAAAGATCTTTTAAGATCGCAATTTAAATCTTCGGTTCAACTTCCCAGTCTCAATCCTACCACTTGCAACTTGAGGGGAGGGTGACGGCAAGAGAGGGTCTCTTACGCCTCATGAAAGGGAGAAAGAAAAGACTCAGAGCCACATTCTTCATCTTTAGGAATGAGCACTGCTACTCAGGGTTGGAAAAATACTTTTACTGATATAATCTAGATTTAGTAGTTGCCGTATTGGTCCTTGAAGAATAGATTCAGAAGTTAATGATTTGATACCTTTTAATGGACCAACATAGATTTGGTCCATTAAAAGGTATCGAATCATTTGCTTCTGGATCTTTTACTGATATAGGAAGAGGGTGGGCTTTATGCTGCTGAATGTATGTGTGTGGAGGACTCTGAGCATCTGAGACAGTGAGCTAAATTTACACTACAAACTGCAGTTTTTCAGTCACTGTATACTAAAGAATAAGGAGGACTGACAGGATTACAAAAAAAAATAGACTGCAGGGAGGGGGACTCGGCCACCACGGGAAACTAAAAGCAGCAGGAAATCATTCTTGCAGTCACAGACTCAGTTACTGGGAGTTCACCTGAACTACCTACAATCAAGAAATAAAAAAAATATTTGCATTATCTCATCCTGTCCTGCCTCTCATAAATAAAAAGCTCTCTTTCACTCAACTGTCTAAATCTAACTATCAAAAACCTAAAAAAAGAGCTACTGGGAGCTGAAGAAGCTATCTGAAATTTAAATAAAATTTATATTTTAGAGGAGCTACTAAACTGTGTTCTTCTAAAGGACCCAAAATCCAACTAAATAAAAAAAGCTCTTTCAAGGACTGCTGTGACCTGAGTTAGCTGAAAACTAGTTAAAAGGCCTTTTAAAAAGCTACTGTTTTGGGACTACCTAAAATCTAAACTAAAAGTCTCTTTCAAGCCTGAAGGGCAAGGTGAGCAAAGTTCGCTAAAAATTATATAAAAAACTCCTTTAAGAGCTACTGTGTCTGTGGCCAGTAGTACCTAAAATCTGAAAAGGAAATCTCAGTCTAGATGAGATATTGTACTGTTGACTACCTGAAATCTAAAAAAGATTTTAGTTGTTAAAGCCTTAAAAGGCAAATGTGGGAGCAAATTTAGCTAAAACGGAATATAAACACCTGTAACAGATAGTCTGCGCCTGTGGGCTGTACTAACTAAAATCTGAATAAGAAATCTGTTATACAGTAGACACTGCAACAGCATTTTGGAATACCTGATATCTAAATATAAAGGCTGGGGCAACAGTGAGACACGTTAGTAAAACTAACATACTAAAAGCCAGCAGAACAGGCCAAATGGTCTGTCTTGTCTGCTCGAAAGCCAGCAAACTAGTGGCTGCTCGCCAAAAAATAAGTAATAAATTAAACATCTCTAAGAGCCTAGGTACTGTGGTGGTAGTGTGTGAACTATGTATAGCTAGACATTTTCTTGGAAAAATAAAAACTCCTTACAATTTACATACTGATGCTGGATAAGAACTTATTAAGACATGCAGCCAGGCATTAAGCCACTTCAGTAAGAGTACAGTAGCAGGGTCCTTGACAGCAATTCTGTGGCCCCTACCATCTTGCAGCCCTTCCCTGCACACAGTATACTGGGCACTGGCAGCCTGGGCCCCTCTTGGCGCTGGGCCCTGGGAATTATATCCTGCTCCTCCACCTCTCAAGGGTCCTGATAAGTAGGACTTAACAACTTACTTAAAAATTTGGAGTGAACGCTTTTGCCTAGACTCTGCCCCTAGCACTCTGTTCCTGTATCTTTCTATCTTTCTTGACCTTACTGAAATAAACAAGAAACACAGTCAGTTTTCATTATCTTGTGTTTATTAATGACAAGACAACAAATTCAACATTTCAAAAAAAAGGGGTGGCATGTATTTTTTCACGAAGTTCATGCCCTGTTCATGATCCATCTCTTCTGCCCAGGTTCCCCTAAATCCCTGGGATCATTCTAAGAACCTAATGTTCCTACAAGGTACTAACCCTCTAGAATTTACACTAGATAACTACCCTGGTCATGTTGGCCCTAGTAACCACTATTCCCTTCATGCCATCCCGGCCTTAGCATCATCAAAGATTGTTTTAGTGGGCTTGTGGTAGCTCAGTTATAAGAAAGCAAGACTGCGGGTAGAATAAATTAAATCTTTCCTAATGTCTTAATAAAGAAAATTCAAACAGGGGCATTTTAGGTCCTCAGGCAGGCAACTCTTTATCAGGAGTTGCCTGACCCGAGGCATAAAAGTATCAGCTGCTCTTGAAACAAGAACACTCTTGCAAAGGGACAGTTTGGTTTTAGACCAAGGCACTCCACTACTACTGCCCTGCTGAAAATTACAAATGAAACTGCAATGGACTTCAGAATCTCACTGGTGTCGTTTTCTATAGCTCTCACAAAGGCATCTGACACAGCAGACCACAAACTACTGTTCACAAAACTAAAGAAAACAGGAATGACTGAAACCACTATAGGCTAGATGGAAAACAACTATAGGCTGGATGGAAAACTACCAGACAGTGAGGACACAGGTAGCAAAAGTAAACTGAATTACATCAAACTTCAGAGGACAAATTCTTTGGTGTACTACAGGGTTTATCCTTTTGTTTATTCTGTTTGGTAATGACCTCCTATGGTATGAGCTGACATAAATGTCCACCGACATGCAGATGACAGTGCTGTACGCTAGCTCTAGATTAGAGAGGGACCTAAATAAGCAACCACAGAATGCTTTCATAAAGTGCAGCACTGGGTGTTAGTGAACAGTCTGCTACTAAATCTAAAGAAAACCAAAGTAAAAATATTTTCAAATAAACATAGAAACCATGCGGACTACACAGCTCAAAGGGAGTGCCTAGAAAGGTCCAAAGTTTCAAGTATTTAGGGTATGGCCAGATCCCCATCAAGCCTTTGACTGGCGACAGAATATGTGGCAAAAACAGGCATCATGAGACTAGACAGCTATACAGACACAGCAGGGCTTGAAACTAACTTTTTCAGCGTTAGCCGGCAGCGCTAGTGGATGCAAAAATCCACCAGCCCGACAGGATTTTCACCAGCCCAACACAAAATAACCAATATTCAGTTCTTCTCCCAAAAAGAATTTTAATGTAGTTACCAACAATATTATTAAACTTTTAAAGGAGAACTGTGGCAATACTAAGCTCCCCACCCCAAAAGCTTAAATCCGATTAAGCTTTTGCGACTGAAAAACCCTCTTTTTTCCAACAGGCGATTATTTTTATTTCCTAAAATCCATGAACCGAATATGGCAGACTGTGCAGCTCCATTACTGTAACAGTCGGCACTGCACTTCTCACTTACATTGAAGTGAGCGGTGCGGTGCCATACTGTTACAGTAAATGGAGATGCACACAGTCCCCTATATTTACGGTTCGTGATTTTAGGAAATAAAATAAAGTAAGTGCCTGCTGGAAAAAAGAGGAGTTTCAGTCACAAAAGCTTAATCGGGAGGTAAGCTTTTCGGGGTGGGGAGCTTAGTATTGCCACAGTGGAAGTGTTTTACTGCCTTTTTGTTTATTTTTACTGGCAAAGGATTTTCTGTAGAAACATAACTGTTTTGGGGGACAAACGACCCCAAGAACACAATGATAAAACAACACAAGCAAACTCCACTGCATCCAGCCTACTGACTTCTGCACGCTACAGATGGACAAGGCACAGGTATGTCAAAGTGCTACTGCTGTTTTATTAAGGTGCTTCCAGTCTTGTGTGGGAAGTACTCGCTCCATTAGAATGCTAGAGTTACAGGTACTGCAGGTGCCACAATGTTGTAATATCAGCATTCTAAAGGAGCGAGTACTTTTTGCAGAATACTGAAGCACCTTAATAAAAACAGCAATAGCACTTTAACATACAATGTACGAAAATGCCTGAGTAATCAAGATGCGCAGATTTTCAAGGCCCATACAAATTATCAGGGTGAAGAGAATTTAGTTAATATAGATACAAGGACATCAGGATTTCTGATTTTTTTTTTTTTACCGTTACATTTAGATCTGCATTGGGGGAGTGAACTGATCCTCATAAGCTGCTTTAACGCTGTCTCTTGACTGACTACAGAAATACATGCCTTGTGTATTCACATAAGTTCAGTAACACCTAATAAGTAAGACTTGACAGAGTATGGCATGGAAATGTCAAACAATTTACTGTGCCATACTGTCTCCTCTGCAGAAATGGGGACCTGACAAATGTTCTTACTCCTGAAACCTGTGCTTGGGAAATGCTAAAAAGGGCTCCAAAATATGTGAGAACTGACTATAGACTCGCTTTTAATACTGTAGAGCAGTCTTCTGGCAGACAGGTGTTGTGTGAATTATGGCATCCAATCATGGCTCCTGAGCCAAGAACCTGAAGAGGACTGTGTTCCCTCCTCATGATGGCAAGCTTGAAGGCAACCTCGCTAAGTGCTCAGTGACCCTACTCCCCCCACGGTTTGTCGTTGTCATCACCTCCTTCTCCTCTCGCATGTCCTGGTGGTCTTCGGAGCATTTGGAGGTCCTTCGCAATTTCTGCCGATCATGCCCCACGTTACCTTCTCAAGCCCGACAAGGCTCTTGTTACTTGAATACTGGCTCCAATTTGCATTACAAGTCGGGTTAAACAGGTAAAAATAACTTTTAAAACCACGCTCCACAGGCTTACATGGAGCACATCCCCGCACTAGGCATATAATTACATGATAAAACAAGGAAGCGAGGGACGGCATCAGCGATCACTCAATCAAGTGGAAGGGATCAGCGCAGCTTAGCCCCTTTAAATTACAAGATCCTCACCTTCCTTAGGGGGCTAACCAGATACTTTTTCAACCACTACAGAGGAACTCCCATTCAGGTAAGGGAGCCTTCTGACAATCTGCAGGAAGATAAAAAAAATGCATGAAAGGTGCTCTTCAAATCCAAATTGGTTTCCTGTAGCATAATAAATCATGCTTCACTTAAAAGAATTGAACAACTCTTGGTAGGGCCACTGATTTTTGTTTTCAAAACTAGCTTAATGCATTTCAGAAATGGTCAAAATCCATGTTTCCAGTTTGCTCTCCCCCACAATGTCTGTACCTTTATTCAGATCAAAATGTGCAGCTGTGGCAAAAGGCAACCTGCAGAACAAATAGACCCAATCATGCACTTTGTACCTGCAATTCTAGAATAAACTGCAGTACATAAGTGCCAATTTGGAGCACATTTTGCTGCAGTTTGACATTTTACCTAAACTGTGACAAACTGTTGATTCCACTGAAAAATAACCCAAATGGTATCTTTATCCATCTTTGTATATTTCTCCACAGTCGCAGGAAATCATGGGCTCTATGTTGGTCTGAAAATGACTGTTCTTCCTGTGGATTAGGAGGATATCCTCTGCAAACAGGTCTCTAAAACAGCATAGCCAACTGTGCAAATGTTCTCAAACTCTGTCAAAGATGACATTTCCTCTGTACAAGAGAGAAACTTCAAATGTAAATTAATTCAGTGTCGGCATGTCCATATTGCAAGTTTATTGCAAAAGAATATAAAAAGTTAGGACCGCCCACCCACTAGAAAACCCTTATGCTGAGCAGAAAAGCCTTCCCAGAATCTTTTGAATTTACTTTAAATCTACCTATTGAACAACTAAAATGCCATTTTGTTATTGACCAAGTTTGAAAATATTTATGTGGTTGGGCTACAACCTGGGTACTCCCCTTCCATCCCGACGCCGCCATGTTTCTACCCCTGGCTCTCACTCTTTCCCTATTAACTCTTCCTGCTGCACCCACCCTTCCTGTCCACTCCAGCCTGACTAAAGTCCCACCCATCCATAGTAGTGTCCCAATTATCTACCCCTCCTCCGTCATTATCATAATAAACACGTACCAGACAGTCGTTGTCACTTTCTGTGGTTTTAGCCCAATTTTTCCCTAGTCGGTCGGTAATATATCCCTCCTCTTTAATCTTCTAACCTGCCACCCCATACACGGCCTCTTTTCCCCATATGTGTAGTTGCCAGCTGCCTCACTCAAAAGATCTCTACTTATAACCCTGTATGCCTATGGTTGATTGTACATCTGCTGACTTCAATTATAAAATAATGCTTTTTATTATTTCAACTTGTACTGTACTGTATACACTGTATACACTTTTCTTCCTTGTATATTATTGCTTTTGTATACCTGCTTCTGTACTGTACTTAGATTTATTCATGACCAGGTCCACCTTGCAAATGAGCCTTGCTCAATGGTGCCCGCCTGGATAAATAAAGATTCTGATTGATTGATTGATATTATTTTGTTTCTTTCTGGCCCTCAACCAGGCAGACCAGATGTAACACAGATGCTTATTTAAAAGATATTGACAAATGTCTGAATAATGTTCAGTAACGCTTTCGCCACTCTCAGTGCTCTTTGACTTTAGGACCCTTGTATCACCAGTATTTAGATTTGTTACTGGTGTACCATACAGATTTCATCAGTGTTTTATATGAACTAGTAAATGGCCCTCACTTAAGATTAGATACTCAAACACAAAATTAATACTTTAAAAAATGTACAGGACTATGGTATTGGATAGGAAGATCCAGATAACTGCCTGATACTCTACTGAATCTCCCAAGATTAGGTCTTTGCGGTCTGCCCTTGCAGTCCATTGCAAACTGTTAAATTGTTTTATTCTGTTTCTCCCTGTGTATCCTGTGACTTTTTATACAATAATTTGTATGGATTTTTCAAAACTTTAGGTAATCAATATATCTTAAGTGCTCAGAGCCTGACTTGACTGCAATTCCTCTGGAACTACTTATTGTACTTGTAATGTTTTTGTGACAACTATGTATTTGACGTGGAACCTTTGTAAAAGAGCACCTGTGCTCAAAGGTAATCTCTGAAGTTTTAAATAAATTAATAAAATAAATCCAAAAAGCCCATCAATTATTGTTCAACATACTTTAATCTGGTTCCAGTCTTAGATTTCGTCACAGCTGTTACAGCCCCTGCTTCAGTAAACGACAGACAAGCTCATTATTACCTGGGCGGACATTTTGTATCAGGTTAAGCAGTGGATGGTTTGAACTTTATATGGAGCTACTGGAAGTAATCTTTATACAGCAGGTTAGTGTGCTATGCTCTGCCCCCTAACATAGAAAGACACATCACTATCAACTTTACTCTGATCTGTACTGCTTATCAAGTGTAGCGAGATTCAAGTGTAGTTTAGGTAACAAGATCTACAATACACTTAACTGGATACTGGTCCTCCATCCAGTTTAGCCAAGCTATTAACACCTCCCAGTGTGCTCACCCGCACTTGCACTGATTTGCTAAACATCTGCTCTGTATTCCAATCATGAGAACTCAGAAGGGTCAGTGGTCCTTTGGATATTGTGCACCAGAATTCTGGAATTCAATTCCCTGCACCATAGACAGATGCACACTTCTGGAGCGTTTAAATTAGGTATAATTACTGGTGACTCTTTATCAACCTGCTTTCAGGTTCTCCAAAACGCTGTAATAACTCGATTTTTCTTAAACGTCCTCTCACTAGCAGTGTCATTCCATGTAGCGTGCACATTATTGGCCCTTACTCCCCTGTGGGTGGATGGGAAATATAAAAAAAATGGCGGCTAAAATTTTCACATGGGCAGACCAGTCCCTGAAGTAATCCTAGACCAGCTGCAGTAAGTAATTAGTAGCAATCACTGTTTCTTGTTAATCCTGCCTTTTGGGAAAACAATGTAAAAAAACTATCTGGTTGATCCTGCCGTTGTCGCGCTTTGGTCGAGGCTTCTCCTGACCCAGCGCTACTTGAAACATCTGTTGTTATGCTTCTGTCGGGTTTCACCTAACCCCAAGCACTGAATGTCACTGCTTCCTGGCAGTCAGCAGTATTATTTTCTTAATAAAAAGTTTCCTAGTACACTGTGTGTGTGTGTGTGTGTGTGTGAGTAAATCGGGACAGAGTGAGACACTGAGCAAACTGCACCAGTTATTATAAAAATAAAAAATAAGCAACTGTGTGTTTCTGAATATTTTTTTTTTTACTCGGGTGATGATCTCAAAACCTCTCAAGCTTCGCTCTCGAGGTTTATGGGTCATCACACCCCTCGGTGTGTAAAAACCATAACACACAGTTGCCTATCTATTATTCTCTATTTAATGGAGCGAGTGCAGTTTTTACTGTGAAAATATAGAGATTTTGTGAGTGATTTCAGACAGCCTTCCTGGCAGAATGCATGCATAACTGGGGCTTCACCATAACTCCTTTATTTTATTTCAATAGTGAACAAAAATACTTACTATACTATATTATTCAATTTAAAAAGGAACAGTTTGTCACTTATTGTCAAAATCACAAACAAAATCTCAGTCATTACTTTGTGCAGTAGAAACTGCATGCCTGCGTGGAGCCAGTTTAACAAATTCTTGTCTGAACATCACAAATGTAAATGCTTTGATAAATTTCTCCAATAGGATGTACTATGATTACATCTGTGTCCTTTTTAGCAGTTTTGTACTCGCCAGTCGCCTCATAAAAGGAATTTGTTTCCAAAGAGTTTACCAGTAAACAAATAAGCAAGCACTGGTTCATGTTAATAAGGCTCTATCTGGCTGAAGTATCTATTTATCTGCAAGAACTTAAGAGCCTAAGGCTTTCTTCTACAAACTGCCATCTAAGATCCAATATGCTCATCAAATTTGCAGACTGTGGTACCTCTTTCACCACTGGGAGACATTCTTCTGAACTTGCTTATAACAGTCAAAATATTCTACAGAGACATGAAAGAACTGAAGGGACAGGATCAGTTGTGTTCCAGGACAGTAGCTGCTGCTGTTGTTTTCACAGGGTTCTTGTGGATTTTACTTGGTAGGTTAGTTCTTTCTTTCTTTCTTCTAAGGGGCTAGCAGGGTATTGTTTGGGGGATGCTGGATGTTTGTAAACTGATTTGGTGGCTGTAAGTGGGGCTCTTTTGTGATGTTTCACTGTGTAACAGGCGCGCTAGAGGCCTATTTCTGCTGATTTAAAACCTATTTGGTGGGATTTGCTTGGAGATGGTTATTTGAATTGAGACCTATATCTGTTAATTTCAAGCCTATTTTGATGTGGTGTTAGTGAAGCTGATTAAATTGGAGACCTGTTTCCTTGGCAGCAAACATATTTTGGGGCTCTGACTTGAAGTTTGATTCCTTGTGCTGACTCCATTAGCTGTAAAGGTTAGTTCATAGTGGGGAGGGGTGTTAATGGTCTGGCCAGGTCTCACTCAGCCAATTGACTGGAGGCAGGGCTGAATCAGGTTGAGGTGCTAGCTGCTTTGTCTTCTCAGAAAGAACTGGAAGGGACAGGATCAGTTGTGTTCCAGGACAGTAGCTGCTGCTGTTGTTTTCACAGGGTTCTTGTGGATTTTACTTGGTAGGTTAGTTCTTTTCTTTCTTTCTTCTAAGGGGCTAGTAGGGTATTGTTTGGGGGATGCTGGATGTTTGTAAACTGATTTGGTGGCTGTAAGTGGGGCTCTTTTGTGGATGTTTCACTGTGTAACAGGCTGCGCTTGTAGAGGCCTATTTCTGCTGATTTAAAACCTATTTGGTGGGATTTGCTTGGGCCTGGTTCTTTAGCTGCAGGGCTTGGAGGGGAGACACAGGCTGATACACCTCTCTTGTCAGGTGTCTGCCCAAGACCTGCCCTCCCCACCCCTCCCTCCCACAAGTCTGCAAATTTATAGGGGAACACCTGCCCTGCAATTGGAGGGAAAGGCTGCTGGTGCAGCTCATGTAGTTCTAGCCACTGGGGTTGGATTAAGGCTGGGAGAGGAACTTAAGGAGTTCATTTCCTTATAAGTTTAATGTGTTGTACTGTACCTAGTAACAGAGTTACTGGTGTACAGTGGGACTGTCTCTAAGATTAGTGGGTGACCTGATTAGGCAGTAGGGGTATCTTGGACTAGGGGAACCTGGTGGTTCACCCAAGGAAACCTATTTGGAGGGGATGGAACCACACATCATTAGGGCGGCATCTTTGGGAGGGTGGTGGAGTGCACAGGGTGTGGAGCAGCCATGATACTGGACTGGGCTTGGAAGTTTAGTGGTTGCCCAGTGTGCTACCAGCTAGCACAGCTTAGGGAGGAGGTCTAGGGGATGAGGAGAAAGCTGGGGAAGGGGTGGTATGGTTGGGGAAGGGGCTGGAAATCTCCCACGGGGTTGCACCAAGCACTGGGGTGGGGGTATAGGGAAAGGAGTGCAGGAGAATACCAGAGGTCACATAGGGACCCTGGCAGAGGGTCCAAAAGGACACTACCAAGGAAGCAGGCAGGTAACTGGGGACCCTCACAAAGGGGACGGAGGACAACATTCTCAGGGAAGTAGGCAGATGGCCAGTGCTGGACAGAAGGAAGCAAGGCGGGAGGTGGATCAGACCTTACACTCAGTAACCGCTTCAATTCTCTTCTTCTGCTCAAGGATGAGGGTGATGTAGCCACGACAGAGGTGGTTAGAGACGGAAGGGAGGAGTGGGAGTGGGAGGCAGGAGGCAGGGGCCAGACAGCAGGAAGAACAGGGGGACCTGGAATGCAGGAGAATGGGGGAGCAGTGAATCAGAGCAGGATGGGCAGGGGAAGAGAGAGGAAAGCGCAAGGAGAAGGACCAGCTGGGAGGAAAGGTAAGGAGAAGGACCAGAAGTACAAGGAGGATTCAGTAAAGGGCTGAGGGTTTAGGCCAGGGGAGCACAACAAGCAAGGAGGAACTAAATGGAGACAGGAAGGAAGGAGGATGAGCCAGGCTAGTTTAGCAGATGGGGAGAAGGACCAGTTGCAAGCAGTGAGGGGGAATTAGCAAGGTACAGAAGGATACTCAGGAGGAAAAGAGGCATAGGATTGGAGGGAGGGGTCGCCATGGTAAATAAGGAGGGGTGGCATGTGGCACCCAGACAGGGGAGGAACAATGAGCCAGCTGGGTGGAGGGGCCAGTAGAAAGGATGAGGGACATGGAAGGGGGAATGGAGGAAAAGGAGTAGTCAGAGTGCTCCTGCTGGGGATTCTACGATCAGGGGTATCAAATGGGATAGGGAGGAGAAGCCTGGCCAGTTAGAACAAGATGCTTCCCTGGACTAACGGTTGCACAGGGCTCATACGAGGTATATCAGCTGGCAAGGACTGGGGGTTCCCCAGACATACTGGTCCACCTGGGAACAAATGACATTGAGGAAATAGCGAGCTAGAGATACAGGCAAGATTCAGGGAGCTTGCCAGGGTCTGTCATGACATAGGATGCACAGTTTCCTTCTCAGAAATCCTGCCAGTGCCAAGGGCTGTGGGGAACACAAAAGGAAAATAGGAGATAAACCAGTGGCTCAGGAGTGGTGTGAGGCCATAGGTATGGGTTGATGGGGGACTGGGGGAGACCTGGGAGGATAAGGAGCTGTATGCTAGAGATAGACTACATCTCAATTTGGAGGGAGGAATCCTTAAGTTAAAAATAGAGGAGTTCATTGGTGAAAAGTGGGGTTTAAACTTGTGAAGGAGGGTGGGATGGGAGAAAAGGCTGTCAAGGGGTGCCGATAAAGGAGGGACTCTGTCTCCACCCCCTGGGGACCAGGAGGATTGCAGGAAAAGGCCAACTGGCAAAGTGCAGACCAGGAGAAAACAGAATCCCATGGGAACACGAACAGGGCAAATGGAACTATAGGAAAGGGTGGAAGGTAGTCCTGCTAAATGCCAGAAGCTTGGGCAATAAAATGCCTGAGCTCCAGGAGATGTTAACTGAGGGCAGTGGATGTGGCAGCGGTCACTGAGACTTGGGCCACTGCAAGACATGACTGGGACCTGAACCTGGAGGGTTACACTATGTTCAGGAAGGACAGGGGAGGAAGGGGAGGAGGTGCAATAATAGTCAAAAACTGCATTGGCATAGGAGAGTAGAGGAGGCGGAGGGAACCGTGGAGGCGATCTGGGTCACCTTGATAACAAGGGGGGCAAGAGGTAAAATAGGAGTGGTGTATGACCCCTGCCCTGGCGGAGGAGCTGGAGGGCAGTCTGGTGGCAGATGTTGGAGACACTGCAGACTGGGCAGAGGAAGTGGTGGTGTTGGGGACTTAAACATGCCAGGAACAGACTGGGAGACTATGACATCCTCTGTGACCAGGGAACAGAGGTTGCTGGATGTCTTTCAAGGCAGCGTTCCTAACTCAGCAGGTGAGGAACCGACCAGGGAGGCACGGGTACTGGATGTGGTCCTGGCAGACAGTGACCAGATTGGGGCCTGGAGGTAAGGGACCCATTGGCGGGAGTGACCATGCCACGTCTGGTTCTGCCTGGACCTAGGAGGGGTAGAAGGCTGCACAAAGACGAAGTAACTGACTTCGGGGGCAGATTTTAAGGAAATGGGAAGGATCCTTAAGGAGCATTTGGATGGGATTGGGTCAGACATGGACGCTGATAGTAGGTGGAAATCATCAGGAGAGGGTGCAGGATGCTACCAGCACCTGTGCAAGAGTAAGACAAAATGCGGTAGGGCCCAAAACCCTGTTGGTGGTCCAGGAGGTGGTGCGGGAAAGAAAGCAGCCTATAAGAAATTCAAGTGCTCAAGGAGTGAAAGGATCGAGGAGTACGAGCTGATGGCTAGAAGGGCCACTAGAGTGGTGAGGGCTGCTAAGGCAAGGAAGGAGCAGAACCTGGCCAGGGAAATTAGGAGAGGAAAAAGGGTTCTTTAGATACATTGGGGAAAGACGAAGGGTGAAGGGCAGATTAGCAGGATTAAATCAGGGAGAGATGGGCACAAGACCGGGGAGCAGGCTGAGTACTAAATGAGTACTTCACCTCGGTTTCACCAGGAAAATGGGATGCTGCATCATACATGGGAGGAGACAGAGATAATGAGGAGGGGACCCTTAATGATCGGCAGGTCTGGGGAGAGGAGGCATCACTGGCAGGTGGGAGGGCTAAGCAGGAGAAGAGGTACCAGAGTGGAAATCACAGCAGAGAGAGTGAGGGAAGCCCTCAGCCCTTTAAGACGGAGGAAAGCACCGGGCCGGATAAATTACATCCTAGAGTGCTGAAGGAACTTGCAGATGTCCTGGCGAAACCCTCGCAGAGCTTTTCACCATCTCTCTGAGGACAGGGTGGGTGCCCCAAGACTGGAAGGTGGCACATGTAGTGCCTATCCACAAGGGGGATCAAGGGAGGTGGCAGGGAACTACAGGCCTGTCAGCCTGACATCGGTGGTGGGCAAGGTGATGGAGGGCATTGTCAAGGAGAGGCTGGGGGGACCTGGATAAGTCAGGGTGCCTGGACGATAGCATGGATTCATCCCGGAAATCGTGTCAGACAAACCTGGTGGAGTTCTATGACTGGGTGACAAGTGCCTTGGACCTGGGTAGACCAGTGGATGTCCTTTTCTAGACTTCAGCAAGGCATTTGACTCTGTTCCTCACATGGGCCTGTTGGATAAGCTAGGAGAAATGGGGTGGGAAACCAGATGATCAGATGGATAGGCAATTGGCTCCAGGACCGGACCCAGAGGGTCGTAGTTGGTGGGATAGTCTCATCCCCAAGGAGGGTCATTAGTGGGTCCCACAGGATCAGTCCTTGGGCCCTTCTGTTCAATGCCTACCTATCTGACATAAGGACAGGAATCAGGTGAGATGAGTCTCTTTGCAGATGACTCGAAACTGGGGGCGGTGGTAGATGGGGAGGAGGGAGAGGGCCTGCAGGGGACCTGGAGGCTCTGGAAAGATGGTCTAGAAAGTGGAAGCTGAGGTTCAATGCAGGGAAATGCAAGGTACTCCACCTGGGGCCAGAACCCAGGCCAAGTGTACACCCTTGGGGGGAAATACTACAAGTCTCAATGGCTGAGAGGACCTGGGGTGGTGGTGGATGTCAAGATGAACAACTCTGAGACTTGTAGGAGGGCAGCAGCCAAGGCCAACAGCATGCTGGGATGCATCGCTAGGGGATCACCTCAGAAGGAGGGAAGTGATACTCCCTCTGTATAACTGCGCGCAGTTTTGAGGCCACACTTAAAGAGGTGACATTAACCTCCTGGAGAGGATCCAGAGGAGGGCAACCAAATGATTTGGGGCTTGGGGACAGGACCTATGAGGAGAGGCTCAAGAGCTAAATATGTACACACTGGAAGAGAGAAGGGACCGGGGGACATGATAGAGGTCTTCAGGTACATGAAGAGGGTAAATGGGGAGGAATAGTCAGGGTGCTTGAAGGAAGGAGGAAGGGGCCACTAGAGGGCATGGGTGGAAGCTGGAGGGGGAAGATTCAGGGAGAAAGGAGGAGGTGCTACTTCACTGAGAGGGTGGTGGAGCCATGGAATGCACTACCTAGGGGCTGGTGGAGGCAGAGACAGTGGAGGGGTTCAAGAGGAGGGACAGGTACAGGGAAGGGTTCTGGAAGCAAAATCAATGCAGCAAGAATATCCGGAACTGGGAAGGAGAAGCCAGAGAAGGTGAGGGGACAGCAAGGTCAGCACCCAGGGTGGGGCTGACCAACGCAGACTGAAGACCGTTAGGCCTATTCTGCTGGCATGTTAGTATGTTAGTATGAAATAGTTCCACTTCATCTCACTCAATGCCACTACCAACAGCTGGCATCTCCTGCGTTACCTGTCTGTGCACCTGATGCTATTCCAATGCAACATGCAATCATAGTTCATTCTTAAAATACGATACATATCTACATCAGACGTCATTATGCCATTATACATGTTTCTGTGCGTCACTTAAATGCTCCTCTTTTTAGTTTGTGTGTGTTTAGTTCCAGGAACCCGAGGATACTCTTCTACTGTTTTATAAGCCTCTTGCCAGGTGCCCAATGTAAATGAGGGCTTGTTCTCCATGTTTTTTCTCATCTCATTTAATAAAGAACTGAAAAGATCCAGGCACAGAGAGGTTAGCCGGGATGCTCAAGGTCACACAGCAAGTCAAAGATTCTGACTGGATTTGAAACAGGGTCACAGATCAGTGCCCTAGATGACTGTGCAGCCTTCTTGTTGACCCGATTCATTTATCTATAGCACCCATCTGTCAGAGGAGAGCACCTCAGACATCAAGCAGCAAGTGAAGAAAATCCATATTTAGCCCAGACAATAATCCAAAGAACGAAAAAGCAGAGAAATGTAAAAGGTTTTCAACTTTGTTTCCAATGCCCTAAAGAAGGGACTGGGCGAATCTCTGAGAGCAGGGCATTTCACAAGCTCCGAGCACATTAAGAAAAGCTTTCTCAATACAGAGCAAAGTCTCGTTCCTGGGACAACTAATTATTGCGACAAGAACCGAAGGGCCACTCCTGTGGTGACAAGTGGATCCCAAATTTAGACTGGACTACGTAAACATGCCATGACTTTCAATACCCGCATAACAACCACAAAATCAAAGTAAGACCTCCCCATCACTGGTAGCCAGTGCAGAGCTTTAGAAACTGGGCTGATGTGAGCAATAAGATTCACAATGGTCAGCAAAAGTGCTGCTGCATTCTGCACCAACTGCAGGCATCAAATCGATTTATCTGGAAGGCCAGTATGGAGATCATTACAGAAATCCACTTCAGTGTTATGAGCTCACAGATCTATAGTCGCAGTAATAGTGTAAAGCATGCTAAGCTTGACAAATTTGCAACAGTGAATGCAGCACTCCAGATAAGAGTTCACACACAAAAAACAAAAACAGATCTGACAGTGGCCAACATCTGTGGTCCCAGACTAAGCTCAGGTGAAAATCCATATGGGCAGGCCCAATGGGCCAAGCAGGTCCTTTTCTGCCGACACATATCTATGAATCTATATTGTTCACCACCCAGACCTCCCCACAACCACTCAAACAGATGACAAGGAAATACAGAAACATAAGACTTTGATAGCAGATAAGGACCACTTGGCCAATCTAGTCTGCCCATTCCCTACCTACTGGATAAGCTGCAGATCCTAGTTAACCAACAGCCTACTTGCTCCTACCCTCAGTAGAATTGCCTTATGTCTGTCCCATGCATTCTTGAACTCCCCACTGTTTTTGACCCCACAACCTCTTCAGCAAGGCCATTCCATGTATCCACCACCCTCTCTGTCAAAAATACTCACGTTGCCCTGAGCCATCCCCCTCTATCTTCAAATTGTGCCCCTTGTTCTTGAATATCACTTCTTCTGAAAGATGCTACCCTCTTGGACTTTGTTGATTCCCTTGAGGTACTTGAAAGTTTCTATCATGTCCCTCTTCTCCCTACTTTCCTCTAGGGCATACATATTAAGCTCCTTTAGTTTTCTTTGTAGCTTCTGTTGCACACCTGCACCATTTTAGTTGCCCTCCTCCGGACCGCCTCCATCATGTCTATGTCCTTGCGGAGATGGGATCTCCAGAACTGCACGCAGCACTCCAGATGGGGTCTCACCAACTGTCTGTTCAGAGGAATAACAACTTCCTGTTTCCTACTGGTGATGCCTCTCCCTATGCATCCCAGTATCTCCCCAGCCCCTTACTGCCTCCTCACATTGCTTGCCTACCTTAAGGTTGTCTGATATGACTAACACCATGTTCCTTTCCATTTTTGTTGCTGATAGTACCCCACCCCACTGTGACTCTTCCCTGGATTTGTTTCCCCAGGTGCACTACTTTGCACTTCTTTGCATTTAATCTAAGTTGCCATACTTCTGATCATTCCTCCTTCCTTGCCAAATCCCTTCTCATCCTTTCCACACCCCCCCCATGTATAAACCCTGTTGCAGATCTTTGTGTTGTCTGCACTGAGGCATACTTTCCTTCCAGCCCTCCACAATGTCAGCTATAAAGGCATTAAAGAGGATTGGTCCCAGTACTGAACCTTGTGGTACCCTTCTAGTAACCCCCTTTCTTGGGTGTACTCGCTTTAGTATTACCCTCTGCATCCTGCTGCCCAGCCAATGTATCACCAGGCTATCATCCTGGGACCCACTCCCAGGCTGGCTAACCTGTGTATTAATCTTTTATGTGGGACTGTGTGTTCCTTCTGCTTTAACTGATACAGTTCTCTGTCCTGCTCCTTCTGTGATTCCTTATACTTCCTAGATACTACCAGGGTTCCTCTCTGGCTCAATGGTTTGCCCTTGGAGATCACCTCTGCCAATAAAATATGTCCTTTCAAAAATATGCTCAGACAGCATCTCATTGCCACCTCGCATATGATTGTTTCTAGCCCTACTCATCTCTCATTTTTAACTCTCCATACCCTGAACTTCCTTGAAGTCTGACAATGTCGTTTTAGACTGCAGCTTCCCATTTTCCTTCTTTCTCTCCCCAACTACTACCCACCCCGACTCGTGTTGCTCTCTGTCCTTCCCCTACCCCATATCTCCTTCTACCCACTCCACTGGACCATTCCTCTTGTCTCTTCTCCTTTTTGCCGCTCCTCATGAGCCAGGTATATACACTGTTTTTGTATTTTCTTGCTAACCCTGTGCCTGTTTAATTTGTTTATATGCATACTCTATGTATTTGTGTACTTTGTAAACTGTACTCTGGTTGCATCCAGATTCGTTTACGTTATGCTACCATTTGACATGGAGCCTTTGTAAATGAGTCCCTGACTCAAGGTTTATAATTCTGATACACTCAATAAATAAATAAATATATTTTCTCCATAACCTTCACAGACCTCTTCTGAGAACCACAGTGTTTTTTGGTTTTTTTTACTTCATTTTGTTTTATTTGCTTCACACAAAGGCTTGTTGCTTCTGTGATGGCAGTTTGATTTTTCCCCATTGCTTTTCCACCTCTCCTTCCTGCCCAGTTGCTAGTGCATTCCTCAGGCATGCTCCCATTTGCCAAAGTCAGCCCTCCTAAAGTCCAGTACCCTTGCTTTTGTATGGCTTGACTCTACGGCTATGTTTATCGTGAACCACACTGTTCGGTGGTCGCTTGTTCCCAGATGGCTACCCACTTCTAAATCTGTGATCTCTCTCTGTCCCGTTTGAGAGTACCAGGTCTAACACTGCTCCCTCCTGAGTAGGTTCCAACACTAGCTGTCTGAGGCATGCCCCTGTAGGGCATCGAGAATGATCCTGCTCTTGTATGTGGCTGCAGCAAACATGCTCCAGTTAACATCTAGCATATTCAGGTCCCCATCAACAATATCTCCCCTTTTCTGCCATTCTAAGGATGCTTTCTATCATTTCCTTGTCTATCTTGTCCCCTGAGACAGGGGTCTGTATACAACCCCCATGCGGACTGTGGTGCCATTTCCTGGAGCAGTAGAAACCATCTGTTTGCACATCTGCAACCAAACCTTGTAGATACAACCCGAGTTGAGTTTATGGCAGGTATCAGGAATAAAATCTCCAACTTTCTCAGAACACTGTGTCAGTCAACTAATAGCCCACTGAGAGGTCAAGGAACTGAATGACACAGCTGGGTATCACTGGCACAGCAATAAAGTCCACACTACTTTATAATGATCTCTTCCAAGTGGCAGGGCATTCATGGCAAGCAGCTCTGGAGCAAGTGGGCGTGGTGGGAGCTGCTTCCCTTCAGTGCTGTTATGGAGGAAAATACTTGTAATAAAACCAGTCAGATAAACATATCACAAAGTCATTCCTACACAGTTCAACATACCCCCAAAGAAACTAGACAATGGAGTTAAGAGTCACTCCATGGCCGCTGTATCAAATGTTGCTGGCAACTCTACAAGAACAAGCAACAAGATACAACTATTGTCCATCACACCTCTTAACTATCCTGGAGTCTCAAAAGGTCCCTGGTTTTGCTGGGAAAATTTCCTGTTGCCAGTCTAGTGGCGCTGTGCTGCAATGCCACCTGGGAGAGCACGGTTTATGTGCAAGCCCAGAATTCCATGCCGAGGCTGGCTGAGCCCAGCACTTCACAGAACTGAGATGTTTACCTCCCAGGGAGGAACGACATGGGCCTTCTGGCAGTCAGGCACCCTGTGCCAGTTAATCACAAACTGGGATGTCGTGATATCAAATACTGAGTAATGTGATATCTGTGTAAAACAATATCACTACATATTATTAAGATAATTTGCAGCATCTCTGATTTTAACAAAACTAGTGAAAATGGGACTAAAGAAAGATAGGAAGTGGAATCCCAGTCGCACTCAGAGAAGACTACTCTGCTAAAAGCAGAGATGAGAACGTCAGGACGGTTTATCACGGTGTACTATGACACATGATAATTTCAATGTTTTTTCATAACCATAAATTACCATCACTGCAAATTATCATGATATATCATCATATCAAGGTATCATGGACATCCCTACTTACGAGTGCTTGGCGTCAGCTGTGAAGACAGTTGCTTTTCCACCTTCCAGGTGGAGGAAGGGTGCAACCATAGCAATCTTAATCATCGATGTGGGAACAGGGAGAAAAGGGGGCAGATACAGGGATAGGCAAACACAATAATTTTAAAGGCTTCATGAGTTTAATATCTTTATCTGAAATGGATTCTCTAATTATGCTGGTCGTCAAGAAAGAACTGGAAGGGACAGGATCAGTTGTGTTCCAGGACAGTAGCTGCTGCTGTTGTTTCACAGGGTTCTTGTGGATTTTACTTGGTAGGTTAGTTCTTTTCTTTCTTACTTCTAAGGGATAGCAGGGTATTGTTTTTGGTGCTGCTGGATGTTTGTAAACTGATTTGGTGGCTGTAAGTGGGGCTCATTTTGTGGGTGTTTCACTGTGTAACAGACTGCGCTGGTAGAGGCCTATTTCTTCTGATTTAAAACCTATTTGGTGGGATTTGCTTGGGCCTGGTTCTTTGGCTGCTGGGCTTGGAGGGAGACACAGGGCTGATACACTCTCTCTCAGTCAGGTATCTGCCCAAGACCCCTCCCCCCCTCCCTCCCAGAAGTCTGCAAATTTATAGGAACACCTGCCCTGCAATTGGAGGAAAGGCTGCAGGTGCAGCTCATGTAGTTCTAGCCACTGGGTAGGATTTAAAGGCTGGGAGAGAGGAGCTTTGGGAGTTGTTCATTTCCCTTATAAGTTTAATGTGTTGTACTGCACCTAGTAACAGGGTTAATGGTGTACAGTGGGACTGTCTGTAAGATTAGTGGGTGACCTGATGAGGCAGTAGGGTATCTTGTACTAGGGGAACCTGGTGGCTCACCCAGAAACCTATTTGGAAGGGATGGAACCACACATCATTAGGGCGGCATCTTTGGGAGGGTGGTGGGGTGCACAGGGTGTGGAGCAGCCATGATACTGGACTGGGCATGGAAGTTCGGTGGTTGCCCAGTGTGCTACCAGCTAGCACAGCAGGGAGGAGGTTGGGGGATCAGGAGAAAGCTGGGGAAGGGAGGTGGTATGGTTGGGGAAGGGGCTGGGAATCTCCCACAGGGTTGCACCAAGCACTGGGGGTGGGGGCATAGGGAAAGGAGTGCAGGAGAATATCAGGGGTCACATAGGGACCCTGGCAGAGGGGTCAAAAGGACACTACCAAGGAAGCAGGCAGGAAACTGGGGCCTCACAAAGGGGACGGAGAGACAACATTCTCAGGGAAGTAGGCAGATGGCCAGGGCTGGACAGAAGGAAGCAAGGCGGGGAGGTGGATCAGACCTTACACTCAGTAACGCTTCAATTCTCTTCTTCTGCTCAAGGATGAGGGGGTGATGTAGCCATGACAGGGGTAGTTAGAGATGGAAAGGAGTGGGAGGCAGGAGACAGGGCCAGATAGCAGGAAGAACAGGGGACCTGGAATGCAGGAGAATGGGGAGCAGTGAATCAGAGCAGGAGGGGCAGGGAAGAGGGAGAAGCGCAGAGGAGAAGGACCAGTTGGGAGAAAGGTAAGGAAGGACCAGAAGTACAAGGAGGATTCAGTAAAGGATGCTGAGGGTTTAGGCCAGGGAGCACGACTACCAAGGAGGAACTAAATGGAGACAGGAAGGAAGGAGGATGAACCAGGCTAGTTTAGCAGATGGGGAGAAGGACCAGTTCCGAGCAGTGAGGGGAAATTAGCAAGGAACAGAAGGATACTCAGGAGGAGGAGAGGCATGGGATTGGAGGAGGGTGGCCATGGTAAATAAGGAGGGGTGGCATGTGGCACCCAGAAAGTGGGAGGAACACGGAGCCAGCTGGGTGGAGGGCCTGCAGAAAGGATGATGGACATGGAAGGGGGAATGGAGGAAAAGGTGGTCAGAGTGCTCCTGCTGGGGATTCTATGATCAGGGGTATCAAATGGGATAGGGAGGAGAAGCCTGGCCAGTTAGAACAAGATGCTTCCCTGGACTAACGGTGCACAGGGCTAAGCACGAGTATATCAGCTGGAAAAGGATTGTGGGGTTCCCCAGACATACTGGTCCACCTGGGTACAAATGACATTGAGGAAAATAGCGAGTTAGAGATACAGGCAAGATTCAGGAGCTCGCCAGGGTCTGTCATGACATAGGATGCACAGTTTCTTCTCAGAAATCCTGCCAGTGCCAAGGGCTAGTGGGAACACAAAATGAAAATTGGGAGATAAACCAGTGGCTCAGGGGTGGTGTGAGGCCAGAGGTATGGGTTGATGGGGATTGGGGAGACCTGGGAGGATAAGGAGCTGTATGCTAGAGATAGACTACATCTCAATTTGGAGGAGGGAATCCTTAAGTTGAAAATAGAGGTTCATTGGTGAAAAGTGGGGTTTAAACTTGTGAAGGGGGTGGGATGGGAGAAAAGGCTGTCAAGGGGTGCCGATAAAGGAGGACTCTGTCTCCACCCCCTGGGGACCAGGAGGATTGCAAGAAAAGGCCAACTGGCAAGTGCAGACCAGGGAAAACAGAATCCCATGGGAACATGAGCAGGGAAATGGAACTATAGGAAAGGGTGGAAGGTAGTCCTGCTAAATGCCAGGAGCTTGGGAAATAAAATGCCTGAGCTCCAGGCGATGCTAACTGAGGGCAGTGGATGTGGCAGCGGTCACTGAGACTTGGGCCACTGCAAGACATGACTGGGACCTGAACCTGGAGGATACACTATGTTCAGGAAGGACAGGGAGAGGGAAGGGAGGAGGTAGCAATGATAGTCAAAACTGCATTGGCATAGGGGGAGTAGAGGAGGCGGAGGGAACCGTGGAAGCGATTGGGTCACTGTTGATAACAAGAGGGGGCAGAGAGTAAAATAGGAGTGGTGTATAGACCCCTGCCCTGGCGGAGGAGCTGGAGGACAGTCTGGTGGCAGATGTTGGAGACACTGCAGACTGGGCAGAGGAACGGTGGTGGTGTTGGGGACTTAAACATGCCAGGAACAGACTGGGAGACTATGACATCCTCTGTGGCCAGGGAACAGAGGTTGTTGGATGTCTTTCAAGGCGTTCCTAACTCAGCAGGTGAGGGAACCGACTAGGGAGGCACTGGTACTGGATGTAGTCCTGGCAGACAGTGAACAGATTGGGGGCCTGGAGGTAAGGGACCCATTGGCGGGAAGTGACCATGCCACGGTCTGGATTTCTGCCTGGACCTAGGAGGGTAGAAGGCTGCACAAAGGCGCAAGTAACCGACTTCAGGGCGGATTTTAGAAATGGAAGGATCCTTAAGGAGCATTTGGATGGGATTGGGTCAGACATGGGCGCTGATAGTAGGTGGGAAATCATCAGGAGAGGGGTGCAGGATGCTACCAGTACCTGTGCAAAGTGAGCGAAATGCGGTGGGGCCCAAACCCTGTTGGTGGACCAGGGAGGTCCAGGAGGTGGTGCGGGAAAGAAAGCAGCCTATAAGCAATTCAAGTGCTCAAGGGTGAAAGGGATCGGGGAGTACTGCAGTTGATGGCTAGAAGGGCCACTAGAGTGGTGAGGGTGGCTAAGACAAGGAAGGGCAGAACCTGGCCAGGGAAGTGGGAGAGGGAACAAGGGGTTCTTTAGATACATTGAGGGAAAACGAAGGGTGAAGGGCAGATTAGCAGGATTAAATCAGGGGAGAGATGGGCACAAGACCCGGGGAGCAGGCTGAGGTACTAAATGAGTACTTCACCTCAGTTTTTACCAGGGAAAATGGGGTGCTGCATCATACATGGGAGGAGACAGAGATACTGAGGAGGGACCCTTACCGATCGGCAGGTCTGGGGAGGGAGGCATCACTGGCAGGTGGGGGAGGCTAAGCAGGAGAAGGGGTACCGAAGTGAAATCACAGCAGAGAGAGTGAAGCCCTCAGCTCCCTTAAGACGGAGAAAGCACAGGGGCGGATAAATTACATCCCAGAGTGTTGAAGGAACTTGCAGATGTCCTGGCAAAACCCGGCAGAGCTTTTCACCACTCTCTGAGGACAGGGTGGTGCCCCAAGACTGGAAGGTGGCACATATAGTGCCTATCCACAAGGGGATCAAGGAGGTGGCAGGGAACTACAGGCCTGTCAGCCTGACCTCGATGGTGGGCAAGGTGATGGAGGCATTGTCAAGGAGAGGCTAGGGGGCACCTGGATAAGTCAGGGTGCCTGGACAATAGACAGCATGGATTCATCCCAGGAAATCGTGTCAGACAAACCTGGTGGAGTTCTATGACTGGGTGACAAGTGCCTTGGACCTGGGTAGACCAGTGGATGTCCTCTTTCTAGACTTCAGCAAGGCATTTGACTCTGTTCCTCACGTGGGCCTGTTGGATAAGCTGGAGAAATGGGGTGGGGAACCAGATGATCAGATGGATAGGCAATTGGCTCCAGGACCGGGACCCAGAGGGTGCGTGGTTGAGTGGGATAGTCTCATCCCAAGGAGGTCATTAGTGGGGTCCCACAGGATCAGTCATGGGCCCCTTCTGTTCAACGCCTCACTATCTGACATAAGGACAGGAATCAGGAGTGAGATGAGTCTCTTTGCTGATGACTCGAAACTGGGGCGGTGGTGGATGGGAGGAGGGGAGGGTGGCCCTACAGGGGACCTGGAGGCTCTGGAAAGATGGTCTAGAAAGTGGAAGCTGAGGTTCAATGCAGGAAATGCAAGGTACTCCACCTGGGGCAGAAACCCAGGTCAAGTGTACACCCTAGGGAAATGCTACAAGTCTCGATGGCTGAGAGGGACCTGGGGTGGTGGTGGATGTCAAGATGAACAACTCTGAGACTTGTAGGAGGGCAGCTGCCAAGGCCAACAGGATGCTGGGATGCATCGCTAGAGGATCACCTCAGAAGGAGGGAAGTGATACTCCTCTGTATAACTGCTTGGTGAGGCCGCACCTGGAGTACTGCTTGCAGTTTTGGAGCCACACTTAAAGCGGGACATTAACCTCCTGGAGAGGGTCCAGAGGAGGCAACCAAAATGATTTGGGGCTTGGGGACAGGACCTATGAGGAGAGGCTCGAAAGACTAAATATGTACACATTGGAAGAGAGAAGGGACGGGGGACATGATAGAGGTCTTTAGGTACATGAAGAGGGTAAATAGGGGAGGAACAGTCAGGGTGCTTGAAGGAAGGAGGAAGGGGCCACTAGAGGGCATGGGTGGAAGCTGGAGGGAAGATTCAGGGAGAAAGAGGAGGAGGTGCTACTTCACTGAGAGGGTGGTGGAGCCATGGAATGCACTGCCTAGGGGCTGGTGGAGGCAGAGACATGGAGGGGTTCAAGAGGGGTGGACAGGTACAGGGAAGGGTTCTGAAGCAAAATCCAATGCAGCAAGAATATCCGGAACTGGGAAGGGAGAAGCCAGAGAAGGCGAGGGGACAGCAAGGTCAGCACCCAGGTTGGGGACTGACCAAACGAGCAGACACGAAGACCATTGAGCCTATTCTGCTGGCATTTTAGTATGTTAGTATGTCAAAGTTCTGAACAACATGGCTAAGACGTAAAGCCAACCCTGTGATGCAGATGCAGCACTACTGCTCACTATGCCGGTGACCCACGGTCGATCAGGCGTGATCTTGCATCGTCAGTGGCCTGACAGGGGTAGGAGGATTTAGTGTCCCAAAGAATGCTGTTCTCCAGGGATGTGGGGTCTGGCTGCCATGATGCAACCGCTATCTGAGTGTTCTCAGGTGGCAGTGCAGGCTGATGCACCAAGTTGGGTAGGGGAGACACCAACTGGCTGCGTGTGTTACGATCTCCATGCGCACCCATGCTTAGCCTCTCCTGGTGTCTCCCAGTGGATGTACAGAAAAATGGAAAAACAGCCCACAAGAGTCACAGGTGAAGTGCTGCCAGTGTTTTGGTCCCAACTTGATGACTCCACACCTGTTCCCCAGAACTGAGTAGTCAGTAGGGCATACGAGCAACTCCCCACTGCCCGTTGAAGGGAAAGTCTGTAGGTGGCGGGCAGGGTAAGAGACAGAAATAGCAGGGATGGGGTTGGGACCTGGGACGGTACAGATGGGAGCAGCTTTGGGTAAGGATAAACAAAGAATAAAAAAATGACAAAAAAAAAAAAACATGGCTATGACACAGGTAGCCCATTATCATTAAGAGATAAATAATGACCAAAACCAAGGCAGTCTCTATGCGATACAGCTACTTGGATGCTACTTGGGATTTTCTCAGCAGCTCACTGAAAATGGGAGTTTGGAAATGGCTGGGCCTATAATGTGTGAGCATGTTAGAATCCAAAGATATTTTTTCAAAGGTAAGTGAACGTTATCCCCACTTAAGAGGTTTTGTGATCCAGCTCTTTACAAGGACATTTGGTTTACTGCAAACTTCTCTGCATATATTCCCACATTCCCTTAAGGCCTAGCCACAGTTATTAACACTCTGTGTCTCAAGCATCCCCTGGAAAATCCTATCACCATTCTCATCTTGTCCCCTTCCTACCAAGTGCATTTAAGTAAGCAATCAGACATGTCAGGGTGTGTACTTATGGGTGCACAATTAGAAAGCTTGAGTGTGTTGGCACAAGGTGCTTTAAACATATATAAATAAAGGGCAATTATTCCCCATAATTACACATCCGAGTGTCTTGATGCACTTATAACATGGGTTTTGCTTAAAAATTAGTATGTGTGTGTATGTATATATGTATCAGAATCCTAGTAACTTCAGTGGACTAAACAAATTACCACACTTATCATTAATCTCTGGCATACAGTTTGTAGCTAACCTGCCTAAAATCTACCTATAGCAACAGCCTAACTAGGTATGCAATAAGACACATCAGGAGTGTGTAAATATGCTTTAAATTGCGGCTCGAGGGTGTTGTTTGTGCGAGGCGCTTGAGTGCGGTCGCCACCGAGCTAAGTGCAATTATGAAAGCATATTTACACATCCGTGAAGTGTCTTATGGCACTTATAACACAGTGAGAAAAAACGAGTCATTCTGATCAACAAACAAGTTGAAAACAACAGATTTAGAGCTGAAAAGAAGCAGAAGTCATTTATGATTAAATAGTCCCTGTAAGCCAGAGCTCAACGGAGCCACTACAAGTAGGTAGGGACTTACTGGAGAGTACAACGAGCCCTTACACTGTGCAACAGAGGCAATAAAGTAGAAGACAGCATCACTAGTGAAGGTACAGTTCTGCACAGTTGTGCTGCTCTTCGGATGCTGGATTTCGTTGTCAGGCGTGATCTCGGCTATTTCTGCAGTGGCGCTCACAGCGGAAGGGTTTGCTAAGTTGCTGACTGGAGCTGCTAACTGTGAATAGACTAAGTATTCAGTCATTTCCTACATTTTCTTTCCAGTGTTAACAGCTACTGTCAGGTTCGGAAGTAGAGTGTAGTGTATGGATTTTCTGCTGTTGCTTGTGCTTAGGCTTTTGGCTATGAAAGAAGCACCAGAGTGTAATGCAGCTTTCATAATTATACTCATGTACTTCTCTCACAGCCAATCAAATTGCTCAGTGTTTTTCACTGTGTTATAAATGAAAATAAACCCTTTTCCAATCCACTTTTAAAACACAACAACCCACAATACAATGCAGGTTTCTTCAAAATAAATGCACTTCCCAGGTTCATTCAAAGAGCAGCCTTTGTAACAAACTCACATATTCTACCTAGCAACAACCTAAGAAATAAAACTTTTCCCATTAAGAAAAATATATATATATATATGTATTTTCCATTTTATCTTCAGACCAGGGCATGTGTTTCTTCAGAATTAATGCATTTCCTGGTGCACTGAAAGGCACTGTGCCATTGGCCTCATGCCTTCCAAGTCACCCAGGGTGTGCATTAATTCTCTAGAAACACATGCCCTGTTGTAGGTTATTGCTTACTGCTTATGTAAGTGCATTTATATATATATATATATATACACCTACATATACCTAGTACCACTATATTACAGTGTTATTAACAATATAATAACATACTAATACCCAACAAACAATCACAGTCATCATGTTAAATCCTTAATAATACATGTAACACCTTAATAACACATGTAATAAGCACCTCAATAACACGTTAATCACTTTATCAAACACCACTCCACCTCATCCGCTCTCCTCGACACTGACTCCATTCCCTCAGGCATGGATCAAGGCCTCATTACTTCTACCATCTGTTATTCTGGCCAAAGCCTTCAATACTGTTTCACACCCTCCTTAACAAACTTGAGGTTGTGGGGCTCTAAAACTTGCATCTAACTGGTTTCACTCCTACCTTGAGGGAAGATCTTAATCTGTTCGAACTGGTGATTCCACTCCCTCCTCTCCCTATCAGCATTGGCATCCCACAAGGCTCCGTCCTTGACCCATCACTCTTCTCAGTCTTCCTTCACGACCTCCTCTCTGCTTGTTCATCTGTGTCCAGCTATATGTATGCAGATGACACAGTCCTATCTGCCTCGGTTCTTCCCCCACCGAGCTGATGGATAGGCTACAACTGGACTTCAATACAAGTCAACTGTGGCTCCTCTGTAATCTGCTATCCTTAAATGCTAGGAAAACAGTCTCTCGACCTGGGGTTCCAAGCAGATCTCCATCTTAACTCTCTCCTCCCTCCTTCCTTCCCACACGGGTCATAATGTAGAGCGTTTAATAGCGTATGGCATGTGGCGAATCCGGACCTGTGCACACTCCGGTTGGAACCCCCAGAGTTGGAATCTTTGAGTAAGGGTGGTCGAGCAGGCGTAACCCCGTAACAGCGGGGGTGGGGCAGAACCCCCACAGAACAACAAATAAACGAAATTGCAAGCGATTCTGCCGATGCGACATTATGACCCCATGCCCTTCCTTCCACACCTTAGATGGGCTCTATATCAAAGATGTACCCTCATTTAAGTACCTAGGGTCTGGCTAGACCGGCACCTCAATTTCTCAGAGCATGTGGGCCCACCCTAAACTCAGCGCATTATACAGAAATAAAGGGTGCATCGCTCTTCCTGCTAAAGTACATCCTTCTTCCAGTTCGCCAAGCTATTATCCAGAAAATGAATCTACCCATTTTTGACTATGGTGACATTGTCTACAGTGTTGTACCAAAGACCACCCTGCCACTGGACCCCTCTTTCACTCCTTCTGCCACTCTGCTTTAGACTGTCCACCTACTCCTCCCACTGCTCCCTTATACTCCTCTGCTCCCTCCCCTCCCTTGAAGCTAGATGCCTCACTGTTTGTTCCTCTTTTATTTCAAAATTGTGGTTCACCTCCCTTCCCTCACCTACACTCCCTCCCACCACCTTCCTCCTACTCCATGCAAAGTCTTAGCTATCATTCCTTCACTCTCCTTTCAAGAAAATCACTCGCTGGACAGGTTCTTTTCTTACCATTTCCCCAAACTTTGGAATTCTCTCCCCAATCCACTCGCTCCTCCCCATCCCAGCGCTCTCTCTCTCTTTTACGCCTCCTCCCTTCTTCCTGACTTTTCCTCTCACTCATGCAACTGCTCCCGATTCATGTTCCTCCTCCTTTTATTACTTTTATATTAATTTTAATCTACACTTTCTTTCCTCCTCCTCCCAGTCTTATCCATCCTTCCTTTTCTTTCCCTGCCTGAATCAATTAGTTCTGCATTTTACATTTTACACCTATAATTTAGCCCACTGGGTAATGCACCCTGTCCTGTTCTTTCACTAATCTAGCTACTGATAATGCCCAATCAATGTTTAGAACAATTTATTATTGTTTTCTACTGTTCTATTGTTTTTTAGAACTCCTAATCTCTCCAAGCACTGGAACTCTACAGACTACAAAGTGCTCTACCGCCCCGTGACCCCACCCCTCAAGGGTGTTACTTTCTCCTCGTGAACCCTCTCCAGCCAGGGTCCATAGGAATCAAGGTGTGAGGTGGAGACTCAGTAATAGGTGTGTGGCGGTAGGTGCTGTGAGCCATCGCCTGTCTGGGCTGGAGGGCTTTTGTGAGTTATGCCTCAACATGGGACGGAATGCCGCCCAGCCCACGTGTGGATGCTCAGGCGTCATCCCGCCTTTGAGCCTGGCCATCACAGTAACACGGGGCCACTGCTACACGGATTGCCCCATGATCCCTCCCAGAGGACAGCAGTCCTCGGACGCTCGATCCTCTCTCTTTCTGCTGAACCCTGGCAGACCAGGCTCGTTCCTGAACCCAAGTCACGGTGTGGCATAAGGTGTGGCATCCAGCACCTCAACGCCACCGGCGGCATCTGTTCTTCTATTATTGATGCTTAAGGTCATGTACTATACATTTTACTGTCATCATTATTGTTTCAAATTTTCTTTCACCCTCTCTCCCCCACGGATGCATCTGAAAACAAGGTTTTATTTAGCTCAGTATGTCTTTCTTGCTGAATCCTTTAACTAAATACATTAAGCTCATAACAACCACCCTAAAACCTTCAAACTTAACTACAGAAAACTACCTAGCCTATACTAAAACCCACCCAACACCCTCCCTCTAATCTCACTCACCAAGCAAAGATGTCCTCGAGCTGCAGGCCTCTCACTGAGGCCCTCTATGCTGCTAACAGTCCTCTTGCCCACAACCTCCTGACATCAAACCAGTTACTGGGGCTCAGTCTGTATCTTAGCCCGAATGCTGCTTCCTATTACACCACATGCTGTTCCCAACCAGCTGCCCGCACAGCTCACCGGCAACACTAAGGCGGAGCCCGCCGGACACACCTCCTTTTATAGGAGGCCCCTGCACTACGGAAGCACTTCAGGGACAAAACAGACAATCCCTGAGAAAACCCACTATGCTATGGAAAATACTACCATGACACTACAGAAAGAACTACACTAAGGAAAAACACTAACAATATAACACTACAGTATGGAAAAGCACAGGACACAACAAACAGTGTACAACCTAATGTATGATAAATCCAGTATACTAAGAACTAATACCATCTTGTGGTCCGAACAAGCTCATAAAAGATCCCTTCATGCTCAATGCTTTGGCTAAGCATTCAACCCTTGATGGTATTATTTCCTTGTGGTATTTATATATACTTTGCCATCATTTATTCTCTCCAGCTATATTATACATAGCACTTGCTGATCGACTACTATCGGCCCTCAGTGCGGCGTGCTGAAAATCGAGCAGACTCAAGAGACTGTTAGGCCTATTCTGCTGGCATTTTAGTATGTTAGTATATATGGAAATATGGTGAGCTTTTCACTGGGTATGAGGTCCAACCATGTGTATCTATGTAGACAGTCAGACAAACACGATGAGGATTTTACAGGAAACAATGCTTCTGTGGGAATCTCTGAAGAAAAAACAAACAGTTCTGTCATGCAGTATGCTTACAGCATGAGTGTGTGGGATAGCGGGACTGAGATGATTAAGCTGATAAGACTGTAATGTACTGCCCAGGCGAAAACAGAGACAGCTGTTGGAACAGTCTTGGAAATACTACATGGTGGACTAGGTGCGACTGAGTGTTACTTTAGTTTTTCTTTTTTTTTTTTTTTTTTTTTTTAAAGTCGGCACTGTAAACATTTTATGGGCGTTGCATAGATGTACTGGAGTGGCTGTTAAAGCAGAAGTACAAGATAAATAAAAATAAAACTGCATTTTACAAGTTTATTTCCTGTGCTCTGTTGAGCACTTACAAATGATCGTTCTTGTTTCACTGTACTATCACCCATAATTTACTCATTTTTCTTTGTTTTGTTTACATTTCTCCACCATGTTGAATTGGAACCCTCTGCTGCCAACCACACACGTGCATGACTCGTGGCGCTACAGAGGGAAAGCAGGAACATGCAGCACAGGGTCCCATGAAGTAAGCAAAGACGTGACGACATGAGGTGGGAGCTCATCTACAAATTAGGCAGCAACCATAGTTACTGTGGATCCACAACAATGTAAATAAATTTTAAAAACTAAAGATCGCTAGAAATAAATATTTACAAATATGAAAACCAGAACTACGGCTGCATGCTTCCAGCCAAGAAGCAGAATTTTGATAATCACATCTTGTTTTTACTATCTAGTACTGCTGCTTTAAGTGCAGTGATATTAATGTAGTACCATGATGAAGCTTGCACTGAGAAAACTAGTTCAGGGTTATAACTACTGTCCAATAGTGACATGGCTCTTTTGAGGTTTAACCTATCAAACAGCTGGAATTACACAAATTTTTCACACAATGTTGCAAAATCCCTTATATACAACCCAAATGTCCCCATCACTCCTACCTCACCACACCACAATTACTGCACTCATTATGTTGCCCTCCATGATTCCATCGCTGTCCAGCTTCCTCACCTACCAAGTACTCTCCTAGTCTACCTCATTCTCCTCTCTAAAATTCCCCACCCCATCTTCCTTCCATGTACATCCTCACCCCTACTCACCTATGCATTCACCCCACATAGCCTCAGAACTCTGCAGACCTCTGTCATACCAGTGCCACTCATCTGCAGCATTATCAATACCTGCTCATTACAGCTAAAAACAATTCAAAGTGGGTTTCTTGCACTGTATCTCACAGCCGTTTACAAAGTGATGACTTCATACCTCTAAATTGTTTTACACAGTGCAGTTCCCACGTTAGTGTATTCCCAAGACATACTTAGAGTTTATGTCACTAATGAACGTCCACAGGTTCACGAGTGTTTGTACACTAATGCATTGGATTTTTAAGTGTGTACGAATGCAGTTAGCAGTTGCTAATCCCATAATTATACTTGTTGGTGTGTAAGAAACTCAGCTTAGTGATGCTGACATTTAGAAGTGGATGTTCTTCTACACTTCAGCAATTTGTTGTTAGCAAGTACGGATGAATTATGCCTGTAGTGTAGAACATTGACAATCCCTCCTCCGGCCACCCTCTCCCTTTATTCACCCTCAGTTCCCCAGACCACCTTTGCGCGCACATTCCCGATCTCCCTTCATTAATTACCCCATGGCTCTGAGTTTATGTCAGTTCTGGCACTCCGACTCCCTTTCTTTCTTTGGCCCCGATGCTTCGGCTCCGACTCTCACTGCTGTGGCTCTACCTCCGCCTTCAGCGCCTCCCTCCCGGGCTCACTGGAATTGGGGTCCTGCTACACAACACGGCGCGGCGAGATGACACACATTCCAGCCGCGGCTGTCCTGGCATAACGCCGGAACTCTAACTACTCTGTGGAAAGGAGGAGGTCTAGAGCAAAACTAACACAGTTACTAACGTTTGCTGTTTCAGTGCCTCCACTGCTCCGATTTGTATTTTTTATTAAACGCAGCCTGTCTGTTACTGCAGCTTTGATTGGTGCCAGGCAGTGTTGGAATTTAGGAGCTTTGCAAGCAGTGGGGAGCTATGAGGTCCTATATTTAAATTAGGCCCCCTTCCCTTCCATCTCATCCATCCCAGTCCAAGTTAATAGCAATGATGCGTGAGCTCCTGGGTTCATTTCAGATCTAGTCCTGGTAAGACTCCTTGTAATTCCAGCACTGGCTGTCAGGCGGATCCCTGATCCATCTTGAGTCTCTCTACTACTCTTATCAACAACAGTGCCTCTCACCACCAGGGCTACTTTTCCTTGTCCCAAGCAGGTGACCAGACCAAGCGGGGCTTGGGGAGTGTCTCGACCCCACCTGGGTTGATCAGGTGCATCTTGCACCTGAGATAGGAAAACAGAGGATCCTCACTCAGGAAAAATAACATCGGGATGCCATACAAAAAGGTTTAACTCCCTTAAGGATGGCTTCCAAGCCCGGTGCTTCAACCTCAACAGGTCTTCATCAAACACTTCCTGAAGCACAGTTGGCTGGGGAAAAAAAAAGCACAAAATCACCCCAGATCATCAGGGGCACTTTACACCTGGGCAGTTCGCTAGGGTGAGCTGCATGGGGAGGGTACAGACTTCCATCTAAGGCCAGGTCAGAGGTGACAGTGTCTTTCCTCGCCTGGCACCACCACAGTCTGATCCTCGGCTACATGCAGCACTTTAGATAATAAGTTAAGCTTTTCTGCCCCTCTTATTCCCCCTTTCCCGCTCCATCATGAATATTTCTGTCCTTGTATCTTTGCTCCTGCAGCGACTCTCCTCTCTGATGCACCCCTCCCCCTTCTTAATCTTTACCCCAATGCAGCCAGGTATGGTGCTTTTTCCTTCTGCTGACTTCCCACTCCTCAGGAGTTCCACCTCAGGCAGCACTCCAGAATATCCTCTGATGTAAGTTCTCCTAGCTTGTTGTTACAAATTTTTAAAGAATTTCTTCTGAGGATTCCCGTTAGGCTGCATTGTCATATATTGAGGTCTTTCCTGAAGCACAGTTGGCTGGGGAAAAAAATCTGTTTAGGGACTTCTGGCGTGGGTTCCCCTTGAGGCTTTCAGAATCAAGTCTGGCACTCTCTGCTGTCCCCCAGGTGTTTGCTTCTCCAGTGGCCCCACTGAGTGCCTCCAGCCAGCCTTATTGGTAGAACTGCTGTCAGAACTCCTTAGTTTCTTAGGTCCCCTCAGACCTGGAGCATGCTTTCTTGTTCCTCCTCCCGGCACTGCAGCTCCTTTTCAGTGATCCTGCTATCACCGCTGCTGCCTATCTTCCCCTGTTGGTTGCTCAGGCTAATGTGCTTCTCTTCTGGAGCAGCAACTCATTCCACTACAGCTGAGGCTTCCTTTCCTCTGTCCTTCCTCTGTAAAATCCTCGCGTTAAAATGCTAGATATGGGTTTTAATATTTTGCTAATTTTAGATATCATTATACATACAGGTCATAGCCTCCTCCCTTGTTTTCTTCAGTAGTGACTGGTTTGTCCCACTGTAAGTGGCCTTTGTTGTGCAACATTGAGTTTTGGCCATACCTGACCAATCTGTGCAATTGTGTAATAGAACCACTAGGTTTCTCAAACTACAATTAAACACCAGTTTACCATTCCATATTGCATTGATCAGGTTGTTTGATGTTTTGGCTTACTGGCCCAAATTGCAGTGATTTCATTACCATAAAAAGTTTTAGTAGTTACCAGATGGAGGTTAATGTAGCCAGTAGTTCGCAGCAAGGAAGTTGGAACCACCAGTACCAATTCAGTGGGGCGAAGGGGAGATGTACTGACCAGGAGTCAACTCAGGAATACTGGATTCAAGCCATGCAGGACTTTGCAGGTCATGAGACCCAACTGAAGGCTGTGCGCCATTGAACTGACTGCCAGAGCTGTTTGCAAAGCACGGGCATGACATAGTCAGAGTAAGGCTTCCCACATAGCAACCTGACTACTGCATTGTGCTCCAGCTGCAGGTGGTGCAGCAGGCCCCATTTAGAACAAGATAGAGAGCAATGACATAGTCCATCCTACAGCACATGGAACAAAGGCGTGTGCCTGAGTCAACAGATCCTCATGTTCAGATATGGCAAAGAATTCTACAGTAAAAATGAAAATACATATATGTTGTGCAGAGTGTTTCGATTTGTGTGTGTAGTCCTAGTGTGACCTTACCTTTGTTTGCTATCAAGAGTTTTTTATGAATTAACCTGCTAGTTATATGGTAGTTTTATGGCCCTGGGGATAGCCATCTTAGAAAGATTTATTGCTCTTCTTTTTCCTACAGTGTCTCCTATCCCATTTGACAGTGATGGGTCTGGGACTGCTAACTCAGCAAGTACTAGAAATAAGAGACTGATGTTCTGGCCTCCACCAAATAGCTCTAATTCAATATTTTGTTTTATATGAGTGTTTCAGGCCTAGTCAGCTGGAGTAAATGTTTTGCTTTTAAAACTTTTCATTTCATCAAACTGCACACAACCATAAAAGCACAGAAATCACCCCAGATCATCAGTGCTATAATTGGTAAATACACTAGCTGTTTTCTTGCACGATAACCAATTTTGTTATCCCTCAAGTATTTGCTAAACTGTAAATGTAGCCATTAGTGCTGACTGGATGAATGAAAGTTAACTAATATCACAGCTCTGCCATTGTAAAATTGACTCTAAACAAAGTAGTTACTGAAGTCATAGTCCTGGATATGTCACTGTCACATAGGACAGGAGACATTGTAGGAACAAGAAGAGTAATAAATCTTGCTAAGATGGAGATCTCCAGGGTACATAAAACTAGCAGGCTAATGCAGAAAAAAACTCTAATGCCAGACAAGGGAAGAACACACTAGGACTACACACACACACACACACAATCATAACACTCTGCACAACATATGTTTTTGCAAATTTTGACATTAGTACTCTTTTAATATAGATGATGGTTTTAGATAAAAAAACAATTTCAGACCACTACCGACACATTGTTTTCTATTGTCATTTGCTGGACTAAGGTGACCCACAGATTTCACACCCTGTCCTTGATTCTGAGTTTAGCTCTGTTGAGATTAATAATCAACAGCTCACGATTCATCACTGATGACCTGTGAGAACTTAGCTCTACCATAACATCTCCATTTGCCCAGGTTCAAACAGCCAGTTGGATGCCACCCAGATGTTGATGTCAATCAGGCAGTTTTCCACCACTGTTACTGATTCCTGTTGCCAGATACAAAAGAAATATACAGCCAAGTGTCATCTGTATAGCAGTGGAACTGAAGGCCATGTCAAATGACCTCACCCAATGGAGACATATGCACCACAGACAACACTGGAGATGGGATTGAGCCTTGTGCACTCCACAACTAAGTGCAGCTTGTCTAGCCCTCACCTCTCCAACAACCACTCATTGCACTCTGTCTGCTAGGTAGCTTAAACTAGCCCAAAAACACCCCAGTGGGTCCACCAAAGGGCTTCAGGCAGTCAGTCAGAATTCCCTGGTCCCTAGTGTCAACATGGTGTTCAGGGGAACAGTGTTTCAAAGACTGTTGGAGTAACATCATTCAACTACGAAGATGACTCTTTGTAACTTTTTTGTTTATTTGTGTTATAAGTTATTTAAGTATGGTTTTATCTGCCTATTTATCTTTTAGGTTAGTTTATGTGATTGGTGTATTTGCTGTATTTGTTGCATATTAATGGTGTTTTTGTTCCATGTATTTAACTCAATAAAATTTTACTGATAAAAAAAAAAATGTCGACTGTCCGATAAGGTTTTCAGCCTTTGGAACTTGATTGCGAGTTTTAACTATGGGCAAAGTGAAACTGGTGAAACTGCAGTCACTGACAGAGCACTTAAACATTGTTTGCAGGTAGTACAGCTGGGTACACTTTTCAGGAGGTTAGCAATTCATGTAACTTAGGGGTATGCAATATCTTCATGTGAGACTTCAGTGGGGTGGTCATTTGCAGGAACCTGACTCAGGTAGGAAAGAACTGGATTTAGTTTAGTGGTCTCTGCTTTAGGGACATTGGGTTTTCAAGGCCTCGTGGCTCACAGAAGCATGGAGAGCAGAATGAGTAAGGATGGGACTTGCAAAAGTATCATGTTTTGGAGTTCTTTCTTATACCAGGGGCTGCTGAGGTATGGCGCTGTCAGCTGAAGACCAACGGATCCTTTCTCTGTTTTTTAACTGTCCTTTTATTAAAAGATAATGCATAGTACCCAAAAATAGTTCAGATAAGAATATTTCACTTCTTGTAAATTCACAGTCAGTGTATCTGTACATTAGATAACACTTCTAGAATCAGAGAACCTGAGTGACACCAGCATGGGCTACAGGGTGTGGGAGACAGACATGACAGGTTTCAGGTATAAGGGGCGCCCACCCAGTTAGATGTTTTCTAGTATGTATTACTCACAGATATCAATATACAGGACTCTATTATGAAATGCATCTAGGGCACAATTTTGGATCTTTATTCATAATATACCATGCATTATCCATTTGGTCCAGCTACCTGTACATTGTTCTTGTCTATGATGTAAGGCAACATATTTTAGCTCCATTCTATATATCTGATTACTATTTCCTCCTTGCTGTCATAATGCAGAAGTGTGGATCAAACACTTCCTGGTTAAGTTCTTTTCACCAGCTGCTCCTGACCATTTTGTGTTCTGCCTGGCCTGTCTCCTACTTTATCTTAGAGGCAGCTAAGTATTCTTGTATAGCAATATACCCTATCTGGTGTACCCTACTTTTGTGTTTGTACTGCTTTATTTAAATTAGCCTTAGCCCTGTTCAATTTGTCTACCTGCTTAGCACGCTTGCATTTTCTAGTCTGATATTGCCAGTAACTGCTGTGTTATTTAGCCTTTGATTCTAGTTTTGTTGGTTATATTTACATCTGTCTAACAAGCATGCACCCAGCCCTCTTCCTGTGCCTTCTTCTCCTTTCTCTTCAACCTTGTCCTCACTGTCTCCTCCCTCACCTCTCTCCTTCCATCCACCCTTCACCCCTCTGTTCACCTGGTCTTCTCTCCTCCCTCCTTTAATTTTGAGTTCCTCCACAAGCCATCCTGTCCCTTCCTCACTCCTCTCTCTCCGCCTTCCTAGGGACACAAGTTGTACTCTATCCTTCTGCTCCTTATCCTGCTCTTCCTCTTAGCTGGTGATGTTGAACCTAACCCTGTCCCTCTCTCCTGCTCCCTCCTTCTACTCCCAAATACCTTAGCATTTCCATCTCAATGCTGGAGGAGTCTTATCCCTAAAATTTACTTTCTCAATTATGAGGTCTCCCAGCAGTCTCATGACTTTCTCTGTATTTGAATCCAGGCTGTCCTCCAGAACACTCATCTCTTGCTTGGCTCTCCCTGACTACCTCTTCAGGCAGGACTGTTGCAAATTGGGCGGTGGTGGTGTTGCCCTCTGTGTCAGCCATAACTGCCTCCATCTCCCTCAGGAGTCAATACCCTCCTCCCACCAAGTTTCTTCTCAGCAAACTGTCCAGTCCTTCTTCTTTACCCATCTTCACTGGTGTCTTCTATCCCTCCTCTAAAATTACCCCTCCCTTCTGTGATTGATTGCCTCTTTGCTTTTGCCTCCCTCCTCCTCCTCCAGTGAACTCACTCTCATTGGGGACTTCAGTATCTTTTCAGAGAACCCATCTGACTCAGTTCTCATTCCCCAATCACACCCCTCTGAACTGGGTTCTTTCCTCACACCTCTGGATAAATGAACTCCCAATGAAATTACAAACAAAAACAGCCTGTCTCAATTCAAAGTAGGCCTCAAACAGCACCTAATGTCTAACTCAAAATGCCTCCTTCTTCTCAGGCCCCACTTGATAGACAGGCCTACCCCAAGGTAACAGCCAGCGGGCTACCTAGAGAACCCTGCCACCATTCCAGCCTAGCCAAGGGCTTAAGTAAGCTATCAGTCCTCTTTAACGCACTTGGTAGTGCCCTCCCAACCCCACACACACACCCATACTCAACAAAGCTCTCTGGAGCTGCCCCCCATCGCAGCCCCCATTTCACTATCCCCCACCTCTCGCTCTCTGCGGTTGGTTTCAAACCCAGTCCCCCTTGTTTCACTGTCACCCAGCCTCTCGACATCTGGAATAGTATTAAACACTATGCAGTTACTCTGCCATAGTCAATCAACAGATTTGGAGGTTTCAGGGTGTGCTACCTAGGCAACTGATTAGAAATAGTTTAGTATTCAATTACAACTGCTCAGTTTTTTTCTCCTATTTGTCTAATTGTCATGTAATCGCTCTTTAATGCCTAATTAGTCAGGCCTCTGTAACCACTGAATATGTGTATTCTCTTATTGTCCACCCTGATGTGGAACCTTTGTAAAATCGCACCTCAAAGGTCTTTCAAATACTAATTAAACAAATTAAATTAAATTAAACCTCCATCAAATTATTGCAGCTGGTTTTCTGCTGGACACCTTCAGTGACCACTGAATGACTTTCTGCATTAGGAAGTTCAGCTCCCTCCATCTCCCAAAATATATTGGGTCCAGGTCTCTCCGGTCTCTCACTGTTGACTCCTCCTTAATGACCTTGCTGCAACTGACTGCCCCCCCCACAAGTCTTCTCCATCTCTGATATTGACATGGCCTCTCCCTCTTTCATTTCAAATTTACTGACATGTGGACATGCACCCCCTCAGAAGATACAGAGTGTCAAGGATCCCACCACCTCTGGATCTTGCCTGACTTCACTGACCAGTGAAAATCCTGTGACCAAGCTTGGGCCTGCTTCAAATTATCCTTCTCCTGCCTGACCTCCTGTTCTACAGGACACTCCAGAAACTCCTGCATGAAGCCTGTTCATGCTGATAAATCACACTATTTTAAAACCAACCTCCGAAACAACTTTAACTCTGCAGCAAAATTCTGGAAGGTTATTTATTCTCTTTTCAATCCACTGACCCTGTCCACCTCCCCATCCTTATGGTAAATGGTTCACCTGTTTCTGATCCTCCTTCTGTTGCTGCTGACTTTAATAATTTGTCACTGCCTGCGCTCTTCTTTTCCTCCTCCTTCTAGCACATCCCATTCCACTTTCTTTCATCTTCCTCTACACTCCACCCATCACTTTTCCCTGTAAGTCCTCAGGAAACCCTGCACATCCTTTCCTCCCTCAACCTGTCTAAATCTAGTCCTGACAGTCTGGACCCTAAACTGTTCCACATCTCTGCCTCTACCATCGCTGCCACCTTCACTCACCTTCTAAACCTAGCCTTCTCCTCTGTGCTGTCCCTCAATCTTGGAAATTTGCTCAGCTTCTCCTCCTTTACAAAGAGGGTACCACCTACTCCGAGTTGACTTCACCTATCTCCCTTCTCCTACACTTAACAAGCTGGTTTAACTCTCTTCCTATAACCCGTCACCAACACTCCCAAATCGCGCTTTCAAACCGCGCCGGAACCACCTGTTCAATACTCCTGCTGTAATTGTACTAACAGGTTACTCGCATGATCTCCTAAGTGCACTTTTATCGACAAAGTCCTCCGGACTGCCACCAACCGCCCCAACCCCCACCCCAACAGGTTCCTCTGAGTCCCTCCCCTGCCAGATATCTGTGTATCAGGGGCCTCCTAAACTGATCATATGTGACTATTGTGTATGAACTGTACAAAATATTTGTAACTATGTCTGTATACAAACTGTGTAAAATCTATGTAACTCCGTATGTCAGCATTCTGTAACCTTGTACCACTGTTGTCCTTTCTGTGACGAGATACCTTTGTAAAACAGGCCTCTGGCTCAAAGGTTGTAAATCCAATTGTACAAAATAAATAAATAATGAAAACTAGTTTACTCCTGGCATAATGAATTCTGTACTCCTCTAATTACCTCTCTCCTTTTCAGTCTGTTTTTAGAAACACCATTCAACTGTCTCCTCCCTGCTGCAGGTTACTCACTGCATCTTCACTGGGATGGATCAGGGGCACATCGCAGCAACAGTTTTCATGACTTGGCCAAATCTTTGACTCAGTGGCCAAACCCCTACTGCTGGACAAGTTGAGTTCTACCGGTCTCTCAACTTCTGCTATTGACTGGTTCCGCATACCTTTCAGGTCACCTACAGTCGATACAGTTTGATTGCCTTGTCCCTCTCATTCCCATTCAGACTGGGGCTCCACAGAGGCTCCATCCTGGGTCCCATCATTTTCTCCATCTTCCTAAATGGCCACCCTTCTGTCTGTGCCAACTCCATATCCACATGTATGTAGATGACACTGTCATCTATGCCTCTACCACTCGGTTACATCAGTGGAAGTTTTGCTCCAAGCAAGACTTCCACAATGTCTGATGGTTCTGCTCCAACCAATTCCAGATCAACAATAAAAAATCAGTGTTCATGATCTTTGGTATCAGCCAGAAACTGGCCAGGCTCCCCATTACCACCATCCTGGATCAGGATGGCAATCCCCTGAAGTGCTTTCCTGCTTCAAGTAGCTCGGGTGTGTGGCTGGATGGAGCTAGACTTCTCTATCTACATTGATGCCATTCACTCCAAGCTCCACTCCCAAACTAGGTGCCCTGTACCACAACAAGGAATGCCTTTCTCCCCAGGTCCACTAGGGCTGGTCACCAAAATAGTTCTCCTAGTGTTTGCCTGTGCAGATGTGGTCTATGGCACTGCCCCATCCTATTCCATGCCAGTGTGGACACCCTCTGTGACACTTTTGTCACTTTGCTACTAACCCCCCTTGTACTCACGACTACTCCTTTACTCCTCCCTGTCAAACCCTCCCCTTCATGTAGCCAGTCCACTGTGCATCCTTCATTTCCAAATGCTGGTTAGGGTCTTTTCCTCCGTACCTGTATGCAGTCATCTCTCCCATCACCTCTATCTCCTGCTTCCTTTCTTCCAAAGAATCTCACACCTTCTCCCATTCCATCCTCTCTCTATCTTGGCGACCTGCTTTCTCTATTGTCTTCCCTGCCTCTTGATCTTGCTCTCTTACTCTCCATCACTCTTCTCTCCCTTTAAATGCTATCTAAAGTTCTCTCTGATCCATCCTGTTCCTGCCATCCTCTACCAGACTGCTACCCTTGCCAGGCTCTGCCACGTCTGTGCTACTGATTTGCTCTTACCTGTACTGCCCCTGCCCGATCAAGACATTACTTCACCACATCTATATTTTTTTACTACCTGCACTGTTGTCCCTTTATTGCACAAAATGCTGCTCCTTGTTTTCCTTTCATGGCTTGACCATTGTCACTGTACGTTTATATTATTATCTGTGATTTCTTTCTGTTTTTTAACAATATTCTTTATTTAAAATTTTACTTCTACACATGATTCACAATACAGTACAAATGGCAATAATGCCGACAACACTTCGTCGACCAGCATCACAGCATCGAATTTATGTGGACCGCCAAGTTGCGGTTGACATAAATCCCCTAATGTCTCCCGGTACTTGTTTCTCATCGGGGTCGCTGTGTTGGTGTCGCACAGGAGGCATATACAATAATGACCATACATGAAACAAATTAGCCATCAGACAAAAGATATATAAATCAAAGGACAGCAACTAAAGTTTAACAGAGACAATAAGTAAAAATAAAATAACCATAACTAAACATTACACATCCCCAGATGGCAACCTGTACTGGTTAATAAGTAGTCATTTTATACCACTGTGCATTAATGTGTTCTTTTGACATTGCAAAGCAACTACAGGAGTGATAATACAACCTTAACTCCCACATCTCTTGCATTTTTCAGCACACCTTTTAAAAAGAGCACCCATGCATCTCAATGTAATTGACTGAATTGTGAATGCTTATGGAACTGGGTTGGGAAGGGGTTCAAGTACATGCAAGGTGTGAAACATTTCCACTTTTTCCTATACCTCTGTAATCTGTTGTTGGTACTAGCTATTGTTCTTTCTATAATAAGTAGCGAGCAATTTTTTCTTAGGGCTCAGCCAGTTGATATTACTCATAATAACCTGCAGGTTATTACAGAAGCACGATGCCCTATCAATCACAACCTACCGCTCCCTCATTGATTCTCATTCTTACTGTGGGTGGACTGAACAGTACTGCAGACATGTTGACTCCATTTCTCTCTTGGCAAAGAGGCACTGAAACACTACTCTGTGCTCCTAAAATACATTTTAAAGTGTGTATCTCATCCATTCTATTTTTCAAATAAAAACATTACATCTGGTGGATCCCACTGTTCACCAGCTCGGTCACATCAAGCAAGCAGGAACAGGCCGTGCAAGGTGGAAGGAATGGTCAAATGTATGGCAGCTTAGATTCAATACAAAGAAGTGCAAAGTAATGCCCCATGGAAATAAAAACCAGGGAAGAGTACACAATGGGAGGTGAGATACTAACAACAACAAAAATGATAAGGGACTTGGGGGTAGTCATATCAGATGACCCAAAGGTGGGCCAGCAGTGTGAGAAGGCAGTAAGGAGGGCTGGGGATACTGGGATGCATAAGGAGAGGCATCACCAGTAGAAAACAGGAAGTTGTTGGCTCTCTGTACAGACAGTTGGTAAGACCACATCTGGAGTACTGTGTACAGTTCTGCAGACCCCATCTCCATCAAAGACATAGGGTGGAGGCTATCCAGAGGAGACAACAAAATGGTGCAGGGTCTGCACAGAGACATGTGAAGAAAGACTGCAGTAGCTTAAGATGTATAGCCTCAAGGAAAGGAGGGAGAGGGGGACATGATAGAAATTTTCAAATACCTCAAAGGAATCAACAAAGTCCAAGAGGATAGCATCTTTCAGAAAAGAGATGTGCAAGAACAAGGGCACAATTTGAAGATAGAGGGGGATGGCTCAGAGGTAATCTTAGAAGTATTCTTCACAGAGAGATTGTAGATGCATAGAACAGGCTTCTGAGAAGGTCGTAGAGTCAAAAACAGTGGGGAATTCAAGAATGCATGGGACAGACATAATGCAATTCTAGTGTGGGTGGAGGAAGTCGGCTGTTGGTTCACAGCCAAACAATTGGTGATTAAAACAGTGCGGGTGTTATCCTTGATTAGACTCAATCTTTTAAATACCTAGGAGTTACTCTGGATAGAATGCTCGTACTCCAACCATGTTGAGAATGTTGCCATGGTAGTTAACATTCGCCTAGGCCTTCTACACAGGCATAAATATTGCTTTACTACCAAGCCCTCAGATTGGCTATCCAAAGTTCAGTTGTGTCTATTATTGTCTATGGTTTGGTCATTTATGGATCCGCCACAGACACAACCCTAAGTCAGCTCACCATAGCTCTGAATAAGGCATGCCATCTACCAACTGGTGCAGCATATCATGCTTACACTTGTGACCTTTATGAACAAGCAAACTGGCTTCAACTCCAGGCTGCATTGAATATCAAGCCTGTTTTCTGGCTAAGAAGGTAGATCTTGGTCTCCTACTGCCAGGTTCCTTCAGCTTTTCACTTCCTTCCAGGGCACTCGAGCACACAAAGTTCTGTGAGCCAAACTTTTACTGTACCTCACTGTCGAACTTCACTCCGACAGCGATCCATTGCAGTTAGAGCTGCTAATTTATTTAATTCCTCCTCCTGAGAGTTGTGACGACTGCAACCTTGGGACCATTTAAGTGGAAGCTGTGTCAGTTCCTAGTTTCAGAGCATCTTGTGACTGCTATACCTAAACTCTGCTGACAGCTAAATGCACTGGGACCTCCTCTTTACTTTTGCCCTGTATAACCTTATGCTGTTGCTGCACTATTCCACTACGCACTTCCTCCCTTATCCTTTCCCATTCCTGCCCCCTTTTCATCCTACCTTATCCCTCTTCCTTTACCACTCACTCCCTCCCCCGTTTCATCACCTTGTTCTCTCCCTCTACCCCCGCCCGTGGGTCTTTCTCCTCAAGCTTCATTGTGGAATCTCCCTCCTTGCTCTTATTTTGCTTCTTCCACCCCACCAATTCACCCCCTGTACTTTCTCTCCTATAAGCCCTGTCACCCCTCTTCAGACAAGGCCACTGGCTGCACTTGACACAATATTTATCTTGTCATATTGTTCTTTTGTTTATGTAATTACTTTCCTCATGTTGTACAACTTACTGAAACCATTGTAATTTGCTATTCTTGTGACTTGACGTGGAACCTCTGTAAAAGAGCCCTTGTTAAATAAATAAAAATAAATAAAAAATAGCTAGGATCTGCAGCTTATCTGTTAGGTAGGAAATGGGATGACTAGGTGGGCCAAGCAGTCCTTATTTGCCGTCAAATTCTAGGTTTCTATGTTTCATAGCACTACTGAAGTGCAATTGCCACTCCATACTGTAAGTTGAAAAAAGCCTCAACTGCAGAGAGGACTGAGATGGAGACAAGACTGTGTGTGTGTGTGTGTGTGTGTGTGTGTGTGTGTGTGTGTCTGTGTATCACAGAAAGACACAGCAGAGGGCTAGAACAAATTGCTCACCAGCAGTTAAAATAATGTAACCCCTGCAAATGGGGGTTCCCAAAAGTCTTCAGGAGCTTGCTTGAATGCTCCAAGCCTGGATGGTGTTCGCATCTAAGCCATTTATCTGTGAGTGCTTTTAGAGCCTCTGGTACTGTCTCTTAAGAGCTGTCTGCCTGCAGACATAATTTGGATGGGGTCTGTGTGTTTCCCTGCTTGAGTCCCACTCGAGCTGCTGCCAAGTGCCCTGTTTCTGCCATCACTAAGTGGGCAGAGTGAGCACTTTTCAAAGATGTAACTGTTTGCCAGACATCATTTAGAGTAATAACGAAAATACAGTTTGTCTAACCTGCTTTTCTTTGCAGTCAGAACTGTGTTTGCCTAGTCCCCATTCTAGTTTTGAACTGCTGAACTGGACCAATCAGTGTGGGGGACCTTTGAAATGGAGCTGCTGCTTGCAAATCAGAACTTGGACTCTCATTGTGGAGCCAGCCACCTATGTACTGTATGGCCAATGCTTCTGGGAATTGTAGTTTGGACCCGGCACCTTTTTCCAGCAACAGGGCTTACTGTAAGTGACAGCCAAACCAGCCAACTGAACTGGGAGGAACTCAAAGGAAATGCCTAGCTCTGTCTACTGGAAAGATCAGATGAGTTGTGACTGTGAAGAGGGAAGGCTCGGGCTCCTCGCTGTTGAGTTTTCATGTGAAAGCCCATGTGGGCCCTGAAGTTCGACCTCACAACTGTTGTCAGAGTGCCAGTGTGGACTGAATCAGAGTTGTAAGGAGAAAGAAGCACCAGATGTGAGGAAATTAGGCTCACCCTGTAGAAGATTGGAGAAACTGCTGAATCGCGCTCGGTCTGTCAGGAACTGAATATGCTGTGTGTTCTCCCAGGTATTGTGCAGTAATTGCAATCGGGATAGAAAGTAGCCTGCCTGGTATAGTACTTTCCTTTTACACATAAATGCGCAGTCCTTGTGGGGAATCGCTTCAAATCCCCTGCATGGTGAATTGAGTGCCTGAAGCTGGAAGTAAACCCCAGCTTAATCCAGACTACATCCATTTGCTCTGAACTGCTGTGTAGTCCAGTCACAAGGACCTTGTCCACATGGTCTGCTCCTCCTGGCAATCCAGGACAATCTGCCTTCCATCCAGTTCCCAGCATTGAGTTTGAGAGTACAAAGCAGGGTAGCTCCTGCCATCTGTTTATCGAATTGCAAGTGTGTCATCTAATTGTTGTTTTTCATTTCTTCACGAACTGAGCCATCTGGCTCCGGATTACAATTTGGGTATTCTGCAGTGTTTTTTCCATCACAGGGCCCCGACCAGCTGCACCGATCCTGGCTAGCCCCATCATGGGTACCCAGTAAAAGTGACAATTTGGGACTCTGAATATGCGCACAGTACTGTGATTATTAATGTGTTTAACCTAATTAACCTGATTTTCCCTGTCCTTGTTACAGCTCCTTAAATAAATCAGATCTGTTTGTTTCAGCAAACTTACACTGACTGAGGTATTCGTTTATGTTAAAGTATTGTACTGTGGCTTTTGCACTGTATCATCTTGTTTTACTGGGGCCCCAGAGTCCAGTTGACAGAGCCAGTCCTGGGGTAAGTGCATATTGTGAAGATATTTCTGATGCATTGTGGGGCCACTAGTGGGAAGAAAGGGGTTACAGTGTCCCAGAGGGCTGTGACCAAGTTAGTTTAGCTACTGCAAACCCTGACCTCTGAGTGGAGGCACCGCCATTGGACCTAGGCCCCTCAACCTGTTAGTACTTAAGCAGGTAGTGGTAGTAGCCTTGGGATAGCGCCACCTAGAGTTACAATAAAAGATAGGGAATTCTGCAACAAACTCAGATTAATGCAGACCCTCAGTGTGGGGTTGCTGTAATAAATCCTTGGCTTCACCCTCAAGGTTTGTGTAGCATCCCACCCTTACGCAGTATTAAATGTTCATAATACACACTTCCCATCCTTTTATTCTATATATTCTAAGTAAGGCTAGTATGTCACTGTGCCAGTCTGTATAGGTAGGAATGGAATCATCCAACCAATGTCTAAGAATGACCTCCTTCGCCACTTCTGAGATCAAGGCTATATGATAACATTGTGATATAAGGAGTATCTGCAATGTGGCTCTTTGTTCTACATTCATGGTTTGACCATTGTCACTGTACTTTTATATTACTGTATAGTAGGTTATATTAGCTGATACGATAAATTTAGCCTAATAGCGGGACCATTAACATGCACTAAATTTAACAGACCGCTAATATTCTAGTCATAACGATCCACTACTTCACTCAGCTAAAAGAACTACAAAGCACGTTAATTCAGTAATGCTAATGCGTTTATTTATTTTATTAAATTCAATTATGTGATTTAATGTGATTAAAAACAAAAACACCAAAAAAAAAGACAAATGTCCGATGCAGATGCAGTGTGCTTGTGTTACTAGTGCGGGATGTTCTATTTTTTGGCTTCTGGTTCTTTCGGCTCTTGCTTCACCTTGTGGTACTGGTTCTGAAAGAAGCAGAAAGCTGACATAGCGTTTGCTCGTTTCGATACCTGCCACCATCTGAACACAATAAATACTGTACTCACTCAGGCAGTCGTGGTGGGTGTCAAGTATCCCAGCCTCATGAAATCCTCGATGATGTCTGCTCATCTTCCTTGCAAGGAGGTGATCGAAGTCTCCATCCACCGAGCATGGTGTTCTTTTAGGTTTAGGAGTCGGAGATCAGATGTTAAACTGTCATTGCCTCCTGCTACCAACCTCTCCGACACAATGCTTGCATACCAGTTGGTGAATTCTTTCTTCAGTAGGTCCTTGAAAATTTTATTTACACTGACATCCAAAGGCTGTAGTGAGTCAGTGCAAGATGCAGGAACATAGATTGGTATAATGTTTAACTCTTCCAAGTGCAGAGCACATTTTCAGTAGTATGTGCTTGATACAGGTCTAAAACAAGTAAAGACTTCTGCTCAGTGGGCAATGACAGCTGTGCAGTGATGCGCTTGATATAGGTACTAACACAGTATCAATGAAATCAATGGTCGTGACTTCATTGGCCCAGTGATTGTCAGAATGAGTTATACTCCACTCATTGGGAAATGTATGCTTTGGGTGTGACACAGCAGTCTTGCCTTTATATATGAGTTGTGGAGGAGTAAATCACCATCAAGGCAGCAGGCGAGGACAACTGAAATTTGTCTCTTATCTCTAACCCAGTCACCTGTACCTGTTTTGACCCTGTAGCTTCCATCATCCATTCAGAAACAGGAATCATATTGACCCCTGTTTCATCCAAGTTTATGACCAACTGTGGTGGGATCAGCTCTTGGGCACAAGCAGTGGCTATCGTGAAAGAAAAGCCACCTTTAGATTGCCAAAATCTATCGGCTTCTTTTCGCCTGCTTTGGTGCCTTGTTTTGCTGCAGCCAATGCGGTTTAGAAACCCCAGGCCCATTTGCTACTAAGCGTTAGATGACCACCATTTTCGGTCAGTAGCTGTGGACTGTTAGCCTTCACTATTCCGATAGCTATATCGAAGAATAACCCAGCGCTTACAACTGCCCCTTCTACTGTAGAACTTTTAGCTATAGACTTTAACTGTTCTTCCAACTCACTTTCCAGGTGAGCTGGACGCCTCGGGTTTTGTAGGGAGGACAGGAGACATGGAACTAGGGTCTGGTGTTTTTCTTAGCTGTGCCAAGTAGTTGCTTTTAAAGTTCCTGATGGAACTCTCATTTATCATGCAACCTGTTGTGGCATTATAATGTCAGACAGCTGCCATAACCCCGTTCTCCACGGCATATTTACGAACTTGTACTGGACTCGGTTCGTAAATTTTGTAGCCAGTGCGTTTTTTTTCATAGGTGGAGTTGTTGCCCAGCTGAGGTTCCAGCTGATGTCCCAGCTGAGTTCGCGAGCAACAAACTCAGTCACAGTGTGCTCCACTCCAGAGCACTCAGCAAGCTCCGACCCTGAGACAGTACTGGCGTCCATAGATTATTTACGTTTAACTTGTGAGGACTGGGATGATTGCATCCACTTGAAGAGCGACATCCTCATGTAAGTACTGTATCTTTCAGACAGGGAAATACTGTAGGTGCATGGTTGGAGGAAAGAGCGTTAAGTAAAACAACAGATTCAAATCAGTCGCTGCTTAGTGTCAATGTAAGGCTAATTACAGTAGTGTACCAGATCCGTAACTTCAGGTACAGCAACCGCTAAATTTATCGGGCGCTAACATATAAAAATGTATCAGAGGTCTAAACCGCTAAATATATCGGACGCAATATAACCTGCTATACAGAATTATTTGTGCAGTCTTATGCACTTTACTGACTCAGTAATGCTGCATTTGTTGTACTATTGAACCCTCTTCCCTCCTCCTGGGTTGCACCTGAAAATGAGCCTTGTTTCAATGCATCTTTCCCAGTTAGAAATCTTCAGATGAAAAATAAATAATATTTAATGGGCATACACGTGCTTCAGTGACCTATCTCAGCAACTGCTTGCAAACACCAATAGTAGGAATAGCTTGGGTATCAGAACTAGTTATTGTTGTAAGACTTTGCCATTCTCTGTGCCTAGAGCCTGTAAAAACTGTGCAGTTTTGGGACACGGTCACATTATGCGAGCATGACCTGCCTCTGTTCCCCACATTGCCTTCAAGAGGCTGCCGATCCACCCTTGGGTGGTGAGCAGTAAGTTGTGTGTGTGGAAAAGTGAAGCAGGTGCTCCCACCATATATTCTTGCCAATGTTGGAACTTGTAATCCCATGCACCTCCCAGCAGCATCTATGCCATTCCTCTAGGCTAACTTCTTCATGAAGTTCCTCTCTCCGCCTATCTAACACTGGAATAAGGGCTCTTTTCTCAATGGACAAAGGCCAGTAGTTGATATTGTCAACTCTCAGACATCAAAGTCAGAGGATGTTATGCTTTTGCTCGGGTAGCCATGCTACATTGCCTGCAGCTTAATATAACATTTAGAGCATGACATCTCTCCATGAAAAGACAGCATCATCGCTCATGCACTGTCTTAGAGGGTACAACATCTGGTGCCAGATTTTCAAAAGTTGCCCAGTTGGCAAGTGATTGTGCCCTGTTTCCCTGAGGTTTGTGCCAGTGCACAGTATTCGGCTGGGGTTATTGCATACGCTAACAGAGTTAACGCAACAAAGAGACATAGTGTATGTGATGGGCAAGGGAGGGCAGGGACAGGAATACCAGTGCAGTGCGATATTCATCAGATTTGCATTGCGCAAAGGGTTAATGTAGGCCACTTTGCACAGTGCAAATACCGCCAATCAAAACCTGACTTACTCCGGGCAACCCTAGTGGTTACCTAGAGCTACTGCAACCAGTAAGAAGGTTACGGTGGGGAGCACTCCAGCACCTAGTGGCACCTCCATCCACCGATCAGTGTCCTTAACAAAGTAAAACATCTCCCTGGTGTCTAGTGGCTCCCCCACCTCCAGTTGCCATCTCCAGTAAACTAAACATCTTTCCCTGGTGCCTAGTGGCCCCACCTCCTCTGATCACCAGTCCCTGTATATGAATGAACCTTCCTGGTGCTTAGGGGTCCTGCCGCCTCCAGTAACCAGCCACTGTATATGAATGAACCCCCTGATGACTTGTGGTCCCCCACCTTCCAATCGACAGCTCCAGTATCAACTGTCAAATCCCTGGTGCCTAGTAGTCCCACTGCTCCCCAAACACTAGTCCCAGTATCATACAATAACTCAGTGCCGCATAGTGGCTCCTCTGATGACCACCCACCCTGCCAGCCTCCCTTACCTGACTGGCTGGTGCCTCAGGAGCCCTTACAGTGACCAACACAGCCCTCCTCTTACCTCCTCAACTGTCCACCATATGGACAGGCAGGGACCGAATGTCCTCTGTACTGTTCATGTACTGTACAAAGAGTGCACCTCATTCTCACACAGTGCATCGCAAGAGGCACAATAGCTGCAGCTGCAAGCTGAGGACAAATCTACTCGTCTTCAGTCAGCTCCCATTATAAAAAATAAAGAATGTGCAGTAGTGAAAATATGTCTGTTTTTCACACACACACACAGTTGTAGATACGTATAGAAAACCACTTGACCTTGGTCTTGTGGTTTATGTACTATCGCACAACTCAGGTGTATAAAAAGAAGAAACTCTGACACACTGTTGCCCATACATTATTCTCTGTTTATTACAAATGGCACATAAGAAAGGCAGACACAGGACAACAATGTAAACAAATTAGAAAATAAAAGTTTTAAAAATATCAAGTCTGTTAGTTTAAAAAAGCACATGTTGGAGAAGGAGAAAATGCAATGTAAACAAATGAAGAACAAAAGAGCCTTGGAAAATTCCTTCCCAACCCTATCAAGGCGATCCTTTAAACAGCAGGAACACTACAACACTGGCACTGAAGAAATACGTTCTCAAGGACACATTTACAACGGGAATGTGAATTTCTTTGTTATTTACCAGTGACAAGCACAATAGATATTGTAAGAACAGTAATATGTGCCCTTAAATAATGAAAAAACATACTACAGTACAACCTCAAAGATCCAAACTTCAGTAATCCAGACTGACCAGTCAACCGAAGATGTACTTGCCTCCCCACCACCACTCAGCAATTAGTTAACCTGAAACACCTTTGTCCACAATATAAAGGTGTTACGTGCAGCTTAGTGAAGCGGTAGCACTAACGGGTGTTACAAGTATGGCAGGCAGCAACAAAAGAAAACGAGTAACACTGTCTGTTAAGACCAAACTTGAACTAATTAACAAGCTGGAACATGGCACGAGCCTCAGTACTGTTGCTGAGGAATATGGCATCGGAAAATCTACTGTTTTCAATATTAAAAAGGACAGAAAAAATCAGTTTGCAAAGGAAGCTAAGGACATTGGTGCTTCACAGACTCGCTGCATTGTCTGAAAAGCCGCAAATGAAGATTTTGACAGAGCCATGCATTTATGATTTGCCCAGGAATGCTGTAAGGGACACTGTAGTGGTGTTCTTGTCACTGAAAAGTGAAGCTGCTTTTCAAGCAGATGTATCCAGAGAAAGAGGAGGACGATTTCAAGGCCAGTTCAGGGTGGTTGCACCGGTTCAAAACCAATATGGCATATACCAGTTAAGCATGCAAGGGAATCACTTTCAGCTGATTCAGTTGCTGCTGACACTTCTAAAGTGACCCTACAACATTTCATAGCCCACCACCTGCTCACAAGTAACCAAGTTTTCAATTGTGATGAAACGGGCCTTGATTGGTAGCTGCTGCCCAACAAGAACCTTGCAGATGGCACAGAGGAGCAAGTGAGAAACTTTATGTCAAGCAAGGACCGAGTAACACTTATTGCAGCAGCAAATGCTAGTGGTGAGTTTCATCTGCCACTTGTGTTTATCCATAAAAGCTCAAAGCCCAGGTGTTTTGCTAATGTGACCATGTCAGCACTTCCAGTCCACTACTACAGCCAGAAAAGCGCATGGATGGACCACAACATTTTCATTGACTGGTTTTAAGCACTTCACCTCCTTGTCAAAGAATTCCTATGTTCCAAATCATTGCCTGCTAAAGCTGTTCTACTCATGGATAATGCCGCCCTTCGAAAATCTGGTCTCCAGTGATGATAACATACAGTGCCTGTTTATGCCACCCAATGTTATCGGCATTCTACAACCCTTGAATCAGGGCATCTTGAGAGCCTGAAGCCGCGCTGAAAGCATGATTTGCTGCATCGCCCTGCTGTTGGGGATGAATGATTTTGAGTGCTATACAGACTTTTGCAAGCAACTGTCAGTGAAAGATGCAGTTTACCTGAGTGCAAAGGCTTGGGGAGATCAGCTCCGATTCCTGGAATAAGCTGTGGCCAGTTCAGGAAGCGGATCAGGAGCGTGATAACATCACACTAGCTGACAGCCACATGCACTTCATGAAAGACCGAGCAGCACTTCAGCTCACAGAAGAAGAGCAAGAGGAATGGCTGAGCTGATAAGAAAGAAATGGGGCACGAAATCCTGTCAGACACTGAGATCATACATCTCGCCAGAGTGAGTACAGAACATGAGAGTTCGAGTGACAGTGAGGGGGCACTGTTAAAATTCCTCACAGCAGAACCGAGGACTGTTTCGCTGTGTGTGTGTTCAGTGGATGGAGCAGCAGCCTGAAGCAAACCCCATGAACCTGATGCTGCTTTAGGAGCTGCAAAATCTGGCTGCTAAAAACTACAGCTCGCTGAAGCAGAGTGCTATAACTATTTTTTTAAACTTCAGAATCATAATAGTACAATAATAATGCACTTTTAAGCTTGATAAATAAAAATTAAAAATAAATTATTTTAGGGTCTAAAACTTGATATCTTTGCAGTTTTTTCACAGAAATTGATGAATGGTAATGTTTCAAAGATATAGATTTTTCAGAGATATGAACACCGTTGATTCCCATAGTGTTCATATCTCCAAGTTAAACATGTCTGTTTTTCACACACACACACACACACACACACACACACACACACACAACACACACACACACACAGAGTTTGTGATACATTTAGAAACCACTTGACCTTCGGGTCTTGTGGTTTATAAGCTATCGAACAACTCAGGTGTATAAAACAAAAACTTCTCACACACTGTTGCCCATACATTATTCTCTGTTTATTACAAATGGCACATAAGAAAGGCGACACAGGACAACAATGTAAACAAATTAGAAAAATAAAAGTTTTTAAAAATATCGAGTCTGTTAGTTTAAAAAGCACATGTTGGAGAAGGAGAAAATGCAACGTAAACAAATGAAGAACAAAAGAGCCTTGGAAAATTCCTTCTCAACCCGATCAAGATCCTTTAAAACAGCAGGAACACTACAACACTGGCACTGCAGAAATACATTCTCAAGGACAAATTTAACAACTGGAATGTGAATTTCTCTGTTATTTACCAGTGAAAGCACAACAGATATTGTAAGAACAGTAATATGTGTCCTTAAATAATGAAAAAGACATTCTAGTGCTATAAACAGAATAAGTGTTACACACCAGGTGGTACCAGTACACAACTCACACCACTCTGGCAGGAGGGACTGTCCCATGGAGGCACCCACAGTAGTAACGAGGTAGGATGGGGTCTCCATGGGGAGGCCAAAAGGAAGGTGGAAGAGGACCTCAGAGGAGGAGGAAGCAACCCTGGTGGGAGACTCCATTGTTAGGGGATAGATTCGGGACAGGAGAGGAGGAGGGGAAGAGGGAGGTTAGGTGCCCACCCTGCACCAGAGCTTGGAGGGATGGGAGAGTGGATCCTGGGGACTGTTAGGGCAGTGGATGGAAGGGAGAGCTGGATGTCATTGTCCACCTAGGAATGAATGACCTGGCTAGGGATGAGGCTGGAAAGTGCAGTAAGAGTTCATGGGAATTGGGGGGTCTTAGGTAGGCATGCACTCAGTGATGTTTTCTGAGGTGTTGCCTGTCTATGACAGGGGAGGATAGGGTACTCTGTACCAAGAACTTCAACTAGTGGTTGAAGGATTGGTGCAGAGAGGGGGTTTGATTACATTTGGACTGGGGTCCCACCTGGAGGGATAAAGGCCTATACAAGGAAGATGGCCTACATCCAACCAGGAGGGAAACCACAGTCCTTAGTGAATGGTTTAAATGCTACATTGGCAAGCATTTAAACTGGCCAAGGTGGTGGTGGAAGGAAGCTGGGAGACATAAACTGTCCACCCCTGCAAGTTGAAGTAGTCAGTAGGGAAAACCTTAAGGAGGAGATCCCAAGGGTTCCTGATAGCAGGAAAGGCAGAATATCAGAAATGAAGAGGGATGGGAATGAAGGCAGAGGAGATCAAGAGCATAGACAAAGGGAAAAGGGCTGGCAAGAAGGGTGGTTAAAGAATTTGAAGGCCATGTGCACAAATGCTCAAAGTCTGGGGAAATAAAACCCCTGGACCTTGTGGCTGTTATGACAGAGGCAACCTGGACATTGTCACCATTACCAAGTCATGGTGCAATGAGAACCACAACAGATATAGCCATATCAGGCTATACTCTGTTCAGGAAGGACAGGAGAGTAAGAAAGGGAAGTAGTGACTCTTTACATAAGGGATATCATAAAAGCAACAAAGACACAGGGAATACAGGAGGGCAGAGCACAGTGGGTCACCCCAGAGACAGGGAATGGAACCGCTATTCACACTGTTGTGATCTACAGACCGCCAGTAGGGGAAGGGGATGGGATGGATAAGGCACTGATGGAAGCCATCCAAAAGATGGTGACCAGGGGTGAGGTACTGCTGGTGGGGACTTCAGTTTGCCAGATGTGGATTGAGCATCCCAGCTGCAGCTTCAGCTTGGAGCAGGGACATCCTGGATTCTGCAGGAGCATTCTTCAGGCAACTAGTGAGAAAGCACACTCATGAAATTACAGTACTGAACCTTGTACTCATCAACAGGGGCAATGTTGCAGACATCATGGTCTGTGGCCAACTGGGGACCAGTGATCACTGTACACAGTGTGGTTCAATATAAGTACTGAGTCAGAATCAAACCACAAAGGCGAGGGTTATGGACTTCAGGAGGGCCAACTTTGCAAAGATGGGGAATGCCTCAGGATGCCCTGGCGAGGGACATGGGTGGAGTGGAGGTACAGTGGGCAAAACTAAAGGGGCCATAGTAAAGGCAAAAAACTCTCGGCCAGGCAAGTCAACAAAAGCAAGAGGAATAGAGAATGCTATGGTTCTCAACAGAGGTGGTTGGAAGGTAAGGGCAAAAACGTTAGTATTCAGGAGGTATAAGGAAACACAGAGGAAAGGGATAGAAAGTTTTATATCATAAGAAGCAGAGGGAGGCAAGGAAAGCAGTAAGGAGTACAAAGGTACAAACAGAGTAGAAACTAGTCCAGGCAGTAAAGAAAGAGAACAAGGCATTTTTTCAGGTATATAAGTGAAAGAGAGAAAATGAGGGAGGGATTGTAGGTGCTCACGGAGGAAGGAGAAGAGTGTGTGGAGGGGACCAGGAAGAAGCAGACATCCTGGACAAATATTTTATTCAGTGTTCACAGAGAAAGAGGAAGGTGAGGCCCACAGATAAGATTACAGGAGCATTGAAGGAAGGAAGTGGACACTAGTCTGTTTACAGAGAAAAAGTCTCTGAAGGAACTCACAAATCTGAAATCAGACAAAGGTAGCCATGAGGCCAGATGGGATACATCAAGGATATTGAAGGAGGAACTCAGAGAGGTGGTGGCTGCATCTCTGACAATCCTGTTCACCACTCACTGGAGAAGGAGTGGCCCCCAGAGGACTGGAGGAGAGTTGATGTAGTGCCACTTCACAAAAGTGGTAGCAGGGAGGATGTTGACAATTACAGGCCAGTCAACTTGACTTTGGTGGTGGGAAATTAATGGAATCACTGCTAAAGGAAAGGATTGTGGAATATCTTGAAACCAGCAGCTTACAGGATCTGAGGCAGCATCGATTCACTGGAGAGAGATCGTGTCAAACAAATCTGATAGATTTCTCTGGCTGGGTGACCAGGAAGTAGATCAGGGTGGAGCGGTGGATGTGGCTTACCTAGATTTCGTAAGCCAGCAAAGTTTGAACCACACACAAGAGTGTCAGTTCAAAAATATTTAATTCAAAAGATTCATATACAAAAGGTGTATCAGTGCATAAAATATCAAACCTACTGCAAGCACCACACATTCAGAGTGCTATCACTTCTTTGTCAGGGGTCACCCTTGTGTCTTGATGTCTGAACTTTCCTGGTTTTCTTCTGTAAGACCACACCTTTGGACAAGCAGTGCAGGTGGAAGTTTGCAGTTTCCTAGATTTCAGTAAGGCTTTCACCACTGTTCCACATAGGAGACTCTTAAACAACGTGGACAGCCTGGGAGTGGATCCCAAAAGTGGTAAACTGGGCAAGGAATTGGTTGTGGATAAGCAACAGAGGGTGGTGGTAAATGGAGTCCACCCGAGGAAGGAAGCAAGGTGATCAGCGGGTGCCAAGGATCAGTACTGGGACCAATCCTCATTAATGTCTTTATTAGCAACATTGCAGAGGGCTAGAAAGGAAGGTATGCTTTTTTGCAGATAACACTAAAATCTGCAAAAGGGTAGACACTCTAGGGGTGGGGTGAATAGGGATTTAATAAAGCTTGAGGAGTGGTCAAGAGCGTGGAACTAAGTATCAATGTGAAGAAGTGCAAAATCATGCACTTGAAGCACAGAAACCCAGGGGCGGAGTGCAAGATGGGGAGTGGTACTAATGACCACAAAACAAGGAAGAGACCTGGGGATAATCATATCTGATGACCCAAAGATGGCCAAACAGTGTGACAAGGCTGTGGGAGAGCTAGTGGGATGCTAGGATGCATAGGGAGGGGTATCACCAGCTGAAAGAGGAGTGGTGGTACCACTGTATAAATCATTAGTAAGCCCTCTGTGCAGTTCTGGAGACCACATCTCCAGAAGGACAAGATAGAGCAGAGGTGGTCCAGAGGAGGGTTACTAAAATGGTGCAGGTCTGCACCAAAGATCCTGTGATGAGGGACTGAAGGACCTCAATATGTACACTCGGAGGAAAGGAGGGAGAAGGGGGATATGATAGAGACTTTCAAATATCTCACAGTATAAATAAGGTACAAGAGGAAGCATTTTTCAGAAAAGGTGCTCAAGAACAAGGGGACATACTGTGAAGCTGGAGGGTAGACTCTGGGGAAACATATGAAGTACTTCTTCACAGAAAGAGTGGTGGCTGCCTAGAACAGCCTTCCAGTGGAGGTGGTGGGAGCAAAACCATGACCACCCACTCTTCCCCATCCCACCCACAGCAGGCTACTACACCTTTACAGGCTACTAATACATTAATACTTCCTGTTGCTACACAGGAACAGGCAGTGAGAATCAGAGAGACAGAGTAAGGAGGAGGGCAGAAACTGGGAGAAAAACTAAAAGGACCACAGTAGGGATAGAGGGCTAATCACAGGGTAAAGGAGGTGTAATAGGGCAGAAGAGGAAGATGCAGTGTACTGGGTGTGGGGCAGCAGTCCTCAGGAGAACGTTCTAGGTACTGCGGTGCTGCTCCATATGCAGGCACTCTCTGGGCTGAGGGCAGCGGTAGCCAACTCCAGACCAAGCTGGCAGGAGTACTGAGACCTTTGCCCCACCCAGAGGCCACTCATTTCCCCAACCACTGCCGCCATGGCTGATCTCCTGGCAGGGGCTGGATGGACTACATTGGGCTCAGGGAGGTTGACGGAGGGGTCAGAGGCATGTCCCCATCGGGTCCAGCTACAAACTCCTAAGCTTTCTTGGAGGAGCAGGAGAGTCCCATAGGAGAACCTAAGGCTGCGACCAGGGAGGATGTGTGGGTCTTCCAGAGGAGTCTCAGGGGTGGGAGGAAGAGGACCCAAAGGGAGGAGGAAGCTACCCTGGTGGGGGGACTCAGTTGTCTAGGGAATGGATTGGGGCACAGGTAATGGGGAGGAGAGGGGTTAAGTGCCTTCCAGAAGGTACAGCTCAGAAGGAGGGGAGCGGATCCAGAGAATCGCTAAAGCAGTAGCAAGGAGAGGAGGGCTGGAGGTTGTTGTCCACCTGGAGACAAATGACCTCGCCAGGATGAGGCAAGCATGAAGCAAATGCAGGAGGACTTCAGGAGTTGAGAGGGTGCCTTGGGAAGGTAGCAAGCTCCATGACATTTTAGGAGGTGCTGCTGGTCCACAACAGGGAGAAGGTTAGGAATCTCCACATCAGAAGCTTCAACACTTGGTTGGAGGGCTGGTGCAGGGATATGGGGTATGGCTTCATTAGATTGGGGACCCACCTGGAGCAATGTGGGCGGTACAAAGGTGATGGCCTGCATCCATCTAGGAAGGGCGGCAGCCCTCATGAGTGGTTTGAATGCTTCCTGGCAAGTATTTAAACTAGCCAGGGGGACAATGGGTGCAGGAGACTTAAGCAGCCCTCTACCACAGGTTAGAGCAGCCAGAAATGAGGAACAAGAGGGTAAGTTGTTGACATGTACACCTGAACCAGTCATAAAGGGAATGGCAGAGGAAGGGAGGCAGCAAAAGAAGGTAACTGGGGTTGGAAGGAAGAAACTGGAGGACAAAGCGGAAATAGAAGGAGGGCAGGTGTTGAATTTGCCCAGGGGCCCCAAGGCCTTAGGTACTGTATATGCAAGTTCAGTTATATAAAATTGCTGATAGCCACCTCTATATGTACAGTTGACTATGGCAAGGTGTAAAAAGGCTTGCAGAAATACAAATGGCCAATAGATGACTGAATAAAGCCCACATACAAGTTAATATGGCTAGCTTAGCCAATGGCTGCCAGTGGCTAAGCAAATGAATGATACCACCATATCAGTTAATATGCATGTATGTGTAAGGCTTTAAAAGGTTAATGGTTAGAATGAATAAAATAAAATAAATCTTAAGCAGAAAGCCAAGGTCTAACTTGGAATTGTCCTATTCAGCAAAAAATATTGTGTACCAAAACATGTCTTTTAAAGGTTTTATTTATTTATTTATTTATTTATTTATTTATTTATTTTATTTTATTTAGTTTTTGTTAACCGGTAAGTGCGCTAGTCGCAAGTGACTGTTTTCAGGCATGACCCGGAGGAACAAATTACAACACACAAAGAGTACAGCCAGATTATTAAAACAACGAGTACAAAAATGCAGAGAGAAATACATATGGCAATGTAACATACATTAGTAAACAAAAATATACTTTAGCACTTGATCATGGAACATACTCAAAATGTGAATAGCAGAAGGCATAAAATAAGAGAGGATAGGCATCAGTAGAAAAGACACAGGAAGGAAAACTGGCAAAAGGATGGGAGGAGGAGTTAAGTGGAAAGGAAGTGCTGTCAGATACGGCAACAGTGAAGTGATGTACAACCTGAGCCAGGCCTATGGAGCCGAAAGACGGCAGGCAAAGAGAGAGGGTGGTAGGGGAGGGCGTAGATGGCAACAGTGGTAGGAGGTAGGAAAATACAGCCGGGCTGGTGGAACCGATAGACTGCAGGGGCGAGAGTGAGGATGCCGGTGAGAGGGGATAGAGGTGGAGGAGTTACGCAATAAGTGCAAAGTGTCAAAGTCAAGCTGAGCCAGTGGAACCAAGAGACAGCAGGGCAGGGAAGGGGGTCGAGACGGTGGGAGTGGCGAGTAGGTGGAGAGAGGTGACTAAGCACAGTCAGGAGGGTGGGGACTAAGGAGGGGCATGGATGAGGTAGGAACAGGTAAAGGTGAGTTTGGTGGGGAGGGCAAAAGGGGAAGAGGATATAACAGAAGAAGGGGGGAGAGCAGCAGTGGGGTTAAGTGAGGAGAGGCTGTGAAGTGAAGATAAGAATGTCATGGAGTAGAATAGCGACTTACAATTGTCAACAGCTAACATTAGGCTTATAAAGAAACAGGTTAAGGCAACATTAATTACAAGGCACAAAATAAAACATTAATTACAAGGCACAGTATAGAACACCTATTTGGACAGGCAAAGTGCTAGCAATGAGGAAACAGTACAAATGCAGCGGATCAGGTAGGGTCAAAGCAAACACATTTGTCCATAGTAGTGAGGAAAGTCCTGAGTTTGCTCTTAAAAGTCACATGAGTGGAGACATCTCTTAGATCCTGGGTGGTAGGTTCCATGGGTGGGGGCAGCATGATGGAAGGAGCCCATGCCTTTTTAGTCCGACAAAAGGGGATGGATAGTAAGGTCTGACCAGCCGATCTAAGATTCCTTGTGGGAATGGCCGGCCTGAGGAGATCAGACAGGATAGCAGGCTTGGACGTCCTTAGGATGGAATCAACTAGATTGTACAAGTAGTACTGCCTGGTAGAGGAAGGAGAGAGCCAACCAAGGTCCTGATATAGAGACAATGATGCTGCAGCCGAGTGCTTTGGTTGCATACCTGCACATTATTGAAGGTAGTATCCCATAGTTGCAGTGAAGATTTGTACACAAGGACACAGGATGGGACACCCATATGTAAGGGTTGGCAAAGAATGCCCCTGGCTATCGCCAATTTAGCAGCAGGGGTGAGCAGGTATTTGGTTCTGTAGGCAGCCCCAATTTGCAGTTAATTGACTTGCAGGTTTCCTGTATATGTGCTTTCAGGTCCAAGGTTTGATCCAGGTGGATGCCAAGGTAACGAAAGGAACTGACAGTTTCTATAGGGTCCCCATCGATATCAGAGACAGAGATGGTCAGAGGACAGGATCTAAGCTTGTGATTGAGCCAAACATCATAACTTTTGTTTTATTTGTGTTTAAAACCAGGCGTTGAGAGTTCAACCAGTGTTGTACAGCACAAAATCTGCAGTGAGGGCAGTATTTAGATCCAGGACCTTATCAGAGTGATAATAAATTACCAGGTCATCCGCATAAAGAAGTGAGTGACCTGTGGTGACCAGCTCAGGAAGTTTATTGATGAATAATGAGAATAGAAGAGGGCCAAGTATAGACCCCTGAGGACCCCAATGTTGATAACAGCACTGTCTGACATGGATGAATTAAACTTAACAGCTTGTGTTCTGCTGGAGAGGTAGCTTTTGGAACCAGGTAGTGACTGGGAGAGAAGCCCAAGGTACTGAGGCGGATAGCAGCAAGAATGGTCAACCAGATCGAAGCTTTGGTTAAGTCAATGAAGACTGCACCTGTTAAACTTTCTCCATCCATATTGGTAACGATATCTGAAGTGAATTTTGCAAGTGCTGTCATGGTGCTGTGATGCTTTCTAAAACCATGTTGTACTGAGCTTAGTAAATTGAATTTCTCAAGGTATTCAGTGATTTGCATGGATACTACTTTTTCCAGGATTTTATTCAGAACAGACAAAATAGCAATAGGCCAGTAATTTGATATGTCATTTTTACTGCCTTTCTTAAATACAGGAGTGACTCTGGCTGCCTTCCAGACTTCAGGGACAATGCCATTGAGAGAGATAGGGTGAAGATGTGCCAGGGGGCCAGAGATGTAGTAAGAAGCCATTTTAGTAGTCTTGGTTCTAGGCCATCTGAGCCAGTACTGGTGTTTTCAGAGAGTGACCTGAGCAGCTTTAGGACCTGATGCATAGACACTTCCCTGAAATAGAAGGGGTTGGTTAAGTTTGGGGTCCTTCAGATGCTGTGGGTTAAACTGTGAAGCAGAGGATTGTGATGGGAGGGAAGCTGTGTAGGCAGATAAGTCAGAAAGCCAAGGTTACAGCTAAGATAAGAACGCAGCTGCTAGTGTAACAAGGCTGGCCTTTGGAGGACTGAAGTCTTCTATCATCTTGTGATTAGTATGCAATCTGGCCAATGTCTGGGTTTCATCTGTAGGCCAATTATTTTTGGAACAGACACATCCCCTCACATGTTTTCTGTATTCTAAAGTAAGTATTTTGACAAATAAAAATCCCTGATTACTTGTTTTTCATTTAAGAATGACCGAATGTCTCGGCAAAGTGTCAAAAAGTATCTTGTGACCAAGGTATCTGATGGCCAGTGTATTTTGAACCCGAGTCTTATGACTTGTCGAATGACATATTGTCTTTATTTAAAACTGCTGAGGTAGTTTGGGGAAATTCCAGTTCTCGTGCTTTAATGAAAACAGGTTAGGTATAAATGAGACCTAATTGTCAGATCTAATGTCTTCGAGAGGACAGAAGTTGGTGATATCTAACTGGCCATAGATTGCTCGGAAACCCAGAGAGAGCTGAGTATAATTTCATTTTCTCTGTCAAGGCTGTAGCCCTGTAATGCAAATATTACTAGCTGTCTAGATTGCATGTTAGAAACACCCTATTGGGATTGCCCCTTTGGCTGTTGTAAACTAATTGTAACAGGAACACCCAGGTAGTGGTGGGCTACCTGATGTTTAAAAATAATGTCAGCATGTATTCCTTTGTAAACTAGGATTATTAATCATGACAGGATGCATTCTTATTGTTAACATAGGATTGTTCTGGTTTCTTTTTGTGTATTGGGTAAATAACAGTTAATTGAACCTTGGGTCTCAAATTATGCCAGAGTGCATGCACTCTTTTGTGTATTACAACCATTCATCCTGTCAGGGTGTGTTTTTTTTTGTTACAATATGATTTTTCTGGCTAATCTTATTAATACTATCATAATCAAAGTACAAACCAATTTGGCAAAGAAATAGTGTGTTGGCTTTATTGAATTACTGAGAATTACCAACCAGGAACCTGTATAATTGATCCATTTTACACAGGCAGTAAAACATGGAGGGTCATGCTTACAAATGCCTGCAGCCTGGGAAATAAAATCCAAAACCTGGTGGCCTTGATGGCAGAAGCTGACCTGGACATAGTGGCAATATTCAAGACGTGGTACACCACAAATCACGATTGGACATAAATATACCAATTTATGCTCTGTTCAGCAGGGACACGGTAAGTAAGAAAGGGGCAGGGGGTGGCACTGTACATCAGGGAAGATATTAAAGCAATGGCGTACAGGGTAGACAGGGAGGGTGGAGGCACTGTGGGTCACTCTGAGCCAGGCAATGGCACAGCAATCCAGACGTGAGTGGTCTACAGACCTCCAGCGCAGGGGAAGAGTTGACTAGGGGCTAGTGGATGAAATACATGATATGGCAAGAAAAGGGGAGGTACTGCTGCTGGGTGATTTCAGTATGCCAGACGTGAATTAGACCATCCCATCAGCTGCTTCAGCAAGGACCGAGACATCCTGAACTCCATGCAGGGTGCAGGACTCGAGCAGCTAGTGCTGGAACCTGGGCAATTTTGGACCCAGTACTGACCCATGGAGACAGAATCACAGAAGTCTGAGTAGAAAGTCACCTGGGGTCCAGCGACCACTGCATACTGAGGTTTAGTATGGGTACAGGGAATTAGTCCAGACACACGAGGGCAAGGGTCTTAGATTTCAGGAGGACAGACTTTGCAAAGATGGGGAATTGTATCAAGGAAACCCTGGTGAGGAGGGAGGCAGGAGGGGGTTAAGGAGCAGTGGGCACACCTAAAAGTAGCCATAGTGGGTTGTGACGAACCAGTGCATTAGACTGAGGAACAAAGGCAAGAGAAGGAGGAAACCACAATAGTTGTCAAAATATGTAGCAGAGAAAGTGCAGGCCAAAAGGTCGAGTTTCAGAAAAGATAAGGAGATACTGAAGGATGAGGGTAGGGTGGTGTACCTAAATTGTCTGAAGGAAGCAGGGAAGGCTGTTGGAATTGAAAGGCGCAAATGGAGGAAAGATTAGCACAGATGGTGAAGAAAGGGGACAAGACATTTTATATGTACATCAGTGAAAAAAAGTCAAAGGGAATTGTAGGCTCAAAGGGGTTGAAGGGGAGGTATGGAGGAATCCTGAAAAGGCAGAAATACTGAATAGATACTTCTGTTCAGTATTCACTGAATAAAGGGAGGGACAGGGACTACAGCTGGGCAACAGATACCAAGGGAGAAGTGAGGTGAACACCAGTCCATTTACAGAACAGAGAGTCCTGGAGGAGCTCACGAAACTGAAGGCGGACAAGGCATTGGGATCTGATGGCATACATCCCAGTATATTAAAGGAACTACAAATGGAGCTAGCAGCATCACTGGCAGCCATGTTCTGTGAGTCGCTCAACACAGGATTGGTTCCAGTGGATTGGAGATGAGCACATGTAGCCCTTATTTACAAAATGGTAGCATGGAGGAGGCAGAAAACTATAGGCCAGTTAGTCTCGCCTCAGTAGTGGGTAAGATTATGGAGGCACTGCTTAAGGAAAGGATAGTGGGACATTTGAAATTCAACAGAGCCCTGGATCCAAGACAGCATGGATTCACAGCAGGAAGGTCATGTCAAATAAATATGATAGTTTTTTCACTGGGTGATGAAGGAGGTGAATCAGGAGGGAGGGGTGTGGGCGTTGCCTTCCTTGATTTCAGCAAGGCCTTGACTCCATCCCGTATAAAGAACTGGTAAACAAGATGGGTAGCCTGGGCATGGGCCACAAGTAGGTAAACTGGGTTAGAAACTGGTTAACAGACAGGAGGCAGAGGGTGATGGTAAATGGGATCCAAATGGAGGAGAGGGATGACCAGTGGGGTACCTCAAGGATCAGTCCTGGGGCCAATCCTTTTAATGTCTTCATTAGTGACATTGCAGAAGGGCTACCTGTTTACAGATGACACCAAGATCTGCAGCAGGTGAACATGCCATATGGGGTGGAGAAATGAGGAGGACCTAGGAAAGCTGGAAAAATGGTCCAAGATTTGACAACTGAGGTTCAATGTGAAGAAGTGCAAAATCATGCCTAAAATGCAGAAACCGGAGAAAGCTATGGGGGAGTTGCTGATGGTCACCAAGGAAGAAAGGGATCTGAGGGTTATCATTTCAGATGGCCTAAAGGTGACCAAGCAGAGTACAGAAATTGTAGGGAGGGCCAGTGGCATGTTGGGGTGCATAGGTAAGGGTATCACTAGCAGAAGGAGGAGGTGATGACTCCACTATATAAAACACTGATGAGGTCTCATCTAGAGTATTGCATACAGTTCTGGAGGCTGCATGTTCAAAGGACATAGACAGGGTAGAGGCGGTTCAGAGAAGGATGACTAAGATGGCACAGGCATGCACTAAAAACATGTGGAGAGATTAAATACCTCAATATGTATTCACTGAAAGAAAGGAGGAGCAGGAGATATGGTAGAAACCTTAAGTATCTTAAAAGCATAGACAAGGTGCAAGGGGTGACATCTTTTAATATAGGAGGAAGTACAAGAACAAGGGGCATGATATGAGATTGGAGGGAGCAGGATGAGGGAAATGTGAGGAAGTTGTTTTTCATGGACAGGGTGGTGGATGCATGGAATAGCCTGCCACAGAAGGTGGTAGAGCAAGCACAGTGGAGAGTTTAAACATGCATGGGACAGGCATAAGGGAACCCTAGAGGCAGGAAGAAAAGGCTAAAGCCAACAACCAAGTAGGGTCAGCAGCACTAAAATAAAGGAAAGGTTTACAGGCAGACTGGATGGGCCTAAGTGATCCTTATCTGCCATCAATTTCTATGTTTCTATGACAAGATTCATGACGCATGGGATAGGCATAAGGGAACCTTAGTGGTAAGGGAAAGGAGTGCTCGTGGAGATCAGTTAGGGTCTCGGTATTATAGTAGTAGGAAAATGGGTACACTAGGTAGACCAAGCAGTCTTTATCTGCCATCACATTCTCTGTTTCTGTTTTGTTACTTTTAACAAGTTTACACCAAAGCTTTTGTATTATTATTCTATAGTTTTGAATAGGGTGGAAGCAGGGTGCGATAAGGCAGAAGCACTAAATGAGTACTTCTGCTCAGTATTTACTAAAGAAAGGGGGGTGACATCCAAGGGAGAAATGGCAAAAGCAGGGGAGGGGTGACAGATGGGGAAATCATGGAGGGCAGAGTTTGGGAGGGTTTGAAGGCACTGAGGGTGGATAAGGCACCAGGCCCAGATGGCATCCACCCAGGGTACTGAAGGAGCTGGCAGAGGTCCTCGCGGGACCTTTGGCAGACCTATTTAATGCCTCACTACATTCGAGGTGTGTACCTCAGGACTGGAGGATGGCTGTGTGGTGCCCCTCCACAAGAGTGGCCCCAAGGATGAACCAGGAAACTACAGACCAGTGAGCCTCACATCCATCATGGGTAAGCTAATGGAGACTATCCTGAAGGAGAGGCTGGTGGCCCTCGTGACAGCCAAAGGACTACAGGACAGCAGACAGCATGGCTTCATATGGGCAGATCCTGCCAAACCAACCTGGTGGAGTTCTATGACTGGGTAACTATGCAACTGGACAAGGGCCATGCAGTGGATGTCCTGTATCTGGACTCAGTAAGGCATTCGACTCGATGCGCATGGAAGGCTGGGAAGTAAGTTAGTAGGCACAGGGGCAGGTGCAAAGCTGGTGAGATGGGTAGGGAACTGGCTTCAGGGAAGGCAACAGAGGGTGGTGGTAGGTGGGGAGCTCTCACACCCAAGGGTAGTGATTAGCGGTGTTCCACAGGGCTCGATGTTGGGACCAGTGTTGTTTGGGATATTTATTGCAGACATATCATTGGACATCAAGAGCAAGATCAGTCTGTTTGCTGATGATACCAAGGTAGGAGTGGTGGTGGATGACCTAGGGGATGGCAGGGTTGCAGGATGATCTGGCAAAGCTTGAAACCTGGTCAGACACCTGGCAACTGGGGTTTAATGCCAAAAGTGCAAGGTGCTGCATTTTGGGATGAAGAACCCAAGGAGGAGTTACCAGCTGGGGAGTGCAGCTAGCCCAGACAGAAGAGGAGAAGGAACTGGGTGTGCTCATTACAGGGTCAATGAACAACTTGGCACAATGTAGGAAGGCAGCTGCAAGGCCAACAAAATTCTGGGTTGTATTGGAAAGGGTATATCGTCGAGGAGGGAGGTGATTCTGCCACTGTATAGGTCATTAGACCAGCACCTGGAGTACTACGTGCAGTACTGTCGCCTGTATCTGAAGGGGCATTAAGCTACTGGAGGGTGCAGTGCAGGGCAACAAAGATGATCAAGAGGCTGGGGGACTTATCATACGAGAGGAGGCTGGGGAGTTGAACATGTACTCACTGGAGAGAGGAGGATGGGGGACATGACTGAAACATTTAAGTACATGAAAGGAATAAACAAGACAGGTACAGAGGGGCTGTTCAAAGTAAGGAGGAGAGGGACACCAGGGGACATGATATGAGACTGGAGGGAGGAAGGTTCAGGAGGGATATGAGGAGACACTTTTGCAGAGAGGGTGGTGGCTGGGTGGAATCGTTACCTGCAGAACTGGTATCCAGTAGAACAGTGGACTGCTTCAAAAGGGATGGGACAGGACAAGGGGAGGGTCAATGAAGGGAAAGGTGTAAGGAGGGCAGCTGCAGAGACAAGGGGTGCTAGCTGCACATTCAAGCAGACTTGATAGACTTCTAGACCTTTATCTGCTGGCAAATTTCATATGTTAAGTAATAGGTATTGTGCTATTATAAGTAATATTGACAACATGCTATTACAGGGTATACATATATTTTCACATTTCAGTACATTACAATTTTTCAATATTAAATATACATTGAGACTGTTATTTACAGAGGTGATGTGCTGTTGTATAGAATATTGTATAGGACTGGAAGTACTCTACTGTTTATGGAAGTTGTGGTACTGTTCCAATGTTCATAGCATACATGCCACAAGCTGTCACTATGACAAGTTCTGCACCCTGGACTTTGATTCTAGTGGACACAACCTCTCCTTTCCATCTAGATACACAACAGCAATTTATGGGTTCTTTCCAGTGATGAAAGTGAGCAGGAACACACAGGAACTCAGTTCCTGTACTTTTTGCAGCAGGAACAGGTTCCTGTACTTCTTCCACGAAACTGGAACTGAAATTCTTAAACCAGAAACATAATGACAGTTTCTGGACCGAGAACCTGAAATCAGGGTTTCCATAACAACATTTGACTTGTTCAACAGTGCTATTTTGTTAGAAATACTTCAGTATCTCTAATTGAATCTACTAGTGTCTAATCAAATAGATGTATTCTGACACAGTTATCCTTCAGATTAAGGATCTTCATTCTGCAATTCATACTTGCCAATGGCGAGTTCTTGTACTTCTTGTCTACCACTTGCACCACAGGTTCTTTCTGCTTCCCTTTGTTTGAAGAATTTAACATTCATGATGGAAAAATCCTATACCTCTTAACTGAGTCAAATGAATTAGTAAGCAAGCTGAAAAACACATCAGCTATATAATTAGAAATAATATAAAGTTGAACAAAACAAAATGGTAATATTAAATGCACACTAAAAACAGAAAAAAAATAAATGTTTCTATCATAGGTCTTCAGGAATTGTCTAAAAGAGAAAAGCACAGTTAATGGAGAGGTAAGGGAAATAAGTGAGATATATATATATATATAATAACTGGTCAGCAATTTCTCTCAATGTACTGACCAGGTTGATATTTTCCATAACAACCAGCTGGTTGTTATGACATTCATAAACCATGCCAGTCAAACTATGCTGCTGCTTCATTGGTCAACATTCTGTATGTGGGTGGGGCCAAACAGTCTCATAAACTGCAGGAGAAAAATTGCTGGTCTGTTATTATAAAAAAAAAAAGATGGGGAGGTGTTTCATATGAGAATTTAATGCTCACCCTCGTTGGGGATGCTTTGATAAACCCGTTTATGTAGCATCCCACAACTCGGTGTGATTAAATTATATCAAACCCTTCCCATCCATTATTCTCTCTCTCTCTCTATATATATATATATATATATATATATATATATATACACACACACACATATATATAAATAATGACATAGTAGCACCACTATAGTTAGGAGTTGAGTAGGAAGTTTAATGTTAAACCTCACATTTTGCACTTTAATAACTTTGCAACTGTTCAACAGATTTACACAAAATATGGTATGCAGTGTCTTGTCGGGTAGATCTCTTGACGTACTAAGTTTCGTTTTGATTGGATTTATGGATTTTGTGCCACAAATAGTGAAAAAACAGTAAATAAAAATACTTTTTCTGCCTTTTTTACTGTTTTTTGCTCATCACGCTGTGGTCACACTGTTTGGAATTTTAGTCTGACATTTTCAGGGTAGAAAGTGCTTGACCCAAAGAATAAGTCAGCATTGGTTTGGTAACAAAATGTTAATCCGTTCCAAAGTTACAACATTTTGAAATGTCGGGTTCTGAGCATGCTCAATTCACTCTTTTGGATAGCTGCATGGTATGAAAAGGATTTAGAGCTCACGAAAAGGATTTTGACAGCTTGTGAAAAGGGATTTTCTTTGTCACTTCACTACAAAGAAACGGTTAGGACTTTAGGGCTGAAAATTCCGGGGTGGAAAGGGCTTGCCCCATAGATGTGACCTTTGCTGGTTTAGTGATAACATTTACATTGGTTCCATACCTATAACATTTGAAATTTAGAAAATTCCCATAGGATAGCATTGTGGTGGATGCAATACCTTTCAGTGCTTATATCTAGAAAACAGAGATACAGATTTTTAGCTAAACATAGGCGTACTAAGCAATGATGCAGGTTGCCAGTCCATGATTACAACTCGGTGGAATAATTTCCAGTGTTCCTACAGTTACTGAGATATTGCACCATTTGCAGCATGAGGGTTACTTGGAATGTCTCTAGGCCTGTGCTACTCTCTACAATTATAGGTAGATGGGAGTACAGGGTCCTGGCCTCAGCTCTACATATAGATACCATTATGCAGTAATGGGACTGCAGAGCCCTCCATTATGTAGTATTGGGTGTTCACACAGGGAGATGACAGTTTATTACAATGTTTCTACACTTATAGATAGATGAGAGCGTAGGGGCCCATAGGGTCCTGCTCTCTTACAAATGGATATCATTATGGAGTGATGGGAGCATGATGGGGGCACAGAACCTAGAGGGCCCTGCACTTCCACAGAGAGATGAGGGCTAATTACAATGTCTATACACTTATGGTTACATAGGAGTGTAGGACCCAGAGGACCCTGCACTTGGGGCCCTGTGCAACCACAACACTCTATAAACTGATGGGAGTGCAGGGCACACATACTGTGTGATCTTGAGCAAGTCACTTAACGTCCTTGTGCTCCCAAGTCGCATCTGGAAACAAGCTTCAGCTAGTGGGCTACTCTGATTAAACAATGTTCCCAGGGCCTGGAGGCACTGCACTCTCCTAAACATAGAAGGGTAAGATTACACTTTCTCAAAAGTAAGGAAATTCATTGCAAAAAAACTTCATTAATGAATCAGTTAGGGTTGAAGCAACAAAGTGAGGAATTGAGGCATTGGGGTGTCAACCTATAACCCACCAACCCCTACCACCTCACCCACCCTCCACACACCAACAGGCATTGAGTGTGCCTTGGGTCTCGGCTAACTCTCACCCTTTTTCTATGCTGTGCCATCTCAGTTCCTTACACATGGAATGGGGTGAGAGTTAGGGCTGATGACTGGCAAACCCCAACGCCTGTTAGTGTGTGGAGGAGTGGAGAGTGTTAGGATTGGAAACACTTATGCCTCATTTCTCTACTTTTGTTGCTTTAACACTAACTGATGCATTAATGAAGTTTTTTTTGCAATGAATATATATATATATATATATATATATATATATATATATATATATATATATATATTGGGTCACGGACCAGTGTGGACCCCCAGAACAGAGCCGTAAGACCGGAAAGTGGGAAAAGCTGGTAGCCATGAGGGCTACGGCCGGGCCAGCCCTCCCAGCAGCAGGATAGCCTGGGTGTTGGGGTCGCGCGACCAGCGCGACCCCCCCAGAAGAGAGAGCTGCAAGATCAAAAGCGGGAAAAGGTACGAAAGAGGAGCTCAGCCTGTTTGGACTGTGAGCTCACCCTTTTATGTCTGTGTGGGCGGTCGGTGCGTGGTGGTAGGCCCCCGCTAGCATGGCGGCCACCTACTAGGAACTTTGGTGCCTTTTAAAAAAAGAAAAACATTGCGACCTAAAGTCTAGCGTGGAGACCTCTAAAGTGCCCAGTTTAACTTTTAACCTACCTAGGGGCATAGTTCTGTCTAATGTTGTATTTAGCCATCTTGAACTTTGCTTACCAACAGATACCTAGGAACCAGTTTGTAGTGTTAACTTAGCTTAACGGTTAAAAAATATTGCTAAGTACTGTATTAACTTGCTAAAACCAGATACCGAGCAGACAGTGAAATTGTGTTTTACCCCACAGCAAAGCTTTCCTTTGTGCCTTCCCTCTGCCTCTCTCAACATTTCTGTCTTAGTATAGAGCTCTCCTGTTCCTACCTTGCACCACTTTGCCTTTCAGCCCACTATCTAACTTACCTGTACTTTCGCACGCCTCCTCGAATCCCTACTTAACCTCTGGCTTTCTTCTCTTCCACAGCTGGTAGCCATGGGGGCTACGAAGCTGCCAGCCCTCCCAGCAGCAAGGACAGCCTCAACATTGGGGTCACGGACCAGCGTGGACCCCCCAGAACAGAAGCCGCAAGATGGAAAGCGGAAAAGAAAGCGTGAAGAGGAGCTCAGCCTGTTTGGACTGTGAGCTCACCCTTTTACGTCTGTGTGGGCCGGTCGGCGCTGGTGAAGACCCCACTGGCTCTGCGTGCCAGGTCCCCACTGCCCCACCACCACCCTTGGTCGGCTCGTAGCTTTATAGGGAGTGTCACGTGATCATGTGGGCGTAAAAACAATCAGCCCACTTTTCCATTTGCAGGTTATCTGCCTGCTCCACTAGTGGCCGCTATACTGTACATGTCTCCCTGTTACAGCATGACAATGTTACTTCTAGCTCTCTCTCTCTACTCCTGCTTGGATTGCCAGTAGCCTCTCTCCCCCAATCTCACGCCCCTAAGGCAACCACTGTCACATCTCTCACCTCAATGATTTAATCACAGGGCAAATGAGCTCATCCACACTCACAGTCAGCACCAACTAGCCCCCCCAACAGGCTAATAGGAGCAACCATTCTCCCCTTCTCTCTCACCCGGACTGTATGTGCTCGCTGTTTCAAAGGCTGACCTGCTCCCGTCAGTACCTCACCCACATAAATGCCATCACATACAGGACCTCTCGGCTCAGGTTCTTACAGCTTGCATCGCTACTCCTACTATTAGCAGGTGATATTGAAACTAACCCCGCCCTATCCCTCCTACAACACCAACCCCTCTGGCTCTACCAAAGGGCCTAAAATAATGCACCTAAACATTTGTAGTGTCCTCAACAAAATTCCAGAACTTCAACTATCCATCCTATCACTTCCGCCCAGACATCCTAATAGTCTCTGAGGCGTGGCTCAAACCCCAACACCCTGATTCCTCTGTTGCCATTCCAGGATACTCCCTAACTAGGCAAGACCATAAGGGTAAAAAGGGGGGTGGTCTAGCCATGTTTATTGCCGACAAGATCAGTTCACCCGGTCCCCACCCCTACTCCTCGCCACAAATCGAGTCTCTAACTGTCAAAATTGCTCTGCCCTTCTCTGCTCCGTGTATGTAGCAGGATCCTACTGCACCTAACACCCCTATACCGTGTATACTGGACCACCTGGCCAACTTAAATCCGCTGCCGCACAGGAGAACTATATGTCCTAGGGGACTTCAGTTACAACTGGTTGGCAAATGACTTGCCAAGCCACGCCCAAAGTAAATGCCTAAACCTCACACAACAAATATCCCAACCCACCAGACTAAACCTAAAAGCACAACCACTCCCTTCTGGACTGGGCACTGACACACACACCCCATAGGTCAACAGGAGCAGGCTTACTCCGGACTCCTAAGTGATCACCATATGGTTTACTTAGTCAGAAAAGTACATAAACCCTCAAACCCCCTCCTGGACCCTACTAACCAGGTCCTTTAAATCACCTCTCTAACATCACTTCTGTCAGATCTGACCTTGGTGGACTGGTCCTTCATCTCCAGGCCCCTACAATTGGCGTTGCACTTGACAACTTCAAAAATAGCTTCCTGCATGTATAGAACCTTCATGCTCCATAAAAAAACTAGAGTTAGAGGCTCCACCTCCCATGGATCTCCGCTGATATCATCAGCAAATACCGCACCAGGGACCAGGCATGGAAAAAGTACAAAACAACTAACTCCCATCAAGCCTTTTAAGCCTTTTGAGCCCTTGTAACTCCTGCCCCGAAATCGATCCGACAAGCTAAACAGAACTATTTTTTGCTGGCCCTTAGCACAAATCTTAACCACCCGACCCAATTCTGGAAAACTATTAAATCACTCCTATCCATGCCTGTACAACCACCTACCCCAGCCCTATCCATCCTAGGCTGAGCTGTCACTGACCCCTTTGAAGTTGCCTTGGCTTTTAACACCTTCTTCACCAACATGGCTTCCTCCCTGGTACAGAGCCTACCTCTTTCCCCACTCAAGGCAACTACCGCTTCTAACTTCCAGCACACCTCCCCCTTCTCCTTCCCGACCTGTCTCCCGATCAAGTCTACCATCGCTGTGTAACCTAAATCCCAACAAGGTTAATGTCCCTCAGGCATGGACTCCAGACTACTCCAGCTCTCGGCCCTGCTGTTGCCACCCTGATAGCCGACTTGCTCAACCTCTCTCCTTCTCTCGTCAACAATTCCCAAGCATGGAAGATGGCAACTATCATCCCACTTCCAAAGGGGACCCCTCCTCCCTGGGAATTACCGTCCCATCTTCCTTCTCCCAACTCTGGCAAAAATACAAGAACAATTTGTCCTTGCTCAGTTCTCCCAATACTAGTCGAGTCCTCTTTCTTCACCCTTACCAATCAGGCTTCCAAAATCTCATTCCACTGTCACCTCCTATTAAGAGTCACGAATGATATCCTGTCAGGTATGGATAAAGGCCATATCACCTCAGCCATTTCATCGATCTGGCCAAAGCCTTTGATACCATCTCCCACACAATCCTACTGGACAAACTAAGGCTGCCGGCCTATCCGACCTTGCCACTAATTGGTTTCAGGCGTACTTGCATGGCAGACAACAATCTGTGAAATTGGCCCCAGCACATCGCCCCCTCCCTATCACCATGGGAGTTCCTCAGAGTTCAGTCCTGGGCCCAATCCTATTCTCAGTTTTCCTGAATGAACTACATAAGTATGCTCATTCTGCTATGCAAATGTATGCAGATGATACTGTGCTTTACAACACTGGCCCGTCCGCAGATACAGTGCATGACCAACTGCAGCAGGATTTCAACGCTGTTCAACATTGGCTCAAATCAAATCAGCTTTTCTTAAATGCAAAAAGACAATCTCACTAACTTTTGGCTCTAACCTTGGCTCTCCGACTCACCATCACCCCTTTCCTAACCCTGGACCTTACCCCTTAGAATCCTGTACCTCGTTCCACTACCTCGGCATCTGGCTCGACCAATATCTAGACTTCTCAACTCCATAGACTCCCTTCACAAAAAATTGCTTCCTAAACTGGGGGCCCTCTATCGTAACAAAGGCTGCCTGCCTACCCCTGTCAGGCGTGAACTCGTGCAAAAATGATACTTCCAATTTTTGATTACGAGGATGTAGTCTATGGCATCGTTCACCTTTCACTCTGACCAGTCTGGACACACTCTTTCATTCCTTCTGCCACTTCACACTGGAATGTCCTAAACTGACACACCACTGTGACCTTTATAGCTCCTGGCCTTTCCTCACTCTCAGCCCATGAACAAATCCACTGCTCACGAGTTGCTGCTAAATACTGGTCCCATACCCTCCCACCCTACCTGAATTCCACCTTAACTTCTCAACCCCCAGCGGCTTACTCACTGCAACACTCGGATACAAGACATTTCCCATATCCCTTTTATCGTACCTGTATGGGTCAGGCCTGCGCTTAGTTGCCGCTTACCTAAACTATGGAATGACCTCCCAACAGATATCCGCCCATATCACTAATCCTAGACACCTCAACTCCGCCTCCATGAACATTTTCTCACTGCCTGCTCCTGCACGGGCCTACACATTAGTGGGCCTCAAGCCCTGCTAGGCCTCCATACCATGTTATGTGGACATTGTCGCATTCCTCTTTAGAGTCTACAAATCACTAGCTATGTTAATTTTATATGCAATGCAATGTCTCTTCCTATGCATTGTCTCTGTGCCTGCCTAGTCTTAAGTTGCATGGCTGCCTTAGCTACCAACATGTATAGCTTTCATATGTGCCTTCTCAACTGTACAAATACTTGTGTGTTTTGTTTTCCCCTCATGTCCCCTCCCTTGTTTTCCCCAGCTCGCATCTGGAAGCTTGAGTGGTTAGCGCGCTCAGTATGCCTGCCTGGTTAAACTCTTAAATAAATAAATATATATATATATATATATATATATATATATATATATATATATAAATACACACACACACACACACAAAACCCTAGCACTTCCCCACCCCGTTGACCTAACTCTCATCCCAGTCCATTTGTAAGGAAACTGAGATGGTACAACATAGGAGAATGGGATGAGAGTTAGGCCCGATGACCCCAAGGCACACCCCGACACCTGTTGGTGAGTGGAGAGTGGGGTGGTAGAAGTGGGGAGGTGTTAAGATTGAAGTTCCCCACTTTGGTTACATTACCACCATGTGAAGGAGAACTTCACAGAGCTCTGTGGTCTTTTTAGCCCATATTAATCATTATTAGCACATATAAAGGAGCATTTCAATCACTACTGCCTATCGGAACCTACAAAGTAAGGATGGCTACCAGAAACATCCAAAATAAATCTTTGAAAGGGACCCCAAAACCAGACAAAATGAAACAGCTACAACTCGGAGTCAACAAGGAGAGTTTCATGGCGACCTCACATCAGGCCTGCTCCCAGTCTCCTTCGTTATTGTCCAAGGACTGGTTGGAGGAGAAGAATGGTCCACAGAAAACAGAAAGAACCCTGAACAAAATCTTGGCCACAGTCGAACATATCAACACCAACTTAGCAGATCTACAGCAAGAAATGAGAACTCTAGATAAAAAGTGGCATCCAATACTCGGCACTTACCTCTGTTATGGAGAGGCTCAGGACACATCTGAGGGGATGATCTTGTACTTGCTGCAACAAGAACACAGGATCACTGACCGCATGGAGGACCTGGAAAATAGAAACCAAAGAAACAATTTTAGGGTCCACGGTATTCCAGAAGGAGCGGAGGTGGGGTATCCTAATATGATTGATTTCATGCAGTATCCTTTAAGAACGTCTTTGTCTCTCCCATCTGATATTCATCTAGAAATGGGCAGAGCACATCAATCACTACAAATCCAAACTCAAGACTGAGGTCTGTGATCATAGCATGGTGTACTACCAAGCCAAGGACATGATCCTACAAGATGCCTGGAGGCAGAAAGAAATACAATTTCAAACTGTACAAATCTTCTTTGATCAAGACTATTCCCCAGCCCAGCAAACAGAGAGACAAAAGCTTAGCCCCATAATAAGAAATTGTGGGACAAAAGGAATTGAAGTACAGATTAACTATTCAGCCCACCTCAAGGTCTTCACAGAGAAAGGAATAAAATCTTTGCCTCATTGGTAGACATGGCCCCTTTTGGAAAAATCAGCAAATCAAAGTGCCTGAGTATGATCTGCAAATCTTGGAGAAGAATCTAAAACAGAATCGTTGGTCCATGGCAGGCAATAACTCCAGACAGACATCATATGGTTCAGGTTTGAAAGCTCTCACTCCAGACATATTTAAGCTGCTAAGAAGAGCCACCTCTAACAAAGTCATGAATCAGAAGGAAATGAAAACAGCTAATTCTCCAACCACAAATGGGAGAAATATTCTGAAGGTTATTGGGACATAAAGGGATGCTATGATTATTAAATATTAACACCTGAAGTGGATAAAGAGGAAATATGATCTGGCGTTTAACAAGAGAATTAAGCTTGTTAAATATATCTAAGGTGACTGTCTCTCTTTCTTCCTTTTTTTCTCATTTCCTGAGGTTCTCAAGGGTGACAACTATACATAACTCCTGCAAGAGTAAGGGCTGAGAGGCGCATGAGCACAGTTTTTGGGACTTAATCTTTGAAATATATCTTTTAGGAGCAGGTGGTGACATTTAACCATTGTTAAGTGGGATTCGTTTTTTCTCTTCTGTATTGGAGGAATCCCGACCCTTTCCACACTTACAAAGCGAATGAAAATAAAGACTATTTCTGTTTTATTTTTCACTTTATGGCTTGAAAGCACTAAGCTGAGAGTCAATATTTTGTAAGTGTATGAGTTAAGAAATCAGAAGACTAGAGACAGAGCTTCAATTTAGAATTTGTATTTGCCTAAGTTAACTAGTATGATTGTCGTTAATGTTGCAATTTTTAAAGTTGTTCACTGGATGCTGGTGGCTCAGGGGAAAAGTTGGGGGAGAGAAGGGCTTTCCTCAAAACTTAGATGTGAAACAATGGTATACCCTAAAGAACTTACATGGCAGAACTGAGAGTCATATAATATAACATAAAAGGACTCCATTCCCCAATCAAGAGGACCAGAATGCTAAATGAGTTAAATAGAATGGGTGGGGATATTGTATATTTACAAGAAACTCATTTAGATCAGACTGAGCATTCCAAACTTTGTAGGCAATGGGTCACAACTGTGGAAGCATCATCTGCACCTAATTGCAGGAAGCAAGGGTGGCTATTTTGATACAAAGGGGTACCTTTCTGGATAGGTACTGTAGATAAAGGGGTTAGAAGGGCATTACATTGCTATATCAGGGACATTTCAGAGAGACCCTTCATCTTGTGAAAATTTATACACCACACCAGGGACAGATTATTTCTTAAAATAAGTAATGGACAGGCTAGCACAATTACCCCGGGACAGATATTGCTAGGTGGAGATTTTAATACAGTATTAGACCCCACTTTAGATCACTCATCGGGTAATGATAAGACAAATAAACAAGCCATAACTGTTTTAAATAGCCTAACAGAGGAACAAGGCCTTAAAGACGTTTGGCACTCACAAAAAAGAAAGAGAAGGACTATACATTTGATTCTACCTCACATAAGGCCTATTCTCAAATAGACCTCTTTGTACTTAAAACAGTTTCTATACTGGACTTTTGAGATCAAAATATATCCCTTTACATTATCAGACCATGCCCCTTGGTTTGGCACATTTGGGTCACCAACTCAGAAAGACCTCTTCAATGGAGACTTAATGTATCCTTACTGAGTAATACATCCTTTATAAAGCAACTAAGGAAATAATCCAAGAAGTTTATGACATTAACTTGGCCCAAAATGCTCAGTCATATCTATATGGGAGGCAATTAAAGCAGTAACTCAAGGTGAATTAATTAGTCTTGCAGCAGCCCAGAAAAAGTTGAACTACCTGACCTTAAACAATTTATTAAAAGAACAAGAGACTCTAGAAAATCAGCATAAAGCAAACCCAAATTCCCAGAAAATCTTCAAATAATTATGTGCTATTAGGGACCAAATTACCAAGATGGAACAAGAGATCGTGGAGAAAAACATACGTTTTTCAAACCATAAATACCAAGATATAGGAGGGAAAGCAGCGAGACTTCTCGCATATCAGCTCCATAAACAACAGGCATCTCGCTGGGTAGCCCAAATCAAAAACAAGAAATCTCCAGTCAACCCGTGGTGGAACCCTAAGTAAATTGCAGAACAATTTAAACAATTTTATCAAGAGCTACATTCAGATTCAAGCTCCCCAGAATAAGTCATAGTAGATACTAAGCAGTGTTGAATGAGCTTACATTGCCAAAATTGGAGGGACAGCGCAATGGGCCTATAATGCCACTATTTCTGAACAAGAGGTAATGTCGGTAATAAAAACCTTCCAACTGGCAAATCCCGGGTCCTGATGGATTTAGTTCTGAATTTTATAAGAATGTAACAAAACCCATGGCGAATATTCTGTCAAGGTTCTTTAATGCCTGTCTGGAAGAAAGAGGATTCCCCTTCATGGGACCAAGCCACAATAACAGTCTTACCTAAACTGAGTAAATCATTAGATCAATGTGAGGCCTATTGTCCAATTTAGCTCTTAAATCAAGACCTTAAAATCTTTACAAAAATTTTAGCTACTAGATTGCAAAACATATAGAAACAATAATTCACGAAGACCGAACCGTCTTTATACCAAACAGGCTAATGTTAGACAATATTAGAAAATTATTAAATGTTATATCCCATAGTACTAGTTTTAAACACCCCTGTTTGCAATTTTTTAGATGCTGAGAAAGCCTTTGATCGCCTTAACTGGCCCTATTTAACAACAGTTATAGAACATTATGGGTTGGGGGCCAATTTCTACAATGGGTTTCGCTGTGCTGATGACTTGCCTTTAATTCAAGTAAAGGTCAATGGCATGTTGTCTGACAGTTTCAGAATACATAGGGGAACTAGATAAGGCTGCCCACTGTCCCCACTTCTTTTACCAATTATTATTTACCAATTATTTCTCTTGCTATTAGTTTAGAGCCTTCTAGCAGCAGTTATAAGGAACACCAAGAGATAAGGGAGTAGTTATAGGACCACAACATTATAAAATATCCCTTTATGCTGATGATACCCTGATCTATTTGACTGAACCAGAGGCATCTATGCCTAGGCTACTTGATTTATTGACCCGGTATGAGAAACTGTCAGGCTTTAAAATTAACAAAAACAAATCTGAAATCCTAATGTTGGGGAACCCCACCACCTGGGAAGTAGGCTTCAGATCCCTTTAAAATCACAAAGAAAGTTAAATTCCTGGGTATCTGGATCCCACAGACTTTATTTATTTGCTTTTGTTTACCAGGTAAGCACACTAGACACCAAGTGCCTATTTTCAGGTGTGACCCGGGAGATTACAGAGATACATTCAGGCACAACAGGCAACAACAGGAGCAGGTATAAGCAAGAGCAACATTCAGTGCAAGGTCAATGCAGTAAGATCGGGGATTTACATAGCAAGTGGGAGGAAGATAATATCATGGTACAAAGGAGGCAGGCAGTAGACAGTATAATCAGTTACAACTCCCTACAGGATAGGGGTAGCAGAACACATCAGTTACAAGGGGATAGGAGAGGCCAACGATAAGCTGGGGATAGAACAATAGCATATTCAACAATGATGAACAATAGAGCCAGGGTGGTCCCATCACAATCAGTTCTTTAGTTAGCAGCATGCTTCACTAGTAGAGAAGGTGAAGAGACCCACCACCTTAGCAATCAGAAACAGAGTGGCATGTTGGTAGAGGGTACGTTAAGTGCAGAGGCACATAGAGGTTGATTTGAGGAAGCCCCAGAAGGAGGCTTTAAAGCAGGAATGGGAGGTGGAGGAGCAAGTGCTCACATATAATTATATCCCTTTACTTACCCAAATTTATACAGATCTCAAAAGGTGGTGGACACTGCCATTCTCCTTTTCTCATAAAATAGATGCAGGTAAACAAAACATTCTACCTAGGCTCGTATTTCTTTTTTCTAACCTACCAGTCCCAATACCATTTAGAGACTGGAGAATATTAAAGAAAGAATAACTGAATTTATTTGGAGTGGGCACCAGCCTCGACTCAAATGGAAGGTGTTATTGGCACAGAAGGCAGAGGGGGTTTGGTTTGCCTCACCTGCCATCATATTATATGGCAGCCCAGTTACTACCTTATTGAAAATGATCTCATATAGAGGTGGATTGGGATGGTGGACCATCAAAGGAGAGAACACTGGGGAATTGCCTCTGAGTTGCCTACCATAGTTAACAGTACCACAAACGGTTCAGAAAATCCCTAATAGGTGGACTAGGCACCTCTCGTCTGGATAAAGCCAGGCAGAGATGGGAGAATTGGACCCAGTTTGGTAGCATATCCCTCTCAGATTTTACCAGGCTTCCCAGTAGGTAAGAGAGATGGCTGCTTTGAGAGATGGAAAAGATCTGGAATAAAACCCTGACATAGTTGATAGCAGGTCATAATGTAATGGACTTTCAAACAATACAACACCAGTATGGCCTACCACGGCAAGACATTTACCGATACCTGCAGTGTAACACAGAAACATGGAAACATAGACTTTGACGGCAGATATGGACCACTTGGCCCACCCAGTCTGCCCATTTCCCTACTTATTGGATAAGCTGCAGATTCTGGTTAATCAACAGCCTACTTCCTGCAAGCCCTCACTATAATTTCCTTATGTCTGTCCCATGCATGTTTGAATTCCCCACTGTTTTAGACCCCACAACCTCTCCAGGAAGGCGATTCCATGTGTCACCACTCTCTCTGTGAAAAGAATTTCCTCACATTATCCCTGAGCCATCCCTCCTCTAACTTTAAATTGTGCCCTCTTGTTCTTACACATCTCTTTTCTGAAAGATGCTACCCTCCTGGACTCTGTTTGATTCCATTGAGGTACTTAAAAGTTTCTATCATGTCCCCCTGTCCCTCCTTTCATCAATTGTATACATATTAAGCTATCTCAGTCTCTCTTCATATGGTTTCTGATGTAGGCCCTGCACCATTTTAGTTGCCCTCCTCTGGACTGCTTCCATCCTGTCTATGTCCTTGCATAGATGAGGTCTCCAAAACTGCATTCAGTACTCCAGATGGGGTCTCATCAACTGTCTGTACAGAGGGATAACCACTTCCTTTTTCTACTTGTGATGCCCCTCCTATGCATCCCAGTATCCACGGCTCTCCTTACTGACTTCTCATTGCTTACCCACCTTTAGGTCATCTGATATGACTACACCCAGATCCCTTTCCATTGTTGTTGTTGTTAGTACCTCCCTGCTACTGTGTACTCATCGCCAGAATTTTATTTCCCAAGTGCATTACTTTGCACTTCTTCTCATTGAATCTAAGTTGCCATATGTCTGACCATTCCTCCAACCTTGCCAAGTTCCTTCTCATCCTTTCTACCCCCCTTGTGTATCGACTCTGTTACAGATCTTTGTGTCATCTGCAAAGAGGCATACATTTCCTTCCAGACCCTCTGCAATGTCACCTATAAAGACATGTAGACACTATATTAATGGTAGGTTGGTTAACAGGGCCCTGATGGGAGAATCTGCTCCGGGAGTAGTGATGATAAATAATAAAGCATCTTCTTTCGACACTATAAAAACTGATATCATTCCTTAACCTAATATTTCAGGAACATGTAGGTAAGCTGGAACTCCAGCAAATTCAAGACAAATGGGAAGAGGAGGAATGACAGAACTTGCTGAGAAAAGCGAGAAAGTGTATGGAATAATATCCATAGGACTACTGCCCTCAGCTCACGGTGAGAATTTCTGTGAAAAATTTTTACCAGATTCTTGCTGTACCCACCATCACTAAACACTATAAGATCACAAATTCAGATAAATGCTGGAGAGGCTGTGGAGGCAGGGGAACCCATATCCATATATTCTGCAATTGTACCATAATTACACAATTTTGGGGACAGGTGAACCAAATTATACAAAACATACTGACAATTCCACTAGAACTTACTACAGCGAATCTGGTGTTGGGCTTAATACCTGAAACACTACATAAGACTTCAGAAATCTATTTATATAAGATAGTGTAGTGGCAGCCTTAAGCGATTACCCAGAGATGGCTTACCACAGCCCTCCAGACATAACTCAATGGCTTGGTATTGTCAATAACATCAAACACTCAGATGCCATTACAGCCAGGCTCAGGCTTCAAAGGAGCTGTACAATACCAGATGGTTCCCCTTCTTCCATTATGTGGAAGGAAAGGTGGGGAATGCGGTACTGGACCAGCTCTTGACCTGACAAAAACAATAGATAACACCATTTATGAGCTAATTGGGGAGGAATGAGAGAAGAAAATGTTGGAGAGTAATCCTAATTCAACCTGACTCATATAAAGGTTTTGGAATCCTATGGGGAGAGGATGGACTGGTCCACTGCCACCCCAAAACAATTGCTTAATTTTATTCAAGGAGCCACACCGCATTCAATTTTTTAAGTGTGCAAGCTTTCAACTGTTATAAAGTTTAAACTTGTTAAAGTTGTTTATTAATTTTTAAGTTTCTTATTTTAAAAAATACATTAAAAAAGTGAGAGTAGAGATACATGAAGCAGGGACCATACAATGTACTTTATTGAAGGGCTAGTGGAGATATAGAAGGTTAACAACACAGAGACAACATGAAACAAACTGGACTCCAAGAGGTTGATTTGCTTTTACAGCCAATATTAAGACAAAAGCCCTCTGTGGATCTTCTGCAAAGAAAAAGAAAAGGACATTAATTTGCAGAGCCATTTTTACTGGCTTACTGTATAAGAATTAATTTATGTCTCTATGTGTACTTAACAAATGGCAATAAGTTATAAAATGATTATTAATTTATACATTATTGAAACTCTCAATAAAATTTAAGTACAAAAAAAGGATTGGAAACCCTAATGCCTCATTTCCCTCGTTTGTCACTTCAACCTTAACTAATATATTTTTTTGTAACTTTTTTTATTTAAAAGATAATAATCATGATACAAAGTATGTTCATTACAGGTGAATACATCTTTAGTTCTTAATATATTAAGAAAGTACCATCTAAAATCTTCCTTGTAATCATTACATCCTTCTTATATCATTTCTAAATCCTGTTAGTTCATTCATCTTCCTCATGTCTAAATCATTCCTGACCCAATCTGATATTATCCTTAGAGTCCCGAGTTTTAATTTTTCCTAACTTTGACCTATTATCTTCTTTCTTTCTCTATCAGGTCTCACCCTTCCATCTCTCTAATTAACCTTTGGATCACCAGGAACCTCCATTTTATTTGTACCATGTCACACATCTTATATTCGAACTTAAAATTTATTAATAACCACCATTTTATCTAATACACTAAAATCAACTTTATAACCTTCTGTAGGATGTGTCCACAAGTTAATTCCGTCTTCCCCAATCAATCTTGGAATACCCCCAATCTTTCGACAATTGCTATTCATGTCTTACTCTCCTTCCTTCTATTTTATTATCTTGTTTCCTCCATCTCTATCTCCTCCTCTCCAACCTTTTCTACATTAAGTATTGGTCTAATACCGAGTTTGGGTTTTTCTTGGATGTATTAAGTAAAATAGGGTAACCATCTGGCGTTGAACCTTTCTATCTTTACTGGACTTTTGCTACTATGCCTTCTAACTGCTTGATTCTTTCCATATTATGTTCCCATATATCTACAGGGGTGAAGTCAATGTAAGCCACTTCTGTGTAATTGCTTTTGTTGCTACGCCACACAGATATAATATAAGTATCTGTTATCTTTCCTTATCAGATCTACTGGGGAGGCCTAAGACCAGATTCTCAAACTGAGGAAGTAGGTGCAGCTCAAACATTTTCATTATAATTTCTTTCAAGTGGGCCCAGTACTCATCTAATATTGGACATCCCCAAAAGACATGGAAGTGCAGCCGCTCCCCACAACCTCTCCAACATTTGTCTGAGTTCTGTCCATCATAGTGCTTAGTTATTGTTGGGACCCTGAAAAACCTGATGCCCACTTTCCATCTAAATTCTCTCCAGTTTTGTAGACTAGTAGTTTTCTGTATACCCTCCCAGATCCCCCCATCTTGCTGGTTGGATTTTATACCCCATCTCCTTCTCCCATTTTGCTGTATATTCTCCTGTATACCTTGCCTTCTCCTTGGCACAATAGAGCATTTGTGCCACTTTCCTCTTTGTATCTTTTAAAGTCATTCTGTTTTGTATCATAACTACCTCCTCCGTTGAGGCGAGCCACTTCCGCCACTCCTATCTCCCCCACTATTATATTTCTACACTGGAAAAATCTGAATAATTCCTTCTGCCACAACTGGAATTCTTGTTGTAACTTCATAAAAGATTTCACTCCTTCCCCTCCACCAAATGGGCCAGTGTCAATACACCTTTCCTAACCCATCCTTCAAGGAAACAAAACCCTTCTTTCCCACTAGAGTTGGTATATATTCCAGTGGAACTTTCCACCATATCGGTACCAGCATTTCCCACTTTTGTCTGATCTGGAGCCATACCCCAAGAGTTTGTCTCATCCAGCTATTCCTGACCTCGGTCAGGTTTGCTTTCATTATGGTCCACGGGAGAATCTGTACTGGGAGACTTGTGTGGCTCTCCTTTCCGTCTCCACCCAATCCGGGAGTTCATCCTGTATTAAGAGTTTCAAGAGCAGCATCATTTGGGCTGCACAGTAATATGTCCGCAGGTGTGGCATACCCTCCCATTTCCTTTTTAGGTATTAACAACATTTGCTTCTTAATCTGGGTTTTTCCCCTGCCCAGATGAAGCTAGCTAATTCCTTCTCTAAATCTTTCCAATCCTTGCAAGGTATATCTATCGGGAGGGTGCAAAAGAAACAACCAACGAGGCAGGATGTTCATCCTAATAGTGTCTATTTTCTGAGTAAACCCTAGTGATAATAGTTTCCATCTGTCCAGATCTTTCAAAATCTGTGTTTTAAGGCCCCATGGTTTTTTTGTACAGATCTTTCATATCATATGGAATTTTAATTCCTAAATATCTTATTAGCTTTTTAGTGTACTTGAAAGGTGAATTTTCTTTTAAATCCTGATCCCACTCTCCTGAGATTAATTTTATTTCCATTTTCTCCTGTTTTTTTATATCTTGACATTCTGCCAAATTTTTGTATCAGGGCCAGAAGATGAGGTATGGCCTGCTTTGGGTTAGACACATAAACTAATCGTCATCCACATAAAGTGATATTTTATTTAAGACCCTTCTACCATTACACCAGTAATCTTAGGATGTCTCCTTATGGCCTGAGCCAAGGGCTCAATACTGATTGCAAACAGTAATGGAGACAGGGACAACCCTGTCTCGTCCCTCTTTTATCTGGATCTGCGTAGATACCACCCCATTTACTTTCACCCTAGGCGTTGGTCTATTATAAAGTAACTTTGTCCAGTTCAGGAATTCATCCCCAGGCCATCTCCCCAGAACAGCAATCAAAACTGCCAATTCAGGCAGTCGAATGCCTTTTCAGCATCAAAAAATGGCTAGTCCCTGGTCTTTAAATTCCCTTGCTCCCGTGATAACATTCAGTAATCTCCGGATGTTATCTGCTAGATACCTCCCGGAATGAACCCGTTTGATCCGTATGAATTAGCTTAGTGATTACCTTTTGTAACCTATTAGCCAGAATCTTGGTCAGGATTTTACAATCCTGATTCAGGAGGAGATGGGTCTGTAGGGAGGCGCACCTATCCATGGTTTCCCCTCTTTTGGTATAACGTTATAATTGCTGAGTACTATGTTGGTGGGAGGCCTGTTCTTCCAGACAGTTGTTGAAAACTTCCGTCAAGATGTGGGCAACAGTTCCACACCTTTAGTGTATAATTCACTACTGAACCCATCTGGTCCTGGTGCTTTCCCTGCTTCAGTTCCTTTATTACCTGGACTACTTCTTTCTGTGTAATTTTAGCTCTAGTCCTATCCTGTCTTCTCTACTTAGTTTTTGCAACTTAAGATCTTTAAGAAAATGATATGTTTCTTCCACTATCTGCTCTGAAACTATCGACTCTGTATAATGTCTGATAGAAATTCCTAAAGGCCTGTCGATATCCGCTGGTTTACTTCACCTCTTTCCTGTTTTCTCATCGACTATTATGTTTTTAATCGGTTTGCTTCCTGTTGTTTCAACCTAAGTGCCAGTGTATGAGCTGCCCTATGCCCCACCTCCGAATACTTATATCCCAGCCATCTTATCAGTCTCTCTGCCTATTTTCCTCATATTCATTTAATTTCTTTCTGGCTGATTCCAGTTGTTTTAACCGTTCCTTATCTTTCGGATCTTGTTTATGTTCCGTTTCCCTCTGTTGAATCTCTACTTGAGGAGTCTTTCCTGAGTAAGGCTAGCCAGTTTTTTATTCCTAGAGCTACACTTATCAGTTCACCCCTAACTACTACTTTTGCTGTATCCCATCTGATTATAGGTTGGTAATCCTTATTCTCTTTTGCATAAAAATTTCTTTAAATCTATCCTCTATCCTTTTAATTATGGATTTGTCTGTCACAAGAGGACATTCAGTCTCCAAATAGGGTGCCTCATTTCTTGTTCCACCATCAGGACGATCTCAACTGGTGCATGGTCCGAGTTAGTGATCGAGTGTATTTGAGATCCAGAGGGCCATATACATGTATGCTTTTGAAGGAGAAATAAATCAATCCTAAAGTATGACCTCTGAACCGTCGAGATAGTAAATATAATCCTGTGCCCTGGGAAACATGATCGCCACACATCAACAAAATCTAAACTTCTTACTAAACACTTAAGCCATTTAGTCACTTCTCTGTTTGTCTGGGTACAACCTGACGATCTGTCCTGGGATGGACATGGCACACAGTTAAATCCCCCTACCAGTACTTGTCCTTGTGGCAGTCTTATCAGTTTTCCAAGGTTTCTTTAAAAGCTGCCCCCTTGACATTCGGAGCATAAAGATTGACAGCGTGGAAAGGGACATCCATAACAGTATCGGATATTCTGACATATCTCCCTCTTTATCTGTGTCCGTCCGGTTGACTAAAGGGCACCCCTTTTCACCAGAATCGCCACTCCTGCCTTCCTCCCATCTCTACTTGGCGAGGCATACACCTCTCCCACCCTCGACTGTCTTAATTTCAAACCCTCTATTTCCCTTAAATGTGTTTCTTGAATAAGAGCACATTGCATCCCGATCGTTTCAATTCAGTTAAGATTTTCATACGTTTGACGGAAATGTATTCCTTTAACATCGTATGTTATTATTTTAGGATTAACCATTATCTTGATTTGTCCTTTCACTTCCTCAATCCCCATTGTATATTTCTCATGGAACCCCATCCTGCTTTTACATATAAACTTGCTGAACCATTAACTAAACATCGTTTGACATACTTCAACTTTATATAAGTCTTCAACATCATGGCAGCTGCTTAGAGAGCTTGCCTCCTCTTAAATCAATCCCCTTCTTCATGCTTCCTAGGTGTTACTGTGCTTTCAGCTACTGTTTTTATTTTCTCAGTAGCCTTTATGGGTGGGCTCACTAGGACACTGTCCGCCTATCCCTTAATAGGGATTGGCTCTAGATGTTAAAAGAATGGCAGCAGTCCCCAGTAATTAACACTCTCAGCCAAAACAGGTTCTCAGCCAAGAGTAGTTAGCAGCAGTTCAGCCTTAGGTACCCCCAACTGACTTTACCTTCTAGCAAAAGATTACCTCCATACCCTTATTGAGTCCATTACTAGAATATCTAGAGTCTTTCATGGAATAACCTGTGTTCCATTATTCCCCCAAAAGCTTCTCCCCTGTCCAGTCCTTCATACCTCGACTTCAGAAAGTCCCTTGGTTTTCACCTCTGAGTCCTCTCGACTCTGCTTTCATTTGTAGGCGTCCTTCTCACTCATCTATCCATTTTCTGATTCTTGGCTATCTATCGCGTTGAGCATCCTCGTGAGATCTGGCATCAGATACTTGGGCCCGCGACCAAGTGGGGCCACTTTCTTCCCTCGATTCACAGGCCCCATGCCCCTTCTATCAGTTTTTGCTCCAAAGGTGCAATCCTGATTCGGGATCACTATTTGTCTCTCCTTCAAAAATGGAACCGCATCCACCAAAGTCGGAAATACTTTAAATGAGGATCCGTAAATACTTTCAGTTTTGCTGGGTAGTTTATCTGTTGATTTGATTTGGTGTTTTCCTTTAGCTCTCTTATTACAGCTCTGACTTGGTTCGGCGATATTGCAACTCTGTAGAAATCTTGGTCAAGAAACACTTGTCCCCTGCAAATGTAAGGTTTTAACTCACCAAGCTTCTTTTAGGATGTAATCTTTCTCCAGAAAATTCAACATTCTCACTACCCAGGATCGTGGTCTGATATTCTTGTCTGTCAGCTTGGGCCCTAAAGCTCTATGAGCCCTCTCAATTGTGAGGAGAAGTCTGAGGGTATGGTTATTATCGATCTCAGCACATGTTGAATAAGTCTGATGTAGAGGATAACCCTCCTCCTCTCCCTCCTTGATCCCATAAATTCTAAAATTGTTTCGGTGTGCTCTGTTTTCTGAATCTTCTAATCAGGTATGCATTTGCCTTTCTCTGTGTAGGAGATGAATAATCAATCTGTCCGCTGCATCTTGTCTCTCCGAAGTCTGTGTCACTTGTTTTCTACTCCTTGACCCTTCTATTTATATTTTAACTTCCATCTTGAGATCTGTGATCGATGTCTCAAATTTTGCACAGATTTTAGGATTTTAGCCACTGCAGTTTCCATTGGTACCTCGGCCTAGGAGTCATCTTAGGCCGAAGTCGATCGATGATACCGAAGGGACTGCCTCTCGTCATGGTCGCTAGGCCTTCCATGCCTTTGTGGAGCATAAGCTGCTTTAATTTACTACTTTTCTGGTCTTGCCTCGACCTTTTCAGCTTAATTTGTTTCGCTGACATTAAAACAGCCTCCGATTGTCGACTTCAGCACTCTCTTAGTCAAATGAGGTAGAAATTAACTTTATACAGTTGGGGAGTTCAGACTCATTTCTCTAGGCTGCTACCATCTGTGTGACATCACGGAAGTCCTTAACTGATGTATTAACAAAGTTTTTTTACATTGCAGGGTTTTAAATAATTGATTAGCAGTTTTTTCTTGGGACTATACTAACTGTACAGAAAGTATTTATATAGATTTTCTAGAAGTGCTGTGTTTGTTAAACACAGTGAGGCAAAAGCTATGCATTTCTACAAGGATTTAGCACTTTTATGAGCAAAACGCTAGTCAATTTTTAGAGTTAAATAAATCCCTGCATTGAATTTCCTTACTTTCTGAGAAAGTGTAATGTTACCTCATGGTATAATTTTTTTTGGAGTGCAGGGACTGATAAGTGTACAGGCAGCTGTAATGAACTGTCATATCCCTCCGAGGCGCAGGGCCCTCGGGGCCCTGTGCTCGAATACATAATGGATGGCCCTGCAGTCCCATTACTGCACAATGGTATCCATATGTGGGCCCTGAACTCCCATATATCTATAATTGTAGAGACATCGCCCAGGCCTAGAAACATTCCAAGTAACCCTTGAGCTGCAAATTGTGCAATATCTCAGTAACTGTAGGAACAGTGGAAAAAATTCCACTGTAGTTGTAATCATGGACTGGCAACCTGCATGCATGCTCAAAGCTGTACTAAGCTGTGTTTAGTGAAAATCCATAACACAAGCCATTTTCGAGATATAGGCATTGAAAGGTAGCATGTACATCACAATGTTATCCTATGGGAAGTTTCTAAACTTTGGAGCGTTATGAATATGGAACCAATGTAAATTTTTCACCAAACCAACTGAACTCACATCTTTTGGGCAACCCTTTGCACCCTACAAATTTCAAGCCAAAAGTCCTGACCTTTTCTTTGCAGTAAAGTGTCAAAGAAACAGTAACCTTTAAAAATCCCTTTTTGCGAGCTGTCAGAATCCTTTTCATGAGCCAAAATCCCTTTTCGTGAACTGTAAAATCCCTGTTCATGAGCGAATCCTTTTCGTGAAATAATGCCATCTGATCGTCCCATCAAGAAAGGGATGTTGACAGTTCATGAAAGGGATTTCTCACGAAGGAATTTTGTCAGCTCTCACGAAAGAGTTTTTGACAGCTCATGAAAGGGATTACTATAATCCCTTTTCATGGAGTTGTCAAGAATCTCTTCATGAGCCAAATCCTTTTATGAGTTGTTAAAATCCTGTTAGTGAGAATCCCTTTTGCAAGATAGGGCCATCTGGTCGACCCCTCATGAAAAGGATTTTGACAGCTCATGAAAAGTTTCTCATGAAAAGGGATTTTGATAGCCCACAAAGGGGATTTTGACAGCTCACAAAAGGGATTTCTTTCTGTAATCCCTTTTCTTGAGCTGAAAAATCCCTCTTTATGAGCCGATCCCTTTCATGAGCTATCAAAATCCTTTTCACGAGCAAATCCCCTTTTCATAAGGTAGGGCCCTCTGGTCATCCCCTCACAAAAGGATTTTGACACCTCATGAAAAGGGATCGCTTGTGAAGAGATTTTGATAGCTCGAAAAAACGGATCGAAGTGAGTCACGGAAAAGGATTTTTACATCTCGAAATTAGCATTTTTGATCAAACAAAAGTAAACCTAATGCAAAGAAGTGTGCAGGACGTCCCCAAACAAAACTCCATACTTGGATGTCTACAGAAGACATCCCTGGGCAATTATAACATTTTGTTTGGGCACAAAATTGAAAACAAGATGGTGGATCACAAAAGGATTTTTCTCATGAAGAGGATTTTGTGAGCCCAAATCCCTATTCAAACCTGTGCAGCTATCCAAAAGACTGATCTGAGCATGCTCGGAACCCGACATTTTAAATTGAATAACTTTGGAACAGATTAATATTTTCACCAAACCAGTGCTGGCTTGTTCTTTGGGAAAATCTCTTTCTACCCTGAAAATTTCAGGACAAATCTCCAAATGTTGTGGCTGCAGTGCGATGGGAAAAATCAGCCAAAATGGGCAAACAAAAGTGACTTTTGCACTTTTTCACTATATGCAGCACGAAATCCACAAATCCGATCTAAACAAAATTTGGTACATCAAGATATCTACCCGCAGCACAGTGCATACCACATTTTGTGCAAATCCGTTGAACGTTACAAAGTTATTAAAGTGCAAAATTTGAGGTTTAACATTAAACTGCCTACTCAACCCTAACTATAGTGGCACTATCATGCCACTATATATATATATATATATATCTATATATGACCTAACATGGCCTGACTAAAGATATCATATTTATTTTCACGAGAGGCCAATAATATCATGATATCTCACGAGTGGCAATACAACATATGTTTTGGCCCAATTGCAATGGAACACCCCAAACACAATCCACAACACCCCCCACAACACAAGAGATGGCATATGTTATATAAAATAAAATATATATTAGGTTGATTCTGCCAGTTTAAAATTATGTGAAGAAGCTATCCGTGATCCTGCCATTATTTTTATATAAAAATATATTTAAAAACCTATCTGGTTGATTCTGCCACTGTGACATTCAGCCAAGAATCATATCACTTTCACTTTCCCCTTAAAAGTAGCGTAACTGGCGGTAGAACATTGACCCATTAGGAGATGACAGTCCTTCCTGATAAGCGGTCTGTATCACTTTAGTTAAAAAAAAAAACTCTGCAGTTTTGTATTTGTTTAGAGCTGCCAGTGTATGGAGAAGAGAGACAGTGAGCTGACAGTTCAGAGCAGCAGGAGGGCGTGGTATGTGTTGCTATAGCAACGAATGCTCACGGTTCCTCCTGCCTCTGAAGCTGCCAAATCGCCTCTCTCTCTCTTCTCAATACAGTTGGTAGCTTCTCATAAACAAATACAAAACTGCAGAATTTTGTTTTTAACTAAAATGTTACAGACCACTTTACTGTCAAGGAATGTGATCTCCTAATGGGTCAGTGTTCCTCCCACGGTCACGCTACTTTTCAGGGAGGAAAATGAAAGTGATATGATTCTCGGCTGAATGTCACAGTGGCAGGATCAACCAGATACATTTGTAATTAATTTTTACATAAAATAATGGCAGCATCAACCAGATACAGGGATATACGTGTGTGTGTGTGTTGGAGGGGGTTGCAGGTTCTAGAGACACAGTACTGCAATGGAAAGTGAAATACTTTCACTTTTTATTGAATGACATATAGGAACATGGAGATATCACTATGATGTATAGGAACATGCAGATATTGGTGATATCTCCACAACCATAGTGATATCTCCATGACTATACATATATATATATGTGGAAAGAAAATAGGTGGAGGATCTAGGAAAGAAGCTGGAAAATAAAAAGGTGACAATGGTTATGAAAAGGTATAGTAGAAGTACATGAGATGAGGTATTCTCAAGTGGGGACCTATTATCAGGGCCTAGTAAGAAGGCTAAAGGTGACAAATGGAGGGGAGAGACTTTTGTGAAAAATGAAAATAGATGTGCACACATAGCTGGAATGCCCATGTGAGAATGCCCCCCACACACTGAATGAAAGTGTGTGCAGAAATGCCCACACATGCAAACATTCCATGCATACATGCAAGCAAACATATGGGGGTTGGGGTAAAAAGGACAGACTGCAGTGGTAAGCCATAAGGTGGCTGAAAGATACTAGTAGAAAAGTCTGTCATTTGACCCATAGGGCTACTGAGAGCCTAGGTGAATAATCAGCTTGGTTTCCATGTTTTTCTTTGGCCACTATTCTGGAAACCCTGTTGAAGGACATAAACAGAAAAATCATTAACGTTTTGGTCCCTGGAGGTAAAATGGGATACAATTTTTTTTAGTGTCTCCATTCCTGAGTGCCCTGTACCATTCCCTGAATCAGTCAGCCAGATGTCTGACAGTTTCTCCGATGTAGATAGCTGCACACTTCCTGCAAAGAATACAATATGTCACATTACTGGAAGTGCATGAGAACTCCTTGGTGATGTGAAAACACCTGTGGGACCTTGAATTTCAGTGACACCAGATATACATTTTCAGATATAACAGCAGGTTCTGTTGCAAGCTTTGGTACCTGGTAGGGAGGAATTGTTAGGAGTATGTAGGCTGCTTCATACCAGGAGATTCTGCTGGTTGGGTGGTCTACAGTAGGAGGCAGTTGGTGGTTCTGTAAAGGAGGCTTCAATATTAGAATCAGTCTGCAGCATAGGAAGTTCTAGTGATTGTCCTGTGAAGAGAAGGGTATTAGAATGGAAGGAAGCACCACTGGAATGCCTCGTCATTGTGGCATGAGAGTATCTCTCCTGGGGTGTCAAGGTCATGGGGCATATTACTGACCCATGAGAGTGCTCTGTCCACTGTGCTTTCTGTGTATCCCCTGTCAAGTAATACAAACTGTGCATTATTTGAGCCTGCTCAGCAAAATCATCATCTTCACTGTATAACTTTGAAGTCTAAGAAACTGTAAATATAGCAAACCATTCTTAACATGTTTTGGGATGGAAAGAGCTGCCGAGAAAACTGTGTGAGTCAGTGCGTTGTAATAGACAAAGTCTTCAGACCAGTGTTCTGCACTGACAGTTTAATATCTAGAAAAGGCAATGTGCATGAGGATACTTCACCAGTGTGCTGAAGGAAAGTATTGGCCATGGAAAACTTGTCCAAGAAGATTTGGAGGGTTATCCTGGAGCAGGGGCGACCCTCACAGTCATCCACTTGTCTGATCAATAATCAAGGATACAAAAAAAGAGGAAAAATAATGAATGTACTGTCTCAGTCAGTCTATGATGGATGAATAAGAATACCTGTGGGTTTAAGGTCAAGCCTGTGCCAACTTGACTGCAGAACAAACTTTACATGTGGAAAAGCAATGAAATTGTTCATCTTATAGCAGTTCTCTGTCTATGAACAAGGTATGTGGAAAAAGATCTGTTGTCACCAGCGATTCTTCAATGTTACCTCATCCTACCTGGCACTTGAAGAAAAGATCTAAGTTAGCTTTGTTCTGATCAGAGTTTCAAGTCTTGAATTGTCAGTATCTTGCAATGACACTGCTGATCAATGAAACTCAAGTATGTGCTAAACAAGCTTGTTACCATAGTATTTTGAAAATAAAACTAGCTTCAAGGAAACTGTCACATAGAAACCCCACTCTTGGCACTGGATTAGGGGAACTGAGGAGGTTGAGGGGACTTGGAGGACATGTCCCTCGTGAACATAGGAGGGACCTGCACGATCAAGCAGACGGGTCTCTGACATTTCACTCCTGTCATTTCGCTCCCCCACTTTCACTCCCATCATTTCACTCCCGCACAATTTTGCTCCCATGCATATTCAATCCGACCAAGACTGAGGTGTTACTGGTTGAATCAGGTGGAAGTATTTTCCTGAACCCCTTCATGGTTACTTTTTTTTTTTGAAGCAGCATTTCCCATCAACATAATGTCTAAAACATTCACACTTTCCCTGTCTATAGTAATCAGTAGACTTTCTTTCACGTGGCTCTGCATCTTGCTAGAATTTATTGCCCCCTTTTTATTTTATATGTATGCCTCTCCATTCTACTGAAAATAAAATGAGCGTAATGCCAGTTAAGGAAAAATATGTTTTGAGTGATATTCATGCTTGGTTTTATTTTCACCTGTCACTTGTACCAGTTGATCATATGTGGAGCATAACTAGTAGCACTCAGTTCTGAGATCTGTGTGTGGAGGTGTAATCATTGGGAGTGAAATGGCACGAGGGCAATTCATGCAGGAAGCGGATGTAGGGAGTGAAGTGATGGGGAGGCGTAATGTCGCGCTCCCAAGCGGACAAAAGAGACCTTAAGACCTTTATCTGCTAACATCTTTGTGTGTTTGTATCTACAGTACATAGCATTTGTAGAGGTCAGGCACAGTCCCAGTGAAGGAGAGAAATAATTGTTCCTCAACCCAGCCAGCAAACACACTGGCAAAGCTTGGACCCATCCTGGTACCCATGGCAACTCTACCGACCAGCTGAAGAAAACTGTTATTAAAAGAAAAGCATTAAGTTTGCAAACAAGATCAGCCAGTTGGGTTAGTATATGTTTGTGTGGCTGCTGGACTTCCATTTATATTCAAAAATGCTGCAGAACTGTCAGACCATCACTGTGGGGAATCACTGTGCAAAGAGAGTTGATAACGGGGTAAAAATGAGCTGATGGGAGCCACTGAATCCGAACCTATCAAATAACTGGTGAGTATGGTTAGTGTCTTTAATGTTTGAGAGGCAGGCATTAAATAGGTGGTCTCATGAGACTGTCCAGAAATTCTGAGATGTAGGATGTAGGGTAGGAGCAGACATACATAATGGGGCATCAAGGTTACCTGCTTTGTGGATTTTGGGAAGGCAGTAGAACCTGGATGCTTGAGGGTGTTGAAGTAAGAGTCTCTTAGCAGAGACAGGGAGTTGTTTGTTTTCAGTAGTAGAAGTAATGGCAGTGGTAACCTCTGATAGTTGGCAGTTGGATCCTGTGGAAGAGAAGAGTAAAAATAGTGCCAAAGAGTTGCTATGTGACATATATAGAGAGGATAATGGATGGGCAACAGTGAACAACAACACTGTTGTTCAACTTTGAAAGGTTGTCATGACAACCATGTAAATGGTTTCAGTTGTCATACAACCTCAAGAAGTGAGCAACTGTTGTTGTTTACTGTTGCCCATCCATTATCTTGTATAGTGTATGGGGCAACAGTAAACCGGCATGCTCACTTAGCCTTGCAGTGCGATTTTCTAACTTTGTCACCCCCATCCAGAAAACACTCGGTCCCCCACCCCCACCCCCCACTCTCACATAAACATTTTTTTTTAAACCTGGCTCTTTGCTCTCAGATAAATATTTTTAAAATAAAACATGCTGCTGCCCTTACTTAGAAGGATTTGTATCCCGGTTCTACTCTGGTGCCAGCATTCACAGCGACAGCCATTTCCCAGAGTACAGCATATTGAAAGATCTGCATACTCAATATCGACCAATGCTGTTGTACCATTGATGTGATGTACTCAAGATGGTACAACAGCATCCTGACATCACATCAATGGTACAACAGCCCTGTGTTTTGATGGAAAATGGCATACAATAAGGCTCTCCCATACTATATATATATATATATATATATATATATATATACATATATATATAAAATCACACATGCCCACACAATGCAAAGCATCATGGGCTGCATATGCAAATCACCACAGAATGTTATGCTGGTTCAGCTTTAAGCAGAATTGCATGGTGCCAAAGGCCTCTCACACAGTTTGCAAAGGGTGCTAACAGATGACATAGACACGTGTTTCGTCCTACCAGGACTCATCAGTATGCCTCATCTGTGAACCAGCATAACATTCTGTGGTGATTTGCATATGCAGCCCATGATGCTTTGCATTGGTGGCATGTGTGATTTTGCATTTTCTTGAAACTTGGCTTCCCAGCCAAATGCCCTTTGGGTAACCCTTGCCTCAGTGTTTGCGCACAGAGGTTCTTTGTCTCATATATATATATATATATATATATATATATATACACATATATATATATATATGTGCCCATTGTGACAGGGTTGAATAAGACCCTGACCCATTTGTTTTGCAGAAAGAGTTTAAAGCAAGGTTCAGTTCTGTCCTCTCTCTTCTGTCTCTGTCTGTCTCGCAAACAGATTTGCTTGTGAGACCTAGGAACTGTTCACTCTGATGGTATCACGATTTCCTCCTCCGCTATCTCCTGCCTTCACTTGCTGTTTCTATCTTTTCTTCCTTCCTTCCCCTTGCTTATGTGTGGTTATATGTCAATCTTTATGTAAAACTGGATTCTATGGTTTGAAAATGTATGTAGTTATATTGTTTAAATGATTGCAAAAGCTATTTGGAACTCAGGGGTTAATTCTGAAATGCAGTTTGACCTGCACAAACTCATTTGCAGAGTTGTCAACAGGAGATTAGTTCTGGAACACAACGTTTTATTTTGTTGCACCTGCTAGTGAAGAAGCTGCCAAAGTTCTTACACATTTTGTAAGAAACAGGATGTCTCTTATCAAGCTCAGGATGCAGAAGTTAATTGCCAGCAAAGACGTCTTATAAAAAACAGCTGCACTGTTTGTTAGAGAGAGAGAGAGAGAGAGAGATAGAAACTGAGATTTAGATTTATATTATGAGGTCCCAAACTCCTAAATCTCTGGCGGTACTGCTTGTGCCACAGACCTCCAACTATGGGCTGTGCTCAACTGATAACTTCTTCTTAAGTGTGCTGAGACCTCAACCTCCAAAGGTTCTAGTGCTTTTGCCCACTACGCTCCTTGGTTGTGGAACTCCCACCTCTAGACATCTGCCTAGCACCTACCTCATCTCATCTAACCAATGCTCCTGCTTTAAGCCACCTTAGCTCCCTGTCCCTATCCCTGACTGCAGTTCTTAACCTGCTCCTGCCATAATACCATTTCTTATGCCTCTCCCAGATGCACCCCCACAGGCCTGTACCCTAATGTCACCCTGTATCTTACCTACCTCAGTTTGCCTATCCTGCTTCTAACCCCTTTTGCAGTTACTTGTTCTAGTCCCTGCCCTCATCAGTACACTTTGCCCACTTATCCTCGCAAGACATATCCTCTCTCGCCTTCTTTCCACTGCCTCACCCACTACTTGCCTGCCTCCTATCTTTCAACTTACCCTACTTCAAACTTGAATAACCTCCTCTTCCTACCCCACATCTAACCCTTGGCACTTATTTATTTTGTTCTTGTTTTTTGTTTTTGTTTTTGCAGACGTCAGCATACAGGCATGTTTCACATTTTTGTTTTTGTTCCTTGTTTTTGTTTTTGTTCTAGTTTTTGATTTTGTTTTTTGGTCTTTGGTTTTTGCTTTGTTTTTTATATATTGTTTCCCATACTTCCTTGTCTGTTGAAAACTGTTTTTCCTCCAGGGTCACAGTGACTATATGTCTATGTTTTCTTGAATTTTGTGACCATGTATCTCTGAGTTATCCCTTGTATTTTTCAACAATATGGTCTTTACTCTACTGTCAACATACCTCATCCCAATGCTTTGACTCTATTTATATGTCCTATTACTTAATTTCAATACCTTGTATCCTGTTTATGCTGTATAACCTACTATGACAATATCACTGTGTATACCTTGCTGCATCTACCTTATGTTGTATTCTCTGTAAAGTTACCTATTGTATTCTCCGTAATGTTACCCTGTAACCTCCGGTCGTGCCTGAAAATAGTCATTCCTATGATAGCGCACCTACCAGTTAACAAAAACTAAATAAATAAATAAATAGATCTAGAGATAACCTCAGATGAAGGACTTTGTTTCTCTATTTGTATTACCTTGTAAAGAGCTATCCCACACAGTTTTATTTTTATTTTACTGTATTGATAATAATAAAATGCTACTTGTGAATCTTATAACAGGGGTTGAAAGTAGGGTTTGCAGCCACTAGCCAGCAGGACTAGCAACTGGGGAATTCACTGTCCAAGAGTTTTCAACTAGCCCAACTGGCATACTTACTGAAATGTTACCTTGACTAATACCAGTCAGCAGGGCTAGTTAAAGGAAAATTTTACTAGCCCAATGCAAAATCTACTAGCATTTGGCTACTGGGCTGGTACTAGTTTCAACCTCTGTTATAACTGCTCCTGGTTTGCCTATGCTTCCTGACCTGCACCTCAACGACACCCATTTATAAAATCTTTGAAAGGTGGTGGATAAAAACACTAATTTTTAGAGGCTGAACCAAAATGGACTCAATAAATAATGACCCTACTTATAAAAATCAGTAGACAGTTAAACAGTCAAAACTGGCCTACAAGAACTCTAATCCTCCCCAGATTAATGGTCCCACCATTTCCATTTAGGTTGGCAGGTTACTGCACCCATGACCTGACAGGAATTTAATTGGAAGGTACTCATCTGTTTTTCTGAACCCCAGTTGTTACTAAACATTTTCATGCTATTTACACAGATGCCTGCTGGCATAACTGTGGAGGTGCCTGGGGTACCCACTACCATATCTTTTGGGAATGCCGGTTCTTCTGGACCTTTGGCACTCAGTTCATTTTGAGAACCAAAACTTAACTGGTATCTCCTTCCCTTTCTCTTTCTAGACTTGGTATTGGGCTTTCAAGCACTGTCGTCCTGCAGTAGTGCTATTCAAATGTTAGGCCAAATTCTGTGAGTAGCAGCACTCAAGTGCATTACTGTCAACTGGCTGACCCTTAAGCCTCCTTCACAGGCCCAATGGCAGGCAAAAGTAACAGATAGAAAGAATGGAGCATATTACCAGCAGTATCCATTTAAGTACAGAAACATTTAGGGACGTGTGGTGACCATGGCACATGGCAGAAGCCAATCTGGAGGGTAGCTGGAGTAACTTTTAGATCCCTAATGGGAACCATTATGGCCTCTCTATCTGTGTAACGTAACACAATGACAGTTGGGGGAGAGGAGGAGTGCACCACTGGAAAATTTGTTTGCTCTATTCTTCATTATTACTGCATTGATTCAGAGTTATAGCAGAAGTGCAGTATTCCTTTGTAGGTTCATATCCTGGTTGACTCCATTTCCACAATGTCATGATCATGGCTCTTTGGGCAGTCAAAGAGGACCTTATGTACAGCGAGGACATTTGGGAACTATCATTTTACTTCTTTTCATAAGACATTTAACACTCTGTATATACTGAGCTCATTTACCAGTGGTATCTATAGTCTGCTCAATGGGACTTTTTTTTTTCATTTTGTATTTGAATCAATACTTTAGTAACTATAGTAACATGACGGTATTAGCTGCCAACAATTGTTTCCTTAAGCTTTGTACCACTGTAGCATATACTAATGGATTTATCATCCAGATCCAGGTGAACCAATAAATATCTACATGAGTTAAAAAACTGGCCTACATGCATAGATGAGCTAATAATGGGATATGACTCTAACATGTTGTACACCTATCTGTATACTTGAAATAATTCTATATTAGTTTATATAATACACAGGTCAAATATTTATGTTTTATAATTGCATCATGCTGTTCAGCTCCAATAGGTTATCTATTGAAAACAATAAAATCTATTAAGTAAAAGTTCTGCAAACATTGAATTCTTGCTAGAGTTGTTAAAGCAGGAGTGCAATGAGATTTGGCAAAAATTTTGACCATACCATTTTTCCTATAAAATGTTCCAGGCATCTTCCAGTTTAAAGCAGCAGTACATGACAGCAGTGAAAATTTTGACGTACACTTTTTTATTCTATTTTAGATTGTCCCTTATCTCTTGACTTATATGATACCCTTCTTTACCCATTTGAGTCTTCCTTAGTACTTTTCTCACATTTGAAATAATAAAGGTGCCTGTAATATGGTGAGAAACAGGTTCTTATCAGTATTCTCAGCTGATTCTTGTACACCTGCTGTCCCATAAGGTGAAGGAGCAGTGTTGGCTATATGCTAATTTATTGTAGTCACAAGAAAAGTGATTTTAAACAATAGAAGTTGCACCAGTGCAACCCCAGAAATGCACCCCAAGACAATATTCAAAGGGGAATTGCACAGCGCAATTCCTGATGTGCCGGGTGCAAAGATAATGTATGCAGCACATCTCCAGGGGCTTGCCCATGCATATCGCACATCCTGATATTCAGCCGGGATGTGCGTGCATCTGCTGGCACATCCCAGAGATGTGCCGCATACCTGAGCACAAAGTCGAGCCCGTATAAACTGGCTCAACTGCTAGCCACCTACAGGTGTGCTGCTGTGTGCAATGTGCAACACAGCAGACACCAGCCATGAGTGGCTACCCCCCAGAACACCATTCACAAGCATCAACATATGTCCCTGGTAGTCTAGTGGCACCCCCCTCCCCAACAGCAACCCTGATTGCCTGTAAAGATTAATAAATATTGCCCTGGTAGTCTAGTGTTATGCCCCTCCATGCTGGTAGCCCCAATCACCCATAAATGTGATTGAAATAATTCCCTGATGGTCCCATGGCACCCCCACCCACACAGGACCCCAGCCCACCTAGCCCCTCCATCATCGGTGGGCAGCAAACCCACCCGCATTCCTCTGGCTACCTGCCAAATGACAGCTTACAGTATCAGCTGCAAGCCCATTAGTCCACTTCTGGACCAATGGACTTGCAGTGCATACTGTAATAGTCATAACATAGAAATAACACTGTTGACCTGGTAAGGGTTAGGATTGAGAAAATGGAAAAAAAAAAGTCATGGGGCTCAATATTCAAAACTTAGCCCCAGGGCAAAATTAGCACTGCCCAGCATGCAAAAACAGCTCTGAACCATTTGCAGGCTATATTCAAAGGTATCACCCAGAGACTAAATCAGTTGAATATAGTGTGCAAGCGAAGGCATGCAAACAGAGCTGAGAGTGCAGTGTAAAATAGCCTAGCAGATAAGACAGCTCTGAATATAGCAACTGTGCAGTGCAAACTGCAACAGCAGCCTAGTGCACACAGAGGTGGAGTAAGGCAGAGTAGCAGTAGGTGGCCAATGTGCGTGCTAGCAAAGAATGGTGCACGCAACTACAAACAACACTGCAGGCCAAATACTGCAGAACCATGCTATGGTTCTGACAAGTTTCCTGCGGCAAACTTATTAGCCTGGTGCTAACACGTTTGCCCAGTGCTAAATTTTGCTATATTCAAAGCTCCTATGCAAATTACCCTACTTATGCACCCAAGGCAAACAGCCACATTAGCATCTCATTACGGCTTGCTTTGCAAGCATTACTATGTAGATTGCCAGGCACTATTTCATGATGCACACAGCTCCACCTGTATGTCAGACTGGAACTACAGGTTGGTGGCTGCAGGCTGGAGTTTGCACACAGCACCACCTGTATGTCAGCCTGGAACAACAGGATGGTAGGTGCAGGTTGAGTTTGGACACATCAGCACAGACTACTGTGGCCAGGGGACTAGTAACACAGGAATGGGTTGCTGTGCTGCATGCCATAAACATATTGTTATTCCTACTACAGTGTGTATCAGATGGTACAGTACCATAGTAGTCAGTATTGTGAGGGACACAGCAATGCCTATGGAGTGTCAGGCAACAATAACTGCTGCTATCCACACAGTGACATGCACAGCTGGCAGGCGTGTTCTGACACTGGACACCACAGTCATACTGTCCTGTGACCCACATACACTGCGCCAGTGGCATGGGATTCCCACACTAACATGCACATGGCTGGTCGTGTGTGACAGGCAGCCTGGACAGGTGTGCAGTATGTGCCCTGGGGGCAGGCACATACCATCATAATGTGAGGGCATTTCCATCACTGGCACATGTGCACTGTGTGGGGCCCCAGCCATGTGGAAGCATCTACTATGTGTTGCAGTCTGGCCACCTGTACACCCTCCCTCAGTATCCTCCATTCCCCAGTGCTGTATGTGTGAGCTGGAGTGTGGTGGTGTACCCCTTTGGGAGGACTGGATGTGTGTGCTGCATGGACACATTGACAAGGTGTCCACTGGGTGCTGGGGCACCCACCAGTACCTGTCAGGGTTGGGAGTGGTGCCAGATGCTGGCGATGTAGGCGATGCCATCTGTGTGCAGCATGTCTCTTCCACAGCATGTGATGTGGCCCAGGGTGCCGTCTGCCCTCTCTGCCTCCTCATTGGCTGCAGTCATCGGGTGCACCATGATGCTGTTGTTGCTTACAGCTATGTTGCCTGTTGCTGCTGTGTCCATGCCCCTATTTTTGTTTTGCCCAGAGTTAAGACTACATTTTTTGGGTGGTAATTTGCACCATGCAAAGTTGATCAAACTCACTTTGAGAGATGCTAATGCGCTGAATATAGCATAGCAAACAAAGTCCAAGAGGGTAGCATCTTTCAGAAAAAGAGACTTGCAAGAACAAGGGGACACAATTTAAAGATAGAAGGAGGGGCGGTTCAGGGGCAATGTGAGGAAGTATTATTTCACAGAGAGGGTAGTGGATGCATGGAACAGCCTTCCTGAGGAAGTTGTGGAGTCTAAAACTGTGGGAGAATTCAAGAATGCATGGGACAGACATAAGGCAATTCTTGTGGGGGCAGGAAGATATAGGCTGTTGGTTAAATAGGATCTGCGGCCTATCCTGTAGGTAGGGAAATGGGCAGACTAGATGGGCCTAGCGGTCCTTATCTGCTGTCAAAGTCTATGTTTCTATGTTTCTAGCACCTGTATTCATATACACGCCTCCTCTTTGCACAATGCATACATTATAATTTTGCCCTGCACTAATGCAGTTTGCCCATGCTATTTGGTCTTTTGAATATAGAACCCACAAACCCGGCGATACGGGTTGCGCCTAATCTAAAGCTCTGAATATCTGGCCCATGGTGCACAGCATAGGTGATACCTAGAAAAGTAGATTTGACATGTATGCTAATATTTGTATTTACTGTAGCTGAAACTAGCTTTTGGAGAAAATATTTTTGTTGCACTGCTGCTTTAACATCGACAGCATATTAATAACTGTGACACATACAATTGAGAAACATGTTGCACATATTTTTTACATTCATGTAGTTACCCTCTTGTGATGTGCACTGATACAGTTTTGTCTATTTAGCATTGTTTTGAAGTATATGAATAATCACAAAACAAAGAATTCCTGCATGTATTTCATGATTACTTTCTGTAGTATTTAGAAATGTGATGCGTGCCCCATAATTTACTCTGCCCTTGTTTATATAGTCTGCCAGTATAGTAGTTATAATGATCTGCATGATAATGTCTTATGGTAATGTACTAAGATTGCAGAAGTGATTGTATTTCATGAATTGTATTTAAATACTTTGCAGTAAGAATTTTATTGTACTGTCATTCAAATTGTCATGCAACAAGATTTTGTAGTCTTGTGAAAGATACTTTTTATTCCTGTATGATCAAATAAGCCTCTTTCAGATTTTTAGAAAATCGCTGTTTCTATGTATGTGTGTCATTGCATTTAATCCAACCCTGCAAATACTTCAGCCATGTCATATGGTGGCCACAATTATGCGGCATGCCAAGATGAAAACTATCAGCTCAGATTTCAGAATGCTGCACTGGAATAACCACATCACACGCAATAAAATCAAAGATACGTGTTGTTAGTTTTACACCATGTGCATAAATCTTTTATCATGGGTATTAGATAGCCTGAATAATAGCACCATAGTACTAGTACATGTTCTTCCACACTTGCAACATTCCCAGCCAGATTTAGCCCTGGGGTGCAAATCTTTGAATTTAATGGCTGCTTGTCTCCAAATGTTACCAGAAATCAAGATTTCATTTATCTGTCTTTCTTTATCTCTGTGTCCACAATCTGTATATGTAAACTATTTGAAAAGCTGACATCAAACAATTGTCTTTCACCTACATTCTCAAGATGTTGATCCATGCCAGAATAAATTACGTGGCTTCTTGCTGCTCATTGAAAGTGAAGGCTCCATTTTCAGTATATGAAGCAAGTTCAATGAGTATAGGTGTACACGTCTGCACGTTCTCATAATCTTGCCTCACAACACAAATTAGTTCTTTTAACAGCATCCACAAACTTATTAGATGGTAATGATGTTACTCATTAAACAAATGCAGGCAAATGCAAAAGCACTTGCACAGATGCATTTGCATAACCATTCAACCCAGTTAGGTTATCAAATCCTGGTCAGTCTTACTTGTAATTTATTTTGGTGGCTGCACAAATATCTTGTTTAATTTTAATAGACATTTGTTGACTAATTTGTAAAGGTGCTATCATTTTGGACTATTTCATTTGCTTTAAATTTGTACCTTTCACAGTCTGACTTGATTTGACAGTTACTTCCAGCTGCTCCTTGCTCCTTTATACGGATAACCTAGTTTTTTTACAGTGACAAATCCCCTACCTATATCTCTCCACACTCTCACAAAACTATGTCGCTGCTCATAACTGGTTTGCTGATAACCTCCTCCTGGTCAATAACAAAAAACTAAATCAGTGCTGTTCGGATCCAAGCCCTTCCTAGCTAAACACAAGTCTGGCTGTCCTCTAAACATCGCATCCCTTAATGGTCAAGTCCTTGAGAAAGTCACCCAGTTCAAAAACCCTGGAGTATTGCTTGACCCCTCCTCTACTTCTCCAATCACATAGACTCCTAGTACTAAGGTTCCACCAAAAACTAGGTGCAGGTTTCAGAATCCGGCAATAACTCACCCCGGAGGCCCACCTTGATATTGTCCAGGGCAATTGTCTCCCTATCCTGGACAACTGCTCCCCATCCATTCCAGGACATCCGATACTAATTTGGCCAAGCTTGCTAAAATGTATAACAGAGCCTGCCAGTTCACATTGTCTGCTACCTATGTAACTCATCACTGAACCGTTTACAACTCCCTGGGATGTCTCCACTGCAGGCCTGTCTCAACTTCGCTCTGTACAGTATGGTAGATGCTGCTACCCGCATTGCTCTGAATCACCCCTTTTCCCATCCTCTCTGTCCGCACCACGCATCACAGCCTCTACTCTAGCTATGTACCCCCCTTGCACATACCCAGGGTATCCTCAAACATGGGGAGCAGAGCCATATCTGTGGCTGCCCCACTCTGCTGAACAACCTGTCCTCTGAACTCTGCACCACCGACTCCACCACCAGTTCAAAACAAGTCTCAAGGACTGGCTCCTATTGGCATCTGCCTGCAAATGCTTCAGAGTGTAGCTCCTTCTCCTTGCTCCTCTACCACCACCTATCCCTCTTGACCATCCCCCTTGTCTCACTCATCCCTGTGCACTATCCCACTCACCATTACATGGCCTATAAACTATCCCTGTTGGTATATATACAGTTATTTTCCTCACACCTGTTCAGCCCATCTGGACAATTGTCTCCTTTAATTTCAGTCAATCCACTGTACCATCTGTGATTTTGCTTGCCAATTTTTTTCTTGTATCTGCATTCCTGTTGTTTTGAAGTCCTGAATTAACTCTGTACCTTAGCTATTGTATATTGTTATGTAACATGCGCTGCCACATTAAGTGGCCCGGTCGTGCTTGAAAACGGTCCCTGGAATCAGTGCACCTACCTGGTTACCAAAGTCAAATAAATAAATAAATAAAATTACTGTTGCATACATGGCGTAAATGAAACATAATGTCTAATGTACTCAAAATGTACTTTTTCTCAGCCTTGCTCTTTCTGTGATCTATATCGATTAGAAATATGCACATAGTGTCTGAATTCTTGATAATGCTATGTAGCTTATTCCATCCATGAAGATAGAACTACCTATGTCTAAAATTGCAGCATCCAAAGTCAGACCTTGTGACTTTGTATGGATCTGCTCCGTCTAATTGAAACACTTGGGGACCAGTGACCATTGGGAGGTGTGGTTAAGTGTAAAGACTGGGTGAGACAAGCCACATGAGAATGAGGGTCTTGGACTTCGGAAGGGCCAGTTTTGAAAAATGGCATTATGCCTCAGGGATGCCCTGGCAGAGTTGCAGGAACTAGGAAACAGAAAAATAGTGGGCAGCAATGGGGGAGGGGTTGAAACAGCTGCAAGACTTTGTGCCAGACAAGTCAGCAAGGGTAGGAGAAGGAGGAGCCACTTTGGTTCACTTGGGAGGTGGCAGAAAGAGTTAGGGCGAAGAAAACAGCCTTTAAGACAGTATAAAAACACAAAAGGAGGAAGATAGGAGAACTTACCAGGAGAAGCAAAGGGAAGTGAAGGGGCAAAAGCAGTAACGGAAGAAAGGATAGCTAAGTTGGTCAAGAGGGATAAACCTTTTCAGATACATCAGTGAAATGAAGAAAGACAGGAGAGGGGTAATCAGGCTACTGGGGGAAGGAGGCCTCCATGGAGGAAGGCGGTCTAAAGGTCAACATACTGAACAAATACTTCCTGTTTGTCTTCACAGAAGAGGGGAAGGAAATGGGCCTGAAATACACAACAAGGGCATGAAAGGTAGGGAAATAGAGACTAGCCCTTTCACTGCAGACAGGATCCTAAGGGAATTGTCCAAGCTAAGAGTGGACAAGGCCATGCCCCAATGCAGTGCAGCCCAGGCTGCTGAGGGATCTCAGAGAGGTACTGTCTGAGTCCCTGGAAGCCCTGTTCAACAGGTCTCTAGAAACTGGAGAGGTGTTGGAGAGACTGGAGATGGGCTTACATCATCCCACTCCACAAAGGGGTAGTAGTAAGGAGCCATAAAATTACAGGCCAGTCAGCCCGATGTCAGTAGTTGACAAGGTAATGGAATTGCTTCTAAAGAAAAATTGGAGACTACCATGAGGACAGTGAACTGCAGGACCAGAGATAGCATGGGTTCGCAGGGGAGATCCTGTCAGATCAATCTGATAGAATTTCTCGATGAGGTAACCAGAGTAGTGGACCAGGGCAGGGAGGTGGACTGGCATATCTGGATTTCAGCAAGGCCTTCTACACCGTTCCATAAAAGGTTGATAATGAAACTAAGCAACTTAGGGTAGGGCCTAAATAGTAAAATGGGTGAAAATTGGCTGAGAGAGGCCAAAGAGTGGTGGTAAATGGCGTGCACTCCGAGAGAAGAGGGTGACCAGAGGGTACCACAGGGGTCAATGTTGGGCCCTATACTCTTCAATATCTACTTTAGCGACATGGCAGAGGGACTGGGAGGAGGATAAGCCTGTTTACAGATGACAAAGATCTGCAAAAGGGTGAACACATGGGGGAAGGGTGGAAGGATATGAGTGGACCGGAAAAGTTAGAAGAGTGGTTAAGAAGGTGGCAACTTCAATTCGAGACAAATAAGTGCAAGGTTATGCACTTGGGACACAGGAACCTGGGGTGGAGTACACACTTGGGAGGAGGTACTGGAGGTCACACAGCAAGAGAGAGACCTGGGAATAGTCATTACCATTGACCTTAAGGTGGTGAAGCAGTGTGGGAAGGCAGTGGGAAAGGCTAACCAAATGCTTGGATGCCTAGGGAGGTATCACCAGCAGAAGGAGGGAGTTAATACTTTCCTGTATACTTCATTGGTGAGGCTGTACCTTGAGTACTGTGTGCAGTTCTGGAGACCCCATCTTTGAAAGGACAGGGACAGGATGGAGACAGTGCAGAGGAGGGCAACCAAAATGATGCAGGGTCTGCATCAGAAGACTTATGAAGAGAGGCTTAGGAATTAAACTTGTTCTCCCTGGAGGACAGGAGGAGGTGGGGGTATGATAGAGACATTCAGATATCTCAAGGGAATGAATAAGGTGCAGGAGGAGAGTATTTTCCAGAGAAAAAAGATGTTCTAGGACTAGGGGTCACAATATTGTTGTTTGTAATGTAGTTTGTTAAATGTTTATTTGTGGAGCCATTTTACAGGACCTAATTGTAAACAGTGTTTCTGGCACTAATCAAATGTTTCTGTATAAAATAAAGTTTAAAAGAACTAAAGTTTAAAGGTTCAGGGAAATGTGAGGAAGTTCTTTTATGGAAAGGTGATGGACAACTGAAACAGCCTCCCAGCAGAGGTGGTTGGGGTAAGTACAGTCCCAGTTTTAAGTGTGCCTGGGATAACGCATGGGTATTTTGGATAATGGGGGTGGTGGAAGACAGCCCCCAGTAGTGGCAGGTAGCACTACTAGGGGGATTATATGGGCAGACTGGGTGGGCTAGGAGGTTCTTATATGCCAACAAAATCTATGAATCTACTGCCCAGTTCAAAGTGTGATTAAAAAAGAAGAAACAGACTTACTCAGAGATTTCATTGCATCTGTGCCTGTTTATTTTGGCCTTTAAAGTGCACGTGTGCATTCCTGCAAACAAGGCCAGAGTTCAGTTAAATTCAAAACATACAAATTTGTACATTTACTTACAGCAGCAGTGTAATTTCCCTAGCAGCATACACAGCATAAACAGCAGCAGTAAGTAACATTATCCAATATTTAAACATTCAAATTGTAAAGATCCAAACTACAGATGTTGGGCCACAGGCAGCCTGACCCCAGCACTTTGTTTGACCAGAGCTTCCTCGGGGAGGGCATGGCTAAGTAAGACATATTAGCTGTCCTTTTAGGTCTCCTTTGATGATGCCATTGTGACCTCACCACATTATAAAACTGTTTACATTTCTTAAAGATATATCTAATTTTCAAATGGAGACCCATGTTTTGTTTCAAGACAGATTAGTGAAATAAACCATTAAAAGTATGACGTTTGAGTATAAAAGTACTAAACTATGTTACCTAAAATAAAACAGCAGTTTGGGTTTTGGGGAGGAGAGGATAAAACCCTAAGAGGATCAGACTATTTCATGCAAAATTCTAATGATCAATTGCATATCAACCTACTGCATCAAACATTTTAGTACCTAAGTGAGTCATTCTAAACCTCACAACAAATCACTAAATACAGGAAAACCTGTGTGAAAACTTATTGTTTCATATATATATATATATATATATATATACATATATATATATATATATATATATATATATATATATATAAAAATCTGCAAAAAAAGTTGGGAAATGAGATCTTGGGTTTCAACCCTAACATCCCACCACCCTAGGTTTCCAACCCAACACCCAGCCCCACCATGACTTTTCAACCCCACACCCCACCCCCACCCTGCATGCAGGAACAGGCATGGGGTGCCTTGGGTTAGGGAACCCAACGCTTATCACATTCCATGAGTAAGAAAGCTGAGGTGGGTACACTATAGGAGAATGGGTGGGGTGTTAGAATGGAAATCCAGAGTGGGGTGGGATGTTAGGTTGGAAACCCTAAGATCTAATTTCCCAATTTTTATCAGTGGAACCCTAATGGTGCATTAACAAAGTTGTTTTGCAGAGAATTTTCATACTTTTGAGAAATTATAATTGTAGGGAACCCTAATGGTGCATTAACAAAGTTTTTTGAAGAGGATTTCCTTACTTTTTGAGAAAGTATAATCACAAACATATTTGCTTGTGGGAGCACAGGGCCCTCTGGGCTCTGTGCTCTAACCATCCATAATTTGTGAGAGATTGTAATTGTATCCTTATTTCCCTCCTATCCACTTCAAGTGTGCAAAGTGCAACAGTAAAAACAGTATGAAGTAACACTTTTCCTGTGGCTGGTTTCTCCAGGAATATATAATAACACTTACAGATAATTTACTTAAAAAACTCAAGCAAATAATATAGACTGTGGAGAGGGAGTGTTCAGGTAATCATGTTAAAATTAGACTTGATTGAGGCACTACTTTTATAAAAGAGACCAAGCTTTCCTGATGGAGAATGGAAAAAAACTACCCAAAATGTAGACTCATTAGTTTCAGTGTACTACAAATAATAAAGGAATAACAGAAAAGAATTAAAAAACTCTCTCAGCTGTAATTAGTTTTATATCACCAAACATACAAGTAGGGATGGCATTGGTGGGGGCAGGTCTCGAATGAAATACTGCAAAAGTTATTAGGGTAGGTTGCTCTTTAAGAGAAATATCTCTCACACATAATTTTCTTTATAAATATTCTTTATTTTCATCTCAGTTATTTGATATAGCTCCAATGTTTCATCTGTTCAATATGCTTCTTCTGGGGACTGTTGAAAATTAAATATTTTTAATATGTTATTTTTTTCATATTTCTTTATACAGTTGTTCTTATGCTTGACATTCTAGACATACTCATGTGCTATATTTAGATCTCTTTCAAGAATTGAATCATATGTTTTAAATAAATATTTACATTGTTTATCTATGTACAAGATGTTGATTCCTCAGCCATTTCTTATTGTGTTTCTAAAAAACTGCTCATTCTTTTAACCAGTTCTGAATCTCAGATCCTCATCACTTAGCTTACATACATTGCCTCTATCATTCACCATGTATTTTGTTAAAATGTATATTTATTCAGTTGCTACAATGTTTTAGGATTCATTGTTATGTTCCACAAAAATATCGTAGATATATATACCTTGTGATGTGGTTCTTATGCTGCTTGCTGCGTTACTGTTGCTTCCATTATTTTCATTCTAGGATCTGTTTACAAAAGAATGTATTCATTCACTTTGTTTATTTTATCCTGTTTAATCTCAAATCTTCAGCCTAGACATACCAGGCCTCTAAATTTATCAAGCGGTATTCTCTGCTGTCTTTCATTCTTTATATTTAATCAATCTAGACTAGTGAAATTAGCTTTACTGTTTTCAGTGTTTCTCATCGTTAAATTGACATGCTGTATACTTCGTGCAGCTTTCTTACATTTTGTGAACATTCTTTGTGTATCTTGAGTGCATACATTTCATCATCTATAAACATTTCTTTCATGTTTTCATTTGCATCTTGTAAGTTACCTGCACTACGAAATTTGCTATGCTCTTTTTCATCATTAGTGCTTAGGGAGAGTGATTTGAGTATATTCTTTCTATAACAAACATGTTTTCATATGTTATACTGTTCTTTAATGCATAAAAGTCTTCCTACAGTATTATCAGTGTATAAAATATTGGTTTTCTTACTTTTTATAACACTTTCCTTGACTTCTCCTTCTTGTTTGCTTAAGAACCGCATCACAAGGTGTATATACATATCTACTTATATTTTTGCGGAACATAAAATGAATCTTAAAACATTATAGCAACTGAATGAATATACATTTTAGCAAAATACGTGACAGATAGTTAGAGGCAATGCATGTAAGCTAAGTGGTGAGGATTTGAGCTCCAGAACCAGTTAAAGTAATAAGCAGTTTCTTAAAGAAACTTAATAAGAAATGGTAGCTGAGGAATCAACATCTTGTACATAGTGTGGCATTTTTGTATGGTCCAGCTAAAAGACCCTTACATTCTCTGTCATCTGCCAGACCCTTTGGTTGCTGCTGGTGCTGCTGGTAAGGACCCCACCTGGACCATGAATAACTAGTCAGATGCATGAAATAAAGAATAAGGCAGGTTTATTTGCTGTACTGCAGATGTTCTCTTCATGAGGACAAGCCCCAGACTGACTAATACTCTGACTGACAGGCATACATGCCACTGCCAGGCAGTGCAACAATTGTTACATGCAAGTTCTAAGTGCTCTTAAAGGGCAGCAGCAACATTAAGCCCCATGCTAATGTGTGCTTCACATCACCGCTGGAACAGTGAATGTGAGCACCACTTGAACAAGCAATAAATCTATAAACAGTTTATAAGGAATATTTTAAGTAAAGGTTTTAAGGAAAAAACATTTTCATGCATTACAAGGCATTAGATTTCACAAAACAGAACAGTACTCTGCTGCAGGATGGGAGAACCTGGACTACACTGGGGACCAGTCAGAGTAGCACCAGAGAGGAGGAGACACAATAGTACTTGAGACTTGGTCATGCCACAACTGCTAAAGTGTGGGAAGGAAAAGGGAAGAGAGAAAGGTAGCAGCAGGAGAATACCCAGAATGCAGGCTCACACTTTAATAACAGTTGTATAATCAACAGGTGGACTGTCCATGTAAAGAGACATTCCTAATGGGGAAAACAAGTGTTATATTCAGAAATGCAGTACTATCAGAACAGTTCTATAAGATAGGTACAAAAGACATTGACTGCAAAACAGTTAAACACAGAAGGAATTAGTCCCAACACATTTCACTGAGTCCGGTAAAAAGTTCAAGACCTCCATCAACTTTTCCGGTCAGTGGGAATGGAGGTATCGTGAATTGCACTAGTTCCTGACAGGAGGAGTCAGGTCATTAAAAGCGACCAGGAGTTCTGCCCACTATCAAATCCACACCACTTTACTCTGTAAGGCCAGGATCCATTGACAAACTTCTTTCTTAAGAGCTTCTCGATCTGGTACACTGTGGTGTGTAGAAGAGAGTCCTGAGAAGAAGAAGAAGAAGGTTGAGAAGAAGAGGAAGTCCCAGGCAAATGATCTGGTAAAACAGAATCTGGCTGGAGAGTGACAGGAGTGGAAGAGCTGTAGGAACTAGTTGCAGGTTGTCAGAGGGATCTCAGCTTCAGAGAGGATGGGAGGCTCAAGGGCAGCTTCATTTCTGGGAGGACTGAGGTCATCTGGAAGGTTGTTATTCAGGTAGCTATGCTTTAGTCGGTTTATATGGACTTTGTTGTGTACCAGCTTGCCATTGCAGATGAACGCGGACGGAGGAAGCTTTTCTACAATGTAGAAGGGACCAGTCCAGGGTGAAGCAGTTTCTTGGTGGTGCCCGGAACAAGAACAGGTTGGTACAAGTAAACAATGTCCCCAACAGAGAATGAAGGCTCATGCATCTTGGCTGCAGACTTTTTTTCATTGCCGATTTTCTCTGGCCCAACGTGGTGATTGCAACTCGTCAGGCAAGTTCCAGCTGTTCCAGAAGAGGATACTGAAAGAAGAAGCTGACATGGGCACCTCTAGCAGCGAGAGATCCCTGTCCAGTGGAGTTATTGGATGACTTCCGTGGACTAAGAAGAAGAGGTGTATTCTGTGCTGTTGACACATGGGCTGGTATTGTATGCAAACTGCACAAAGGGAACAAAATGGTCCCAGGTGTAGTGAGTCTCATCCAGATACTTGGAAGTGTGCGAGGATGGTAGACATCATTCTTTCACTCTGTCCATTGCATTGTGGATGGTAACTTGTGGTATGTGTCTTTTTGTATCGAAGTTTGCAAGTTTCTCAGACAATGGTGGACAGGTAGTTAGTGCCTCTATCTGAATGTAAGCACAATGGGGTACCGTGACGACAAATGACCGTGTAAGAAAGGCACTTGCCACAGTGGAGGCTTTAATGTCTTTAAGGGGATGAGTTCCAAATACTTTTTGTCAGGTAGTCCACAAAGACAAGGATGTATTTGTTACCAGAGTCAGAGCATGTTGGTAAGGGGCCAAGAATGTCAGTGCTGACTCTTTGGAACTGTTCAGTGGCTACAGACATGGGGATGATGTGTGCCTTTGTTGGTTTGGCGGAGGCTTTCTCTGGGAGCAGGGCTGTCAGGATTTTATGAACTGGACAATGTCCCTTTTCATGTGTGGCCAGAAGAAGTGAAGCCTTGTCTTTTCCAGAGTTCTGTGAATTCCATATGACCTCCAGAGGTGGAGAGGCATGAGTGGAGAAGAACTTGAGGGATGAGAGGCTGACACAACTAGCTGTCCGTGAGTTCTATCCATCGATGACCCTTGCCTTCCTTGGTCCAAATGTAGCGCACACCGTCATTGAGGAAGTCCTGCGAAGCAAGGAAAAGTACATCTTAGCAATGTTGCTTTTGTTGCAGTAAGGTTCCAGACTCTAAGTAGGAGATTATGTCTGTAAATTGAGTGTCAGTTTTTGTTGCATTTAACAGTTGCCAAGGACAGATCGGATGTAGAGGAGATGAGAATCTCTTCAGCTGCTTGCAATAACTGAGGATTTTGTGTCTCTCTGTGAGGAGGTTGGTAGCAGCAAAGCAACTTGAGGTGCTGTAGGAGTGTCCACAGGAAGACATCCGTGGCATGGAAGGAGAGCTTGTATGCAGGATTCTTCATCTTTTGAGGAGGACACAGAGGATATCATCTCTGGCTTACACCATCAGCATTTGAGTGAACTCGACCTGGTCTGTATTGAATTTCAGAGTTGTAGGATTGCAGCATGATGATCCATCCGGTGAATTTGCCTACTGGCTCCTTCATTTCAAATAACCATCGGAGGGCAGAGTGATCAACAATAGCTGTAAAGAGGAGAAGCGAGGTAGCAGTCAAATTTCTTTATGGCAAATACCATGGCTAGACATTCTTTCTCTGTGATGTCATAGTTCTGCTTAGCTGAGGAAAGAGAGTGCCCAGCATAGGAGACAACTCATTCTGTTCCATCTTGAATTTGACAGAGCACAGCACCCACTGCAAATGAATTTGCATCTGAGTAGAGCTTGAATGGTTGGTCGAACATTGGGTGAGCCAATACTGGAGAAGAGATTAGATTTTGTTTTAAGGTGTCAAAGGCCTCTTTACATTCAGAAGTCCAAATATAGTCACATCTCTTTTGGTGAGGGAGTACAGTGGAGCTGCAATCTTGGCGTGGTGCAAATGAACTTCCAGTAGTAGCCAGACAAGCCCAGGAAAGCTTGAAGGTCTTTGAGATTGTTAGGCTCTGGATAGTCATTGACTGCTAAGAGCTTGTCTGTATCTGGAAAGATGCCTTGAGAACTAACCACATGTCCCAGGTAATGAATTTGATGCTGTGCAAAACAACACTTTCTGGGAAGCTTGAGATTGGCTTGTCTGAGACATTCAACACTTCTTGGAGATGTTGGAGGTGCTCAGGCAAAGTTCTGCTGAAGACAATCACATCATCCAGGTAGACTAGGCAAGATTTCCAAGACAACCCACATAGTATGGCTGCCATAACACGTTGAAATGTGGCTGGACTGTTCTGAAGACCCATAGGCAGACGTTTGAACTGGAAAAGTCCCAAGTGGCAGCGCCATGCTGTGTATATGGACAAGAAGCTGGATCAATTGAAACTTGGTAGAACCCACTCTGAAGGTCTAGAGTGGTGAAGTAAGCAGGACTGGCCACACCAAGTCCCTCTAAAGCATCTTTGGTTGTAGGCAAGGGATGAGCATCCTGCACCATGTAGGCACTCGAATTTTCTGTAGTCTACCACAAAACGATACCCTTTGTCCTTTTTACCACCAGCAAGCAAGGTGCACCCAGGGGCTTGTAGATTCTTGATTATGTCTTGGTCAAGCATGTCTTTGATTATGTCCTCAAGGACTTGTTTCTGTTTATGTCCCACTTTGTAGGCTCGCTGACGGATTGATTTCTGGTTGGGCTGTACTTTGATGGTATGTTGCAGGATATCACAGCATCCGAGCTTGTTATCTGAACCAACAAAGACATCTGGGTAATTTTCAGGAATTTCAAAGTTGTTGCTTTTCTGTTGGAGATGCTGGAAGTTTGGAAGAGGATAGTCGCTGACTGAAGGGTAACTGTTGAAGTTGAAGTGGTTGTGATAGTACTGACAGGAGTAGAGTTGGTGGAACCAGGCTGAGGTTCTTGCATGAGATGAAGCTGGTCCCCTGAAGACAAGCAGACACATTTTCCGATGTTGGCACCCTTTGAAACAACTACTGGCTCATCTGTGAAGTTGCAGCATTTTGGAAGACTGTGCCGCCATGCACTCCGATAAGGTATTTCCGGAAGAAGACCTGATGAATGCTGCACTGGGGATCCTGTGATGATGCCAATAACACCTTGTGGAAGTGGTTCACCTTGAATCTTGGCAATCAAAACCATTTCCAACTGAGGAGGCACAGTGACTGAGTCTATAGCTACAAGTTGCCTCCGAGGATCTAGCGACAGTTTGCTTGAGGCAAAGTCTAGGGTGGCTTTGTGAGCTTTGAGAAAGTCCAGACCTAGAATTATTGTAGGTTCAAGATCAGGCACTATATAAAACTTGACAGTAGCTTGCTGTGAGCCAAAGTGGAGCTTGAGATGGACCATGCCTATGATAGAGTGCGTAGCTGTACTTGCTGTGATAATGTACTTTATGTCAGCTGGAGAGACATTAGGTATGTGACGAATAGCTTGATTGTTTAAAATACTGCTGTTGATAGCTGATATTTCTGCTCCAGTGTTGACCAAGATGTGCGTAGACCAAACTCCGATGGTTACAGGTACATCATTTGCAAGGAGAGGTGATCGAATGACAGGTACCTTTGTTCCAAGAAGTGAGAGTGTGCCAGAGTTTGCAGTTGGAGGAAGTGTTTTGGTTGAATTGCAGGAGTCAGAGGTGGTCAGTTGCTGTGTTCCCCTGGTCCTGGGGTAGTTGCGGTTATCTTGCTGATTGTGCAGCGGGCGCCTGTGGTTCTCTTGATTTCTGTAGTGCTTTAGCTTTCGGCAGACAGCGGCAATGTGTTCCCTGAATCCACACCACTGACAAGTCACTGGTTCTCGTGAAGCGAGAGGTGGAAGAGGTGGCTGTCGAATTAGGCGAAGGACATTGACAGAGGTAGTAGAAGAAGCAGTTGAGCTGCAGTGCAGAGTGTTGATACTTGTAGTGAGCATTTCTATCACTGATTGCTGCTGCTGGACACATGTTGCAGTGTGGCTAACTGCAACAACTGAGGTGTTTGTACACTGGTAGCCTGGGACATTGCTATGAATTGTTGTGCAAGTCATGCCACTTGGACTGTCTCCATCCAGGTGGTTGGTTTCTGCTGGATTACATAAAGACGGAGTTGAGGAAGCAGTCCCCAAACAAATATCGTGATTTGTTCTTTCTCAGGTTTCTGAAGACATCTGCAGTGAGCCTCAATGTCCACAATGAAGGCTTCAAGAGATTGGTTACCAAATTATGCGTTCCACAGCTGTTGCTCCAATAACCAGGGTGGATGTGCTTGGAGGAAATGAGCTTTGAAGGTGGTGTACAGTGTGGCAGTGTCTCCTGTGACTTGGTCTAAAGGGCATTGAACCGGAAATGGCAGTCCCTCTCAGAAGCAACTGCAGGCATTGGAAATCGCACAGGATCAGTCCAACCACGTAAGGAAATCCAAGCTTAGAATTGTTCCAGCCAGTCTACAGCGTCTTCATGAGGCAAGGCTGAGAAGGGTACTGGTTGTAGGCTTGGTATGGAGCATGGACTGTGGTGCAATGGCTTTAATGTAGGCCAGGTCATCTTGAATAGCTTGCATAGCTGATGCTCCTTGAGCAGAAATAGAAGACTGGATGTCATGGAGGATTGTTTGATTTTGTAGCCCTCACCCTGGAGGTAGGTGAAGGTAGGACTCGGACACTCCGGCGCCATATCTGTGTCATCATCTGACATCATGGTTGGAGAAGAGCTTCATTTCACTGAGCAAAGTCGTATGGGTGAGAAGGAGTTGCTGTCATGCAGGAGACAGGATGTCGTGTTGTAGATGAAGTGCCGAGCAAAAATTATTTTTGTAGACAAAAGTACAATTTTTTTATGTAGCAAAGTTCATCAATGATGTCGTAATAAAGGACTTCCCACTCAATTCTGTGTTGTTTGTTATTTAAATAAAGGTTTTGCTGCAAAATCAGCTTTTTGTTGCAGTGTCCATTCATTTCAATAGAGATCCCATTGATTTTAATGAGTGAGGTTCATTTATGCCCTTCCCAAGATGGCCGCTGAACTATGACATGCAGTTCCTGTGGGATTTGACTGGTCTGACTGTAGCAAGATGGCCCCAGCAAGAGGTCAAGGTTCACTTCCTGTCTTGTTGTTTTGCTGTGCTGAAGAGGAGGATTTCTTCCGAGGCTGCCTGGCTGATGAACAATGTTCAAAATGGGATTATTCAGCTCTGTTGTCCTTCTTCCCCACTGACAGAGAAAAAATTGGCAGGAGTTTTCTGTGGTGAGTGGCACAATCATGTGGAAATTACTGTATTTGCTACTCCTTTGGTTATTATCATGTGCTTTGTTTTTATTCTTCTGCGTTTCCCAGGCTTTGTGTTTATTTTATGTCCCTGTATTCATTAATAGCTCCATTCTTTTTGTTATTCTGCCTTCCGTTTGTAGCCCAAAGTAGTACTGTGTTTTGTTTTGTTTCTCTATCTGCTCCCCCCTTTTGTCTGTTTCGGACCTCAGTATTTATTGCACTCCACTTGAAATTCTGTTGCTTATTTTGTTTAAATGCCTTTAAATTCTGTGCAGCGCTTATTTCATTTATTGATGTATTTGTAGGCAGCAGCGGCAGCTCTGTAGGTACAGATGATTGCTAAGCAGACTGGGGCAGACTTCTGCTGTGTATTGTGTGTTAGAATGCCTTTTTGAAAAGTGGCCAAACAGGGAGCTCCATTGTCACAGGATCGGAGTATCAATCTGTCGTGGTTGTAAGAAGGGCAATTAGAAGTCAGGAAGATGAGTTACAGTACTCTGTGGTTGTTTAGGGAGCACTCCATGGATTGAGTGGCTGGCTAGGTGGCTAGAGAAATTGTTGAAGCGGTTTTGAGTAGAGCTGGGTGATTGGGGAGCAAGCTGGAAGACCAAGCCTGTGATATGGCTGCAGGACCAGCAGTGCTATGGCACATAGGGCCGAGCTGAGCTGCGATGTAAGATGCAGCAGGGCCAAGTGTAGAGCAGATCGCTCCGTTTGCAGGTGCAGTCCTAGCAGAAGGGAGGTAACAGTCTGCGGCTGTAAATGGGGTCACCATTGAGGAGTCAGGAGCCCTGGGCATGAGGCAATAGAGGCTTGTTGCCTGATGGGGGGCTCCGTGAAGCTGCTGGGCTCCATGAAGCTGCTGGAGGGCTGTGAAGGAACCGTGGTTCTTGTGGCTGGCTGGGCAGCTGTCTTCTGTTGTTCTGAGGGCGCTGCTGCACTGAATCAGGGGCAATGCTCCACATTGTCAGTTAAGCCCTGTATTTTATTTTATTTGTTGGAGCCGTGTTTGTTTTAATGGAGCAGCTGTCAGGAGGGCAGGGCAGAGCGATGGTTAGGAAGCATAGGAGGGTCGAGTCAGAAGTGCATGCTTGGTGCAGTTATTTGTACTTTCCTGCACTTTCTTTTTATTTAATGAGCAGGCCCTTTGTGCAGTACATTTATTTCTGTGGAGCTACGCTCCTCCCTGAGGGTGACAGCTGTAGCTGGGAGGCAGAGTGGGCACTTGGATGCCACAGGGCAGTTTTAAAGAAACCCTGCCACAGGTGGTGGGGTGGGTTACATAGTTCGCAGCTCCGTAGAGTTTCTAGGGCTGAGTAGAATTAACGTGCTGGCAGTTTTATTTAAACAGCAGGCTAGCAATGCTGAAGTTTCTTTTTCACAGCCAACAGTGTTAGAAGAAGGCTGCAGTCTGTTGTATAACAAAGGAAACAGTTCATTTTTTTCTATGCAGCTGTTTGTAAAATATTATTCAAGCAGGTCAGGCGTGCAGGGTTGATGACTTGGGATAACCAGCGATGCAGGCAAGCGAGATGGGGGTCTGGACAAAAGAAGGGCTGCATTCTCCACCATGTGTGGCATTTTTTGTGGTTCAGTACTAAAAGACCCTTACCTTCTCTGTCATCTGCCAGACCCTTTGGTTGCTGCTGGTAAGGACCCCACCTGGACCATCACGAATAACATAGAAACATAAACTTTGTGGCAGATAAGGACCGCTGGGCCTATCTAGTCTGCCCATTTCCTACCTACAGGATGAGCCACATGGATCTAGTTAACCAACAGCCTGTTCTTCCCACCCCCACAAGAATTGCCTTATGTCTGTCCCATGCATTCTTGAAATCTCCCACAGTTTTAGACCCCAACCTCCTCAGGAAGGCTGTTCCATGCATCCACTACTCTCTCTGTGAAATAATACTTCCTCACATTGCCCCTGAACGCCCTCCTTCTATCTTTAAATTGTGTCCCCTTGTTCTTGTAAGTCTCTTTTTCTGAAGATGCTACCCTCTTGGACTTTGTTGATTCCACTGAGGTACTTAAAAGTTTCTATCATGTCCCCTCTCCCTTCTTTCCTCAATGGTATACATATTAAGCTCCTTTAGTCTCTCCTCATCGGCTTCTCTTGCAGACCCTGCACCATTTAGTTGTCCTCCTCTGGACTACCTCTATCCTGTCTATGTCCTTGCGGAGAAAGGTCTCCAGAACTGGACACAGTACTCAGATGGGGTCTCACCAACTGTCTGTACAGCTGGATAACAACTTCCTGTTTTCTGCTGCTGATGCCTCTCCTATACATCCCAGTATACCCCAGCCCTCCCTACTGCCTTCTCACATTGATTGCTAACCTTAAGATCATCTGATATGATTACCCCCAGGTCCCTTTCCTTTTTGTTGTTGTTACCTCCCCACCCATTGTGTATTCTTCCCCTGGGTTCTTGTTTCCCAGGTGCATTATTTGCACTTCTTTGCATTGACTCCTAGCTGCCATACTTCTGACCATTCCTCCAACCTTGCCAAGTCCTTTTCATCCTTTCCACGCCTCCTTGTGTATCAACCCTGTTGCAGATCTTTGTGTCATCTGCAAAAGGCATACTTTTCCTTCCAGTCCCTCTGCAATGTCACTGATGAAGACATTAAAAGGACTGGACCCAATCTGAACCTCTGCGGTACCCACTAGTAACCCTCTTTCTTCAGAGTGGACTCCATTTACAATTACCTTCTGTGTCCTGTTGTGCAGCCAATGTTTTACCAGGCTACCACCCTGGGACCCACTCCCAGGCTGGTTAATTGACTATTAATCTTTTATGTGGGACTGCGTCAAATGCCTTGCTAAAGTCTAGGTATGCCATGTCCACAGCCCCTCCCTGGTCTACTACTTTGGTCACCCAGTCAAAGAAATCTATTAGATTAGTCTGACATGACCTTCCGCTGTGAACCCATGCTGCTTTGGGTCCTGTGCTCCACTGACCTCTAGGTACTCAACTATTCTTTCCTTCAAGTGACTCCATCACTTTCCCTACCACAGAAGTCAGACTGACAGGTCTGTAGTTTCCTGCCTCTGTTTTGGTCCCACTTTGTGAAGGGAATCACATCCGCCTTCCTCCAGTCCTCGGGTATCACACCATCCTCCCATGATTTATTAAAAGAGTAGCCAGTGGTTTTACTAGTTCCTCCTTAATTCTTTTAGAATTCTGGGGTGAATTCCATCAGGACCCATTGCTTTGTCCACTTTCAGTTTTAGGAGTTCTTTCAGAACCCTTTCTTCTGTAAAAGGACTGGGATCGACCCCCTATCAAGAGTGCTTCTGTTAATTGGATTAGGCACTTCCCCTCCTCTTTGTGAATACTGAGCAGAAATATTCGTTCAGTATCCTTGCTTTTCACTGTCCCCTCTGCCCACCACCATTCATTCTATTCAGCCTCACTATCCCTCCCTTTGTCTTTCTCGCTCGCTGATGTACCTATAAAGGTTTTATCCCCTTCTTAACTGAGTTGACGATCTTTTCCTCAGTTTGGGCCTTTGCTATTCTGACTTCCCTCCTGCTTCCTTCTGCCTTAACTGGTACAGCTCTCTGTCCTGCTCCTTCTGTGTTTTCTTATACTTCCGGAATGCTGTCTTTTCTTCCTGACTTTCACAGCCACCTATTTTGAGAACCATAGTGGCTTTTTCTTTCATTTTGATTTGTTTATTTGCTTCACACAAAAGGCTTGTTGCCTCTGTGATGGCAGTTTGATGATTCCCCATTGTTGCTCCACATCTCCTTCTAGCCTGTTTGCTAGTGCTTTTCTGAGGCACTCTCCCATCTTGTAAAGTCAGCCCTCCTAAAGTCCAGTACCCTCACTTTTGTAGGCTTGACTCTGTAGCTGGTTTAATGTGAACCACACTGTTTGATGGTCACTTGTCCCCAGATGGCAACCCACTTCTAGATCAGAGATGCTCTCACTGCCCCGTTTGAAAGTCATGAGGTCTAAGATTGCTCCCTCACAGTGGGTTCTGAAACTAGCTGTCTAATGCCTGCCACCTGTAGGGCATCAAGAATGGCCCTGCTCTTGGATGTGGCTGCAGCAAATGTGCTCCAGTTAACATCTGGAATATTCAGGTCTCCCATCAACAGTATCTCCCTTTCTCTGCCATTCTAGAATGCCTTCTATCATATCCTTGTCCATTCCCTCCCCCTGACATGGGGTCTGTACACAACCCTGTGCGGATTGTGGTGCCCTTTCCAGTCTCAAGGTGACCAGTGTGCTCCTCTCTCCCTGTTTACTCTTTTGTTCAGTTGCTTTTATCCCTTCCTTTACATAGAGAGTTACTCCTCCCCTCTTCTCCTGCCTGTCTCTCCTGTAGGTTATGTACCCTGGTATGTTAACATCCCAGTCATGGTTCTCTGTGTACCATGTTTCTGTGACTGCTACAATATCCAGGCATCCTCTTCCATCAAGGCCACCAGCTCAGGGAGCTTGTTGCCCAGACTACAGGGCATTGGTACTCATTACCCTCCACTTCCTGATGGCCTTACTCCTTTTGCCCCATCCCTGTCCTTCTTGCCTTTGTCACTTTCTCCATTTACCCTGCCCTTCTCCCTATCGACACCTCTGTATGTTGGTGTTTGCGCACTACTACCATGATTATTTTGGGAGGCTAGAATTTCCCTGCTCCTTTCAGTGCCTCCCCTTGGCTGGTTTAAAGCTTGCCAATGAAGCATTAAACCTATCACCTAGGATCCTGGTTCCCTCCCGGACAGATGCAGCCCATCATGCCAATATGGGCTTGCATCACTCAGGTGGATCCCCAGTCCCCAATGAAGCCAAATCCCTGAGCTTCACACCAGTTTTTCAACCACTGATTGAATCCCATGGTGCGGAACACCCTAGCCTCTCCTATGCCATAGATGGGCAGCACCTCCGAGAAGGTTACCATGCATGCTACTTGACTAAGGCCCTCCCAATTCCATAAACTCTTCCTGCACTTCTCTAATCCCTCTCTTAGCCAGGTCATTTGTCCCTAGGTGGACAATGACATCCAACTCTCCCCTATGCAGCTGCTCTGGCAATCCTGAGGATTCGCTCCCTGTCCCTCAAGCCATGGCGCCAGGCAGGCACCTCCCTCCCTCTCCCTTCTTCCCCAGTTCTACTTTCCTAACAATGGGTCCCCACCAGGGTTGTTTCCTTCCTGCAGGGGTCCCCTGCCACCCTCCTGTGGGTCTCCTTTGTGGAGGTTCACATCCTCCTTGGTCTCCACTGCGGGTGCCTCCATAGAGGAACCACACTTTTGCCAGAGATGGCATAGAGAGTGTGAGAGGTACAGCTGGAGGATCGCCTCTGTTCACCACCCTCACCCTCCCTGAGCCACTGTGGTCCAACCGCTCCTCTTTCTTGGCAACCTCTGAGGCAACAGCAGAGGCACTGGTGGTCCCTGGATGGAAGAGGAGGTCCCACAAATCTGGCCAACTCAGCCTGTAGATGAGCAACCTCCTCCCTCAGCCCAGAGAGGTGTCTGCAGATGGGACAACACTGCATCCTCTAGAATGTCTCCCGGAAGACTGCTGCTCCACAGCCACTGCACTGCACCCTCAATCATGTCTTATTTATGGCCCCTTAACTGTTTACAATCCTTACTCTTTCCTCTGTTTTTTTTTCTCTCTCCTTACTTTTCTGCCTGTGTGCCCTTTAAGCCCTGATTGTCCTGTTCTGAGACAAGAATATCCTATATTTCTCAGTAGACCAGTTACTTGCTCAGAGGCAGACCTCCCAGCAGCTAGAGGGCTGGAGAGCTACTCTTGCCCTTCTAGGATGGTGGGTCTTTGGTGGTTCTGTGATCACTCACTTCCTGCTCCCAAACAGGAAGTTCCTGTTGTCAGTCAAATCCTGTGCCTATAAAAATAGAACTAGCTTTCGGTGGGGAGGTGGAGGGGAGGAAGGAGGCAATATAGTCCCAGCAGAGAAGTTCAGTCACACAGCAGTCCTTTCTCCTGGTGTCTTCTGTCAAGCTATTAGCAGAATCTTTCTAAGGCAGTCTTTAAATGTAGCTTCCTCCTAGCTAAGCCACTCTCCCTACTTACTAGATCTTTCTACAAGTAATTTAAACCTCACAACAGTTAAGTCCTTTAAATCACCTGAGATTTTACACCTAAATAACTGTTCAGATACCCATTCAGTTCAGTTAACCCAGACAAAACACACTTTTTTGTTTTGTATGTTAGTTTGTTTTACCCAAAATTAAAGGTCCAAGTACAAAAGTTCTTCTACTGTAGTCCCAGCAGAGAAGTTCAGTCACACAGCAGTCCTTTCTCCTGGTGTCTTCTGCCACGCTAATAACTAGTCGGATGCATGAAATAAAGAATAAGGCAGGTTTATTTGCTGTACTGCAGATGTTCTCTTCATGAGGACAACCCCAGACTGACAATTTCTGACTGACAGACCAACATGGCACTGCCAGGTAGTGCAACAAATTGTTCGTGCAAGTTCTAAGTACTCTTAAAGGGTGGCGACTTAACATTAAGCCCCATGCTTAATGTGTGCTTCACAATAGATAACATAAATATTTTTAAAACATGGTTCAATTCTTGAAAGAGCTATAAACGTAGTACATGAGTATGTCTAGAATGTCAAGTATGAAATCAACTGTATAAATATGAAAAATGAAGTATTAAAATATTTATTTTCAACAGTCCCCAGGAAGAAGCCTGATGAACAGGCAAAACGTTGGTGCTATATCAAAATAACTGAGATGAAAATAAAGAACATTTATAAAGAAAACTGCATGTGAGAGATATTTTCTCTTAAAGAGTGACCTACCCAATAACGTTTGCAACCTTCTGAACCGAACATTGGGTCAGCTCTGCCACTGAACAAAACTCTAAGAAATTGGTGATTACCCTTGGGACACTACAGAACATTTTACTCAATTTAAATAGTGATAGAATCTGATTTGCTAAAAAAGTATTGGAACAGTTACACTATAATGTACAGCATGTGAAAAACAGTGGATGTGATTCTGAGATCTATAAGTCAAGGAGGAACTTGCACAAATGATACCCCATATGCATATACATTAACTTATGGTCTTTCACAAAATACACCATCAAAATCCCAGAAAACATCTTTTGGATTCTGACTTACCAAGAACAATTTTTATTGTTACATCCAGACCACATATCAAGGAAGTGGTCTTAAATGCGAACAAAGGTAAAGGACCTTTATCCCTTATGGATGGAGCCAGGCTCTTTTCTTCTCAGAGTTAAGTTGCCTGAAGAGACAGCATCACAAGCATTCAGTGCTGTCCCCATAGCAAGCAACATATCCCTGGCAGTCTAGTGGTCCCTCCCGTCCCCATTCTTTGATTGCTGTCTCCATATGAACAAAAGAATGTCCCTGGTTATCTAGTAGCCCTACCATCACCCGATGCTCCAACTGCAATCCTGTTATAAAAATAAACCTCCCCAGAAGGCTAGTGGTCCCTGCCCCTCCTGATGTTCTGATCGCCATCCGTTATAAAATAAAACCTCCTATTAGTTTAGTGATCCCTTCCCCATTCCTGATCACTGCCCTCATATAATCAGTATAATATCCCTGGTAGTCTAGTGGTCCTTCCTCCCGACAGCCCACCCAATACATAACATAAAGAGACCCCAATGTCTGTTGTACCTACCCCTGTAGAAGTATGGGAAATAATACCCTGGTAGTCTAGTGGCCCCCACCCCAACCTGTAATGGAGTGACCTCCCCATCCCTCCCCCCAAACTAACCCCGGTGAGAACCAGCATAGCCTTCCTCTCACCATCACAGCTGTCACCGACTGAGCTCTCAGTGAGCACCTACTGTATAGAGTACACACTCATTGACAGTGATTGACAGCTCAGCTGTTTCAATGTTCACTCATAACTTGGTCATTTTAACATATTTTTTAAACCAGATTTTTAACATTGCCTTCTCATGACCTCCACATAATGAACCGGTAGGTGGAACTGTTCAAACCTGACCTGAAAGGTGATTTTGTTCAGCGATGGCAAAACCACCTTTTGGGACAGATTTGAAAAATCCCACCTCCGTAGTTTATGAGGTAGGATCCCAAAAAGTCTTCTTGAAAATTTGGTGTAAAAATATTAAAAATGACAAAGTTCTGAGTAAACATTTAAACCCCATTGAAATAGGATGTGTCTTCAGTTGTAGAGTGGATCCAAGTCATGGGACATGTTCAGCTGAGTGAGGGTGTGTGAGGGTTGAGGGGTGCTGTGTGGGGCATCAGCATTGGGGGTCTTGGAGAGGTCAGATTGCTGATGGGCCATTTTCTTTTATAGGTTTTTGGATAAAATAAAAAAGATCAATGAGGACAGTTTTCTCTGTTTGCAGGGTACCATAGCTGACACTGGGGATTAGGCACCTAGTTTTGGAATACTTGTCTGCGGCACTGGGGTGGGCACCTCGGTGCCACCATATATTGGGGAAGCTGAGGGGAGACCTGGAAGGGGGTCAACAGAAGCAGTACCAGGGTGGGCACCCCAGGAAAAATATTTGTTCCTCCCACACACAGTGACATTTTCCCCACCCTGGAGTAATACACACCCAGCAATAACCAATGAGCAAAATATGAAACAAACTAACCTCTGATTTATTATGGGGGAAGGGTAAGGGAATACAACAGCATAAACCAACAACTTTGTGCACCAGTTGTACCCACACAGTACCAGTACCAGCTTGTAGGTGTTCCGGCTTTCACCTCAAATGGCCATACTGATGTTAACAGTCTATTACAGTGGGTACCTCACTAAGTTGCTGGTGGCTAACCAGTAGATGCAAGATCAGTGCACCAAGGATTTTGGAATACAGAGTTAACTGTTTTAACCCTTAGGCTGCCACCGACAAGATATCGTGTCCTAAAACCTATCGTTCTAAATCATCCGGCAGCCTAAGGGTTAAAAGTAATTTCAGAACTTTGTAAGGGGCCCCATTAACAAGTCACACAAATGCAACCATGTCTTTTCCACTTTTCTGCCTGGGCTTATCCTGTAGATTATCAAGTCCACCCAGGACTTCATCCCCTTGAACTAACAATCTAACTAAATTGCAGAAGGACTCCTCAGAACCACAGCCCAGAGGTACTTACAGTTCTGTAGGCTTCAGGGATGTTGAAAAGGGACACAGTTTAGCAGTACAACTCTGGTATCAGCCGACAGACTCTCTAGGCACCACATCAGATGTCTGTAGATATGCAGCAAGATGCAGAACCATGCACCTGTGACAGGTCTTTTGTCATCTTCACCTCTAAGGCCTTTCATCTTCTTCACTTCATGGGCCTTTCATCATCTCTACCATTGGTGGCCTTTATTCTTCACCCTAAAGGCTTTTGTTGGTCCATGGTGCACTGGCAGGCTTGAAGTCACCCTAGACATCCACTGGATACACAGCTTCTTCTGGAACTGAAACACAACTGGCTGCTACACAGTCTTGAGCCCAGCTCAAATACTTTTCTTTTATGCTCGGAACAGTTCAAACAATCTCTATATATTTAGGCTACAATCTGCAAAGTGCAGTGCAGGTTAGGTTCTCCCACAGGGAAACAAATCAGCAGCCCACTTTATCCCCCATTGGCTAAACAATCTTGTAGGTGCTCTACCTGAATCTTCTTTTGGGGCTGAGAGGGGTCCTAATGCACCCAGACTTGCTTTAGGCTGGTGCAGTCCTTCTCCAGTCTCTCCTCTCAGATCTCTCTGGGATCTCCCTTTCCAGGGCTCAGGTCCTCTTTTTATACCCAGCCCATCTCTACCCATCTCATTGGCCACTCTTTTCCCAGGCTCAGATCCCACCAGGGGCCACTTGAACACAGTCCTCCAGTCCCGTTTTAGCAGTCCAGAGGGACCGGAGGCAGAAGACAACAAAAGGGTCTATTGCTCACCAAGGTAAGCCCCAGATTTTTTTTGGGGAGGCATTACATGTTTTTTTCAGTTTGGGAAAAAAAAAGATGGCAACCATCACAACCTAAAAAATGTTTTCAGGTTTTGAGAAGCAAGTAGTGAGAAAGCAAAAAGCTCTCATGATCCAAACTATTTCAGGGTGTATCAGAGAGTTATCCAAAAGCCCTATTGAGAATGCTCAGAAAAAACATTTAAATCCTTATAACTCTGGAACCATTTAACATTTTTCATGAAATCTTCCAAAGGCATTACCTTGGCACAAGCCACTTCAACCCTGAAAGTTTCAGAAAAAATCCTTCTGTCTCGGCTGTAGGTGAGAGCAAAATAAAAGTATTAAGTACAGGAAAAATGTAGACATTAATATAAAAATTACATATGTGGATGTCAGAGATCGCACAAGCTGTTGCCATGAAAATTTCCACATATTGAGACCTTGCCTCCTTGACAAGGCATGCCAAATATGAGGCAATTGTATCAAATACTGCAAAAGCTATTAAGATGTAAAGTTTGGGATCTAACATAGAAACTCTCAGTACAGAGATATATATACATATATCTATATATATATATATATATATATATATATATATATATATATATATAATATATATATATATATATATATATATATATATATATATATATATATATATATATATATATATATATATATATATACACTAGAGATTAAGGTAGAAAAGGTACAAACCCTGGTCCAGCTAAGCCTCTGGTAATCTCCCATATTGGAGAAGTCTACCACTTAAACTTTGTGTTGGGGATCTAACCAGAACCACTAGACCCTCCAGGTAGAAAAAGAGAAAACAGTCTTGGAGCAAAATAGAGAAACAGAACATATTAATACAAAATAATCCATTCAGTAAATTTACAGCAACAAAGTAATGTTCTTAATTACAAATTTACAAGAAGGGCTGTTAATTTCATCGAGTCCCTTAGGTTTAAAGGTTCAAGCCTTCTCTCGCTCTCTCTCTCTCTCTCTCTCTCTCTAGGAGAGCTTTGCTGTCTTTCCCCATGTTTCAGAATTTGAATCAATTCAAGTCTCGTGAACTTCAATTGTTCGGCATCTTGGCCATGTGCACTTTGAAAGTGAAGGCATATCAGTTCTTTCTTTTGTAAATGATTTATGTGTTCTGAACCCATACATTTTAAGGACTTCTGGCACTTCCCACATATAACATCCTACAAGGGCACCATGATACATAAACTGCAAATATAATCCCACACATGAGAAATTCTCTAATTTTAAACATACTTTTGGATGCAGGATGAACCCATTCCTTTAACATCAAATACACAGATAGTATAATTCCACATGGAAAAAACAAATGGGTTAGTTGATAACTGCAACAGATGTAACCTCAGAACCTTTTTTTATTTTTTATTTTACTGTTTGTTTTCTTTTTTTTTTAATTTCTCTGTTACCCCCTACTGCCTGCTGGCCCGACCCTTCATGTCATCCAAGGAGTCATTCTCCTGCCTCTCACTCCACAGACCTACCTCTCGATCCCCCATGGAGCTTGGTTTCCCCCAAGCTGGGACAAGGTGGGGTCCCATCACCCTGAAATCCTTCATTTCGTCGGGCCAAGAAGGTAACCGGTGAGCTGGGCACATTAGAGGCACACTCCGGGAAGCCTGTCTTCCAGGAGCCAGCAGGTGTTTCTCCTATTTTCTCCCTCCCCTACAGTGTGCACCCCCTGACATCTTGGCACAAGGCACTGACACCCATGCTGTACAGTGGCCACCCATCCCCTACAATTGGGGCTTGCAGTACTCTGAGCCTCCGGCAGAGTCAGGCAAGTGGCTGGCATTAGCCTCTTCCTCCCCGGAGAAGGTGAGCTGTAATGGGATGCTCAAGCCTATCTCCCCCAGCCAACCCTTCAGCAACCTTAGTCCACTCCCAAACCCGGTCACCAGCGTGGTGCGAGGTGTGTACTGTTTTTTCTTTGTGAAATATTTTAATTGATGTGGGAGGTATGTGAGAACTGAGATTACAGTCTTTCAATTTCCTGGCTGGGAGAACAAGTTGGATCTGGGTTGCATAGTCTTTTGATCCAAAGTCTTTTGTTTTGGCTAACAGTGTTCCTTCCATCGAAAAGTCTTGTGTTTTGAATGTAAACAGTGGCCAAGGCAAAGTAAGATGTTTCCTCCTGTACAGACAGGCATGATAACAATAGGACAGAGCCTGAATATGCACAACCAGTTTGCACAGGTTCTAGAGTAGAGGAGGTCCATGCAGTGCAAAAGAAATGTCTAGGGTGTGATATCAGAAAGGCAGGCCAATGATGCAAGCAAGTGGACTGACCTGCCAGGGATACTTCTAACAGTGTTTCTCTATGCCGTCAGTTTTACTGGGGATTTGACATGTCTCACTGATGCTATCCAAATCTGCTAAAACACAAGATCCCATCTGCTTAGAAATCTAGCTAGCTTTTAGTTAGGTTTTTCTGTATGGTCTCTATCTGTTCAAATGTTTTGTTTCATCTCTGCAGTGTACTGTATTCTCATTAGTGTTTACTGTGTATAATCCTGTACCATATGTAAATATCATGGAGAATTAAATGTTATTTTTTATGTACTTTATACTCTCCGTGACTGATTTTTTTTTTTTTTTATGTACAGTTATGCCTCCTGGCTGAGGCAGGCAGGGCTCCCTTAGCCCTGTCTCCACTGATCCCCACAAGCTCTCACCTCCCTGGCTTACCTGCTCGTCTTGGGTTAACCCCACAGATTGACCCTGGTGGGGTGACACAAATTCAGCATCCCATCTAGCAGGGTCCTGGTGAGAGAGCTGGTGGGGCTGGTGAAAGAGCATCATGAATGCTTGCCCATCCATCATTTTCCACATCTTTTCTCCCGGATTCATGCTGGGATGTACACACCAGTGCACGATGTGGAGGCATGTGCATGCTGTGGAGTCTCGCAGCTCCCACCTCCTTGCCACACCAGTCCCACACTACCATCAGCTCTGCACCTAGTGGCAGTCATTCAGCAGAAACAGCAATCCTCACTCCTGCCTTGGGAGAGAAGAGCAGTCCATCAGATGCTCAGTTGTCTCCCCAGCCCCAGGAATCCAAGATAGTTCCCAATCCTGGGTGCGGTGTGATGGATAGTAGCACTACTACTGCATCTCTGGGCTGGCTGTGATTGAGTTTTTTACCGTAGAAGACTTTATCCTCTTCCAGTAGGATGGGCAACTTATCAGCCCCATCTCCATCCCCTGCCACTGTCTTTCACCACCCCAGTTTACTGGTAACTGTCTCCAGTGGATTTATCCACAGCAGGGCTAGGAGGGAGGGCTGTCCTCCTCCCCAAACAACAAATCTAGAGGTTCCAGTCTGCAGCATGGTGGAGTGGGCTACAGGGAGACAGGCAGAGCTTCATGGAGCCCATCCTTCCATTTTCTGCTTTTCTTCCCTGCCTCGATGTTGGGGCACACACACATCAGCTGCGTGCATGAGGAGGCATGCATGGGACTCTGCAGAAGTCCCACAGCACCCATCCCTTTTGGGTCACTTGAGGCCATCCTACCACCAGGCCTCCACCTGGTAGGCAGTCACACAACAGAGCCGGCAGCCACCCTTCCTCAGGACAGGAGAGCAGTCTGTTGGATGCTCAATCCTCTCCCACCTGGGCCGACCCTCAGTTTTCCAAGTCTATTCCCAAATGCTGGTCACTGGCATGGGAAAAGGTAAGATGTGCATGCAGCACCTCGGTGCTTTTCATCACTGAGCTGGCTCTGTGATTCAGTTTTTAAGGTATTGATAACCTGGGGTAACTAGAAAGTCTGTGATCCATTTCAAAGAGACAGGCTACACAGCTGTCTAAAGTAACATGTTCTCAGCTGTGACTAAATTGGTGATTTGTTTGCCCTTTTGGGTAAGGTCACTGTACTATGTGAGCAGTGGTTCCTGTGGGATACGGACCTCAAAAACCCTGGTGAGAGTCGGGCTGTGTGGTGGCACCATATCAAGGTGACCATTCAGTTGTCTGAAGGGTTGTGAAGATTAGTAGCAGTGTGGACTGAGTTCGGGAGAGAACCTGTCTGTGACGATAACCAGTTTCTAATTTAAGTTCCAGTTCCTTTCTATGATAACAGCTGTGTACCAGTTTGTCCCTTAAATTAAGTCTCTTACTAAAACTCACTCATTGAGATTCTCCTAGTGCTTCTTTTATGCTCAGATCTCCCATCAAAACTGACCAGTTGTTTCTAATGACATTTACAATTTTATCAGAAGTAGGATTAAATTGTGTAAAAAAAAAAAAAAAAAGTCACTGGCTCCTTTTTCACACGTCCTTCTCTTTGGGGTCAGTAGCTCATCTCTATTTAGATTTGTTGCTTTCAGCAAGGCCTTCTTAACAACCTCTGGTTCATACCCACATCCAAGGAATCTCACTTTAAGCTAATTTCCTTGTACCTCAAATCCTCAGTTGAGGAACAGTTCCTTCATGCCTGAAAGAATTGGCTGTAGGGGACTGATTCCACAAGTGGTCTGGTGTGTGCACTTTCTGCATGCAACATCAGACTGGTGGATTTTTAAGGTATCCTTTATATTAAAACTCATTACTCCAATAGCTCCTTATGAAGTCTGAACTATCCATTGCTTACCTGACACAAAATGGCCACACAGAAGGTAATGAGTTAACTCTATTCAGACCATCCCTAGACAGGGTAATGTCAAAAAATGTATACTTTGATGACCAATATGATGATTAAATTTCAAATTACATGAATTCATGTTGAACCATCTTAGAAATTCTTATGTATCTTCATGGATACTTCCTACAAAAATGTCATATATGGCAAAGTGTGGTATATGAGGAAATAATATCATCAAGAGGTTGAACAAGTAGTAAAGCTACAACCTCGAAGGGTTGGGGGCAACTAGACTGCCAGGAATATATTTCTTTAGGTCGGAACGGCAATCAGAGAATGGGAAGGGACCATTGGACCACTAGGGATTATGCATACAATACTGGGGAAGGGATCCGGGCTGGGAGGGACCACTAGACCACCAATGATTATAACTGCAATACCAGGGAAGGGATTGGTGCTGGGAGGTACTGGGTCAATTGACTGTATAAGGAACAGTGTAGTGAAACCACACAGCACATATAGGGCTGGGAGAGTATAGCAACAGGATACAAAACCCCACAAGGCAGAAATGTAACACATGTGGTTTTGTACCCTGTCATGGATAGCTGGAAGGGAGGAGCGGCGAGAGGTGAAGACTTCTGCTGGGGAGGAGGTCCACCCAGCAGCTGCCGTGGCTTAGAGGGATGAGCTGCAGCAGTGCAGGGCAGCTTTGTGTCTGTGGACCAGGGCTCAATCCCAGTCCCAGAATTTTGCAGACCACATTATGCAGTATTGTTTTCTTTTGCCCCTGCCGGTGTTTCTTACCCCCCATGTTGACCCCCCGTGGAGTTGATTATATTAATTTGGGGTTCGAGAGCACAGCCCCTGTAATGGTGGGGTGCAGGCACCCCCACTAAATACTTAAGTCCATTACGTTTTGCACTGACATTCCTGTTGGCATTGTGTTTTCAGCACTGGCAATGTATCCGCTGTAGTTACAGCGTGGGTACATTGCTGCGCTGTTGTTGTGTATGGTAAGATGACCCCATGTCAGCTGGGGTGGGACCACTAGATAACCAATGATTATAACTGTAATACTGGGGAAGTGATCATGGCTGGGGAGGGACCACTTGACCACCAAAGATTATAACTGCAATACCAGGGAAGGGATCAGGGCAGGGGAGGGATGCTGAACTGCAAGGTACCCGGCCCTTGACTGTGGGTAGGCATGTCTGCGCGCACTGTTAAGGGCTGTATTTTAGAAGCATTAAACTGCATCATTGTTGGTGATCCGAGTCTGGGATCCGAGTGATCTGAACAATTACCAGCTTATTTCTATACTATCCGTCCTCTCTAAATTACTTGAAAAATTGTCACCGTCCAACTTAGAGAACATTTGGATTCACAGAAGTTGCTAAACCTGGCTCAGTCCGCTTCAGAGCCAAACAGAGCACAGTATTGGCCTTGCAAAAGTAACTATAGATTGGCAAATGGTCTTGGATTCTAAGAAGCATGTATTTGCCTCTTCTTTGATCTAAAAGACCTCGATACTGTGGATCATGCCTTCATGCTTACTGCATTGAGTAATATCAGACTTGATAGTTCTGCCATTAAATGGTTCACCAGCTACCTAACCAACAGGTTACAGTTAATCTTTTATTGTAATTATTGTGATTATACATACAAATACACTACATTCTCCAAAACACACTTACATAAATTCTTAATAGGAGAAGGAAAAACATGATGTCTGAAGTATTATACAATGATATTAAAGGAGAAAACAAATGTTGAGAAAACAATATGTAGCAGTACAATCTGTATGCTAGAGAGAAAATATGGCAATTTATGCTTCAAGGGTAAAAGGAGTAGATGCAAACAAGAAATATGAGTAGTCGTGATTGTACTTCTATTATGCTGTAATTTAATACAAGTATGTGTAAGACTGTATAAAGGAAGAACATAAAAAAGAAAAATATCTAAGAAAGTGAACAAGAATGAACAGAGGAAAGGGAAGAAGAAAAGGAGAAAAAAGATAGAAAGAGAGATATGAAAAAGGAATGAAAGAGCTAGAGCTTAGATTCCAATGTGAACATATACAACCCATGAATTAAGTGACGATATGAGTAGACGTGTTTAAATATTTAAAATAGTCCTGCCAGCATTTATTATATAAATTAAGTCGGTCAGAGACTAAGTGTGACATACAATCAAGGATGGTTTATTGAGATAGTTGTTTGAGAATATCTGGGAGGGTGGAAATGATGTTGGCTCTCCAATGCATTAGTATAGGCATTTAACTTGAAGGAATAGTAGGGATAACCACCTGTTCTGAGAGTGGGATATTTGTATGCATGAGCATTGAAAATACCAAGTGTGCAATGTTTTGGATCTAATGCAAAGGATAGACCAATCACTTTCATTGCAAAGAAATGAATATGATGCCAAAGATTGTGTATGGGAGGACAACGCCATAAAATATGTAGCAAATTGCCATTGGGGAGTTAAGCGCCAACATTTATTGTTGTTCATTAAGCCCATTTTTGCAAAATCTCAGGAGTTCTGTACCATAGATGCGAATTTTGGTTTGTATGAGTGAACTGCAATTATCCTTGAAAGATTTATGGCAGGATAGCCAGCAGTTATGCCATTGTGAATTGGTTATGTTATAATTTAAAAGGGTACTCCATTTATTTTTGCAATGATAGATTGATCTGTAATTGTATTTCTGACATGTTTGTAAATGATACTATTTAATTTAGAGTTTGTTTTGATCCATTTAGAAATAAAAGTATCATATATAGATTAATGAGGAATAGTAGAAAGATAAAGTTCCATGCCATGCATTACTGTAAATATTTCCAGAAATCGTACATGGGAAGATTCCATTGTTTATAGAGTCAGAAAAGGATTTTAATTTGAGAGTCTGTGGTATAAGTAAATCCTCCAAGAAAAATGCCCTGTTTTTCCAATTACAACAAAAATTGGGTGATTATCAAGAGTGACGTTATGGTTCTCAAACGGGGCATATATGAGAGAGTTTGGGTTGGATTTAAGGCATTTATGAATTATTTTCCAGTAGTATATGGATGATGCTATAGTAGGGTGAGATTTTAAATTGGGGAGAGGGTTATAAATGAAGGAAGTGGTGACATTGCCCGGACATAGAGATGTTTCCATATTGACCCACAACAATGATTTATTGCTGGGTGTATTAAACCATTTACAGTTTGGGCAGTGCAGAAGGCGCAAAAAATATGCTTGGAACTGGGGAGCCTGAAGCCCCCCTTTGGAGCAGTGGGAACGCAGTTTGTTACAACTAAATCTGGAATTTTTCCTTCCCATAACAAATTGCCAATTATATCATCAATTTGACAAAAAATAGTAGGGAGGGTTAAAGAGGTATTAGAAAATAGATACAGTATTTTGGGAGCTATTGACATCTTGATAGCAGAGATTTTCCCATTAAAAGAGAGGTTAAGCAGTTTCCATCTGTTGAGAGTGTTTTTAACATTTTCCAATAACGGGAAAGATTGGTGTCCCATGTCTTGTCTAATTTAGAGGTGATCTGTATTCCAAGGTAGAGATACCTTGAGGGCCCAACAAAAACCTAATATTATATTCATAGAAGGGTTACAAAACTTTTTCAATGGCATTGTTTCTGATTTGTTTAGATTCAGAGTGAGCCCAGAAAGTGAAGTAAAGTTGCTAAGTAACTTAATTAAGGGTGGTCCTGAAATTTCAAGATTTTTAGTAGAATGAGGAGGTCATCAGCGTAGGATAGTGAAGTATAGTGGGAATTACCAATAGGGATACCTTAAATCATGGAGGATTGATGAAGAGCAGCTGATAGGGGTTCCATAGCTAGAATGAAAAGAGTGGGGATAAGGGCACCTTGCCTGGTACCTCTTGCCAGATGAAAGGATGAGGACAGAGTAGAGTTAGTAGAACCCGGCAGAGGGAGGTGTATAGTAATTGAATCCATGTACAAAATTTATTAGTGACACCAAAGTGGGATAGAACATGATACAAATAAGTCAAGTTGAGAGAATCGAATGCCTTTTCAAAGTCGATGGCTATAGCTCGGCAGGTGATTTAAGAGATTTAGTTTTGTAGATTAAATTAAATAATGAGCGGAGATGATCAGAACCAGTACTATTTTTTTTTGTCTTTCTTTCTTTCTTTCCGGAGCTCCGGCTGCAAGCCTGCTATCTGTTGTCCCCAGCACCAGCCCCGAAGATCAGGCCCTCCCTTATGCACCCCATGACTTACCCTTCATGGCAGGATGGTGGGGAGCAACTCGACCCACCTCAAAGCGGATCCATGCCAGGGAGGTGCCTTCTCGGGACAGTGCTGCAGGGCACAACTTCATACTGCTGGGGCTCTTTTTCCACTTTTCTCCCTGTGAGCCACAGGCGTGCAATGACACCAGTGACTGTGGGTGTGCATGCTCACGCGCACCCCAATCAAGTGTCTGCCGTCCCACCCCATGGCTTGTGGCTCGTGCCACTGACCCCAGCCTCTGCTAGGGTCAGGCAAGCACCGACCACCAGAACTCCCCTCCCAGAGATGGGGAGCAGTCCGTGGATGCTCAATCCATCTCCTCCTGCCGACAAGGCAACCCATGCCGCTCCCAAAACAGGTCGCCGGTGTGGCGTACGCCTCAACCCTCAGTGCCACCGGGCCAGCTCAACCAGTTCTATTTTGATAAATCCAGCTTGGGAGGTGTGGACAAGTTTTGAAATTATTGATTCTAAATGAATATTTAATATTTTGGCAAACTGTCCTGTCCATATTAAGTAATGATATCGGTCTGTAACTGGATGGAAGAGAAGAAGAGTATTTATCTTTCTTTGGTAGGACGGTTATAATGGCTTCTGTCATAGAATAGGAAGTTTACCTTTGTGAAGATGCCTCTTTGAAGACCTTAAACAGTAAGGGCATAAGATGTCAGCTAGGGTTTATAAAAGTTCACGGAAAAACATCACTCCCAGGAGCTTTACAGATTTAAGGGAATTTAGCGCTGCTTGTATCTCTTTAGGAAAATGGTTCATCTAGCAAAGCCATATCTTGTTGGGAGAGCGTGGTGACTGTAAATTGTCCAGAAATTGTTGTATATATTCAGGTTGTGGGGTGTGGGTGAGAGTATAATTGTTGGTAGAAGGATTGCATAATATGGTTAATTGAGGATTATCTGTATGGATTTTGCCTGAAGGATCTTTCAAACTGGCAATGTGTCTCTCCATCTGTTGATTCTTGAGTTGATAAGCAAGCAGCTTCCTGCATTTATCCTTATTCCCAATAACGGTGTTTAAGTCTAAGGAGGGCAAGTTCAGCTTTCCTGGATATTGATTTGTTGATTTTAATACTAAGCTGAAGAATTTCAAGGTGAAGTTGTGAGTTATTATCTGGATTTTTTGTTTTATAATATTGGGTTTCTTTTCTTTAAGAGATTTCTCTAAATTGACCAATTGCTGTTTCCTTAGTTTTTCCTTGTGTGCTACATAGCTTATAATTTTCCCTCTAACTGTTGCTTTAAGTGCTTCCCAGATGGCACCTTGAGATACATCAGGAATGTTGATAAAGGAAAGAAATTCTTGGATTTGGGATCTAATCCAAGGTAAGAAATCAGGGTCTTTCAATAAGATGTGGGTCTAGACGCCAGGAGAGGGATTTAGATGGAGGAGGGCCTCAAATAAGATGTAATTTTATAGGAGAATGGTCTGATATAGTAATCGGAGGATAGTTGTGTCAATAATTTTTCAGTGATGAATGGGGAAGAAACCAGTAGTCAATTCTGCTATAAGATTTATGACGGTGAGTAAAAAGTATAGTCAGCTGTCTAGGGTGGTATAGTCTCCAATGCCAGTGAGACCGAAGTCTTTCATTAGCATTTAGAGTGCAGAAATACTTCTGGGTGGGAATCACATGAAGAGTTAGTTCTGTCTAAATGTGCTTCCAAAGCTAAATTGAAATCCCCACCTACAAGTATAGGAGAATTGTTAAAGTTACTCTTCATAATTTGTTGGGCCAGATTATGAAAGAATTCAGGTGAATCAGAGTTGGAGGCATAAATGTTGACTAACATAAGGAGGCATGCAGGGGTATTTAAGTGGGTTATAATCCATCTGCCATCTGACTCGAGATGGATTTGCTAAGAGTCCAATTAAAGGATTTATGTAATAGAATAGCATCCACGTTTTTTAGAATTAGAGGAGGACACATATACTTGACCGATCCAATCTCTTCTGAGTCTTTCGACATGCTCTATTAAAAGTTTTGTTTCTTGTAAGAAAGCAATATGAGTTTTATGCTTTCTGAGGTAAGAAAGTATTTGCTTTCGTTTATAAGGTGAGTTGAGTCCCTTAACATTCCATGAATGTAGAATTAGATCACTCATGTTAATGGGGAGATGAGTATGAAAACACAAATAGGAAGTAAGGGACTTATATTGAAAGGGCTAGAGGATGTTACAGACTCAGAAGGGAGAGGGCTAGCACAGTCAAATGTGTGCAGGATATTTAGTTTGTGGAAATACTTAAATCCTGGGTGAATGTTTCCATTGGGTCTCACAAGGAAGAGGGTAGTAAAAGAATATAGAAGACATATATATAAGTTACTAAACAAAACCTATGCATGTTATACTAACACACTGTGAAGTCTTTAGGTAATATAGCAAGATATGAGTCGATGAAATCGCCAAGACTCTCTCACTATACTACAGAGAACGAAATAGTAAGTAAATCTTGGGAGAAAATTATCTTAAACCCAAGATACAAACTGTAAACAATTATCTCTATCAGGTTATAACTGTGACTACAACTAAAGTGAACATAATAATTCCCTGGGGGAGCCATGAACATCTTACCATATATGAAAAGAGGATTACAGAAAGTATGTGCAATCCCAGACATAATAATACATCTTGAACCTAAGTTAGGCTGGAAAAAGAACAGAGCTGAAACACTGTTACGGCAATACAAATAACCAACAGGTTACAACAAGTCAAAGCTATAGGCAATCTGACTCACAGAAATCACTTTCTACGAGGTCCCCAAGACTCCATCCTGGGCCCTATCCTCTTTGCAATCTATATAAATAACCTGGACTGCAGCTGGGCACAGCCAATGTGCACTTATTTGCAGATGATACTGTACTCTACACCACAAATTCATCTCTGGGCTTGACCCTTGAGAATTTACAGCAGAACTTCACTACTCTCCAATACAACCTCATTAATCGCAAGCTCCTCCTCAACGCCAAACAGACTAAAGCAATGATTCTCTCACCATAGTCTACCTTCAGATGTACACATATCCCACAGATCTGAACACTTTTAGATGAACCCCTTGAAATAGTTGATACCTTTAAATACCTAGGGTTCTGGCTGGACAATAAGCTTAACTTTCTGACCACCTAACTGAAATCTTGTAGAAACTAAGGAAGCGGTTAGGCTTATTCTATCGCATTAAACATCTACTTACATTAGAAGCCAGAATGAGACTAGTATAATCCACATTCCTACCTGTACTACGTTGACTTTCTCTACAGTCATTGCCCCTCAACGATGCTTAACAAACTAGACACTCTACCACGGGCCTTAAGATTTATCCTTAATCTACCCCGTGGTACACATCACAGCTACTATACCAGGATTTGGGATGGACCTCACTCTCAACTATGAGAGAAAATGAATGTTCTCCTCTGGTTCTTTAGAGCACTATCTGATAATCTCCTGCATACTTTTGCCTCCTCCAGATGGGCCAAGGGTTCCTATGGCCTGAGATGCTTCTTCACAATTTGCTTCGATTCCTAGAGTGAAAACAACTTATGGCTCAGCAGCAATCAATTTCTCACTCCCTCATTTTGGAACACTATGCAAAGTTCATTTAAACTATCCTCACTTCCAAGCATTTTCACATTCAAAGCTCTAATAGCAGATTATCTGAAGGAATCATGCAGCTATTTCAGACGCCTATGATCCCTAAGCCCCTGGTGCCGCTCCCAAATCCTACGCCTCAGTATCTCATCCACCTCACTTCCCTAGCAATGGATACCCAGCACTTACTAGCCTAGCTCCCTTAATCCTGGTCATCTCAGTCTATTCCTACCAACTAGCACATTCTGGCTCTCTTCTTTCACCCCATCACTACCTTTCTCCATTATTACCTCCTTACTTATTATCATTAAGGTACTAGCGTTTACTTAGTGGAGACTATCTAGGATTGTCATCTCTTCTCACTCCTGTAAATTTATCATGATGTATCGTTACAAGTTAATTATGTTGACCGGTATGTATAGGCCTATATTGACTGACACCTGCACAATGTTTTTTGCACCACAGACTGTCGCACTGTAACTATGAATTGTACTATATTGTATTAACGTCCAGGACCACTTTGAAAATGAGCTTGCTCAATGGTGTTTATGCCTGGTTAAATAAAGTTGATTGATTGAGTGATTGATGGTGGCCATTTAACGCTTCTGAACACTTTCAGTATTGTGCTGTGCTGCATATGCATGAGGGAACCCTCATTTGCATAGACACAACACAATATTGTACATGATGGAGCTGTTGGGGGGTCATGTATCTATGCCCTTTGAAATGGGCATGTCCCTGACAGCTGGCGCTGTTCCAGGCTAGCACGGCACAAACCCTTTAACAGCTTCAGCAAGTGAAAGTTTGAAAAGATAGGACTACCATTACTGGTGTAAGCAGTAGTTAATCATCAAAGACTACCACATGTTTACCTTTAAAAGGAATTTCCTCATTTGTAATTACTACTTCATCTGTTCTGAGGTTAATGACAGCAAACATAACATTTGAAATCATGCTCACTTCATAATTAGATTTCATTTTATTAAATGTGTCTCACTATAAAGCCACCTCCCTTGACAATTTCTGATTCTCACCAGGTTTACTATACTCAGCTGGCAGCACAAGACGTATCGGGCAGTGTCACACTACCAATATTATATGCTGCCTGTCCAGATGGTGCAGTAACAGCACAAGACATAGTGCTTTTAAACTACTTTCTAATGTAGGCACAAATGGAAAGGATAAGATAACTCTTACCTGCTCCCACAGCACCACTAGCAGGTAAGCACAGGGTTCATAATCACTGCACCGCACTTCTCTGTATCATGTTTAATTCCATGACACACTGTCCATGACAGTGTTATAAACCCTCCTGTTTTCATGATTGAGTCTGCTGTCAATATCCACCTAGCTGATTTCAGAATCAGACCCTGGTTCCATGCAGCTTCAATCCTGCCATAGCAACAGTGACCTCATTCCTGCGACTGGTCTGAGAACACCATGACTCTCAGCATCACGGTGTTCATGTAAATCATCAGTGTGCCTTCCCTTTTTGTGCTTTATTTTTTCCTTCTGTTATTTTTCTTACTTTAAAGATCAGATGCAAGGTATGTTAAAAATGAGCCCTTTTGTTAGTACAAGGACAATCAGGCCTTATGTATTGCAAATAAGCTGCAGGAATTGCAATACTTTATATATAACTGCTGTTTTATTGCCTCTCTTATTTGGTGGCTTTACAGAAACACCCTCAGTCTTTTCAGACCAGCTGGCAGAATCTTGGGTGAGCAGTGATGTCATTTAAGCAAGAATTACATCATTTTCATCAAGGTCCTGGCAGCTTAGTATACACACAGTACATCAGATTATGAAATGGCAAAATCAGCCGTTACTTCAAACAGTATTATATGTACTATAAGATATTAAATATCTAGTAACTCTAACAGGCTAATCAGTAAAATTTGGGGACAGTATTAAACAAGAGAAGGAGTGCCCAAACATCCTTAGCTCATGTAATTTTTTCCCCATTTTCCTTACTAACTTAAATGAAGTTTTATTTTGTTTCAACCCAATTGCTGAGGTTCTGCAACACTCTCAATATTATGCATTTTCCCTTTAATGGGTTCTCTTCCTCCCAGAATTTGTATCGCTACCGCTTTTAACCCTTCCAAAATATTTACTTATTTCCTGCACCTCTTTGTAATTTGTATTCTACTCCTGACCTCTGCTAATGTAAGATCTTTATTCATCTTTCTCAAAATGTGCACCTCTTTTACTGTACCCTCACAATATTTTTACATTTACTCCTCCACTGTCATCATTTGAACTTTTATTCCTGCATGCATCCAGATATGAACCGTCTTCTTACGCCCCACTCAAAATCAGTATTTTAACCCACACTGCCATATGTGTGTATCTACCCCTGTACTCCCTCAAATGTACACCACTTGTACACCTCTCCAAATTTGTAACTACATCACTCCCCAAAATTTGCATTTGCACCCCTCAACCCTTCTGAAATTTTAACATGTACACCCAAAGTCTGCACTCATACCCCTACACCCAGCCTGAAATTTGTATGTATACCACTGACTCACTTTCCAAAATTATACTTGCCCTCAGCATCCCCCAAAATGTGTACTTGCACCCTTGCACCCCTCCCAAAATATGTAGTTGTACCCCTGCATCCTTCCCAAAATTTGTATTTGTACTTCTGCACCCCTGCATCTACCTCAGAATTTGTACTTCTACCCCTACACAACTCCCAACAATTGTACTTGCACCTCCCAAAATTTGTACTTGTATCTCTGCCCCCAAATTTGTTATTGTACTCCTGCACCTCTCCCAAACTTTGTACTTGTACCTGTACCCTCCCAAAATGTTTATTTCTACTCCTGCATCCTTCCAAATGTGTACTTGTACCCCTTCAGCCCCTAAATGTGTACTTGTACCCCTGCACCACTGCCACAATTTCTGCTTGCACCCCTCCCAAAAGTTGTAATTGTACCCCTGCACCCTCTTAAAATTTGTACTTCTACCCCTGCACCCTCTCAAAAATTGTACTTGCACTCCTCCCAAAATTTGTCCTTGTATCCCTGTCTCCAAATGCATATTTGTATCCCTACACCCTTCCCAAAATTTCTATTTATACCCTTGCCCCATCCCAAAATTTGTACTTGTACCCTGCACCTCCTGAAATTTCTACTTGTACCCCTGTACCCTCTCAAAATTTGTACTTGTACCCATGCAACCTCCCGAAATGTGTACTTGTACCCTTACACCCTCCCAAAATGAGTACTGTTACCCTGCATACCTCTCAAAATTTGCACTTGCACCCTGCCCCATCCCAAAATTTGTAGTTGTACTCCTCCCAAAGTTTGTACTTGTACTCCTACACATCTCCCAAAATTTGTATTGATCCCTGCACCTCTCCCAAACTTTGTACTTGTACAGCTCCCAAAATTGCACTTACACCCTCTGCACCCTCCATAAATTTGTACCTGTACCCTCCCAAAATTTGTATTTCTGCTCCTGCATCCCTCCCAAAATGTGTACTTGTACCTGTGCATCCCTCCTAAATTTCCATTTGTACCCTGCACCTTTCCCAAAATTTGTACTTTACCTCTGCCCCCAAATTTGTTCTTGTATCCCTGTACCTTTCCCAAAATTTGTACTTGTACCCCAGTCACCTCCCAAAGCTAGTACTTGTACCCTGCACTCTCCCAAATGTTGTACTTGTACCTCTCCCAAAATTTGTATTTCTACTCCTGCATCCCTCCTAAAATGTGAACGTGTACTCCTGCACCCCCAAATTTGTATTTGTACCCACTGCCCTCCAGAATTTGTACTTGTACCCTGCACCACTAACAAAATTTCTGCTTGCACCCTCCCAAAAGTTGTAATTGAACCTCTGCAACCCGTCAAAATTTGTACTTCTACCCTGTACCCTCCAAAATTTGTACTTGTCCCGTCCCAAATTTGTATCCCTATACACATCCCAAAATTTCTACTTGTACTCCTGCACCCTCCCAAAAATTTGTACTTGTACCTCTGCACCCTCCTGAAATCTGTACTTGTACCTCTGCACCCCTCCCAAAATGAGTACTGTTACCCCTGCATCATCTCAAGATCTGCACTTGCACCCCTGCACCATCCCAAAATTTGTAGTTGTATCCCTCCCAAAGTTTGTACTTGTACTCCTGCACACCTCCCAACATTTGTAATTATACCACTGCACTCCTCCCAAAATGTGTACTTGTACCCCTGCATCCCTCTCAAATGTTCACATGCACTCTTGCACTCATCCCAAAATCTGTAGTTGTACCCTCCCAAAGTTTGTACTTGTACTTCTACACACCTCCCAAAATTTGTAGTTGGATCCTGCATCTCTCCCAAACTTTGTATTTGTACCGCTCCCAAATTTGCACTTGAACCCCTCCACCCCTCCACAAATTTTTACCTGTATCCCTCCCAAATTTGTATTTCAACTCCTGCATCCTTCCTAAAATGTGTGCTTGTTCCCCTGCACCCCTCCCTAAATTTCTACTTGTACCTCTCCCAAAATTTGTACTAGTACCCCTGCTCCCAAATTTGTTCTTGTATCCCTGCACCTTTCTCAAAATTTGTGCTTGTACCTCTACCCAAAAATTTGTCTTTCTATTCCTGTATTTCTACTTGTACCTCTCCCAAAATTTGTACGTACCCTGCTCCCAAAATGTTTACTTGTACCCCTACACCCTCCCAAAATTTGTACTTGTACCCCTGCACCACTCCCAAATTTCTGCTTGCACCCCTCCCAAAGTTTGTACTTGTACTCCTACACACCTCCCAAAATGTGTAATTGTGACCACTGCACTCCTCCCAAAATGCGACTTGTACCCCGCATCCCTCTCAAAATGTTCACATGCACCTTTGCACCCATCCCAAATTTGAGTTGTACCCTCCCAAAAGTTGTAATTGTACCCCTCTCAGAATTTGTACTTCTACCCTGCACCCTCTCAGAAATTGTACTTGCACTCCTCCCAAAATTTGTACTTGGTTCCTGCACCTCTCCCATACTTTGTATCCGCTCCCAAAATTTGCACTTGCATCACTGCACCCTCCATAAATTTGTACCTGTACCCTCCCAAAGTTTGTATTTCAGCTACTGCATCCTCCCAAAATGTGTACTTGTACCTCCCAAACTGTGTACTTGCCCCTGTGCCCCTCTCAGAAATTGTGCCTCTCCTCCCAAATTTGTACTTGGATCCTGCACCTCTCCAAACTTTATTCTTGTACCGCTCCCAAAATTTGCACTTGCACTCCACCCTCCATAAATTTGTACCTGTACCACTCCCAAATTTGTATTTCAGCTATTGCATCCCAAAATGTGTACTTGTACCCTGCACCACTCCCAAAATGTGTACTTGTACCCTGCACCACTCCCAACATTTCTGCTTGCACCCTCCCAAAAGTTGTAATTGTACCCCTGCACCCTCTCAGAATTTGTACTTCTACCCTGCACCCTCCTAGAAATTGTACTTGCACTCCTCCCAAAATTCATACTTGTACCCCTGCCAACCAAATTTGTATTTGTATCCCTACACCCTTCCCAAAATTAGTACTTGTAACCCTGCACCCTACCAAAATTGTGCTTGCACTCCTCCCAAAATTTGTACTTGGATCCCTGCACCTCTCCCAAACTTTGTACCTGTACCCCTCCCAAATTTGTATTTCTGCTCCTTCATGCCTCCCAAAATGTGTACTTTACCCCTGCACCCTCCCTAAATTTCTACTTGTACCCCACCTCTCCCAAAATTTGTACTTGTACCTCTGCCCCCCAAATTTGTTCTTGTATCCCTACACCTTTCCAAAATGTGACTTGTGCCTCTACCCCAAAATGTGTATTTCTATTTCTGCATCCCTCCCAAAATGTTTACTTGCACCCTTCCTAAATTTGTACTTGTGCCCCTGCTCTCCTCCCAAAATTTGTACTTGTACCCCTGCACCACTTTCAAAATTTTTGCTTGCACCCATCCCAAAGTTTGTACTTGTACTCCTACACACCTCCCAAAATGTGTAATTATACCACTGCACTCCTCCCAAAATGTGTACTTGTACCCTGCATCCCTCTCAAAATTTTCACATGCACCCTTGCACCCATCCCAAAATTTGAAGCTGTACCCTCCCAAAAGTTGTAATTGTACCCCTGCACCCTCTAGAATTTGTACTTCTACCCCTGCCCCTCCCAAAATTGTACTTGTACCACTCCCAAAATGTGCACTTGCGCCTGCACCACTCCACAAATTTGTACCTGTACCCTCCCAAAATTTGTATTTCTACCTCTGCATCCCTCCCAAAATGTGCTTGTACTTCTGCCCCCTCCTAAATTTCTACTTGTGCCTACCTCTCCCAAAATTTGTACTCTTACCCCTGCCCCCAAATTTGTTCTTGTATCCCTGCACCTTTCCCAAAATTTGTACTTGTACCCTTGTCACATCCCAAAATTAGTACTTGTACCTCTGCACCTCTCCCAAACTTTGTACTCGTACCTATACCCAACGTTTGTATTTCTACCCTGTACTCCTGCATCCCTCCCAAAATGTTTACTTGTACCCTGCACCTCCTAAAATGTTTACTTGTACCCCTGCACCTCCCAAAATGTGTACTTGTACGCCTGCCCACTCCCAAAATTTCTGTTTGCACCCCTCCCAAAGTTGTAATTGTGCCCCTGCACCCCTCTCAGTATTTGTACTTCTACCCCTGCACCCCTCTCAAAGTGTACTTGCACTCCTCCCAAAATTTGTACTTGTACCCTACCCCACAAATTTGTATTTGTATCTCGACATCCTTCTCAAAATTTGTACTTGTTCCCATGCACCCCTCCCAAAATTTGTACTTGTACTCATTACCACTCCCAAAATCTGTATTTGTGCCCCTGCACTCCTCTCAAAATTTGTACTTCTACCTCTGCACCACTCAAACTTTATACAAATCAATCAATATCTTTATTTAGCCAAGCAGAACACCATTGAGCAGGGTTCATTTACAAGATAGACCTGGTAGTTTAAACAACATTATATAATGAGCAGTCAAACACAAGGCAAATCCTTCATCTGATTGGCTCACTGGCACCCCTCTCCCTTTGTAAATCCTAGCATCGCCCAACTGGAAGAGGTGCCAGCCACTTGAGCCGCATCTGTAACTATCCCTCAAATCACTGCAGCATCAGAACCTGAAGACTGGCTCATTAAAGCACCGCTCAGACCCCAAACCTACCAACTGCCACTGTATAACTCTGCTAACAGATCACAAAACAGTTCTTCAACTACATTTCAGACACTTTTTAAACGGTCAGTCTGTACCTCTTCATCCTGTTAACCACATTCTTCTCCCTCTCACATCACTACAACAACACCGATATACTCACAAACCTCCACAATTTAATGCAGTTGCTGTCAAAAAGCACAGGACCCCCAGGGCTACACAGTTAAAACTTGCAGCCATTCCAAATTAATCATTCTGTGACCTATGCCAGAATTCCAGGATGCTCAGGTAGAGGACAGAAACAAAATGACACAAAAAAGCAGCTAAATTCTTTCCCTAGCCCAGGAGGCAGCTGAGGAACAAATCTTACAAAACGCAGTAGCAATGTACGCTCTTACATGCGCAAAAAATAAACAGAGCAACTCCTTCGTAACTCTAACAGCACTGAGAACCAACTGTAAAATGTTGTAATACTCTCCCAGCATTTAGCTTACTTAAAACAATTAAAACAAAATACAACTCGGCTTTCAGTGGACCCACACAAACAAGTGCTTCTCCTCGCTGTATACCATCCAACTCTCCACATACAGCTCCTCATCTCAGCTTCCTTACATGAATATCTTGCCATTTGCTGCAGAAAAACCTAGCAAGCACACATTGGTACGGGTCTGTATCTGGGAGCAACCAGACATCGTGGTAAGGCTGCACTTGCTATCACAGTATTTCACTTTGACTTGGCAGACAGACTCTCTCATCAATGTTCCACCTATGAACATAGAACTGTTTTTCCTGGTGTAAGAATAAATTCACAACACAATTATTCAAACTGAAAAAAAAGTTTTCTTATTTTTTACTACAACAGTTCAGAAGGACATTGTATAATGCAATATACCCCTCGGGGTGTTAGTGATGCCAGGATTTACCCACTTCTGCTGTGTTGTTGGTCAGCTGTGCTGTGACCAAATAACACACCAGGGCATGGGTAAATCCTGGCATCCTAACACCCTCTCATGGCACATTGCTTAAACAACAAGTCACAATACAACAATTTGGAGTAGGAGTAGCAGCATTAGCAGCCAATGAACTGTCACTAAAAGTAAGAAAGGCCTGGCTGGGCACAGTGGTGTACAATAATTTACAAATAACAGCGTAAAAGGCTTGACACTGACAACAGAACAAAGCAACATAATTTACAGGCATGGTACCAAGGGCAGTCAGCATACCGCTATGTGCAGGAGTTCTATGCAGGCAGGTCTCTGATAGACAGTAGAGTATAATATTATGTTGGATGAGGTCTAGACCAGCAGAGTATTGCATGGCCTAGGAGAAGGCTATAAAGTAAGGGCACTGAGGGTACAGAATGTGCCAAGGATAGTGGAGGGAGGAGAGGTTGGGAGGGGTGGGAGGGGCAATGTAATACTTTCAGGATTGACATAGCTGCATTAGACAGCATGGTTAGGTCTAAGGGTAAGGGAAGGGTATGGGGTGAAAAAATGTCATTAGTAGGGAGGTGACAGACAAGTGAGGAGGAAGTCAGAGATTCAGCGCTGGAAGCAGTTGCAGGACTCCATAAATGATAATTGGATAAGATTTTTGAAGGCAGCTAATGGTACAGGTGAAACAAGCTGTAGTAAATTTTGAGCAATATTCCTGAGGACTGGTAAGGTGTGACCAGTGCCTTGACCAAAATTTGTACTTGTGCCCCTGCACTCCACCTGAAATTTGTACTTGTACCCCTGCACCCCACTCAAAATGTGTACTTGTACCCCTTCATCCCTTTTCAAAATTTTCACTTGCAATTCCCTGCACCTATCCCAAAATTTGTAGTTGTACCCTCCCAAAGTTTGTACTTGTATTATCAAAATTTGTATTTGCACACCTGCACCTTTTCCCAAAATTTATACTTGTACCCCTGCACCTTCCCAAAATTTGTACTTGTACTCCTACACATCTCCCAAAATTTGTACTTGCACCTGCACCCCTCCATAAATTTGTACCTGTACCTCCCAAAATTTTTATTTCTACTCCTGTATCCTCTCAAAATGTGTACTTATGCCCCTGCACCCCTCCCTAAATTTGTACTTGTACCTGCACCTCTCCCAAAATGTGTACTTGTACCACTGCACCCCTCCCAAATTCTGTGCTTGCTCCCTCCCAAAATTTGTAATTATACCCCTGCACCTTCTCAAAATTGTACTTCTACCCTGCACCCCTCCCAAAATTGTACTTGCATTCCTCCCAAAAGTTGTACTTGTACATCTGCACCCCTCCCAAAATGTGTAATTGAACCCCTGCACCCTCCTAAAATGTGTACTTGTACCCTGCACCCTCCCAAAATTTGTACTTTTACTCCTACAAATCTCCCAAAATTTGTAATTGTACCTTGCACCCTCCCAAAATTTGGTATTTGTACCACTCCAAAATTTGTACTTGCACCCTTCATAAATTTGTACCTGTACACCTCCCAAAATTTGTATTTCTACTCCTGCATCCCTCCCATAATTTGTACTTGTACCCCTGCACCCCTCCCAAATGTGTACTTGTACCCCTGCATCCTCTCAAAATTTTCACTTGCACCCTGCACCCATCCCAAAATTTGTAGTTGTACCTCCCAGAGTTTATACTTGTACTCCTACTCATTTCCCAACATTTGTAATTGTACCCTGCACCCTCCCAAAATTTGTACTTGTACTGCTCCCACAATTTGTACTTGTACCCCTGCACCTTCCCAAAATCTGGCTTGCATCCCTCCAAAATTTGTAATTGTACCCGAACCCTTCTCAAAATTTGTACTTCTACCCTGCACCCTCCCAAAAATTGTACTTGCTACTCTTTCCAAAATTTGTACTTGTACCCTGATCCCCAAATTTGTATTTGTATCCTGACACCATTCCCAGAATTTGTACTTGCACCTCAAGACCCCACCCCACCTGAAATTTGTATTTGTATCCCTGCACCCCACTCAAAAATGTGTACTTGTACCCTGCATCCCTTTCAAAATTTTCACTTCCACTCCTGCACCCATCTCAAAATTTTTAGTTGTACCACTCCCAAAGTTTGTACTTGCATCCTGTACCCTTCCCAAAGTTTTACTTGTGCCCTACACCCCTCCCGAAATTAGGACTTGCACCTCCCCAACATTTGTACTTGTACCCTACAAACACCCCAAATTTGTAATTATACCTCTGCACTCCTACCAAAATGTGTATTTATACTCCTGCACCTCTCCTGAAATGTGTACTTGTACCTCTCCCAAAATGGTTACTTGCACCTTGTTGAAAAGGCATCTCTCCCAAACTTTACCTTCTCACATCTCTTAAACTGTACAAAAGGCTGAGGTGCAGACTTTTTGGCAATAGTGTGTGAAAGGTACAACACATACTTTGGAATAATGTGGGACAAAGGGTACTAATATGTGAAGGGGTGTAATGGCATGTAAATTGTGTGAGGGTTGCAAGAGAAGGTATATGTTTTTGTCAGTCTTGCAAATTTTACTATTTGTACAGGAAATGGAGTAAAACATTTGGGTAAGAGAGTAGATTATGGAATGAATTTTGGGAGGGTACAGGAGAAGGGTAGAAATCTTGGGGAGAATGGAGGTTGAGTAAATAGTTTTAGAGTGTGGGAAAGCATAAAACTTTATAAGATTCCAGGTGTAGGGACAGAAACTTTGGGAAGGGTGTGAGGAGGAAGTATTCATTTAGTGTTTGGTGGGGGGTTGTGAAAGGTTGCAAGTTTGGGGAGCTGTGCAGGGGTACCAGATTTAGAGTTATGAGCTAGGAGTATAGATGGTTGTAGGAGAATGTATGGTATAAATTTGGGACATGCACAGATGGGAATACATCTTGGGTAAGTGGGGATGGGATACAAATGGTGTTGGTGTAGGGTAAGATACTGTTGTCATGCAAATACTCTTAGTAATAAGGAAACAACAGTAAGCATTACAGAATAAAATATAGAGAATAATGGATAGGCAAGTGTGTATTATGGATTTTTTTACACACTGAGGGTGTGTAAAATAAAATCCATCAATACACATGCCTATTCTTTAGTTTTATAATTGTCGGTGCATAGACTTGATACATAGAACTACTTGGAGCCGAGGCGAGTGACTTGGAGGGTCCGGTACTATAGCGTGACCAAGCAGCGTTCAGTCTTGTAAAGAATATGGTACAAAATATATAGGAAGTGGAACATTTAGTGTAAAAGCCTGCTGCTTGTGATGGTAAATGTTACTTTTCTACTTTTCTGTGAAAGAAGCCACTGAGTATAGAATGAGGGAAAACGAGTGATCCAGCGGTTAGAAGACTCGCACGCAAGCCTTAGCGAGTATTGCGGCAGCAATGCTTGCCAATGCTTCGCACCGAGTCTCTTGAAGCCACCAAGTCACTTCCGCCTCCCGCTTCACACTCGCAGCTTTTTCACAGAAAAGTAAGAAAAGGACCGCTTACCAATACAAGCACATGCTTTTACAGTAAATGTTCTTCTTCTATATATTTTTTGGACCATATTCTTTATAAGACTGAAAGCTGCTCGATCACAGTACAGTGAGTGGGACAAATGATTATAACTATGGAGGAAAGTGATAGTGAAAGTTGTTTTGAGAATGCCATAATAACCAGATTTTGGGTTATTATGGCATTTGATTCATAATAACCTGAAATCCTGTTATTATGGCATTTGACAATAATCATAATCCTGTTAATAAATTGGGTCCCCAGTAATTATAAAGGAATAATGCATGACAGGTGTGTGCGTGCTGGGATAATGTCATGCCTGAGGTGGTTGGGCACGAGGCCACAAGCCAAGTGCATCCAACACCCAGAAGTGATGTTATCCCAGCACCACACACACCCTGGAGTGCATTATTCTATTATACAATAACTTATGTTTAAATACAAGATAAAAAAAGTAGTTTCAAAACATTTTTTACTTGACTTTTGTGCATGAAGTATATTTATATAAAACAAAGTCCCTTTCTTCTGTTTATCCTCTAGGTGGAGCTATCTGGCCAGTAGGTGAATTTTTCTTTTATATTCTGACTCTTGCCTGTCCCTCATGTGTTTTTCTTTCTTAGATCTGCAGCCCCCACCCCACCCATACTGTGTTCTGATTGTTTTTCTACCGGTATAGTTTGTTGTTGTACTTGTACGGGAGATTATTGTAATGGAATTACATTTGAGATAGTGACCTGTGTTTGAATCTCTCATCTGGTCACCACTGCTACTGGCCACCTGCTGCCCACTGCCGCTGTTCTCAGGATGTCAAAGTGGAAACAGGAGGAAAGGAGGTAGAGTGGAGGTAGGAGGATTTTTGTTTACACTGTTGACATTCTGTTAAAAAAAAAAAAAGAAAGAAAGAAAGGCCAGCCTGGTGGCATTGAGGGTCAGGCGCTGGATGCCACAGCTCGCTGCATGTGAGCCTGGGTTGTCGGGGTCTGTGGAGGGGTCAGGAGATGGCATGAGCAGCCACATGGCAGCTCTCCTCTCCCGGATGACTACTCAGTCATGCCCGCTGCAGGGCTGCCTCTGAGTGGAGACCAAGGGTAGTGCAGACAGGAGCAGCTAGATTATGGACGGTGCCATGGATTGCTGCATGTACGTGCCTCCACACACACCTGAGCAACCATGGCAAGGAGAGGGAGAAACAAAGGTGGAAATGGAGCTGGCAGGCTCCATGATGGCCCTGCAGCACCCGCACTGGCCCCTGGAGTCTGGATATTGGTCTTCGGGGAGGAGGGAAAGTCAATGCCTTTCACCCTTGGCCCTGTCATGGGAGGGTAACCCATGGGGATTCCTGAGAGAATCGGGTGTGGGAGAGTCAGGGCCAGAGAACAGACCTCTCAAGGGAGGGCCAGAGCTGCCTGCCAGCTCCGCTGGAGGAGGAAAAATGTATATGGAAAAAATAAGAAAAAGTGAGGGGAACACTGAGCCATTGTTATGAGAATTGCCTTGCGCTGAGTGCTCAGACTCATTTCCTGCTCACTTGCTTAGTCCGGGATCGCAGTGTTCACTTGCTGTTTCCTTCTTTCTTTTGGCAAAACTAGTGCCAGGTTTAATGTTCTGATGCTGGACATGCTGCATCAGTTTTGTGGCAGTGGAAGAGTGGGATTGGATTTATTGAAAAGAAACAGATTGAAGCATGTGCTGACTCTGCCACTGGGGAGTAATGGACTGCCATGAAGCCATCTGTAATCCATGGCTTTTTCATTTGTGCGAGGAGTCTCTGGAGAGCTGGCAGTGTTGCAAGTGACATGTAAAGCTGATTTTATGGCTTTTACATTTCACTGTGACTTAAATCTTTTGTAAAAAAAAACACCTGGATGTTGCTGAACGGAAGTTTGCATTCAGCGAGGGAAAAAGCCGATCGTAAACGCAACTTTCACTTTTTCTTGAATGTAAGACATGGACTGATTTTGTTTGTGTGGTCATTCGGTCATGTGTGTGCTGAGACTTGATCCGTGATGTTATGTTGGGATAACATCAGGGTCCAGTCCTGAGACTGGCCAATCAGAGGCCAGTATTCTTTCTTGCCATTGTATAATATAAAATATAAGCTGCATTTATGCCTAAATGATACATTTTTTCAAAGTTGTCAGAACTGTGACAGGAGCTTTTAAGGATGCATGCAACATATTTTGAGAGGTACACATTTTAGGAGGGGCAGTGGTAAGCATACATTACAGAAGGTGTGTGGGAGAAAGGTTATACGTCACAAGAGTGGTGTAAGGTAGGGTTAGAAACTGGGTGGGCATGTTTTGGAATAATTACTAGGGAGGGGCAGGATAGAGTTGTACATTTTGTGGTATTATACATTTGGGAGAGGTACTGGGGTAGTACTACCCTTTTAATGCATGGATTTCGAAAATAATACTGTCCTAAAGCATACAAAAAATTCTTGTAATATCACTGCTACAAAAGTGATAATACCATTGATGCACATTGATAATAGCATTGTTTAGAGCTCATAATACTATCATTCGAGCACTAAATTACACTATTGTCACAAAACTTTACAGAGCAAGCAAGAGGACTCCTCAATCATTGACTGGTTGCTGTGCACCCAGACTATGATACCAAACATCAATCAAACACTGAGATTGAAACTGAAGCTCAACATTGACAGCTTTCTGTCTGTGGGCAGGCAGAACAGTTTCAAAAACATGGCAGCTGTCTCGCTTAGTGAAAGTATATTGCATCCACAGTATTTCCTCTTTTTTGTCTTTTAATTGTACTAAAATTGGACGTATCTGGTTGATCCTGCATTCTCCAAACAATATAAAGGTATGACTATCCACCAAACTAAAAATTCAGATTAGCTTTTTGTTACATGAGGTGCTTACAGGGCCAGGGGAAAGAGCGAGACAGAGCTCCACAAGGGTGGTAGCAGGGAGGAGGCAGGGAACTACAGACCAGTCAGTCTTACCTCAGTAGTGGGCAAGATTATGGAGGCACCCTTAAGGAAAGGATAGTGCAACACCTGGAATCCATAGGGCACAGGATCCAAGACAGCATGGGTTTACAAAGGAAGGTCCTGTCAAACTAATCTCATAATTTCTTTGACTGGGTAACCACAGTGGTGGACCAAGGGGAGCAGTTGATGTCGCCTACCTTGACTTGAGCAAAGCTTTTGACACTGTTCCACATAGAAGATTGATAAATAAGCTGGGTAGGCTCAGGTGGGTCAGAAATTGGTCAACTGGGTGGCAAACTGGTTGACGGGCAGAAAACAGAGAGTGGTGGTAAATGGTATACAGTCAGAAGAGATGTAAGTCACAAGTGGGTACCTCAGGGATCAGTCCTGGGGCCAGTCCTCTTCAACATCTTCATTAGTGACCTTGCAGATGGACTAGAGGGTAAGGCTTGTCTGTTTGCAGATGACACCAAGATCTGCAACAGTGTAGATGATCCAGATGGGGTGGGCAGAATGAGAAGAGATCTGGATAAACTAGCAAAATGGTCAAAGAGTGGCAACTGGGATTTAATGTAAAGAAGTGCAAAATCATGCACATAGGGAAGAGAAACCCTGAAGCCACCTATAGGCTGGGAGGAGTTGCTAGCAGTCACAAAGGAAGAAAGAGACTTGGGCATCATCATCACTGATGACCTGAAATCATCCAAGCAGACCTCTAAAGCAGTAGGCAAGGCTAGGGGGTGTTAGGTGTATTAGTAGGGGTATCACAAGTCGTAAGAGGGAGGTAATAATCCTCTTTACAAGACACTGGTTAGGCCCCATCTGGAGTACTGCGTGCAGTATTGAGGCCACACCTTCACAAGGACATTAACCAAATTGAGGCAGTCCAGAGAAGGGCAACCAAAATGGTGCAGGGACTGCATCAGAAGACATATGAGGACAGATTAACAGAGCTCAATATGTATACCCTTGAGCAAAGGAGGGAGAGAGATGATATGATCGAGGCATTCAAACACCTTAAGGGCATTAACAAGGTGAAAGAGTCCAACATGTTTAAATAAAAGAAAAATAGCAGGACAAGAAGACACAGCATGAGATTAGAGGGGAGCCAATTAAGGGGAATGTGAGGAAATTATTTTTCACAGAAAGGGTGGTGGATGATGGAATGGCCTACCACAAGAAGTGGTGGCTATGAATACAGTGCAGGGCTTCAAACAGGCATGGGATAGGCATAAGGGAGCAATACAAATGACTATGAATAGATAGGCCACTGACAGAGCAGAGGCTGATGGCACATTTATAAGGTAGAAAAGAAATGGGCAGACTGGATGGGCCTTACGGTCCTTATCTGCCATCAACTTCTATGTTTCTATGTTTCTACGTTGGTCGGCCAGGACCGAGACAGTCCATGACTGCACCAGTCACCCTGACGGCACAAAATGACAAAACAAAATAGAATAAAAATCAGACCCATATTAAAAAATAACAAAGGCTAATCTCCATTACAAGGGGTAATTCCATTGAGGTTCGGGACATGGAAACCTCGAGTTTCACTCTTAAGGTTCCCATGTTCCAAAACCTCTCGATGGAATTACTGCCTTGTAATGCAGACTAACCTATCTATTATTCTATTTTTTGTGAGTACTTTGGAACCTCAGCAAAGGGAGTAAATTTGAAAAGAATAAATTAGGAGGAGTTGTATTGGCCGTATTCAGGACTGGAATGGGAACACAGGAAAACAAAGTTACATTTTAAGAGTACGAGAGTTTTTGAGGGTATACAGTGCTCAAATGGTTGGTGATCAACCTAGAACTTGACAGATATTTACCATTTTGTTTTACTGGTACAAATCTATTAATAAAAGCCCTATCAGAAAACTGGTAGCAAAGACTGATTTTTCACAATTTGATATGCTGTGTGTACTAAGCTGACAGGACCTGGAGAAAACAATGTCATTGTTGCTTGAATGACAGCAGCCCTAACCCAAGATTCTGCTGGCTGGTTTGCAAAAGTCTGGGGATTTTTGTAAAACCATCAAATAACAAATAGTATTCATACATGACTAACTGCAGTTTCTGAATTTTATGTGTAACAAATGAGACCTAGTTTTCCTCATGGGGGGCAAATAGTACATTTTTATACCTTTGCATTTGATGTTTAAATGCTCAGCATATGTCCTATATTTCCCACTTCTGAAACTGTCTTAAAGGAGAACTGCCTTGAATCTGCAAGCCTGTGTGTTCTTTAGAAGCTGCATTTCTAATACTGGCTCACATTCTGTTTTTGTTCCATCTGCACTGGCCTTTTAGTAAATTCACTGGGAGTTCTGCTTTACACTCGATAGGCAGTACCATTTTAGAACTGTATGATGTGCTTCATGTCCTTGTTAAATAACTTAGATTGTTTTCACAATGTATTCATGTTCTACTCTGGAACTCTGTGGTCCAAAGGGACATAAACTGCATCATACAGTTCTAAAATAGCTCTTACCAGCAGAGTGTAAATCAACACACCTACTGTGTTTATTAAAAGGCCGCCAGTAAAGATGGAGCAATAACATAAAGGAATCAAATATATAAAAAGCATATACTGGCACAAATGACTTAAAGGCTCAGCGCAATTCTCCTCTAAGATGACTGAAATGGGAGTGCTTCTTAAAAATTTCAAGCCATGCTTTTAATTCATTTCATCTCTCCATGGTTTAAAAGAAAAAAGTAACCCAAGTAATATTGCTTTTTCTTTTCTGGTGTCTTCATTGAGAACTGTAAGCTGTGAGTGATCTATCAACCATGGCATTTTCCTGTTCACTAAGAAACCTAATACACCTCTCATTGAAAATAATCAATTTTATAGATAAGCATAAGTCCCCAGAACAGTATGTCTTTTAGGATAGTATGTTTCATTTAAATTGTTCCTAAGACTATCTGTTTATCCCAGTCTGTGGCCAGCTAGCTCTTCTATTTAAGTTCTTAACATACAATACCTATTTCTTTTTTAAATTAACATTTAAGCATCTAATGGCTGCAGACTTGCCATACAAGTGTGTTCCGGAGGCATTCACTAATGTCATAGGCTGCACATTCTCGATGGGACAATGTTTTAAGCCCAAAGACCACAAATAGAGTTAAGAGGTCTGCTGGATGGCATCTTATCCCTCATCTCCGTAATGTAGTCTGCTTATGTTTGGTTTTGTATGACAAGACATTCCATGTAAGTGCTATTTTATTATTAGCAAGATATTGCATGTCAGTGTTTACTAAGTCAATGTCAAATTGTTGAGAACAAGGCATTCATTTTGCAGACTGTGAAACTCAGCTTGGAAATCCAGATCAACACCTACACTATCATTTGCGTCTAGTTTGGACTTTTCTTTTACAATGAGTTGCATTTGTGAAGCTGAAATTGCTCTACAAGTTTTCAGAAGCACCACTGGAAGTCAACAGTGAATTTGCTGATGTCCCACACAGTGACAGCACAATACCGACACCTGGAATATCATCTGGCCTGGGACTATAGTTGCCCTTAAAAGTGATTAATCTCTCGTGTGTGGATTTTTCAAGTATAATGATCGGAGCATCTAATGTTCGATCAGAATATGAACTCCTTTTTATAGTTTGAAGGCTCACGCAAAACTTGGTATTAAAAAGCTCTGCCATGTCCGTAGAATTGTGCAACTGCTTACCTTCTACCTGCAGTGGACTTACCTGACAGGTGGGCTTTTTCAAGGAATTAATATATGCATAAAATTGTTTACTATTTGATTTATTTTTGGATTCAGACAGATTGTATTCCCATCGTGATTTAGCTCTTTTAATCGTCTTTTACATTTAATGGGTGAATGGTGTTGCTCATACATGTTTTCTTCACCTAACAAGAAAGCGTTCTCAATTATTGCCTTTTTGTTTGTGAGTTTGCATTAGATATTGATGTTAGTCATAATGTGACATCAATGTCCTCTTACAAAATGTTATTCTTTTCAAGATATTATACAACACCTTTCAACTTATTTATATTGACAACATCTTGCCACTGTTTATCTTTAGTTAATACTCCATAAACCAAGATCATAATAAGTTTATCCTAATTAATGGACTATATGTCTGCTTGTAGTGGCAAAAGCAAGTACATGACACAGCCGTTCAAGGATTTAATAAGTTTGGCCTTAGGAAGATTTTTCATTTTTATGTTTAGCCTGAGAATTGTTTGAAAAGGTTTTGTTATTTGAATTAATATCCAGTCAAATAAATATTTTATCTCTTCAGGACTTGGTCTTCGTCTGTCTGATTCATGGCAGACCATGTTGACAAAATATGTTCTTAATTTTATCAAAGAAGTACCAACACAATTTAAATATGAAGGAAGAGTGCCCTGGTACGGAGAAACTTACTTCCAGCCCTGTGAGAGAGTAAGTAAGTAAGTAACATTTAATTCATATACAAGGCACCAGTCTGTAGCTCAGGGTGCCCTTACACCATACTTACAGACAATACAAATACAAACTTATAAAAATTATACAACTACAATCCACTTAAAAATCAGCACATAAAATCTTAAGTTCCTTCAAAAGCTTTTTGAAAAAGATATGTTTAAAGGAGTTTTAAACCCTTCTATAGTCAGGCTCTCTGGTATCCGACAAGGTAGAGAGTTCCACAGGGTAGGGCCATAAAGGCAAAAGATCTTCCCAAAATGTTTTCAAACGTACCCTGGGAACCTCTAACGACCCTCATTGGAGGACTGGAGTGAGTGGGAGGGACGATATGGAGATAGGAGGTCTTGCAGGTATTGGGGTCCCTGATTGTGTAGGGCTTTGTAAGTCAGCAATGCAACCTTGAAAGGATTCACCACTGTATAGGCAGCCAGTACAGTTTGTGTAGCACAAGTGAAGAAAGAACTGGAAGGGACAGGATCAGTTGTGTTCCAGGACAGTAGCTGCTGCTTGTTGTTTTCACAGGGTTCTTGTGGATTTTACTTGGTAGAAGGTTATTTATTTTCTTTCTTACTTCTAAGTGGCTAGCAGGGTATTGTTTTGGGGGCTGTTGGAAGTTTGAAAACTGATTTGGTGGCTGTAAGTGGGCGCATTTGTTGGATGTTTCACTGTATAACAGGCTGCGCTGGTGGAGGCCTATTTCTTATGATTTAAAACCTATTTGGTGGGATTTGCTTGTGCCTGGTTCTTTGGCTGCTGGGCTTGGAGGGAGACACAGGGCTGATACACTCTCTCAGTGGTGTCTGCCCAAGCACCCTCCCACCCCTCCCTCCCCAGAGTTCTGCTAATTTGTAGGGAACACCTGCCCTGCAATTGGAGGAAAAGGCTGCAGGTGCAGCTCATGTAGTTCTAGCCACTGGGGATTGGATTTAAAGGCTGGAGAGAGCAGCTTAGGGAGTTGTTCATTTCTTATAAGTTTACTGTGTTGCACTGCACCTAGTAACAGGGTTACCAGTGTACTGTGGGACTGTATCTAAGATTAGTGGGTGACCTGATTAGGCAGTAGGGGTGTATCTTGGATTAGGTGGGAACCTGGTGGCTCACCCAAGGAAACTTACTTGTAAGGGATGGAACCACACATCATTAGGGCGGCATCTTTGGGAGGGTGGTGGGGTGCACAGGGTGTGGAGCAGCCATGATACTGGACTGGGCTTGGAGTTTGGTGGTTGCCCAGTGTGCTACCAGCTGGCACAGCTAAGGAGGAGGTTGCAGATTAGGAGACAGCTGGGGGTATGGTTGGGGGAGGGGGCAGGGATCTCCCACATGGTTGCACCAAGCACTGGGGCAGAGGCATAGGAAAGGAGTGCAGAAGAATACTCAGGGGTTACATAGGGACCCTAGCAGAGGGGTCCAAAAGGACACTACCAAGGAAGCAGGCAGGTAACTGGGGACCCTCACAAAGGAGGGACAGAGGGACAAAATTCTCAGGGAAGTAGGCAGATAGCCAGGGCTGGACAGAAGGAAGCATGGCGGGAGGTGAGATCAGACCTTACACTCAATAAGCGCTCAATTCTCTTCTGATGCTCGGGGATGAGGGGGTGATGTAGCCATGACAGGGGTGGTTAGAGGCGGAAAGGAGTGGGGGCAGGAGGCAGGGGCAGATAGCAGGAAGAACAGGGGGAACCTGGAATGCAGGAAAATGGGGAACAGTGAATCAGAGCAGGAGGGGCAGGGGAAGGGAGGAAAGCGCAAGGAGAAGGACCAGTTGGGAGGAAAGGTAAAGGAGAAGGACCAGAAGTACAAGGAGGACTCAGTAAAGGGAGCTGAGGGTTTAGGCCAGGGGAGCACGACAAGCAAGGAGGGACTAAATGGAGACAGGAAGGAAGGGAGGGAGGATGAGCCAGGCTAGTTTAGCAGATGGGGGAGAAGGACCAGTCGCAAGCAGTGAGGGGAGTTAGCAAGGTACAGAAGGATACTCAGGAGGAGGAGGCATGGGATTGGAGGGAGGGTGGCCAGGGTAAATAAGGAAGGGGTGGCATGTGGCACCCAGATAGGGAGGAACAAAGGAGGCGGCTGGGTGGAGGGCTGGTAGAAAGGATGAGGGACATGGAAGGGGAAATGGAGGAAAAGGAGTGGTTAGAGTGCTCCTGTTTGGGATTCTTTGATCAGGGTATCAAATGGGATAGGAGGGAGAAGCCTGGCCAGTTAGAACAAAATGCTTCCCTGGACTAACGGTGCCAGAGGGCTAAGCACGAGGTATATCAGCTGGCAATGGATTGTGGGGTTCCCCGGACATACTGGTCCACCTGGGTACAAATGACATTGAGGGAAATAGCGAGCTAGAGATACAGGCAAGATTCAGGGAGCTTGCCAGGGTCTGCTCATGACATAGGATGCACAGTTTCCTTCTCAGAAATCCTGCCGATGCCAAGCACTAGTGGGACACAAAAGAAAGATTAGAGAGATAAACCAGTGGCTCAGGGAGTGGTGTGAGGCCAGAGGGTATGGGTTGATGGGGAACTGGGGGAGACCTGGGAGGATAAGGAGCTGTATGCTGAGATAGACTCCATCTTAATTTGGAGGGAGGAATCCTTAAGTTGAAAATAGAGGGTTCATTGGTGAAAAGTGGGGTTTAAACTTGTGAAGGGGGAGGGATGGGAGAAAGGCTGTCAGGGGGTGCCGATAAAGGAGGACTCTGTCTCCCCCCCTGGGGAGCTGGAGGATTGCAGGAAAAGGCTGACTGGTAAAGTGCAGATCAGGAGAAAACAGAATCCCCATGGGAACACGAGCAGGGAAATGGAAGTATAGGGAAAGGGTGGAAGGTAGTCTGCTAAATGCCAGGAGCTTGGGCAATAAAATGCCTGAGCTCCAGGCGATGCTAACTGAGGAGCAGTGGATGTGGCAGTGGTCACCGAGATCTGGGCCACTGCAGGACACGACTGGGACCTGAACCTGGAGGGTTACACTATGTTCAGGAAGGACAGGGGAGGAAGGGAGGAGGGTAGCAATGATAGTCAAAACTGCATTGGCATAGGGGAGTAGAGGGAGGCGGAGGGAACCGTGGAGGCGATTTGGGTCACCTTGATAACAAGGTGGGGCAAGAGAGTAAAAATAGGAGTGGTGTATAGACCCCCTGCCCTGGTGGAGGAGCTGGAGGAGAGTCTGGTGGCAGATGTTGGGAGACACTGCAGACTGGGCAGAGGAACGGTGGTGGTGTTGGGGATTTAAACATGCCAGGAACAGACTGGGAGACTATGACATCCTCTGTGACCAGGGAACAGAGGTTGTTGGATGTCTTTCAAGAGCGTTCCTAACTCAGCAGGTGGGGGAACCGACCAGGAGGCGCTGGTACTGGATGTGGTCCTGGCAGACAGTGACCAGATTGGGGCCTGGAGGTAAGGGACCCATTGGCGGGAGTGACCATGCCACGATCCGGTTCTTCCTGGACCTAGGAGGGCTAAAAGGCTGCACAAAGATGGAGGTAACTGACTTCAAGGGATGGATTTTAAGGAAATAGGAAGGATCCTTAAGGAGCATTTGGATGTGATTGAGTAAGACATGGACGCTGATAGTAGGTGGGAAATCATCAGAAGACGGGTGCAGGATGCTACCAGCACCTGTGCAAGAGTAAACGAAAATGCGGTAGGGCCGGAAACCCTGCTGGTGGACCAGGAGGTCCAGGAGGTGGTGCGAGAAAGAAGGCAGCTTATAGGCAATTCAAGTGCTCAAGAAGTGAAAGGGATCAAGGGGAGTATGAGCTGATGGCTAGAAGGGCCATTAGGGTGGTGAGGGCGGCTAAGGCAAGGAAGGAGCAGAACCTGGCCAGGGAAATTAGGAGAGGGAACAAGGGTTCTTTAGATACATTGGGGAAAAACGAAGGGTGAAGGGCAGGATTAGCAGGATTAAATCAGGGAGAGATGGGTACAAGACCCGGGGAGCAGGCTGAGGTACTAAATGAGTACTTCACCTCAGTTTTCACCAAGGAAAATGGGGTGCTGCATCATACATGGGAGGAGACAGAGATACTGAGGAGGGGGACCTTTACCGATCAGCGGGTCTGGGGAGAGGGAGGCATCACTGGCAGGAGGGGAGGACTAAGCAGGGAGAAGAGGTAGCAGAAGTGAAATCACAGCAGAGAGAGTGAGGGAAGCCCTCAGCTCCCTTAAGATGGAGAAAGCACGGGGCGGATAAATTACATCCCAGAGTGCTGAAGGAGCTTGTGGATGTCCTGGTGAAACCCCCTGGCGGAGCTTTTCACCATCTCTCTGAGGACAGAGTGGGTGCCCAGGACTGGAAGGTGGCGCATATAGTGCCTATCCACAAGGGAGATCAAAGGGAGGTGGCAGGGGAACTACAGGCCTGTCAGCCTGACATCGGTGGTAGGCAAGGTGATGTAGGGGCATTGTCAAGGAGAGGCTGGGGGACCTGGAAAAGTCAGGGTGCCTGGACGATAGACAGCATGGATTCATCCCGGGAAATTGTGTCAGACAAACCTTGTGGAGTTCTATGACTGGGTGATTGAGTGCCTTGGACCTGGGTAGACCAGTGGACGCCCCTTCTAGTCTTCAGCAAGGCATTTGACTCTGCAACTTCACGTGGGCCTGTTGGATAAGCTGGGAGAAATGGGGTGGGGAACCAGATGATCAGATGGATAGGCAATTGGCTCCAGAACTGGACCCAGAGGGTCGTAGTTGGCGGGATAGTCTCACCCCAAGGAGGGTCATTAGTGGGACCCACAGGGATCAGTCCTTGGGCCCTCCCGGTTCAACACCTATGTCTCTGACATAGGACATCTGACATAAGGACAGGAATCAGGAGTGAGATGAGCCTCTTTGCAGATGACTCAAAACTGGGGGCGGTGGTGGATGGGGAGGAGGGAGGTGGCTACAGGGGACCTGGAGGCTCTGGAAAGATGGTCTAGAAAGTGGAAGCTGAGGTTCAATGCAGGGAAATGCAAGGTACTCCACCTTGGGGCCAGAAACCCAGGCCAAGTGTACACCCTGGGGAGGAAATGCTACAAGTCTCGATGGCTGAGAGGGACCTGGGGGTAGTGGTAGATGTCAAGATGAACAACTCGGAGACTTGTAGGAGGCAGCAGCCAAGGTCAACAGGATGCTGGGATGCATTGCTAGGGGATCACCTCCAGAAGGAGGGAAGTGATACTCCCTCTGTATAACTGCTTGGTGAGACCACACCTTGAGTACTGTGTGCAGTTTTGGAGGCCACACTTAAAGAGGGACATTACCTCCTGAGAGGGTCCAGAGGAGGGCAACCAAAATGATTTGGGGCTTGGGGACAGGACCTATGAGGAGAGGCTCGAAGAGCTAAATATGTACACATTGGAAGAAAGAAGGGACCGGGGACATGATAGAGGTCTTCAGGTACATGAAGAGGGTAAATAGGGAGGAACAGTCAGGGTGCTTCAAAGAAAGGAGGAGGGCAACTAGAGGACATGGGTGGAAGCTGGAGGGGAAGATTCAGGGGAGAAAGGAGGAGGTGCTACTTCACTGAGAGGGTGGTGGAGCCATGGAATCGCTGCCTAGGGGCTGGTGGAGGCAGAGATGGTGGAGGGGTTCAAGAGGGGTGGGACAGGTACAGGGAAGGGTTCTGGAAGCAAAATCCAATGCAGCAAGAATATCCAGAACTGGGAAGGGAGAAGCCAGAGAAGGGGAGGGCAGCAAGGTCAGCACCCAGGGTGGGGCTGACAAACAAGCAGACACGAAGACCGTTAGGCCTATTCTGCTGGCATTTTAGTATGTTAGGTGTTAGGTGACTGGATCTAGAGGTTCCAGTTAACAACCTGGCTGTCACATTCTGCACTAGCTGCCACTGGCAAATATCCAGTCCCGGAAGCCCTAGGTAAATGGCGTTGCATTAGTCAAGATGAGTGGTGACAAAGGCGTGGAGGGTAGGACTTTGGTTTCAACTTTACAGAACTTCAACTGACTGTTCTACAGGGACTTGAGTCATTTATAACTGTGTGACTACTAAATCTGTGGGCTTTGTTAGATAAAATGTCTGCAAAACTGGGACTTAATTGATCTGCCACTGCCCGTCCCCTTTTTATTTGGGCTACTTTTACGGAGCTGGTAAGAAATATTAGAGAAATTATTTTATTTTATTTTGGAATAAGGGAAGTGTGCTTTGTGATTATTTGCAAGAAAGAGTGGATGTGAGTAAATGAGTGTGTGAGTGATTCTTTCAGAGGTTTAGTTATTTTGAGAAATGTGTTGGAGAAGTGGTAGTGATCTTATTTTGCTCTCCTCCAATAAGCTCCAGTAAGCTGAGGCAATGTTTCCCATTTTGGGCCTATTTGCTAGCCCTCTGAGAGGAGGACTATATTACATGTAAACAGTTGGGGATTTTAAGAAAGAGACAGGGTAGGGCTGGGGCATCTAGGAGAAAGGGAAGAGATCTGGTTATACTAGGGTCTTCCTGTCAGATATTTCCTTGGCTGATTGTAGTCTGAATGTGGTGGTGTGTGAGATGACCAACCCATCCCAGTGAGAATGGTACTTTTAAATGCTATGTCAGTACTTAAGAAAACTGCTGTCTTCTAGGATGTTTTTGGAGTTAGAGGAAGCTGACTTAGTATTTATCATGGAGACCTGGTTGGATGAAAGTGCAGATCCTGTTTTATCAGGACTGGTCCTGTCAGGTTTCTCTGTGATACTCTGCCCCACCTGAGAAAGGGGTGGTGGAGTGATGGAGTGGCTGTCATTTTGGGATTGTGCTCTAAATGTGTAAATTTCCACCTGGAGACTATGTGGTCCTTTGAAGCAGCAGCCATTACTTGTAGTGGTGAGTTAAATTACAGATTCCTGCCGATTATCCTCTGTCAGGTGTTGGAGTGATTTCCATGGTGGATTTTTAGTGTTCAGTATCCTCCATGGCCTTGGAATCTGCAAGACCTATTATTCTGGGGATTTCAGTGCCTGGGTGAACACTGACTCTTTCTCTTTTGCAGGATTTCCAGAGAATGATGACATCCCTGGACATCCATCAAATGTTTTTCTCCCACTCATGTGGCTGGCGCACACTAGATCTAATTTTCTCCTTGGGGATTTAGGTTTCTATAACATCTATTAAACCTGTAGTATGGTCAGATCCTTTTGTGTTGTGGTTTGAGATAATGAATGATTTTTTGTCTTCCACCCTGCTGAAACCATCCACAGTCAAGGGTGGAGAAATGTGGTCCCAGATACTTTCTGGGCCCAGATGGATGTTTCAGGGATTTTGATCTCCCAGGGAGTGAAATGCAGTGGTAGAGGTATAATAATGACATCCTTGCTGTGGCTGACTCCTTAGCACCAGTTAATCCCTGACAACACTCTGGTTATCAGAGGTCACCATGGTGTAAAGATGAGCTATGTGAACTTAAAAGATGTGGACTGAAGTTAGCGCATTGTTGGAAGTGGTCAGGTATGCTCTCTGATAAGCTTGTCCTGGTATCTCATCATCAGTGATACCAGGAGGCTATGATTATTGTGAGAAAAGATTTTAACTCCACCATCACTGCAGCCAGAATAAACAGTCACTGCTCTCTTCAGGCTGGTAGATAAGATTTTAAATCTAGACTGTCTTGAGAACCAGGTAGAACCAAGTTCAGTAAAGAGATGAGAGCAGTATGTTGCTTTCTTCATGGCCAAAATTGCACAGAGCAGAAGACATGTCTCCTCCTTTGGTGCAATACACCAGTGTGGTGGTCAAGGCATTGGATTTGATGAATCTCGGTTGCTGTGCTTCGATTTTCACTCATCTGATTCTGTGGAAATCTACCAGGTGCTTTCAGAACTGTGCCAGTCCACTTGCAGTGCTTGATCAGGCCCCCTCTTTTTGGTAAAGGCTGTCTGGCAGATGCTAGTTCCTGTATTTGTGGAGGCCATGAATTTCTTTTTGAGGTAGGGTGTCTTCCCAGAATCTAGTAAGAAGCTATTGTGAACCCTTCCTTAAGAAGGTGTATTTAGGTCTACCTGCAAATTACAGGCCTATCTCTGAACTTCCTTTTATAGGGAAAGTTATTGAGAAAGTAGTGTCTCTTTGTCTGACTAGACACATGGAGTATTCTGTACACTATGAGCCATTCCCATTCTCATCACAGCATAGAGACTGCCTTGATCCAGGTCATGAATGATCTGCTCCTGGAGAAGGAGCAAGGAGAGCTTTCAGTTCTGTTACTCCTTGATCTGTCATCTGCATTTGATACCGTGGACTATGGGGAATCAGTTGAATGCCTGAGGAGTTTCTATGGTTTGTCTGGAACTGTTTTGAAATGGTTCAGGCCTGTTCTAGAAGGATACCATCAGACTATGGTTTTGTGAGTCAGACTACACCCTCTCCAGTCATATGTGTCATCCTCGGGTTCTGTACTCTCAGCATTATTGTTTGCAGTTTATATGCTTCTGCTGGGGATGAGATCAGAAGCTATGGCTGAGTTGTTGCTGCAATGCAGATGATACTCAGCTCTACCTTTCATTTAAACCCAGGAAAGGAGCGCCAATGCTTGTGAATGAGACTGCCATCTTGGAGATCAGAGACTGGATGAAGGCTAACTGTCTGAAGTTGAACCCAGGCAAAACTGAATTGCTTCTGGTTGGACCAGATTGCCTGGTATCTGTTGCAAATGAACATCTGCAGATCCCCTTAATGGGGTTAAGCTTTAGATGAAGGAGGAGGTTCACAACCTTGGAGTCATCTTTGATGGTGAGCTGATTATGGTTTCACAGGTATTAGGTGTTGTCTGTGGTGGCTTCTGTCTCTTAAAAAACATAGCAAGGTTGTGTCCCTTCTTGACCAGGTCAATCTTGAAACACTAGTACAAAGTTTAGTCACTTCTTGAATTGACTGCTGCAATGAAAGTATGGCCTTCCAGCTATTCAACTTTACAAACTTTATCTTGTCCAAAATGTAGCAGCCATGTTATTTACCTGAGTGCTAATTTCAACACATCACTCCTACTGTTCAGAAATTACACTGGCTGCCTGTGAGATGGTGAGTTTAATTTAAGATACTGTGCTGGTTTATAAGGCCATAAATGGACAGGGTCCCTCATACATTTGAGAGCTACTAGCAACCCCCAGGAAGATCTATTGGGAGCAGAGTCATTCATTTGGTTACTCAGTAGCTATTGAAGATTCCCTTTAAGGCTGAAATTGGCTGGAGACCAAAACATAGAAGTTGATGGCAGAAGAAGACTGCTAGGTCCATCTAGTCTGCCCATTTGTTGTAGACCTATTTTGTCACTCTAGTTGCCCTTTAAAAGTCAGGGCTCCCTTGTGTTTAACCCATGCATTCTGAATCCCTCCACAGTGTTGACCCCCACAACCTCTTGGGGCAGGCTGTTCTAGGTGTGCACCACTCTTCTGTGAAGAAAAACTTCCTGGTGTTGGTAGAGAACCTCCTCCTTGCAGCCTGAGGTCATGTCCCTGGTCCTGGAGCCCTTCTTGAAGTGAAAAGTTCCTGTGCCTGTACCTTGTTAATGCCTTTGATGTACTTGAATGTTTCAATCATGTCTTCACTCTGTCTTCTCTGGTCCAGGGAGTACATATTCAGTTCCCCAAGTCTTTCCTTGTAGGATATGTACTGCAGACCCTGAATCATGTTTGTCACCTTTCTCTGTACTGTTTCCACCTGATCAATGTCCTTTCTGAAGTGAGACCTCAGGACTGGACTCTGTATTCCAGGTGAGGATTGATCAGTAATCTATACAGTGGTAGTACCACCTCTCTACTCCTGCTCATGATTCCCCTCCCAATGCAGCCTAGCATTCTGTTGACTTTCAATGTTGCCTTCTCACAATGCTTACTAATCTTCAGGTCGTCTGAGATTATGATTCCCAGATCTCGCTCCTGGTATGAGGCCGCCAGTCTTCTGCCTCCTAGGTAATACTCCTTTCCTGGATTTATCTTTCCTATGTGCATGACCTTGCACTTTTGGCATTAAATCTCAGCTGCCACACTCAAGACCACTCTTCTAGTTTCTTGAGGTAAGTTTCTATCTTGCTCACTCTTTCTGAAGTGTCCACCCTGTTGCATATCTTTATGTCATCTGTGAACAGGCACACCTTCCTTCCAGTCCATCAGTGATGTCTGCTATAAAACATTGAAGAGCAGAGGCCCCAGTATTGAGCCCTGGGGCCCATTATCCTGTACCTGTATGTTCTGCCTTGTAACCAGTTTTGTACCCATCTGACTACTTCTGGACCAACCCCTATGTAGTCAAGCTTCTTTACCAGCCTTTGTGTGGAACCGAGTCAAAGGTCTTATTAAAGTCTAGGTAGACCACATCTACTGCCCCAGCTCATCCATTATTTTTATAGGGTAGTCAAAACTCACCTACCTGCTGTGAAACTGTGCTGTTTAGGGTCTTGTTGGCCACTAGTTTTGAAGAATACTATGAGCCTCATTTGAGTAGTGTCTCCATTAGTTTCCCTACTACAGACGTAAGGCTCACTGGTCTGTAATTGCTAGCTATTCACAACTGCCTGATTTGTGAAGTGGAACCACTATTGCTTTTTTTCCAGTCTTGGTACCACACTGCTCTTTAAGGATTTTGTGAATAGAAGTGCCAGATTGGCTGCTAATTCTGCCCCAGTTCCTTAAGGATTCTGGACTGCTTCTCATCTGGCCCCATGGCTTTGTCTGCTTTCAGTCTATTTAGCGCCTTCTGTACTTTGACTTCTGTAAAGGACTAGTCTCTACCCTAGTGGGGTGTTGTGTTTTCAGGGCTGGGCCATCCCTGGGTTCTCTTTGGTAAACACCGAGCTGAAGTATTTGTTGAGGATTTCGGCTTTTTCTAGGTTATGTTTGGTGCATTTCCATTCTTCAATAGCAATCTATCCCTCCTTTTGCCTTCCTATGTTCTCTAATGTATCTAAAAATGATATGTCTCCTCTCTTTGTGCCTTCTGCTATCTTTTCCTCTGTCTGGGCTTTTGCCTTTCTAGAATGATCTCCAAGATGGCAGTCTCATCCACAATTCTAGAGTGCTAGAATTCACTGGTTTCATTCACCAATCACTGGATCAAGGTAGATTGGTGGGTGCAGCCTTCATAGACCTCACAAAGGCCTTTGATACAGTGAACCATGCTCTACCTCTCAAGCAACTGGCTTCAACTGGCCTCTCAGCAGATACTGTGTCCTGGTTCAAAAGCTGTCTTGTAGGCCGCTCCCAACAGGTGAAGATAGCTAATGTCACCTCTGACCATCAACATGTCCACTCTAAAGTTCCACAGGGCTCCATACTGGGTCCACTTCTCTTTAGCATTTTTCTTAACAATCGCCTCACTCCTATCACCAACAGACCCTCTCTATGTGGATGATGCGGTCATATACACTAACACTGACCCTGAACTACTGGAACACCAACTTAACTCAGCTTTGAGGAAGTGGAGGACTGGTTCAGGAAATACAAGCTGATTCTGAACTGCAAAAAACGGAAGTCATGTTGTTCAGTGGTGCTTGAGTAAACACAGATCCAGTGCCTAACCAGCAGGAATTCCTCTGGCATCCCGCTTGAACAAATTCAACATTTCAAGTATCTAGGGTAACCGTGGATAGCTCACTATCATATGCCCAGCATGTTGAGAATGTTGCCAGGTCTGCCAGTATCAAGACAGGTTTACTCCATAGACATAAACTTAATCTAACGCCTGAAGCTCTTAGACTAGCTATCTATAGCTCCACAGTATCCATTGTTGACTATGGTTTGGTTATCTATGGCTCAGCTTCTACCACTACCCTCCACAGAATATCTGTGGCACTCAATAAAGCATGCCGACTTCTTACTGAGCAGCATGCCTTACCCACACATGTGAACCGTATGTGTAAACAGGTTGACTTTAGCTAAATGGGAGGATTCACTATCAAACCTGCTTGCTAATTAAAAGGCACTTTTCAGGCTCCTGCCTTCTGGTGTTATAAATTTACTCAACCACTCTTGCAGCTCCCAGCATACACGTAGCTCAGTTAACCAACTCTTCTCTGTCCCAAGATGCCATACTATACAAGGGCAACAATTGTTTGCATATAAAGCACCACTAAGGTTTAATACACTGCCCAGAGATATCTCTTCCTTACCAAAATTGGGACCATTTAAAGGCAATCTTCATCAGCATCTTACAGCTAACAGTTCCTGTGACTGTTTCAACTGACATGGCACTACCTCAGCAGTATTGACACATCCTTGTGTACCTACTTCTCTGCCTTTCTCTGCAATTACCACTTTCACCCTAACCCTCTGCCCTAGTTCCTGCCTCCTTCCCGATCCTTCTTTCACCTCACCCTCTCACCTCCATCTTCTTTCCACTGTTTATCTTCACTTACCTGAGCTTTTGTTCTCCCAAAACTACCTATACCTATTTGACAAAGCACCTTGAGCTGCCACCTTTATTAGGTTATTTTGATTTCCTACTTATTCATAGTTTTAATTTTAGTTGCAATGTTAATGTCATTTTAAATACTTTCTTACATAATTTTATATAATACTATCCGTTGTATGTCTGTCACCTTCCCACTGACATGTAACCTTTGTAAAAGAGCTGCTATGTGCTCAAAGGTATTGTAATTCGAGAATGAATAAATAAAGAAAAATAATTTGTTTATTAGATTCTCTCACTTTTTCCATGTACGACTCAGTCTTTCTCAGTTTTAGTTCCTGGTATATGCTGTATGCCTTCTTTTTCTTTGACTGTGGTACCCACTTCCTTGGAAAACCCTAGAGGATTTCTTTTTCTTTTGCTTTGCTGACCCATCTGGCACATTAATCTGTAGGCACCATTTTCAGAGATGGCTGGCTGCACGGTGCCAGTGACTACGCTTGTGCAGCAAATTGAACAGGTAAACAAATAGGGGATAGTCAGACATTGTGTAGGCTCTCCTATCGTGGTGACAAGGGGAACGCTCATTGACTGGGTCCTGAGCAACCGACTTGACAAAATTGTTAATTTGGGACTCCTTTCTGACTCCATCTCGACCACTCACGGTCTACTGCATATGGGGCTCAAACCCACCCAAGGTTCCCAGCAGAGTGGTAATTATGAGGGACTATATGAAACTTATTGTTCCGAACTACCTCAAGGACCTACAGGAGCTAAATGGACCCACGCCATGGCTACACATGACCCCATCTGAAGCCCTCGACCTCTTCCTTGTGGCATATGCCCGCTTCAAAATAGGCATGCTCCCCTATCTAAGAGGTGAGTCAGTGGATCGGTTATGAAATGGCTTCCAGCGAGCTACTATCTCTTATGAAGTGGCGTGACAAGTCCTGGGCAAAAGACAGGGCATCACACAACCAAAAAGACCTCCAGGAATACCGACAGCTTAGAAACTCCTGCAAGCTGCAATACGCACTGCAAAAGCAAATACTGCAGCTCAGCGCTGATTGCCACCGCAAGTGACCCTAGACGTTTCTGGAAGAACATAAAATCTAGTCGGTGGCTCGACCAAAGCACAAGTTACTGACATGACAATTGGTGAGGCCAACTGCTATAACTCCCAAACCATTGGCTCCTCTTTAACCTCCTCTTCACGGACCTGCCGGCTGCCACCCACCCACATTCCTCTGCCCCAGCTCACACTTGCGGCTCCCCGCCCCGGCCCACGCCTACCTCAAAAGATCACTGTGAGTGAGACCTGGGCCTCCTTGCTGGTTTCTCTCACCATGCGGGCGGGCCAGGATGGCCTGGAACCCAGGCTTCTCAGCCTGGGGCCCCATACATTGCCAGACCACTAACCCACATATTCAACACCTCGCTTATTTCAGTGGTCATCCCTGACATATGGGAAGTTGCCAGGGTTGTCCCTGTCCTGAAAAATAGTGACCCTAAGGACATCAACAATTATCGTCCCATCGCCATACCATCGCCGCCTGTAAAACTCCTGAAAAGCTAGCGCCACAACTTGCCTACTACCTACAGGATATAATGTCCTGGCCGCATGTCAGCATGGCTTTTGTAAAGGTCACAGCACCTCGGCGGCGCTTGCTGAAGTCACAACAAGAATCAGGAATGCAACCGACCAGGGCAAGTTGGCGGGGGCTATTTGTGGACCTATCTAAAGCCTTTAACCGTGTGGATCATCCCTCCTCCTCTCCACACTACAGATCCTTGGCTTCTCCTCCGCTCCCTTGACTGGTTCACCAGCTACCTTGGGGGCAGGAAGCAACTCACCTGCTTCAATCATACCTCTCGCCCTCCTACCTGGTACAGTGGGTACCACAAGGATCTGTCCTCGCACCTATCCTGTTCTCCTGTTTGTCAATGATTTACCCTCTGTTGCCACAGAAGGGCACCTAACCATGTATGCGGATGACCTGGTCTTATTAGCCAGCACCCTTGATGTTACCAGCATCAATACCCAACTCAATTTGGACTTCTCTCATATCAGAGAATGGCTTGACGGGCACAAACTTGCAGTTAACCTAAAGAAAAACACAGGCCATGCTCTTTGGCACGTGGCAAAATCTCCTCCTGCACAACGCCCTCAAAATTCATGGTTCCTGCAACTCCCTCCTGCCAACAATTGACTCTGCTAAGTAACTGGGAGTCACCTCGACCCTCACCTTGACCTCACCGGACACATCAGAAGCATATGCAATGCTACCAATGGCAAACTTGGCCTTATCACGGCTGCCCGACTGGCCTTAGCCAGGGGATACTACTGCCCACCCTCTCCTATGGTCTCATTGCCTTTGCCTCAGTCCCTTCCTCAAGCCTAGCAAAGTGGGACACCACGACAACAACATCTGCTGCTTTGCGCTTGCAGCCCCCATCTCACACACCGATGCACGCTCTACTCTTGACTGGAATGGCCCCCAGGAAAAACACTGATCTACATCACGGGTAACTTTATTGACAACATAATTCAAATGGCCACTCCGCCTCGCTTGCCCACCCCTGAAACATGCCTCCCCATCTACCACCTGGTCCTGTGTGTCCCAGACCTGCCTGGTCCCCAAGACCCAGACCCTCACAGGATAGGGCATTTACCACCCACGCACCCAAGCTGTGGAAACCCTTCCCTTACAAGTTTGTGCGTCCCTCCCATTCTACCTTCAAAATCTCCCTTTGGAGCTTCCTGAAATCTGCAGCGACCTGCCTGTGTGCCATCTAATGCCCAGCCCTACAGCCCACCGACCTGATATGGTACCCAGCTAGGCTTCTGTCCCCTCACCACCTCGGTGATGCACTTCACGTGTGGGTACGTGATATTGTTTCTTATTCAACCTAGGGAGGTCCTATACCTCCATGTTGCCCTGGGCCTGTATGTAGGATATCTGACCCACTGTGTTTGCTGATACGTAATTCCTTTGCTTTGTTCTACCGCCTTAAAAATCCCTGATGTTTCATGCCACTGTTGGAGCATGCTGCAACAGGTTGTAATGTTGACTATGTATTTCTCCTATGTAATACCTTGTAATTCTCCGGTCGCACCTGAAAATAGGCACTTGCTGTCTAGCGTGCTTACCCAGTTACCAAAAGCAATAAATAAATAAATTGCACCTGTGCAATTTAGACTGAATATCGCAACAGTGCGCAGTGGCACAGTGGCACATGCGCAGTGTAAGGCCCTGTACACACTGTGGATCTTAAAATGGTTTAAGTGCCTTAAAACATTTTAAATCCCTAGCACTGTTTGCATCCAGACTACAAACCCCTTAAAATGATTTAACAAAATATTTTAAACCCTGCTAGATACCTAGTCTTAAAACCATTTTTAAAAACGTTTTGAGCTAGCATGGTTTTAGTACATGTCTGGACAGGAGTAAGGCCCTGTCCACACCGTGAATTATGTGTGCTAAAAACATTTTAAACAACTTACACCATATTAAAGTTGTGTAACACGATATGCGGCCACACTTATGTTTGTTTTAAATGGTTTTAAACCATGCTTTAACCCTGCTGACAAGGTAGTCTTGAGCACGGTTTTAAAAATGTTTCATGGTAAGCATGGTTTAGTTTTCCTGTGTGGATGCATTGTAGGTTGTAGTACTGTATTTGTATTCCTCCGAAATCCTATAAGCCCTCTGCATGAAGCAGTGAGAAACACGAAGTGCAAAGGTGGCAATTTCAGTATAGGTTGAAGTACTGCAACATGACAGATAGAGCAGCGAGCTGGTCAGAAGGTGCGACCAGAAACATTGATCGAGTACTAGCCATGGAGACTGTTCAGGAAGAATCGAACAGCTACTGATGCAATAGCAAAATTTATGATCAAATATCTGCTCATCTTGTTGCAAATGAGTTTTGATCGCACTGCAAGACAGTGCCACGAGAAGATAAAGCAATTAAAAGTGAGGTACCACAAAGTGAAAGACAGAAATTGTCAGTCGGTGCTGGTCGAGTTACATGTCTGTTTTTGTTGAGTTAGATAGGATTCTGGGCACTCGCCCAACGCCTGTGCCTCCAGTCATTATTCAAAGTGGTGAAGGTGATGATGAAGCAGACATTGATGCCAACGAAGATGTCACATGTGAAGTGCTATACAACAATGGTAATTACCACCCAGTACCTGGATGTAGATGCCATAAAGTTCTGCACAACAAAAGCCATTGTTGTCTCCACAGCCCCTGCCACCCCATCCCCCAGAATCATCCACACCTCATGAAGTGCACAATGGCAATATTATTATACCTGGCGCACTGGTTAGCAAAGCATAACAGGTTGACATCTGTCACCATTGATGATCTGTCTCCTAATCAACAGTCCCATCCAGATATTGTACTATTGTGCATTGTTACTCCCCCACCCCACCAACAACACATGGTGCCATGATCTGCTGCTAGCAACATCTTTGTGGTGATTTCCTACATGCAGAATGTTGCTATGGCTAAGGGTAGTGAGCTGCAAGCAGTGAAATGACAATGCCTCCCAGCTATGTGACCTGATAGTCTCCATCCATAGATGTAAATCGAATGGATGTCACGCACAGCTGAACAATTGCCCTCCCTGACATCCCTCGTCCCTGATCACAGTATTGAGAGAATACCTTGTTGATATTACAGTGCTCATCTTATACATTGTTATGCTTTGCCGTCTCTTCTTATTGTTGTAATGGTGTGTTTTGTGCACAGTTGGCTGTGTGAACTGATGTCTGTATAATGTTGCGGTGGCATGGTGTTCACACTGCAGTATAGAAATGTTCTGTGTTGAATGCATTAGAGGTGTGCATTTGGGTTAAGTATGAATCTTGCTGCATAATTGAGATAGTCAAGTCTACACTGCTTTGTTAAGTTCTAATCGTGCAAACCTCAACTTAGCAATGCAGTTTGTGACTTTCTGTGACTGTCTCAGTTATGGAGCCAGAGGCATATTTAAACTAATGTGCACATCTAATGCAGTCAACACAGAACTATTGCAGTCTAAACAAGATGTTACCACACTGTCTCCCAGAAGCATAAAAACAAAATCAGCTCAGACAACTGTGCAAACAGTCTCACCAGCACACAAGTATGGAGAGAATGCATATACCAATTTTATTGGCATGGACTGCACCATGGTTTTGATTCATAGACCTTTCATGTTAACCATTATCAAAGTACATGTAGGAATATGCACCCATTCCATCTCACAGTGTTTGCTGTTCAGAACAGAAAGATATGTGAACAGGGTATCGTGTCATCAGTATTTGTGCCATATTCATTAATGTACTTTTGTAAAAGACACAATTTCCAGGCACAGATCATTTCTGCATTTCAGCATGCAGTGCCACATGCACTGATCTGCACATCAATAAACAATTCATTTAACTTTGTATTGTAAGAGTAGTGATATGCACATAAGGAAATTAAGGTGTATGTTTGCAATTGCAGAGAATGACACCTCAAATACAACTGCATCTATTGACCAGCCACTGAATGATATTGCAGAAGCGATAGTAACACCTGAGAACATAGAGGAAGAGGAACCTGGCCCATCAGCCTCTGTGTCTTCAGATGCAGAGCAGCCACGACGCAGAAAAGAAGCACACCTGAACCACTGACAAACCTTAGAAAGAAAAGAAATCACAGAGAATACAAGAAATTATAGAATGTGCATTTGAGCCCACCAGAAAACTTTATTGTTGAGCAGTATGATAAGATGTTGCGGCTAGAGAGAAAGAGTGGCTGCTGATAGAGAAATAGAAGAAAGAGTATGGAAGCAGAACAGAATGCAGCATTCTTTCAAACACTGCCTCACATTCTGGGTCCTCAATCCAATGTCATGCATTCTGGGACTGTAATGAAGCCTCAGATGTCGTGTCAGCAGGGTGCCATACTAGCCAATATTAGCAGCACCAAACAGTGCAGCAGCAGTCCACATAGCTTGCCATGCAACAGCAGCATCATTTCAATGTGGCTAGCAATTCTACACAGTACAGTGGGTACATGCTGGCTGGCCAACCACACAGCATGACTGAAGAGCTTCTAGTTGAAAATATGACATGACTGATCTTCAGCGTCCATGTCACTATTTTTCTCAGTCAAAAACAGTGTAGTCATTCACTGTCACATACTTGTGCCTGTTATTGCAAGTAACTGTTGAGTGAGTTTTAATCAGAGGTTAAACGAGTTGCTAATGAAAGAGTTCCACAACTGCTAAACTTATAAATGTCCAACTTATTTACATATCTGCAACACATTGCTGTTCACTAGTCACTGTTGTGTTGTCAGTATATGTGAAACAATATCTACTACTACTGTACCTATCTTTTAAGCTATTGATAAATGTGTTTGTGAACTAAAGTAACCAAGAAGTTATGGTTAACGTATTAAATGTCACATTGTTCTGTGACAAACATTTGACTAGTTATTGAACACACAAATAACAATACCAGACTGCATTGCTATGTCAGGCAATTAATAAATGTTATGAACTTCTTAATCTTGTATTTGGGAATTTTGATTTAAACCGCACTCACAAGGTCAGTGCACTATTTACAGCAACTATTGCTGGATGACACAGCCACTTTTTAGTTTTATAACATACAAGTTGCATAATGAGGTTGCACCTGCTACTCGATAGAACAGCAAACAATGACGTAATGACATAGTTATGTGTATGTACTGTTTGCCAAACACATATCTCATTACACCATCAGGTCTGCGATGCAAAATGTTGTGCAAGTGCATCTCTGATCATTGTTGCTTGCCTGTTTTGTTCAGCCAGTGTAATATCCTCAGTGAATGCAAAGTCTTGGTCCACTACATGGTTGTTGTCATGATCATCCGACTCCATCCATATTGAATTCAACTGTTCTCCCTTTCTCTCACAAATATTGTGTAACATACAGCAGGCTGATATAACCACAGCAACATTGTCAATCTGGAAGTCATTTCATTTCAGAAGGCAACGCCATCTCCCTTTAACCGTCCAATGCACCTCGACTACCATGTGTACCTTGCTTAATCTGTAATTAAACTGTCGTTTCACAGTGTCATCATAATCAGGTATGGCTTCATGAGCCATGGTAATAGGGATATGCTGGGTCACCAAGTATTACAACCAGAATCTGAACATTTTGAATAAATCTTGGTAGTGATGGAAAAAAGAGTACCTTTTGGCCCGATCAGATACAGCACTGTTTTTAAATACTCTTGCATCGTGGACCTTTCATGGCCATCCAACATTTATGTCCATAAATTGATATTTATGGTCCACCAAAGCCCACATAACTATTGAATAAAAACATTTCCGTTGTAATATTCAGTGGCATTGAAAGATGGGCAGATTACAGGGAAATGTGTGCCATCCAGTGCGCCACCACGGTTAGGAAAACCCCATTCCTGTTCAAATACAGAAATAACATATTCTGTATGTTGAATGGTTATTATACCGGCATTAGAATTTTCACTGTTGCTGTGCACACTTCAAGTACAATTTGGCCCACTGTCGATCTCCCAACACCAAACAGGTGGCTTAGAGTATGATACTCTATGTTCGTAGCTAGTCGCCACAAAGCAATGCCCACCCTTTCTCCACCTTAATAGTTTGGCATAGCCTCGTATTTTTCTTTCTATCAGTGGGCCTATTTCAGTACAGATTGAACTGAATGTTGCTTTCGACATATGAAAATTTGCTAGCCATTGCTCAGGGCTCCAAGTAGCTACAACTATCTCCTCCACCATTTGTCATTCCTATCAACTACCAAAACTATACGAATAACCACACATGCCATGTCTGCAGAAATCAAATTCTGAAAATAGCGCAAGCTTTGCAGCAATGTGATGGTCATCAGCGACAGTGCCCTTTGTCTCCTCAATCTGACGGTACATATCATGTCAATTTTCTTTCTGAAAATCCATTGACGACAATGAACCAAAATGATGCAAGAAGTAAGTATAACCTTTGATTGCTAGTCAGCATTATTCCTGAGACAGATTGCTACAGGGTGTCCTCTGTCACTATGTTCTGCTACGTGATTGTGCGGATGAATTAACAGCTATAACCTTGTTGATCTGTAATACAGAATTACCAGTTTTAAATTTTTTAAGGCCACATTTTGCAACAAAACATACACTTTCATTACTTTTAGTAACAATGCAGACAACAAATAATTAATCTCATTACAGTATCAGCATTACACTTTCAGGAACATCAACTGGCACTATGTAGCACACTGATGCATCAATGTTTATATTGCAGTGGTCATAAAATAATGCATCAGCATTACATAAAAATAATGTCATGACACATGCATTCATTCTCAAAACAGCATGTACTGTGCAATTACTGGTATGTTTACGACTAATTGTGGTAATGCTGCTGTGGTGGTTCCTTTTCTGTGTCTGGATTGCGACAGTTGCAGATGTTTCCGCAGAATTACTGCATACTCGTATATGAACAAAGGTGTGCCCACCATAAGTCAATCCACAGTTTAGGAAGGCTTGTGGAAAGTCGTTACGTGATAATTTGCAGACAAACCAGTGATTGCACCGTACATACTGTTTTGAGAACGAATGCATGTGTCATGGTTATCATTTTATGTAATGAAGTTATGGACTATGCACCTGTTGAATGGTGACAGATGAACACCAAATGTATATTTCCAGTTGTTCGTAACATCTATGCAGCTATCAAGATGGGTAAAGCACATGGAATTGTAGGAAACATATTCCTATATTGTGACATTATTTGCACATGAACAGAATAGATACGGTTCATCAATACAAATAGTTCAAACTGCTGATTCCGTTCTGTGTATGTCCACCAAGAAATTAATGATCAGAAAGACAGACATAGTAAGAAACAAATGATCATCCCTTATTGCACAGCACAAACACAACATGCCTTACCATTGCAAGCAAATGTAACAGTATACAGCTACTGCTAAAACTATAGTATACAGCTACTGCTCAAACTACAGTATACAGCTACTGCTCAAACTGCAGTACACAGCTACTGCTCAAACTACAGTACACAGCTACTGCTCAAACTACAGTACACAGCTACTGCTCAAACTCTTTCTCGACCAGACAAATAGCTGATAAGCTGACAAGGAAACAGTTTATTGCACCAAATGGCCACACAGGCACTTGAAATGTCAATGCACTATGAAGGATGCCTCATTTACCACACAGAGGATTATGTATACGAGCAGTCATACGTAACAAGGATATTCTTGTATCGAGGGGTTTCGTTGGTAACAGGTGACATGAGGCGCGCTCGAGGAAGGTACTCTGTTACCAAAGGAACCTCAAGATACAAGAATTTCCTTGTTGTGTATGACTGCTCATACATAATCTTTTATAGTGTATGGGCAGTCACAGCATAAAAAATCGCACAAAACCAGCTGGAGAAGACAACAGAAAATAGAAATTTTAACATTTTTTTTAACTGACACATTGTGCTGCAGATGTTTCTGCAAGTTCAAGTTTAAAAACAGCAACTTCCAGCTTAACTGGATTGAGGAAAGTAACTACATGGCAGCATTCCAAGTTGTTATGCTGCAGTAGTGACATAGCTAGTGCAGCATAACAGCTGTGAAGACTATAGTTACTGCAGCATAACAACTCATTCTAGTTATGGATTTCATCCATAACAACATTCTACCATACACTATACAGTGATTATTACCTTGCTTCACACAAATCTGCTTTTGACAGCTGCACTGATCGGCCTTGTAAACAATGCGTGCATTATGGGGCACCTCTGAACTGTGGGATACATCTTCTTGATGCACAGAACATGGTCGATAAACACAGATTGAACTTGCAAAAATTCATTACTGTGGCTATGATACAGTTTTCAAAAACAGTTTACAACACAGAACTGCAGCATCTGGAATCATGTATGGATGCAGTAGCACACTAGGCTCAAACACGGTTTCAATACTGTTTTAGAACTCGCTATGCAAGTGTGGACAGAGCCTAAAACATTTTAAGCTGCAATGGTTTAACTAAAACAGTTCTAGCTGCAGTGTGTACAGACAAGCACAGTTCTGTGTGTCTGAATTAACAGGACATAGTTACAGGAGAACAGATGTAACATCAGCACTGTGGACACACTAAATCATTATCAGAAATGGTTACTGAACAGTGTGGATGCACTGAAATGGTTTTGCTAAACTGGTTTTAAAACAGTTTTCAAAAACAGTTCTGTAGTGTTTATAGGGCCTAAATGGCTAGGGCTGAATATCGGACAACTATATGTAAGCAATAAGATACAATGGGGTGTTGCATAACTGTGTGATAGCTGCACTCCTAGGAGGCGTAGTTAGGCATGAAGCAGGGCTGAAGTGCGGTCGTCTCTAGAGTGCGGTTATCACACCTTAATGCACAACCTCGGAGTGTCTTATTGCACTTATAAATGGCCCTTTATTTTTAGAAGCAGTTTTTTTTATTTTGAAACACACTTTTAAATAAGTAAAAATGTAAGTGAATCTGTGCTTTTAACATTAAATAGTCCTTCCACCTATTGGAGCTAGATTAAAGTAGTGTTATACAGTGCGTGCCTCCCTGCCCACTTAAGCTTCACATTCCCCTGCCAGTCACAACAATTCACAAATGCTGTTTTCCTCATTCTAAGTATGACACATAGCCCCAACTTTATTTCATTCTCCTCACTCTGTAGACAAACTAAAAGGAAGCCATAACAGAGGCTGCTCAGTTCCCCGTGCTGCAAGCATGAGCATGGTTCAAAACTGCCACACTCTCTGACAGCATCATGAACTGCTTGCTCTGTCCTAAAAGATAAACAGTAGGGTGTATTGATTTTTCAAGCATACTGATCGGAACATCTAATCTTGGATCAGAATATGAACTCCTATTTATAGTTTGAAGGCTTCGCAAAACTTGGTATTAAAAAGCTCTGCCATGTCCCTAGAATTGTGCAACTGCTTACCTTCTACCTGCAGTGGACTTACCTGACAGGTGGATTTTTCAAGGAATTAATATATGCAAAGTAGTTTACTACTTGATTTATTTGCAGATTCAGACAGATTGTATTCCCAATGTGATTTAGCTATTTTAATATGTCTTTACATTTAATGGGTGAATGGTGCACTGCCGTATGTGTTTTCTTCACCTAACAAGAACATTTTCTCAATCACTGGCTTTTTGTTTGTGAGTTTATGTTAGATATTGATGTTAGTCATAATGTCGACTCCGATGTCCTCATACAAAATGTTATTCTTTTCAAGATATTGTACAGCAGCTTTCAACTTATTTATATTGACGACATCTTGCCACTGTTTATCTTTAGTTGATACTCCATAAACCAAGATCATAATATGTTTATCCTAACTAATGGACTATATGTCTGCTTGTAGTGCTTGTAGCGGTCCTTATCTGCCAACAGTTTCTATGGCCCTGTCCACACTACATCGCCCAGCCCGTAACGGATGCAATCCGTTATGACCGGGGAGCAGTGCAGTGTGTCCACACTGCAGTGGTGTCTGTTACAGGACCGCACTGCCGGGCCACACTGGGAGATGGGTGACCATTACGGGCGGTGCCCGATCCCACAGTGCAGCTCACGCTGCGCTTTGGAGCCTACATGGGACAATTCACAGCTTGTCCACACTACCGCCGGTGGCGATTACCAAGGGATCGATTATAATCATGTTGAAACCAATTATGTGGTTTCAACAACGTTACATAAACGCCTTCTGTAACGTTATATGTAAATGCAAACCGCTGCAGTAACGGTTTGGGCACTCTGTAACGCTACAGTAGTGTGGACAGGGCCTAAGTTTCTGCTCATGGTCAAGTAACTGACCTTGTAACAGCAGTTACATTTGAAGTCCCAGTGGACAAGCTGTCAGCAGCGCCTTGCAGATGTAGAAGTGTGTGAGGCTTTTTATTTTTGGGGAGAAAATTTTAGCACTTGGTCCACTTCCCTAACATTCACACAAAAGTTCAAGACAAAATGTTTCATAGCTTATTTATAGAGATTGTGTTTGGAACTTCAAGTAATGCACAAAGTTATAAGCCCACAATTGGTTATTATGTATTTCAGCTTTTTTTTTTTTCAGAAGACCACTGTCAGTATCTGTTGTTTCAGACACAGACAGCAGCCAAATTAACTATCTTTCAGTTTCAACAACTGGCTCTCTGGTTTCCTTTTACAGTGTTTCCCAGCACATTGGCTTTAACTAAAGGTCTCTCATTCTTTTAAGATATCAAAGATTTGAGCTGGCCTGGCGACACAGTGGTGGCACTACAGCTCGTTAAGCCTGAGACCCTATGAACTGGGAGCTCCTTCTTTAGTATATTGTTTCTCAAATCACATACACTTATTTGCAAATAAAATTGGAGTTCTATTTTTATAAACTTGACATGTAAAAGTTGGCACACTATGCAATATGTGTTTTTTTTGTTTGGAGAATATTTAAAGCATCAGAGTGTTGAGAGTATTGTGGGGTCTAAAACTGTGGGAAAATTCAAGAATGCATGGGACATACATAAGGCAATTCTTGTGGGGGGTAGGAAGAAATAGGCTGTTGGTTAACTAGGATCTGCGGCCTATCCTGTAGGTAGGGAATGGGCAGACTAGATGGGCCAAGCGGTCCTTATCTGTCCAAAGTCTATGTTTCTATGTAGTGGCAAAGGAAAGTACATGACACAGCCATTCAAGGATTTAATAGGTTTGGCCTTAGGAAGATTTTTTCATTTTTTATGTTTAACCTGAGAATTGTTTGAAAAGGTTTTGTTATTTGAATTAATATCCATTCAAACAAATATTTTATCTCTTCAGGACTTGGTCTTTGCCTGTCTGATTCATGGCAGACCATGTTGACAAAATATATTCTTAATTTTATCAAAGCAGTACCAACACAATTTAAATATGAAGGAAGAGTGCCCTGGTACAGGAGAAACTTTATTTCCAGCCCTGTGGAGAGAGTAAGTGTAATGTTTTATTCATACAAGGTGCCGGTCTGTAGCTCAGGGTGCCCTTACACCATACTTACAGACTGTACAAATACAAACTTATTAAAATTATACAACTACAAGCCACTTAAAAGTCAGCACATAAAATCTTAGGTTCCTTCAAAAGCTTTTTGAAAATATATATTTTAAGGAGTTTTTAAACCCTATATAGTCAGGCTTGCTGGTATCTGACAAGATAAAGAGTTCCACAGGAGGGGCCATAAAGGCAAAAGATCTTCCCCAAAATGTTTTCAAATGTACACTGGGAACTCCTAACAATCCTCAATGGAGGACTGGAGTGAGAGGAGGGACTATAGGAAGATAGGAGGTCCTGCAGGTATTGGGGTCCCTGATTGTATAGGGCTTTGTAGGTCAGCAAAGCAACCTTGAAAGGGGTTCACCACCGTATAGGCAGCCAGTGCAGTTAGTGTAGCACAGCTGTTATGTGACTGGATCTAGGGGTTCCAGTTAACAACCTGGCTGTCGATTCTGCACTAGCTGCAGTCAGCAAATATCCACTCCAGGAAGCCCTAGGTAAAGGGTGTTGCAGTAGTCAAGATGAGTGGTGACAAAGGCGTGGAGGGTAGGACTTTGGTTTCAACTTTACAAAACTTCAACTGACTGTTCTACAGAGACTTGTGTCATTTGTAACTGTGTGGACTACTAAATCTGTGGCTTTGTTAGATAAAATGTCTGCAAAACTGGGACTTAATTGATCTGCCCCCTTTATTTGGGCTACTGTTACTGAGCAATTAAGGAATATTAGAGAAATTATTTTATTTTGTTTTGGAATAAGGTAAATGTGCTTTGTGATTATTTGTAAGAAAGAGTGGATGCAGTGAATGAGTGTGTGAGTGATTCTTTGTGGGGGTTTAGTTATTTTAGAAATGTGTTGGAGAAGTGGTAGTGATCTTATTTTGCTCACCTCCAATAAGCTCCAGTAAGCTGAGGCAATGATGCCCATTTTGTGCCTATTTGCTAGCCCTCTGAGAGGAGGACTATAGCACATGTAAACAGTTGGGATTTTAAGAAAGAGACAGGGTAGGGCTGGGGCATCTAGGAGAAACGGGAACAGATCTGGTTATATTAGGGTCTTCCTGTCAGATATTTCCCTGATGATTGTAGTCTGAATGTGGTGGTGTGTGAGATGACCAACCCATCCCAGTGAGAAATGTTGCTTTTAATGCTATGTCAGTAGTTAAGAAAACTACTGTCTTATAGGATGTTTTGGAGTTAGAGGAAGCTGACTTAGTATTTATCATGTAGACCTGGTTGACGAAAATACAGGTCCTGTTTTATCAGGCCTGGTCCTGTCAGGTTTCTCTGTAATACTCTGCCCCATCTGAGAAAGAGGTGGTGGAGTGATAGAATGGTTGTCATCTTGGGATTGTGCTCTAAATGTGTAAATTTCACCTGAGACTATGTGGTCCTTTGAAGCAGTAGCCATTACTTGTAGGTGAGATAAATTACAGATTCCTGCTGATTATCCTCTGTCAGGTGCTGGAGTGATTTCTACGGTGAATTTTAGTGTTCATATCCTCCATGGCCTTGGAATCTACAAGACCTATTATTCTGGGGATTTCAATGCCTGGGTGAACACTGACTCTTTCACTTTTGCAGGATTTCCAGAGAATGATGAAATCCCTGGACTTCCATCAAATTATTTTGTCTCCCACTCATATGGCTGGCTGCACACTAGACCTAATTTTTCCTTGGAGATTTAGGTTTCTATAACATCTACTAAACCTGTAGTATGGTCAGACCCTTTTGTGCTGTGGTTTGAGATAATGGATGCTTTTTTTCTCCCCATCCCTGCTGAAACCATCCATAGTCAAGTGTAGAGAAATGTGGTCCCACATACTTTCTGGGCCCAGGTGGATGTTTCAGGGATTTTGATCTCCTCCAGGGAGTGAAGTGCAGCAGTAGAGGCATATATTAATGCCATCCTTGCTGTGGCTGACTGCTTAGCACCAGTTAATCCCTGACAACACTCTGGTTATCGAGGCCATCATGGTTTAATGATGAGCTATGTGAACTTAAAAGATGTGGACTGAAGTTAGCGCATTGTTGGAAGTGGTCAGGTATGCTCTCTGATAAGCTTGTCCTGGTATCTCAACATCAGTGATACCAGGAGGCTATGATTATTGTGAGAAAAGATTTTAACTCCACCATCACTGCAGCCAGAAGAAACAGCCTCACTGCTCTCTTCAGGCTGGTAGATAAGATCTTAAATCTAGACTGTTTTGAGAACCAGGTAGAACCAAGTTCAGTAAAGAGATGAGAGCAGTATGTTGCTTTTTTCATGGCCAAAATTGCGCAGAGCAGAAGACATGTCTCCTCCTTAGTGTAATACACCAGTGTGGTGGTCAAGGCATTGGTTTTGATGAATCTCGTTGTTGTACTTCGATTTTAGCCAGCTGATTCTGTGGAAATCTACCAGGTGCTTTCAGAACTGTGCCAGTCCACTTGCGTGCTTGACCTGGCCCCTCTTTTTTGGTAAGGGCTGTCTGGCAGATGCTAGTTTCTGTATTTGTGGAGGCCATGCATTTCTCTTTGAGGTAGCGTGCCTTCCAGAATCTTGTAAAGGCTATTGTGAACGCTTCAAGAAGGTGTATTTAGGTCTTAACAACCTTGCAAATTACAGGCCTATCTCTGAACTTCCTTTATAGGAAAGTTTTGAGAAAGCTGTGTCTCTTTGTCTGACTAGACACCTGGAGTATTTTGTACACTATGAGCTGTTCCCATTCTCATCACAGCATAGAGACTGCCTTGATCCAGGTCATGAATGATCTGCTCCAGGAGAAGGAGCAAGGAGAGCTAACAGTTCTGTTACTCATTGATCTGTCATCTGCATTTGATACAGTGGACCATGGGGAATCAGCTGAATGCATGAGGAGTTTCTGTGGTTTGTCTGGAACTGTTTTGATATGGTTCAGGCTCTGTCCTGGAAGGATACCATATGACTATGGTTTTGTGAGTCAGACTACACCCTCCGGTCATATGTGTCGCCCTCAGGTTCTGTACTCTCAGCATTATTGTTTGCCGCTTATGTGCTTCTGCTGGGGATGAGATCAGATGCTATGGCTGAGTTGTTGCTGCAGTGCAGATGATACTCAGCTCTACCTTTCATTTAAACCTCGGAAAGGAGATCCGATGCTTGTGAATGAGACTGCCATCTTGGAGATCAGAGACTGGATGAAGGCTAACTGTGTGAAGTTGAACCCAAGCAAAACTGAATTGCTTCTGGTTGGGCTAGATTGCCTGGTATCTGTTGTAAATGAACATCTGCAGATCCCCATGATAAATGGGGTTAAGCTTCAGATGAAGGAGGAGGAGGTTCACAACCTGGGAGTCATCTTTGATGGTGAGATGATTATGGTTTCACAGGTATTAGGTGTTGTCTGTGGTGGCTTCTTCTTTTAAAAACATAGCATAGTTGTGTCCCTTCTTGACCAGGTCAATCTTGAAACACTAGTACAAAGTTTAGTCACTTCTTGAATTGACTGCTGCAATGAAAGTATGGCCTTCCAGCTATTCAACTTTACAAACTTCAGCTTGTCCAAAATGCGGCAGCCAGGTTATTTACCAGGGTGGCTAATTTCAAGCACATCACTTCTGCTGTTCATAAATTACACTGGCTGCTTGTGAGATGGTGAGTTCAAGTTTAAGATACTGTTGCTGGTTTATAAGGCCATAAATGGACAGGGCCCTATACATTTGAGAGCTACTAGCAACCCCCAGGAAGATCATTGGGCAGCAGAGTCATTCATTTGGTTACTCAGGAGCTACCAAGATTCCCCTTCGAGGCTGAAAATGGCTGGAGACCAAAACATAGAAGTTGATGGCAGAAGGAGACTGCTAGGTCCATCTAGTTTGCCCATTTGTTGTAGACCTATTTTGTCACTCTAATTGCCCTTTATAGTCAGGGCTCCCTGTGTTTATCCCATGCATTCTTGAACTCTCACAACGTTGACCCCACAACCTCTTGGGGCAGGCTGTTCCAGGCATGCACCACTCTTTCTCTGAAGAAAAACTTGCTGGTGTTGGTAGAGAACCTCCTCCTTGCAGGCTGAGGTCATGTCTCCGGTTCCTGAGCCTATCTTGAAGTGAAAAGTTCCTGTGCATGTACCTCGTTAATGCCTTTGATGTACTTGAATGTTTCAGTCATGTCCCCTCTCTGTCTTCTCTGGCCCAGGGAGTACATATTCAGTTCTCTAAGTCTTTCCTCGAGGACATGTACTGCAGACCCTGAATCATGTTTGTCACCTTTCTCTGTACTCTTTCCACCTGATCAATGTCCTTCCTGAAGTGAGACCTCAGGACTGGACTCTGTATTCCAGGTGAGGATTGATCAGCAACCCATACAGTGGTAGTACCACCTCTCTCCTCCTGCTCATGATTTCCCTTCCAATGCAGCCCAGCATTCTGTTGGCTTTCAATGTTGCCTTCTCCATTGCTTACTAATCTTCAAGTCGCCTGAGATTATGATTCCCGGATCTCATTCCTGGTTTGAGGCCTCCAGTCTTTTGCCTCCTAGATAATACTCCTTTCCTGGATTTATCTTTCCTATGTGCATGACCGCACTTTTGGCATTAAATCTCAGCTGCCACACCAAGATCATTCTTCTAGTTTCTTGAGATCAGCTTCATCTTGCTCACTCCTTCTGAGGTGTCCAACCTGTTGCATATCTTGGTGTCATCTGTGAACAGGCACACCTTCCTTCCAGTCCATCAGTGATGTCTGCTATAAAACATTGAAGAGCAGAGGCCTCAGTACTGAGCCCTGAGGCACCACGCTGGTCACCCTGCCTTCCGCTGATTACGCCTCCATTAACCTGTACCTCTATGTTCTGCCTTGTAACCAGTTTTGTACCCATCTGACTACTTCTGGACCAACCCCTGTGTAGTCAAGCTTCTTTACCAGCCTTCTGTGTGGAACTGAGTCGAAGGCCTTACTAAAGTCTAGGTAGACCACATCTACTACCCCACCATTGTCCACTATTTTTGTAGTGTAGTCAAAAACTCGAGCAGATTTTTCTGGCATGACCTACATGCTGTGAAACTGTTCTGTTTAGGGTCTTGATGGCCACTAGTTTTGAAGAATACTATGAGCCTCTATTTGAGTAGTGTCTCCATTAGTTTCCCTACTGCAGACGTAAGGCTCACTGGTCTGTAATTGCTAGCCTCTTCGCAACTGCCTGATTTGTGAAGTGGAACCGCTATTGCTTTTTTCCAGTCTTCAGGTACCACAAGGATTTTGTAAATAGAAGTGCCAGAGGGGCTGCAAATTCTGTCCCCAGTTCCTTAAGGATTCTGGACTGCTTCTCATCTGGCCCCATGGCTTTGTCTGCTTTCAGTCTATTTAGCGCCTTCTGTACTTCACTTCTGTAAAGGGACTAGTGTCTACCCCTAGTGGGGTGTTGTGTTTTTTCAGTGTTGGGCCATCCTCTGGGCTTCTTTGTAAACACTGAGCAGAAGTATTTGTTGAGGATTTCGCTTTCTCTGGTTATGTTTGGTGCATTTCCTCTTCAGTAGCAATCTTACTATCCCTCCTTTTGCCTTCCTCGTTCTGTAATGTACCTAAAAATTATTTGTCTCCTCTCTTTGCCCCTTCTGCTATCTTTTCATCTGTCTGGGCTTTTGCCTTTCTAGAATGATCTCCAAGATGGCAGTCTCAATCACAATTCTAGAGTGCTAGAATTCACTGGTTTGATTCACCAATCTCTGGATCAAGGCAGATTGGTGGGTGCGGCCTTCAAGGACCTCACAAAGGCCTTTGATACAGTGACCCACGCCTACTTCTCAAGCAACTGGCCTTCAACTGGCCTCTCAGCAGATACTGTGTTCTGGTTCAAAGGCTGTCTTGTAGGCCACTCCCAACAGATGAAGATAGCTAATGTCACCTCTGACCATCAACATGTCCACTCTAGAGTTCCACAGGGCTCCATACTGGGTCCACGCCTCTTTAGCATCTTTCTTAACAATCTCCTCTCTTTGTCACCAGCAGACCCTCCTCTATACGGATGATGCGGTCATATACACTAGCAACACTGACCCTGAACTACTGGAACACCAACTTCAACTCAGCTTTGAGGAAGTGGAGGACTGGTTCAGGAAATACAAGCTGATTCTGAACTGCAAAAATGAAAGTCATGTTGTTCAGTGGTGCTTGCAGCAAACACAGATCCAGTGCCCTATCCAGCAGGAACTCCTCTGGCATCCTGCTTGAACAAATTCAACATTTCAAGTATCTAGGGTAACCGTGGATAGCTCACTGTCATATGCCCAGCATGTTGAGAATGTTGCCAGGCCTGCCAGTATCAAGATAGGATTACTCCATAGACAGAAACATAATTTAATGCCCTGAAGCCTTAGACTAGCTATCTATAGCTCCATAGTATCCATTGTTGACTATGATTTGGTTATCTATGGCTCAGCTTCCACACTACCCTCCACAGAATATCTGTGGCACTCAGTGAAGCATGCCGACTTCTTACTGGAGCAGCACGCTACTCCACACATGTGAACCGTGATGCACAAACAGGTTGGCTTCAGCTAAATGGGAGGATTTACTATCAAACCTGCTTGCTAACTAAAAAGGCACTTCTCGGCTCCTGCCTTCTGGTGTTACAAATGTACTCAACCACTCTTGCAGCTCCCAGCACACACATAGCTCAGTCAACCAACTCTTCTCTGTCCCAAGATGCCAGACTATAAAAGGGCAACTATCATTTGCATATAGAGCACCACTATGGTTTAATGCACTGCCCAGAGATATCTCTTCCTCACCAAAATTGGGACCATTTAAAGGCAATCTTCATCAGCATCTTATAGCTAACAGGTCCTGGACTGTTTCAACTGACATGGCACTACCTCAGCAGTATTGACACATCCTTGTGTACCTACTTCTCCTCCTTTCTCTGTGAATGACCACTTTCACCCTAACCACTCTGCCCTAGTTCCTGCCTCCTTCCTCGATCCTTCTTTCACCTCACCCTTCTTGCCCTCCACCTTCTTTTCACTGTTTATCTTCACATACCTGAGCTTTTGTTCTCCCAAATCTACCTATACCTATTTGACAAAGCACCTTGGCTGCCTCCTTTATTAGGTTATTTCTGACTTCCTACTGATTCATAGTTTTAATTTTAGTTGCAATGTTTATGTCATTTTAAGTACTTTCTTGTCAAAATTTTATATAATACTATCCGTTGTATGTCTGTCACCCTTCCCACTGACATGGAACCTTTGTAAAACAGCTGTTATGTGCTCAAATGTATTGTAATCCGAGAATGAATAAATAAATAAACAAATAAAAAATAATTTGTTTGTTAGACGCTTCATATTTTTCATGTACGACTCTCAGTCTTTCTCAGTTTTAGTTCCTGGTATATGCTGTATGCCTTCTTTTTCTTGACTGTGGTAGCCACTTCCTTGGAAAACCCTAGAGGATTTCTTTTCTTTTTGCTTTGCTGACCCATCTGGCACATTGATCTGTAGGCACCATTTTCAGAGATGGCTGGCTGTGCGGTGTCAGTGACTGCACTGTGCAGCAAATTGAGCAAGTAAACAAATAGGGGACAGTCAGACATTGTGTAGGCACTGCACCTGTGCCATCTAGACTGAATATCGCAACATCGCAGTGGCACACGCTAATGTAAGGCCCTGTATATACAGTACTGTGGATCTTAAAATAGTTTAAATGCCTTAAAACATTTTAAATCCCCTAGCATTGTTTGCATCCAGACTACAAACCCCTTAAAATGATTTAACAAAAACGTTTTTAAACCATGCTAGATACCTAGTCTTAAAACCATTTTTAAAAATGTTTTAGAGCTAGCATGGTTTTAGTCACATGTCTGGACAGGGTAAAACATTTTAAACTGTAATGGTTTAACTAAAATAGTTCTAGCTGCAGTGTGTACAGGCAAGCACACTTCTGTGTGTCTGAATTAACATGACATAGTTATAGGGAGAATGGGTGTAACACCAGCAGTGTGGACACACTAAACCATTATCAGAAATGGTTACTGAACAGTGTGGATGCACTGAAATGGTTTAGCTAAACTGGTTTTAAAAACAGTTTTCAAAAACAGTTCTGTAGTGTTTGCAGGGCCTAAATGGCTAGGGCTGAATATGGGACAACTATATGTAAGCAATAAGGCATGATGGGTGTGCATAACTGTGTGATTACTGCACTCTAGGGGGTGTAGTTAGGTATGAAGTCGAAGGCCAAGTGCGGTCGTCCCTAGAGAATGCAGTTATCACATCATAATGCACAACCCCGGAGGTCGTATTGCACCTATAAAATGGCCCTTTATTTTTAGAAGCTGTTTTTTTTTATTTTGAAACATATTTTAAATAAGTAAAATGTAAGTGAATCTGTGCTTTTAACATTAAATAGTCCTTCCGCCTATTGGTGCTAGATTAAAGTAGTGTTATACAGTGTGTGCCTCCCTGCCCACTTAAGCTTCACATTCCCTGCCGCCACAACAATTCACAAATGCTGTTTTTCTCATTCTAGGTACGACACATAGCCTCCTTATTTTATTTCATTCTCCTCACTCTGTAGACAAAACTAAAAGGAAGCCATAACAGAGGCTGCTCAGTTCCCGGTGCTGCAAGCATGAGCATGGTTCAAAACTGCCACACTCTCTGACAGCATCATGAACTGCTTGCTCTGTCCTAAAAGATAAACAACAGGGTGAGTCATTTACCACCTTTTCTGTTTGTTTATATAGTGTTATTGCTACTTTCTTCATTCTGTTTTTTCTGTGTTTCCCAGATTCAAGAAATTGAATGTTTACTATAGAATACAGGATTCAAAATTCTGCTCAGTTCTACTAGCAGAATGTCCTCTACTAACATACTGTGCACACAGACAACAAAGGTCTGTTTTAGAGCCAGAGACTCAATTATCTCACTGTCAGAGAAAGCAGAAGAGATTTCCTGATGAGCAGGTAAGGGTTGAAGGGGATTTTCACTGTTAGCAAAGAAACAGTTGTAATGAAAACTATAAATAATACTTAATGTTTCTAATTTGTTTATGTGTGTAATTAGTTTTATTTTATATTTAAGGTAGTTTTATTTTCACGACCCAGTTGAAGATTTCTACAGTGTAAAGATAGCAGCCATGTTTGTGGTGGAAGATCACTTCTGGTTGTAGGAAGACCTATGGAAGATAGTTCTGGTTGCAGGGGACTGATTTGCTCATTGTGTGATCTGGTTTAGGACCAGGATGACTGTGCGTATATAGAGATTTAATGTCACGATTAGCTGACCTGTCTTGGCCAATGAGATTTCTGGATTTTTTCTTGCCATTTTATAAAGGAGGTTGGTTAGCCAGGGGTCCCAAGAAATGACACAGGACACAGCATGAAAGGTAGCAAACAATGTACCAAAGCCAGAAATAAACAACAATAACCTATTTACAAATGTAAGAATCAAAAAGGCCACTGGCCACATCCAAAACCTAGATCAGGGTGGGAAAATGAAGGAATAAAATGTCCATATGGGGCTACCAGGCCTCAGGAGGCAGCTGCCCTCAGTCCAAAAAATAGGCCCAGCCATCCTGCCTCCTAGTTCTCCTCCTCCGCTGAACCTCCTCTTCCACCTGCAGGACGTCCACCTTCCGGCTCCATGTCTGTCGAAGTTGGTGGACTGCCCTGGCTAAGTACCTGCTGTCCGAGTGGACACTTGCAACCCTTCTGCAGAGGAGTGTAGTAGCCTCACTTGCCCCTGGCACCTGTGAATGACCAGAAAAAAAACATTAAGCAAGCAGCACCGTGAAACAGATGGAAACAACAGGTGCAGTACTCTGTGCACAAAACTGTGAAAGCTGTACACCACACAGACTGCCATGCCACAACATGTGGCCTATGACAAGGTGAGACTCAGTTGTGAACATGGCATGTCCCTCAGGTAGGTGTACCCAGGGCAAAAGTACCCCACAGAGGGGTAGTAGGCACTGTTGTGCAGGACCACAAAGCCACTGGGGATGGTGTGAGACACAGATGCAGTGCAGGCCATAGAGATGCCCAGTGGGACCCCATCAGAGACACTCCTGGCACTGCAGCCTGTCACAGGGTGATTGCCCACACCAACTGTGCATGGTGGACAGCACACAGGACCACACCTGTGTGCAGTACAACAGACTGCACAGGCCACCATGACCATCCACTGCATGACTGTTGCCGTGAACTGGCATGCATGACATCTACTGAGTGCTGGCAGCAACAGAGCCAATAGGGGGTCACAGTACATATGGTAGTCCACAAAGGGCCCCTGCTCTGGAATGTTGTCCTGCACTGCTGATTGTGATATCCCAGTAGCACACATGGGCAGTAGGATGAGTCCAACGCAGTGCAAAATGGTGGCACTGTCCATGTGGCAGGCCCAGACCCAGAACATGGATGCCCACAGAGGCATAGAGCCACCTGGTGGCAGCCACAGAAGGTGTATGCTACTGTGCCAGTGGCTACACAGGTGTCATACAGGGACAGCCTCACATGTACCACAACACACAGGGTTGTGTCAACACTGTGGTGCCAGGGACCACACACAGCTGCCCAGCATGCAGCCATGCAGATGCAACCTGGTGGTCATCGCTGCCTATGCACCACTCTGGTGTGGGGGCTCACCAGGAACCAGCCATCACACGGGTCTAGGTATGAGTGTCATCCTTGGGAGATAGTATGTGCTTGGTGCACTGTAGGCACAGACCCATGGTCAACCCAGGCAGTAGGACCACCACCTGAAGATGTGACACAGAGGACAACACAGTGGACCATCGGGGACCCTTACCCAGGGACACATGTCAGTGGTGGGTGGTCAGCATAGGGCCTGAAGCACAATGTGACACACACCAGGTGGCATAATCCACAATGGAACTCGCACAGCACATGGCCATGCTCCCACACAGCAGCATCCTAGTGGCTGGCAGCCAACACAGAGGCCTCTGTGTGTCCCACAGCCCCCACCCTAGCCAATGGTGGCAGGCACTACCTTGGGAGCTCACATGTCTGGTTCCCATACAATAGAATGTGCAACAATGGTGCATTGTGCCATGTCAGACAGGTAATGATACTTACATGGTATTCTGGAGGATGGTTCCCCATCAGGCTTCATCCTGGCACATCCCCCATGCCATCAATCCTGGATAGACTTTTCTCCAGCCCCTTGGGCTGGCTGTGGTGTGCAACTGTGAACATAAGAAAATACTTAGCAGTACCCACCTCCAGGGCTCTTGCCACCACCCCGCCTACCGACACTGTGGTATGTCTGCACAGTCATATTACGGGCTCAGCCCTGGTTCCCAAGACCTCCAGATGAAGCCTAGTGAGGCAGAGCACTGAGGTGTTTTGGCTGCTGTCTCAGTGTGTGACTTTATTCATTATTTGGACACACTCTGTTCTGAAAATTAAAGTTTAATATTCAGCAAGGTTTGGCTTACGAGTGTTCTTCCTGGTCAGAGTGCTGCTACTTTTGGGATCTGCTTCACAAGGGACATGTATATATGTGATCTGCACAGTGCCCTCATTCACAGTGTGCCCGGCCTGGACATGGTCGACTGCTAGCACGCCCCATGACACAGCTGCTGCATGGTGCACCACAGTGGCCAATGCACAGCTCCTTACCCCACTATAGCCCCCATCAACACCACCCCACAACCACCACAACCACCACCAACACCATGTGTGGTGTGGTCCCACACCCCAGAACACAGTGTCTTGACCGGTAACGATGCCACCTTGCCTGCATATGTGGCCTATGCACACAGACATGCAGTGGTGACAGCAGGTACAGTGGTCCACCATGCACAAAGAGGCTGTGCGCTACCGCCACACAGTGCAACATATGGCACATTGCATGCCCCTGGCCTGCTGACCCTGTGGGCATGGCGGCCACCCTGTTCGAGGCCTCTGCAATGCTGCCTACCCACATGGATTGGGGCGATATTGCATGGCTGGGACAGGCCCTCCCTGCCTGCCTATGTCCTGCAGTGGTGCTCATTACCTGCATGGGTGCCCAGTGTACACCTGCTACAGGTGGGGTGGCATGTGTGACTGGTGTGACCTGAGCCTCACCTCTGTGAACACCCCTACCTCACCCACTACTGCCAGACTGCTAATACACATTATTGCACACAGTATTCACCTCTTGGTGGTAGCTGTCTGCTGCACACCACCTGCTGGAGCACTGCCAAGCATCTGGGCTACCACCTGGCCAGGTCATCATACTGGTGATGATGATGGTCACAAGTATGTGCCTGGCCAGTTCTGTGTCAGAGGTAGTGTCCCACCACCTCCCACAGTACTGCCCTTGTCCTGTCCCATGGGTCCCTGGGCAGTGCCCAGAGGCTGCCCTCGCTGGCCATAACCAGGGCCACCAGTTCATCCCTGGTCCACCTGGTGTCATGTGGCATGCTGCTGGCTCTATTGGCCCTGCCTGACATCATCACTGCTGCTCTTCGCAGGCTCTGCAGGGCTGACAGGGTGGTGTGACACATGCGTGTGGCCCAGGATGTTTGCACAGCGCCACATTCCATTTCACAGTGATAACATTGAGTGGCGCTGCACAATGACATCATTGATTATAGGGGTCGTCTGTGCAACATGCGACCAGACATTGGAGCCGATGGACCCCATAGCGCATGCACGATCACATCATGTAGTCATTGATGTCACAGCACAGCATCCCGCGTGAGTGTTACAACGTTTGCTGTATACTGCGAGCCATCATGTGCTTTTGCAATATTCAGCATAGACATCAATGCACTGCACAGCATGTGTACATAGTGCTCTGTCTGTGCTTGCACTCGCCACAAGGGACCCACTGAGTATGTTCCTGACTCGAATCACTGGCACAAGATGGATTGGTGCCATATGTAGGTGTTGTGGCACTCCCGAGAACAGTGACAGGACATTGATGATGCACCCGTGGCGCGCACACCACCTGGCAGCTGAAGGAGTGGTAGCCTTCCTGTTGACACAGATCTCCTTCTCATCACCAGGTGGTGCCTGGATGGTCATATGGGTGCGGTCAATGGCACCTAAGACAGCGGTAGGTGACCCTGTAGAATTGCTGCATGGTTGCTGTACGTTCTGCTGGTGTTCTAGGGAATCAGATGAACTCCCTAGCGTGGGGCAGCAGAGCATCGAGAAACTGGCTCAAGAGGCGTGAGGTGGAGACTGTGATACTGGTGGTGTCACCCACCAGTATCTGGAAGGTTGCAGTGACCAGAAAGCACAGCACTGCTGTCACTTTGGTCTCCACAGACATGGCATGGCTGCGTTGTGCAGATGCCTAGAGCTCCTCATGCGGCAGCTCGTGCAGCTGCATGAGCACTGCCCTGTTGAGCCTGTACTGATCCATGACCTGTGCATCACTGAGGTGTTTGAATGTGACTTGTGGCCAGTATCATCTTTGTGCACCATACCACCTGCTGGCCCGTTGCTGTGGTCCTAAGGGGGACTGGCCTGCCTCTCCTCTTCAAGTCAGCCATTACAGCTTCCATATGGAATGATATGTGGGCCATCCCTGCAGTTCCTCAGCCGTCCTGTGTGTTTGTGCAGGGATAAGAGCTGACTTTTATACAATCTTTATTTTGTATGGTGCACTTATGCACTGTGTGGCATCTGCGCCATGCTGTCGATCTGAATATCCCTGTGTGTAGCATATGCAGTGAATGCCCCCTCCATTTTTGCACTGCATACATTAATTTTGCACTGCTGCACTATTGCATATGTAGCGCACATTGGTCCCCTTTGAATATCATGCTGCCACACTTTTCCTCCCGCGCCATGCATTTTGCCTTTGCATTGCGCTATCCTCTTGAAAATGGTGCCCTTTCTGTGTGAACTTGATTTACTTCATGATATTGGCTCTTTTACAGCCTGCTTATACCTTAGAACTGGAACACAGATGGACAACTGGCCTCTTCTGGAGTGAGTACATACTTTTCCTAGTTTGGACCATTGGAGTTTGTCTGCATACTGGTTGTCTCAGGCCTTGCTGGCCAGTCACATTACATGCTCCTGGTGGGGGAGAACAAGGAAACAGTGCATGGCCCTAGGAGGATGACACACCACCCAGCGGCCCACAATGGGCTCAAGTTGTGGCACTCCTGGGGAATCCTCTCGCCTCCATCTCATCTTGGGTGGCCAGATGTCTGTGGGAAGAAATGCCAAAGGAGCTGAAGGTGTATCAAACCCAGGGGAAGCTGGGGGGCACAGAGATGCAGGTGGGTGAGGGGACAAAGAACAGCCACAGCAGAGCCTCAGTAGGGTGGGTGGCATGCATGGGCGGTATCAGAAGGAGATCTAGCCAGTGGTCAGGAGGAAACAAACGTGTTCAAAAACAAAATTGTGTTCTTTCACGAAATTCATGAGCACCATGTGCTTTTCTCCACACATTTTATAAGTCTCCTCCCAAAGATGGCTTCAGAATTTTGCACATGTAACCATACATCATGTTAGACATGGCAAAGTTGTCTCTGATGAATAATGGATAGCTGCTTTTTTCCTTTTAACTTTAAAAACTTTGTTGTCAAATGATTGCATTTCACTATGACGTTTCAGCCACAATCTCTGAGTAAAAATACCATGTGTACCAATCAATTTTCATAAGTGAGACTTTATTTTTCATCCTTTTTATGCATTATTGATGTTATAATTTGATTAAGCTTAGCTCTGTGTGTATAGGTCTTAAAATATAACTTACCTCTATCCTGAATCTGCCTGAACTTACTGGTTTTTTTTTTTTTTCTCTCTGCTTGGCCAGCCCCATCTGCACTGTTCTCGATAGCCTTGTCAGTCTTGTTTGTTACAGTGCCCCACAGATTGACCCCTGTGGTGGAGCTCCTCCAGGTTCCCTAAGCCAGCCCTTTGGGAGAGTTTAGCTTGGATGCTCAGCAGAGAAGCCCAGTGGGCAGTGTAGGGCCTGCTGGAGGGCACCACTTCATGCTGCCTCAACCAGCAATCTTTTCGGTGCTCTGGTCCCATCCCCTGGGTGCTTTGGGGAGCAAGTTGCAGTGACACAAGCATGCAGGTGTACTCATGTCACAGCCAGGAAGCACCGCCCACCCTTTGTGGCTTTGCTTGCACCACCACCTGTGGCTCCCAGGTGGCAGTAGCACAGCAGAGCCCATGTCCTCCCTCCTCCATGGAGGAGGGAGCATCCTCAGAGATACTCAGTCCTCCTCCTCCTCCCAGCCAGCTTCCAGCAAACTGAGATCGCTCCATATCCTGGGTCACCAGCATTAGCAGTGGTAGTGTTACTGCTGCACCAATGAGCCAGCCCTGAACATACTTTTCTGATTTATTATATATTTACAGCATGTGTTTCTGTAAATGCCGGTACATCCATAACAAGATTTGGGACAGGTGTGCATGTCTTTGTTGGATGTTCTTTTAATCTTTTACCATCCATATGTGTACCACATTCATGTGTACCACATCCATATGTGTACTACATCCATATGTATACTACATTCATATGTGTACCACATCGATATGTGTACTACATCCATATGTATACACATCCATATGTGTACTACATCCATATGATTACTATATCCATATGTGTACCACATCCATAGGTAGTCTGAGAGCCACAGCCGTGGTTCTCTGGTGAACCCGACCTGCCAGACTGCCACCCGCAGTCCAGGTCTGAAGCCACCAGCCCCTCACAGAAACGCAGGTACGGACTTGCCCTCAGGGACTGATCACGACCAGGAAGGGAGCCCTAGCTGCCAATTTTTCGCCGCCCACGCACTCCACCCTCCTCTGTCCTGATTAAATACACATAAACCCTGCCCGGCCTTCTAGCTATCTCCTACTGGCTATTGCCAGCCATGCCTCATTAGTTATCTAGGCCTTACTTTTCATTGGTACCCCATCCTCCCACAAGATCCACTCATTTCCTTGGCCCTCTCAAGGAACTGTTGCAAATCATGTGTTTATTACTGGTAAAGGAAATATCTCCATGTTAAGAATGCCATCTGCACCTATCCTTCTCTATAGTTGCCTTATATTACTTTGTTATACTCTACCCAGAATTTCGGTTTGCAACTCGGACAAAGGCCAGTTTCCTCCTCTATCATCTACCAAGATATAGCCTCCCACATTAGACCATGGCATCCTACATCAGGGACATCTCCTCTATGGTCATGCCCTCCTCCCACCAGGCCATAACTATAGAACATGTGCAGTTCCCAAGGATGGTGTCGGCTCTATCAGTTTTGCTATGTTTTATCCATAGCAAATAGCAATCCTGCCCTTAACACAGCCACCGCTAAACCAGTGTATGCTAGAAGGAGTAACAAAAGAATATTTAGTAGGCTAAGACACCACCTTAAAGAACTACTACTGCTTCTCCTACTCTGTTCAGAAATGTTGAATTAAACCCAGGCCCACCTATTTCTCTGGAGCCCCTGCAGACCTCCTTCAATATAAAGGGATTAGCTTTCTCCATATCAATGTCTGTAGTTTGCTAAAGAAGATTGACTCTATACAGACCTGGGCTCTACATGCACCTCCTGATTTCTTCATGATAACTGAATCCTGGCTCACACCCTCGACCCTGGACAAATCTATCAACGTGCCGGATATATCATCTACTGCTGTGATAGGGGTTACAATATATGTCAAAAGCAAATTCACAGTACAGTCTTTGACTGTACCTCAAAAGGCTAAGGAATTTTGAATGCCTTGCTCTAAAATTATCACTTTTCAGTGAGAAATCACTCCTTATGGCAGCATGCTACCGACCACCATCCTGGTGGCTAGGCACTTCTGCCACACCTTCAAAACCTTCTTGACTCTGCTAATACTGAGTGTATTCTAATGGGGATTTCAATCTAAATTGGAATGATGACAGCTATAAGAAATTGAAGGATCTATCGATGTTAATGGTCTGTTACAAATGGTGACTGCTGTAACTAGACCTAACAGAAAAACCTGAGCGCAGCACCCTCCTGGATCTTATGCTAGTAAACAAACCTCACACTATCTCGCATTCTGGAGTATTCTTCAACGATATAAGCAACCATTGTGCTACTGCCTGCATCAGACATCCTTCCCAAACAAAACGGCCTCCAAATTCAAACTGAAAAGATGCCTGAAAAGTTCTGCCAATACACTTTCCTGAAAGATCTAAGCAACATTCATTGGCAGGATTTCTACCTAGCCTGCACCTTTAATGAGGCATTTAACATCTTTCACAGCCTCTTACTGGGGCTAATAGACAAACACACCCCACTAAGGCTGATCAAATCAAAAATAAAACTCCTGGCTGGTTTTCTCCCATCCTGAAGAAAGCACTTAGGATAGGGACTACTGGTGGAAAAAGCAAGGAAATCCCACCTGAGGTTGATTAGTTAGCATTCATGCACCACTAGGAATGCTTGTACCAAGCTAATTAGGTCAGAAAAGCTAGGTACTTCCAAAAGAACTAGAAGACAATAAAAACAACTCTGCCAAATTTTGGAACATCCTCAAAGAAGTCGAAGGTCAGTCCACTGCAACACCCCTTCCAAACAAAATTGTGTCTGATGGTACCACCTATACTGAACAAAGCTGGTATACTAGAAAAGCTTAATGATCACTTTGCCACTGCAGGGCTTGCCTTTGACACCTCACCTATCAGCAAACTTAGCCCAGCAAGAGACTACACTGTTGGCTTCACTGATAATCACAACCATAACCAACTGCATCCCACCCCTTCAGCTTCCTCACAATTAGTTCAAGCAAGTGGAGGACCTCCTCCTTTCTCTGGATACAAAAAGAGTGCGGGTGCAGATAATATTGAACCTTACTTCCTAAAACTTGGCCATACCTATCTGACCCCCCATTACACACTTATTCAACACCTCTCTGATTCAAGGTGAGCTACCTGTCTTGTGGAAAACTGCCCATATCCTACCATTATTCAAGACTGGAGATCCGGGTGATCTGAACAATTACCGCCTATTTCTATACTATCCGTCCTCTTCTAAATCACTTGAAAAATTGTCAACATCCAACTTAGAGAACATTTGGATTCACAAAAGTTGCTAAACCTGCTCAGTCCGGCTTCAGAGCCAAACACAGTACAGTATTGGCTCTTGCCAAAGTAACTACAGACTGGCAAATGGCCTTGGACTCTGAGAAGGCATGTATTTGCCTCTTCCTTGATCTAAGTAAGGCCTTCGATACTGTGGATCATACCATCATGCTTACTGCACTGAGTAACATCGGGCTTGATAGTTCTGCCATTAAATGGTTTACCAGCTACCTAACCAATAGGTTACAACAAGTCAAAGCCATTGGAGATCTATCCCCACAAAATCCTTGTTCGAGGAGTCCCACAAGGCTCCATCCTGGGCCCCTATTCTCTTGGCAATATACATCAATAATCTAGACTGCAGCTGGCCACAGCAAATGTGCACTTATTTGCAGATGATTCTGTACTCTATACCACAAATTCATCCTTGGATCTGGCCCATGAGTACTTACAGAAAGACGTTGTCACCTCCAATACAACCTTCTCACTCATAAGCTCCTCCTCAAAGCCAAAAAGTCTAAAGCAATGATTCTCTCACCAAAGTCTACTTCGGATGTCCACATATCACACAGATCTGAACACTCTTAGATGAACCCCTTGAAGTAGTTGATAACTTTAAATACCTAGGGTTCTAGCTGGATAACAAGCTCAAGTTTCTGAGCCACTTAAATGAAACCTCGAAAAAACTAAGACAGCAATTAGGTTCATTCTATCGCATAAAACACCTCCTCTCGTTAAAAGCCAGAATGAGACTAGTACAAACTACATTCCTACCTATACTGGACTACACTGACTTCCTTTACAGTCATTGCCCATCAACGATGCTAATCAAACTGACACCCTTTACCACCGGCTTTAAGATTTATCTTAAATCTACCCCATAGTACACATCACTGTCATCTATACCAGGTTTTGGGATGAACCTCACTCTCAACTAGAAGAAAAAGGAATGCTCTCCTCTGGTTTTTAGAGCATTATCTGATAACCTCCTGCATACATCTCGAACATCTTCAAATGGGCTAAAGGTTCTATGGCCTGAGACGCTTCTCCTTAATCTGCTTCCAGATTTCAGAGTGAAACTACCCTTGGCTCAGCAGCAATCAACTTCTACTTCCATCACTCTGGAACACTATGTAAGACTCATTAAAATTATCCCCACTTCCAAGCATTTTCACGTTCAAAGCTCTATTAACGGATTATCTGAAGGAATCATGCAACTGTTTCAGATGCTGATGACCCCTAAAGCCCTGGTGCCACTCTCAAATCCCTACGCCTAAGTATCTCATCCACCCTACATTCCTAACAACAGAAACCTAGGACTTACAAGCTTAGTTCCCTTAATCCAAGATGGCCCTGCTTATTCTCTACCTTTACCTATTCTGGCCTCCCTTTGGCTGCCTACTCTTTCACCCCAATTTCTACCCTATTCCTTAATACCTCCTTATTTTTTATCATTTAGGTCTGAGCTCTTACATAGCGGAGACTATATTGGATTGTTGTCTCTTCGCATTTCAGTAAAGCTTATCTTTATGTACCTTTGCATGTTAATTATGTTGACCGGTATGTATAGGCCATGTAGACTGGCACCTTCACAATGTTTTTCTTTTTTTTTGCACCGTTGTCCACCGTAATTGTAATCTTATGAAGTGTACTGTATTGCATTAATGCCCAGGACCACCTAGAAAATGAGCTTGCTCAATGGTGTTTATGCCTGGTTAAATAAAGTGATTGATTGATTGATTGATATGTACTACATCCATATGTATACCACATTCATGTGTGTACCACATCCATATGTATGTAATTGTAAATGGAGTCCAATCTGAAGAAAGAGGGGTTACTAGTGGGGTACCACAGGTTCAGTTCTGGGTCCAGTCCTTTTAATGTCTTTATAAGTGACATTGCAGAGGGACTGGAAGAAAAGTATGCTCTTTGCAGATGACACAAAGATCTGCAACAGGGTTGATACACAACTTAAGGAGGCATGGAAAGGATGAGAAGGACTTGGCAAGGTTGGAGGAATGGTCAGAAGTATGGCAGCTAGGATTCAATGCAAAGAAGTGCAAAATAATGCACCTGGGAAACAAAACCCAGGGAAGATTACACAATGGGGGAGAGGTAGTAACAACAACAAAAAGGAAAGGGACCTGGGGTAATCATATCAGATGACCTTAAGGTTAGCAAGCAATGTGAGAAGGCAGTAGGGAGGGCTGGGTGTATACTGAGATGCATAGGAAGTTGTTATCCCTCTGTACAGACAGTTGGTGAGACCCCATCTGGAGTACTCGTCCAGTTCTGGAGACCCCATCTCTGTAAGGACATAGACAGGATAGAGGCAGTCCAGAGGAGGGCAACTAAAATGGTGCAGGGTCTGCAAGAGAAGCCATACGAGGAGAGACAAAGGAGCTTAATATGTATACCCTTGAGGAAAGAAGGGAGGGGGGACATGATAGAAACTTTTAAGTACCTCAGTGGAATCAACAAAGTCCAAGAGGTAGCATATTTCAGAAAAGAGATGTTCAAGAACAAGGGAGACAATTTAAAGATGGAGGGGCAGTTCGGGGCAATGTGAGGAAGTATTTTTTACAGAGAGGGTAGTGGATGCATGGAACAGCCTTCCTGAGGAGGTGTGGTGTCTAAAACTGTGGGAGAATTCAAGAATGCATGGGACAGACATAAAGCAATTATTGTGGGGGGCAGGAAGAAATAGGCTGTTGGTTAACTAGGATCTGCAGCTTAACCTGTAGGTAGGGAAATGGGCAGACTAGGTGGGCCAAGCAGTCCTTATCTGCCATCAAAGTCTGTGTTTCTATGTTTCCATGTTACCACATCCATATGTATACCACATCCATATATGTACCACATCCAATTTCTCCAGATAATACGTAACCATTTTCTTCTTCTTTGTGAATTGTTTGGAATTTGTGCCAATTTTGTGCGTCCTTGCTGCCTTTAGACTCAGGGTGGGATATTCAAACTGCACCAAAAAGTGCGCAACAGCAGGAGTAAGCAAGTCAGTTCAATCGCAATTGTCGCGATATTCAAACATGGAGCAAGGCCAATTGTGCAAACAGCCAACATCTGAATATCGCACAAACATAGTGCAACCAGGAAGGGTAGGCTGAGCAGAAATGATGCGCCATAGCGCAGCAAGGCTAGCCCAGCTGAGCAGTCCAGAGGCGCCATAGCGCAAGCAAAGAGACCCCGCAGCATAGCAATGGAAGTGCACAACCAGAGAGGTAGGCAGGGCACACCACGCATGCCACAGATGGGCACAGGGACACACTGCCGAACCAACAATGTACCCCACACCCCAAGCACAGCATAACTGGGGAGGGATGGAGCAGCCACTGGGCCATGGGGACAAGCAAACAAAGCACATCCCAGCCGTGTTACTGCAGCACACCTACTGTCAACCTGAGACTGGCACACAAAGGGGGCAGAGCACCCCAGTGTCCAGTGCCCCCTGTGCACAGCACTCCCAGCACTGTGACCCCAAGACACCACCCATGCGCAGTGACCAGCACTGCAGGAATCCCCAGCCCCGGAACACTGCAACCTCGTGAACCACAGAACCACACAAGCCAAACCCACCATGACCACCCAGCAGTGGGTGGCAGCACAGCAATACTGACTGGAAGCCTCACCCACACCAGAGACACCGCCCCACACACATGCACACATATACTCATGACCATACCACACCTGATGCCATGCACACCACTGCAACTGAGCACCTATAGCCAGCTGCAAATCAGAGACCACCACAGTATTCATATCAAAATATATATATGACAAAGATGCATAACAAGAACAACAAACAGTAACATATGACAAAGCAGGGGTGGGTATATGAGTATGAGGTAGGGTGGGTAAGGGGCAGGGGTGAACAACTGGGAGAGGGAAGGTGGGGATTGCCGACGCCTGGCTACCGCCTGGCCTGCCCTCCTCCTTCTGCCTGGCGCAGCCCGTGGCCTCTCCGCACCGCATGCCATGCTGCTGTAGGTTGAGGAGGATGATATGCAGTCCATGGCCACTTGAGTCAGCCTCCGCATGCCCTGCTCCAACATGCGCAGGATCCGGATACCTAGGACAAGGGATCAGAGTCAATGGCTGTGACTGTCCACATCCCTGAATGCCACCCATCATGCATGGCATACAGCCAAGTGCCCCGCTCCTGTGATGGACTGCACCCACGCACAGTGACCATGCCCAAGACATGTCCAACCAGCCAGCAACGGCCATGTGTACCACTGCACACACACACCACCCATGTCCAGCACAGCACAACCAAGGCTGCCCAGTGACGTGGCTACGTGGTGGGATGCTAGTGCCACAGCCATGTGCCCAGTGCATGCATGGACCACCAGTGACGCACACACACACACACACATATGCAGTGACACTGGACAGTGATGACTGTCACATGTTGCGTGCATGGTAGTGTCATCCATGGAAGGTGTCCGTGTTCCCCCAGCATGCAATAGCATCCATGATGTAATGACACTCACACCTCATCAGCCGCTGCAGCAGGTGCTGCTGTAGCTGCTGCTGTGGCTGTGGCTGTGGTACCTCCTCTGCCAGCCACCCTGGCACCGCCATCCCAGACCTCAGCCCGTGCCCGCCTCTGCTCCTCCACACCTGTGGGAGACAAATGAAGAGAAACCATCAGTGAGATCCCAAAGCAGACAGCCCTTGCCCCATTGAGTGTGCCTGCCCACACAACCAGACCCAAACAGCACACACCTGCAAACACCCTCACAGCAAACCATAGCCCAACCCACCCCCATGCGCAGATCACATTACACAGTCACCCATGCGGACAATACCGGTGCATACACAGCACACCCACCTGGCCTGGGCACAATGCCCCTCCTGGCATGCGACCTGAGGCGCTCAAGCAGAGCACGCTCCCTCCTCCGCGAGTCACTGTAGCGGTGCCTGCACTGCTCAGGGGTCCTCCTCCACCCAGTGGCCTGCTCCAGGGCAGTGGCGACCTGCTTGCACACATGGGTGCGTGGCACCTGCAGGGGCACTCCTCAAACAGTGAGCCATGGTGAGGCTCCACCACAGCCACCAGGTTTGCCAATTCCAAGGCCCCCATTGTGGTGCTCTCCTGCGTGCCATTTTCAAAATGTACAGTGGCAATATGGCACTCCACAGCGCAACCCCATGTGGAAATGTTGTGCAATACAACTCCATCACTGCCTATTACGCTGTTCAGACAGCACTGCCGGTCCAAATCGGCTTGTCACCGAACAGCACGAAGAGCCGTGACATGCCAGATGTACAGCACCAGGGGCAAAGGTTCAGCCACAAGGTCATGGGTCAGTGGTGCAAGGACACGCGCCATCGACGTCCACACGCCCCGCGCGATCAGTCACCATGCATGCCAGTGCTACAGTGGACTATTGTGCAGTACTGCGCAGCGCCATATGGTGACCAGTGCTGTAGCGCCACTGGCACAATCGTGGCCATGTCCTGAATTGCTGATCGAGTACAGCACATCATCAGTGCGGCAGATGCCTGCGTAAGCTACCTGGGCATGCGAATGCAGTGTACCACACAGTCACAGAAATGCGCCATTGGCTCAGCCGGCTCAACTGTATTCGCAAAGCGCAACAGCGTGATATTCAGCCAACACATACCAATCAACTGATCAGCCATTCAAAGTGCAGTGGCGCGATTAGCATGTCATTAAAGTTGTGCCACTCTAATTTGCATGCATTGCTTATAATATATACTGGGCGCGCTGGCCAGATTCGTTACTGCAGGTGAGAGGTGAGTTGCATGCTGTGTGATGTTCTGGCCAATGGTCATGGGATAACACTATAAACTGCACAGTGACAGGTGTCCACTTCCACCCATACAGACCAACATGACCAAGCAGAGCCAAGGAGGGGTGAGGATGGTGGGTAAAGGAGGAGGCCCAACTTCACCACAGGCGGAGACAGAGGCCCTCTTCCAGGCCTATCTGGAAGAGGAGCCACTGAGTGGAGCATGCGGGGCACCCTCAGGCCGTCGGCTGCATGGGAGGGTAGCTCGGGCAGTGAACCTGCACGGAAGCCACCAGCGCTCTGTGCAGGAATGCAAAAGAAGATGGGGACAGACTGCAGAAGGGTGAAGGAGAAGGTGGCAGCCCTCAGGGCGGCATGTGCTAGGTACAGGCGGGGGCCAGCCAGCGGTGGTGGAGCTGACCCTGGCTGAGGACTGACTGGCTGCATCAATGCAGTGGAGTGCTGTAGAGGGCATACCAGGAGGTGGATTCCAGACAGGTGGAAGCCCATCACTGCACAGTATGACATGGTGGTGGTGTTGAGGGGGAAGGTTGATCACATGCACTAACATGTCCTCACTTTCTGTTACAGATCCCGTTCTGTCTGCAGGGGATGGTGGTGGTGGGACCATGGAGTGAGGAAGACCTGCCAGAGATGGAGGAGGGTCCATCCACCTCTGTCACCAGCCGGCATGCACTGCACCAGCATGCACGCCTGGCTGCCACCTCTGTTGTCAGTGAGTCAGGTGTGGGGGTGAACTGCCTGTGTCTCAGCAGTCTGGCATGCAAGCATGCCAGCACGCTGTGACTGTGGCTGTTGCTGTACCTGCACCATTGATGTGCAGGGACTGCAATGGGCAGTGACACGTGTTGTCCCATAGCGGACACACAACAGGCCAACACGTGCCCCATGACTTAGCTGGTTCCAACGTGTGTGCAACACGTCAGCACAGTCCCAGGCTGTGCCTGTCAGCACCAGTGGGGCAGCACCGGTGGCTGTGCAGGTATCTGGCACTGCTGCTGCCACAGCAGTGGAACGAGTGGTCCCTGGGGCACAGCAGTTGGAGAGGCAGCAGCAGCAGCAGTCACCCACCAGGTCTGGGGTACAGGGTCCAGCGGTGGCACATGCACACCACCTGTTGACTTGCCCACACCTGGTCCTGGTGAACAGCGCCCACCCTCAAGGGTGTTGAGCATCAGGCCGTTCCATACCCTGGGGACAGAATGCTGATGTGGCACAGGCCCATTGGACGAGCACACCCGCCTGCTGCGGGCATCAGTAGAGCAGCAGATGCGGGTTGCAATGTGTGTGAGGCACTGTGCGTGGCTGTGAGTGGAACAGCAGGGACAATGCATTGATCCTTGCAGAGATGGTCAGACTGGATGGATGTGACCGCTGCCATTGACAGGCTGACCCAGGCAGTGGTCTCTGTCGTGGCCGCTTTGGGCACAGTCAGGTGCCCTGTCCGCACACCCCACACAGTCGCTCTCCGCTCCCATTCCGGCATCGATGACACCCAGACTGTCAACGCCGGTTCTGCTGTGGCATCCCTAGCACACCTGGTGCAGGTATGTTCGGCATGCTGCACACCCCTGTGGACAAGGTCACGTCGCGCAGTGGGACCCCTGGTGGTCCATGATCAGCCTGCCAGTGCTGCTAGGACAGAACAGTGCAACATGACTGACCTGTCTCAGGCGGGCCCTGTCTGGTGCTGCCCTGTGTGCAATGTGTGTCATGGTGGGCAGTGCACTGGTGGGTGCCCTGCCCAACACGCCGACATCGCGGACCACCTGCACACCCATCCGACTGCTGTCCACAGGTGCGTGTGCATGATGATGCCTGCATTGTACTGTACACTAAGGTGCAAGGGTGCCCAACATCTGACGCACGCATTTGGACAGTACAGGTGGTGGGGTGGTCTGTGGATCTGGGTGTTTGCCATGTCTGTTCCTGCTCTGCTGTGCACCTGCCCATGTACGCTTTGTGCCTGGTGTGTGTGTGTGTGTGTGTGTGTGTGTGTGTGTGTCCATATGACTGTTCACCCTCCTGATGGGTGTGTTGTGTACCTGGACCCTTCCACTCCTTGCCGTCATGCACCCTGGTGTGTTACCCTGTGTGCCTGTGGGTTGCGCCTGGACAGTGTTGGTTGGCATGGCCCCTTGACTTACCTGTGTCATGCATAATGCTCCTCCGTGATGGTATCCTGGTGCAGCTGGGCCTGCGGATCAGTCGGGGTCCCGCCGTCAAGGTGGGTGCTGCTCATCACCATCAACACGGCACCGCTGGCGTCCCCATCGCTGTCCCTCCTCGACCTGTATGGCTATCCCACAGTCTTTGGCCATGTTGTGCAGGATACAACAGGCCAGGAATATCCACAGGCCTTTGAGGGGCTGTACTGTAGGGCACCGCCGGAGGTGTGTAGGCATCGGAAGCATGCCTTAAGCATCCCAAACACCCACTCGATGATGCTGTGTGTGGTGGCATGTGCCTCATTATAGCATTGCTGAGACGGGGTCATGGGCGCCAGTGCGTGTGAGCAGCCAGGGATGGAGTGGGTATCCACTGTCACCTGTGGAGATAGTGGAGATCAGTATCATGTTCAGGTCCATATTGCCCATATTCCTGTGCCACTACCATGGCACCTGTGGCATTCCACCCTTGCCCCAATTTTGCAATTCCTACATGCGTACTCACCCACTAGATGGCCTGTGGGATGTCCCCCACTCTCGAATCGATGGCACAGTGTGGACTGATACCATATGAAGGCATCATGTGCTCCACCAGGGTGTGTGGCACAGACATTGATTATGTGCCCAGTGGCATCACACACCACCTGGCAGTTGACACTGGAAAAGCCCTTTCTGTTTCTGTATGCGGCCCCATCGGAGCCAGGTGGTGTGCGAATAGCCACATGGGTGCAGTCTATGGCCCCTAGCACCAGGCATCGTGCTACCCTGTGGAACTCCTGCATGTTTGCTATACGCTCTGCCATGGTGCTGGGGAAATGGATGTACTTTGCAGCATGTGGCAGCGTGCACTGAGGAATTGGGTGAGGATGCGTGATGTGGCCAACTGTGTTATGCCTGTGGTGTCCCCTGTCGGCCTCTGGAAGGTACCCGTGGCGAGCAGGCACGTGCAGGCTGTTACCTTTGTCTCCACTGACAGAGTGTGACTCCGTCGTGAGGTGCCTGCATCACATCACTGCACAGCTCACAGGGCCCATCAGTATTGCCCTGTTCAGGCGGTACCGCCCACAATCTCTACTTCTGAGTACAGCTCAAAGCTGATCCGGGCACGGTACTGCCTGTTGGGGGCATACGCGGCAGACCCTTCCACGGACCACGTCCCCTGCAGCATGCCTTCTCCCCCTCATTACAGCTCCATGTGAAAGCTGGCACTGTCCATCTCCTGGCTTGTGTCCCCCGGCTGTTGTTGTTATGTTACCCGCTGTCCTGACTGCTACCTCCACTGCACCGGTACACCTACTGGCCTCTGCAGTCTGTGGCCCCACACCCTCCTTGTCCCTCTCTCTGTGCACTCCCAGGCCTGCACTCTTTGCCACTGTCTCCTGTTTCTCCCTGCCTCGTATGGCTTCCCTGTAGCGTTCTTGCGCCTCTCGTGAGCCTTTTATTTTGGCTCATTTCACCGTGGCGCACCTTCGGCTCATCTGCTGTTGCGCATTGCTAAAGTCTTTGAATATCGCATTGCGCTCTTTATGCATGGGTCCACCCGCTCAGCCTGTTTTCAGTGGCGCAACTGCCTCCTGCTGAATATCCGCAGAATGGGCAATTTCAGACTTATGATGCGCAACCTTTGAATATCCCACCCCAGTGTATTAATGATGTCAATTTTGTTTTGCTCTGTAATTTCTCCTTGTTATGTTGTCACTTCTACTGTGCTGTAAAGCTACAACATCTGAAAGATAAAACAACAGAAAACATATTAAATATTAAGATAGTTTAATAATTCGTTGAGGACACTCTTTACAAAATCACTTAGCAAAATGTAACCTCAATACACTTCCTTTTTCATGGATTGCACATAACATTTCTCAACATTGGCAAGAATTTTTTAACTATGTAAAATGTTCTTTTAACTTAAGAACACCTAACTGTGGGCCCACTTTCATCAGTCACATACTGTTGCTACTTTCACGACTCAAAATAGAACAGAGACTATGTATCCAAACCAATGCATGCAGTTTTGACATTTTTCACTCAGACTCATTTTGATTAACAAAGTATTAAATACATGGCACGTACATTTTGAGATTTGCAAATCAAAACTGGGTCTAATGTGATAAAGTTATCCACAAAGTTTTGTCACATATAAACGTCACTGTCATGACCCATTACTTTTCACGAGCTCTCTAGATACATAGATACATAGACAGTGTCGGCAGATAAGGGCCTATGGCCCACCTAGTCTGCCCATTTGAGCTTGTAAGTTCAGTTTGTTTTCCTAGAAGTCTATTTCCCCTACCCTGACCTCAGAATCTTTGATGTCCATCCCATGCATTCTTAAATCCCGTGATTGTTTCAGCCCCACCACTTCCTCTGGCAGGTGTTCCACTTGTCCACCACCCGTTCTGTGAAGAAATTCTTTCTTATGTTTCCTCTGAATCGTCCTCCCTCAACTTCATCCCATGCCCTCTAGTTCTGAAACATCTTTTCGCTTAAAAATAGTGTTTTCCTGCACCCTGTTCCTCCCTGTAAGATACTTGTATGTCTCTATCATATCCCTCTCTCCTCCTCTCCTCCAGGGGTACATGTTCAGTTCCTTCAACCTGTCTTCATAGGACTTGTGATGCAACCCATGCACCATCTTTGTTGCCTCCTCTGAACCTTCTCTACCCTGTCTATGTCCTAGTGAGGTATGGTCTCAGAACTGTACACTGTACCCAGGTGGGGCCTCACTAGTGTCTTGTATAGTGGAATTATGACCTCCCTTTCCTGCTGGTGATGCCCTGCTCATACATCCCAGCATCCTATTTGCTTTACCTGATGCCTTGTCACACTGTTTCCCTATCTTGAGGTCATCAGAGATGACAAACCCAAGATCCTTTCCTGCTTGGTGCATGCTATATCCTCACCCCCAACTGATATATTGTGCCAGGTTTTGTGCCCCATATGCATTATATTGCACTTCTTTGCATTGAATTTCAACTGCCAAACCCTTGACCATTCTTCAACTTTCTGCAGGTCCTTTCTCATTCTGTCTACACCCTCTGTGTGTCTACTCTGTTAAAAGAATGAGTTGAGAGAATTAGTAAGTTTTACTGGGTGACCACTAGGAGTCACTGTTGCACTCTATCTTTTCCTACTTCCCTACACCTATTACTTTCTGTAGTCCTCCTCTATACCCACTCTCCCCTTAATCTGTGCCTCATTGTTTTTGGTCCCCTGCAATTCCAGGCACATCAACCAAGGTTCCCTTCCCAGAATTGAACCCTGTACCATTAGCATTATAGTCTGTGTCGCTACTCTGAGTCATCAGTGTTATGAACATTGTTATGTCATGAAATTGATGTTTTCTAAACTCACTGTTTCATCACTGATGAACTACTTTCATCAGACGTATTTTTCTACCACAAACATTTTAAGAGGAAATAATGAACTGGATTAAAATATAAAAGGACAGCATACATTGTCGGTACATTGAAAAGAAAATATAAGGCAGAAAAAGTAAACTTTAAAAGTGCACAATAAAGCATCATAAAACTGAATACATACAGATGTGAAAATGCTTTTCACAATTATACACGAATGCCACAAATCAAACTAATTTGTGTTTTCAACATAACTTTCTGTATCTGATTACTCATTTCACAAGCACCGTAAGATGATAAACAATGATTTTTTTTTAGAAAGAAAGCAAATAGCCATTATATTATTTTTCAATATAAAGTGCAAATGTACCAACCCTTTAACTTTTAACATCACACATTACACATGATTACATAAGAAGCAATCAACACCTTTTCAGTCTAAGGGTCACACTGAGCTTTTTTTCCCCCACTGATCCAGCTGAGAAAGTGGTACCAATCTGCAGTGGCCCCATGATTTACACTGATCCCAAGCTATAATGGAGGTTATTGGGAAAGGATTCTCTCTTCTCCTTCCCATTTACTCTCCGGATTCCAGTGGCACCCTCTCCCCCCATTTCCCCATTCTCTTAGTTTCTCCCTGGTATCCAGTGGCACCCTCCTCTCCCCATCCCCAAACATTTTTGTGTTGTCCTGCAGCACCCCCAACCTACCAGAGTACTCCAGCCCCACACCCCTGCTCCCTGGTGGCAACTGCATAAACCCTCTGCTCACCTTCTCAGCCAACCGCCGTCTAACTCGTGCAACTACAATACAGCAAAAAAATATATATGTAAATACTTTTCCCACCAATCTCTGCCTCCATTCTCCCCACCCATGTCCCTTTAGTCACAAAGTTGCCCACAAGGTGACAAGTATCAGTATAAAAAGTCCTGAAACAGCATGCCATTGGTCCTGTCTTAACAATCTCACCACTGGACCTGAATGCCAGCAGTCTCTAGCATGTAGTGCTTTGCATGTAAACTCGTAATAACTGCTTACTTTGAGAGCTGAACTTTACCAATTACTGGTTTGTGCAAACAGTGTAAAATATGTAAAGAGTTTGCAACAATGCTCTTTATTTACATAGATACATAGAACTGTGATGGTAGAAAAGGACTGACAGGCCCACCTTGTCTGCCCATTTGTCTAGCTATCTGCTAGGACATGCCCCCCACCCCACAACAGTCCCCTGTGTCTGTCCCATGCCCTTTGAAGCCTTCCACTATTGCTTCTCCACCTAACTCCTCTGGGAGCCTATTCCACTTTTCTACCACCTCTCTGTGAAATAGTACTTCCTAATGTTACCCTTGAACTGTCCCCTCAGTCTGTAACCCATGCCCCTCATCCTCTGATTCCTTTTCAGCTGGAAGATGCTTCCCACTGGCATCCGGTTTATACCCTTCAAATACTTGAAGGTCTCAATCATGTCTCCCTCTCCTCCTCTGTTCCAGGGAGTACATGTTCAATTCTCCTAACCTTTCTTCATAGGACAGGTGACTGAGCCCTTAACCATCTTTGTTGTCCTACTCTGAACGTAAAAAGTATATTGAGAGTGCCACGATTCAGCTCGCCATGTCACCACACAAAAAACAAGAAAAGAAGGCCACAGGTTTTACCATTCATCCACAGTTATATGACTGAGTTCCCCATTTCATCCTCACTGCTCCTGCTACTTTCAGACTTGGAATCAGTTGGACATTCATCTGCACGGGACATAAGGGCTCAAAGAATATGGCACAATAGTGCTTGGTTCAGAACAAATGCAGGATAGGTAATTTTCTTCCGCTGTGTTTTTTTTTTATTATTATTACCTGAAACAAAGAAAACGGTCCCTCACTGTCAGGTCCCCTCCCCAACCTGCACCACCTCTGCTCACCACCTCCCCACACCCTCTCACCCCATACTTACCTCCGGAGGTTGATGCCGTGATCTTCAGTGGAGCAGGACACATCTGCACTCTTCAAAGTTGACTGTGAACTGAAGAAATTATGATAAGCTGCATAATGGCATAAATGGGGGGTTCAACTTAGTGGCTATCTCAGTCATTATTTGAATTTTGACTCCAAATTTTTAATATGGGGTGCCTGGGACCCCACCTATGAACATATGCACTGTCACCCTATTACCGATCTCGAAAGGTCATTTTGTGGTCACTGCGCTGAATCACCTTTGGGACTGATTAACGAAATGACAGTGCCACTGTTCATGAGGTGGGTCCCAAAAGCCTATTCTTGCAAATTTGGCAGAAAATTCCAAAAATTACTGTGTTACAAGCATGGATTGTGCAGTTTCAATGCACGCTTGTAACTTTGACAATTTTAATATTTTCACTCTAGATTTTCAACATTCCATTTATTCACACCTTCTTATGAACAGTGCAGCTGTAATTTTTCACATCCTTCCCAGAATGTGTTTTCGTGTATGTGGAGCACAATGGCACGGTCGCTGTGTGAAATCAACGCCAGAACACATTAACAAAATCACAGTGACCATGATCATGAGTGGAGGTCCCAAAATGCCTATGTTGAAAGTTTGGTTAAAGAGTCCCAAAATAATTGCATTACGTGTGTGTCTGCGGTTTCTAAACACGCTCATAACTTGGCCAATTTTCATATTTTCCTCCAGATTTTCAACATTGCCATTTTGTACACCTCCTTATGAACAGTACAGTTGTCATTTTCATATCCTGCCCAAAATGTGTTTCGCAAATGTGGCTCAAATGGCATAGTCACTGTGTAAAATCACCTTTCAGCTAACGAACTATAGTGCCACTGTTCATGAGGTGGGGCCACAAACAGCCCATGTTGAAAATCTGGAGTGAAAATACCAACACACACCCAGGGCGTTATGGTTTCCAACTGTAACACCCCACCCTGTAGAGACTTACAGGCATCAGGGGTGTGACTTGGCATTGTCGGCTGTAATTATCACGTCATTCCACCCCCACCCCCACCCTGCAGCCACTGATAGGCATCAAGGTGTGCCTTGGACTCTTCAACCCCAAAGTTTACCCCATTCTCCATACTGCACCCATCTCAGCATATTTCTTATGGAATTGGGTGAGCATACAGTCCGAAGACCCCAAGGCACACCATAACACTTCTCAGTGTGAGGTGAAATGGTGTGAGCATCATGGCGATGACTCAAAGGCACACCCCAATGCCTGTCACTCTCGCAGTGTGGGGCGGAATCAGCATCAGTTCAGTACTTCACTGTCAATCGTATTCTGCATTTCTAACTCCTGCAATACCAAGCCAATGCCAGCAAGCCAACAATCGGCATTGACAAATGCTTGGTTGCTGAGAGAAACAGAGGAGAAGAGAGAGAGACAGAGGGGAGATAAGAAAGAGACAGAGGGGTTCAGCTAGAGAGAGACAGAGGGGAGAAGGACAGAGAGAGGCAGCGGGAGAGAAAGAGAGAGAGAGAGAGAATAGCGAGTGGGAGAGAGTGAGAGAGAGACAGTGGAGGAAGAGAGAGGGGAAATAATAATAACTTTATTTTAAGCACTTTCAATATATCAAGGCGCTTTACATCAGAAAATAGTATACAATATCAATTTAGACATATAAATAAATACATTTAAAACATCACTCAGTTAAAACAAACCATACGGTCATCCATATTATCAACAAATATTTACAGATAATTACCATTACTCATCCAGATAGGCCAGATCCCATAAATAAGTTTTCAAATCTTTCTTAAATACCTCCACGGAGGTGCACTCTCATCTCATGTGGTAGAGAATTCCAAGAGTGGGTGGCATATGAAAATGCTCTACTACCAGAAGATTTTAAATTCACTCTTGGAATCTCTAGCAACCCTCATCAGCTGAGAGAGCGATCGGCCGGGCAGTAAGACACCAGAAGTTATTTCATATAGGTCGGACCCTGATCATGAAGGGCTTTAAAGTCAATAAAATTACTTTAAAGGTGATCCGCTACTGTATAGGCAGCCAGTGCAGTTCGCATACGCGTAATGTGACTAGATCTCCTTGTCCCAGTCAAACCCGGCTGCAGCATCTCTGCAGCAGCTGAAGGTGATGGATTTCAACCCCAGAAAGCCCAAAGTAAAGGGGCGTGCAGTAGTCTGCCGCGGGACACAAAGGCATGGACCAACTTTGGTGAGTCAGATGGAACAAGGTGACTCACCCTGGCAATATTCTTAACATGATAAAAGGAAGTCCTAACAACAGCCGACACCTGAGATTTAAGGGTCAGCCTATCGCCTAGGACAATCCCAAGGTTGCGCACTGTTCAGAGGTCGAAAGTGACACACCCCAGAAAAATTCCAGAGGGCGTGCCATCATGCGACCTCGCTATCTGACCACCCAGGTCCACAACTAATGCCTCTGTCTTCTCTGAGTTCAGCTTAACCAACCAGAATCCATCCACCCTGGATTTCTTCCAGACAGTTATTAAACACTGAGAGTGCTCTATCCTGGTCAGATGCAAAAGACAGGTATAGCTGGGTATCATCTGCATAGCAGTGAAACCTCAACCCATACCATCTTATAATGTCTCGAGGGTAGCATGTACACTCGAATAATCATGGGTGACAGCACTGAACCCTGAGGCACCCACACAACAAAGAAGTTGGGCAGGAATGAACCCCGACACAACTCTCTGTGATCTCCAGTAAGGAATGAAGTGAACCATTTTAAACAGTTCCGACATTCCACATATTTGCCTCAGGCGTGCTAACAACACCAAGTGATCCACAGTGTCAAAAGCTGAGGAGAGATCAAGAAGGACTAGAATGGAACGTCTCTTCTGATCTCTCGCCTCAGAAGATCATTAAGCACCGAACTAGCACAGTCTCAGTGCTATGTCTTTTCGAAACCGGATTGGAAGGATTTGTAGACATTATGGATGGTTAAATGATCCTCCAATTGGCTGCCACTATTTTCTCAATAACCTTCCAATAAAGGGAAGGTTAGAGATAGGTCTGTAGTTTGAAAACAGTCGGGTCCAGAGTAGCATTTTTCAAGAGGGGTGTCACCACTGTCTCTTTCAGGGAGTTAGGAAACTCCCAGACTCTAAGGAGCTCCAGACTATTTGCACCATAACTGGACCAATGGTCTCAAGACAACCCAACATTAGGGAGTTGGTCCATGGTCAAACTACGTGCTCGTGGAAAGAGGACCATATCTCTGCTTTCCTGATTTTCAGGGATGTTTCTGATTTTGCCCTCAGAATGTTCCGATCCTCCTAAAATTTGTGTTTCTGTGACTGCACAGTGGATATACTATATGCTCACAATATTGTCAAACAGAGTTACAGACTTGCTCTTTGCAGACAAAGTATTTTACACCAATACTCTTACTGCCTGCTTCAGGGATAGAATCAATTGTTAAACTGTGTCCATCATTTTACTTCTTTGTCATTGACTTTTTAAGCCACGTCCTAAGTGCCAAACACCACTGCAATGCTCAAGCTAACATTTGACATTGACAAATGCTTGTTTTATTTGGTTTTCAGTTTTTCCCTTACTTTTGTGACACCCTAAGACTCAGAAAAGTGGTTGTGAAAGTCACAAAGCAGATTCACAAGATGCAAATGCAAGACCTGTTTTCATGACCCACAAAATACAAATTTTATTAATAGCTTAAAACTACTGTTTTTTTTAAAGCAAAACATTTGAAAAATCAACCTCACACATTAAACTGTCCACTACACAAGCTTCAGAATTAACTTTTAAATCATTTTCTTGTTTTGAAGGGCAAACTTTATCTTCCATTTCTCACTTTCATGTCCGCTAAGACTTGTGAAAATGGAAGTCTTATCTCATGTAAACAGAGTTCTTTCCACTCATGAAAATGACTTCTGTCAGTTTCACAAAAATCAAGTTATGATTAGAATATTGAAAAACTGAACTGCGCAGGCACAAAAATTTTGTTTTATTTTCTTAATCATTTCAAATCTACAATTTTTAGTAATATCAGCTATTAACAAATCAGCCTCAGCCCAAACTCTTACAACCCTAAAACTTTCAGGTTTCAAATCACAGGTATTTTTGTGTTATTGGCATAAAAGGTCATAATTTCCATAATTCTGTGTATTTTCAACTTTTAGTTTAGTTAAACTGATAAACCTACCTTTACCAAATTTACAGAATCCAGGGGCTCGATTTTCAAAGAACCCTTAGAGTGGCGCAAGTTGCATTGACCTAGGTCTATGGCAAACTTTGGGTGTGTCAGGATGCTGCGACCAGTTTTGTAAAAGCAGGGTCCACATGCCAAAAACCTACCAAAGTCCTTCAGTCACAGGCTAGCGACAAACATTTGGTGCACATGCTAGAACTGCCACAGTTCCCGCCCCCACCTGGTACAACACTAGAGGGTCCCTGAAGGGTGTGTGTGTGCGTGTGTGTGTGTGTGTGTGTGTGTGTGTGTGTGACTGTGTATTGCAGGAGGGGCCAGGGCAAGAAGGAGCACAGAAGGTGCCCTAGTGGACATGGGAGAAGGCAGAAAACTAGTGTGGTAATGTGGCACCTGACTGGGATGCATGTTGCAATGACTGGCAGTCAATCAGTTGGCGGTCCAGGAGGCTTGGCAAGGAGGGAAACTGACCTGGCCCCTGGTGAGCACAACTGTGGTACCTGCCCCAGAGGTATCACTAGCTAGAAATCTGTACGAGGGAGGCAGCCTGCCACAATGCGGTGGGCGGGGAGCTGGGTGCAGGAGACTGCTGCAGTGCCCAGAGACAGTTCCCCTTCACCACTGGCAGTTCTCACCCTGCAGCCAATGCATTCCACATACAAGCTTCAGGCAAGTGGCACCTCTGGGGCTGATGCCATGGCTGTGACCACCTGTGGCCAGGTAGTTCCCTCCTGCCAACCCTCTCTGGACCACCACCCGATCAACTGCTATTCATTGCAACATGCATCCCAGCTGGGTGCCACATTACCACACTGGTTTTATGTCATCTCCCCATGCCCCCTAGGGCATCCTCTGTGCTCCTTCTTGCCCCAGCACCTTCCTGGCAGGTACTACCCAGTCACCACATTGTCATGCAGTGGTGCAGAGCTTTAGACCACCTCCTGGCTGATCTAAGCAGAGCCTCCTGTTGCATCCTTGGTGGGGCCTGCAAAATTCCCCAAAATGGGATGGTGTAGCCCACCATGGCACAAGCCCCTTGTGACCTGGTGCATCCTAGTTTCTGTCGCAGCGCTGGCGAGTGTCAGTTTGGTACAACGGTTCTCCTTTTCAATGCAGGCCACTTTCAAATATTGGGATTTCTACATCTTTTGACGAAGTGCCACATGCATCAATTATGTTTGACGAGGCACCTTGCATCATATTCGGGCTTTGAAAATCAACCCCTAGGGATCCTTGCACCAACTTAGTGCATGCAGTTTTCAAGCTATTCCATTCAAGGATGGCTGTGTTATTAAGGTGCATAAATCAGGGTTTAACATTAAACTGCTCACTCAGTCTAATATGGGGCACTAATGTGCCCTACAATAAATATTAATTGCAAAAAACTATGTTAATGTATCTATAAGGATTGAAACACAAAGTGTAAAAAGCAAGGAAATTAAAACTTATGGTTGAAGTATCTAGAACCTTGGCAAATTGGTGGTGTTTCTCAGGTTTCAGCTCTCAATGGAAGAAACACTGTCATTTACTTTGTGTGAGAAGGAAGTGCCGATTTAGGGTAACATCAGCCCTGCATTGCATGACCATTAAAACTCTGAAAAATACCAAACCACTGATTTAGAAACACAGAAACATAGAATTTGGTGGTAGATAAGGACCGCTTGGCCCACCCAGTCTACCCATTTCCCTACCTAATGGATAAGTTGCAGATCCTAGTTAACCAACAGCCTACTTCTTTCTACCCCACCCCTAGAATTGCCTTATGACTGTCCCATGCATGCTTGAATTCCACCACTGTTTTGACTCCACAACCTCTCTCCAGAAGGCCGCTCCATGCATCCACAACCCTCTCTGTGAAAAAATACATCCTTACATTACCTCTGAGCCACCCCCCATCTTCAAATTGTGCCCTCTTGTTCTTGAACACCTCTTTTCTGAAAGATACTTACCTCTTGGACGTTGTTGATTCCCTTGAGGTACTTAAACGCTTCTATCATGTCCCTCCTCCTTTCCTCGAAGGTATACATATTAAGCTCCTTAAGTCTCTTCATATGTTTTCTGGTGCAGACCCTGCACCATTTTGGTCGCCTCCTGACTGCCTCCATCCTGTTTATGTCTTTGTGGAAACTGGGTCTCCAGAACTGCATGCAGTATTCCAGATGGGGTCTCACCAGCTGTCTGTATAGAGGATAACAACTTCCTGTGTTCTACTGGTGATGCCTCTCCCTATGCATCAAAGTATCCCCAGCCCTCCTTACTGCCCTCTCACATTGCTAGCCCACTTTTAGGTCATCTGATATGACTACCCCAGGTCCTTTTCCATTTTGTTAGTATCTCACCCCCCATTGTGTGTACTCTCCCCTGGGTTTTTGTTTCCCAGGTGCATTACCTTGCACTTCTTAGCATTGAATCTAAGCTGCCATACATTTGACCGTTCCTCCAACCTCACCAAATCCCTTCTCATCTTTTCCACCCCACCTTGTGTATCAACTCTGCTGCAGATCTTACATCATCTGCAAAGAGACATGTTTTTCCTTCCAGTCCCTCTGCAATGTCGCTTATAAAGACATTAAAGAGGACCGGTCCCAGCACTGAACCCTGCGGTACCCATCTAGTTACCCTCTTTCTTCAGAGTGGACTCCATTTACTATTACCCTCTGTGTCCTATTCTCCAGCCAATTCTTTACCCAGGCTACCATCTTGGGACCCACCCCAGGCTGGCTAACTTGTGTATTAATCTTTTGTGTGGGACTGTGTCAAATGCCTTGCTAAAGCCTAGGTAGGCCATGTCCACAGCCCCTCCCTGATGTACTACTTTGGTCACCCTGTCTAAGAAATCTATTAGATTCGTCTGACATGACCTTCCTGCTGTGAATCCATGCTGCCTTGGGTCCCTGTGCCCCTATGGCCTCTAGGTACTTGACAGTTCTTTCCTTCAGAGTGATTCCATCATTTTCCTATCACTGAGGTTAAACTAACAGGTCTGTAGTTGCCTACCTCTGTCTTGGTCCCACTTTTGTGAAGGGGAATCACATCCGACCCTCCTCCAGTCCTCAGGTATTACCTCATGCTCCCATGATTTGTTAAAGAGGGTAGTCAATGGTGTCACTGGTTCTACACTTAGTTCTTTTAGAATTCTGGGATGAATCCCATCAGGCCCCATTGCTTTGTCCACCTTCAGTTTTAAGAGTTCTTTCAGAACCCTTTCTTCTGTAAATGGGCTAGTATCAACTTCTGTATCCAGAGTGTTTCTATTGTTTGGTTTAGGTACCTCCCCTCTTCCTTTGTGAATACTGAGCAAATATTTGTTTAGTATCTCTGCCTTTTCACAGTCTCCCTCTGCCCACCTCCCCCCCTTTATTAAGCCTCACTGTCTCTCCCTTGGTCTTCATTCGCTCCTGATGTACCAGGTTTGCCAGTGTTCCAGAGACTTTCAACCATAGTTTTCATTTCCATACTTTGTATGCCTTACATATCAACCCTAATAGATGCATTAATGTAGTTTTCTGCCATTAAGTTTTTACTTTTTGAAAAAGATCTAAAAGCATCTTCATAGTGATACTGTGCCACAGCTAGAGGCTTGTTTCATGAGAAGCCTTGTAGGCCACTCATGAAGCAGCTGCATAGTGGCACTCGCTGCCCTAGACCTGTACTTCTTACAGGCACTCGTGAAGCAAGCTGAATAGTGACACTACTGCCCCAGACCTGTACCTTACAGGCACTGATGAAGCAGCTTGCCCTATCAATGCTAGCACTTGCCGTCTGCTGCTAATCTTCAGACTGCAGTAGCCTTCCCCTCCCCTCTTGCTATCTGTCACTCTGTACGACTGCCTTTAAATTTCTGGGTGCACCTGAGGCCTGTTCTTCTCTACTTTGCATGTAATTTTTAGCTGTATTGTCTATGGGTCGATGAAACTGATAATCCATAAGACCCTTTAGTTTGTATATTGTTATCAAGCTTGATGTTGTGTTTCTTTTTCTTTTTCCTATATGTTGCTTGTCCTTGTCCAGGACCACTTTGAAAATGAGCTTACTCAATGGTGTATTGCCTGCTTAAATAAAGTATTGATTGACTGATTGATTGATTGCATAGTGACACTCACTGCCCCAGACCTATATCTTAGAGGCACTCACAAAGCAGATGCATAGTGGCACTCGCTGCCTCAGACCTGTACATTACAGGCACTAATGAATCAGCTGTATAATGACACTTGCTACCCTAGACCTGTACCTTACGGTCACTCATGAAGCAGTTAAATAGTGACACCTCGCTGCCCCAGACCTGATGAAGCATTTGCATAGTGACATTTGCTGCCCCAGACCTCTACCTTAGAGGCACTCATCAAGCAGATGCATAGTGGCACCCACTGCCCCAGACCTGTACCTTAGAGGCACTTATGAATCAGAAGCATAGTGACACTTTCTGTCCTAGACCTGTACTTTACAGGCACTCTTGAAGCAGTTAAATTGTGACACTCACTGCCCCAGACCTGTACCTTAGAGGCACTCACAAAACAGATGCATAGTGACACTCACTGCCCCAGACCGCTACCTTACAGGCACTAATGAATCAGCTGCATAGGGACACTTGCTGCCCTAGACCTGTACCTTACAGGCACTCTCGAAGCAGCTGCATAGTGACACTCACTGCCCCAGACCTGTACCCTTAGAGGCACTCACAAAACAGATGCATAGTGCCCTACTGCCCCAGATCTGTACCTTACAGGCACTAATGAATCAGCTGCATAGTGACACTTGCTCTCCTAGACCTGTACCTTACAGGCACTCATGAAGCAGCCAAATAGTGACACTCACTGCCCCAGACCCTGACTCCAAAGGTCACACAAACAGATGCATAGTGACACTCACTGCCCCAGACCTGTACCTTAGAGGCACTCACAAAACAGATGCATAGTGACACTCACTGCCCCAGACCTGTACCTTACAGGCACTCTACAAAACAGATGTATAGTGACACTCACCGCCCCAGACCTGTACCTGGGCACTCACAAAACAGATGCATAGTGACACTCACTGCCCCAGACCTGTACCTTAGAGGCACTCACAAAACAGATGCATAGTGACACTTGCTGCCCTAAACCTGTACCTTAGAGCACTTGAAGCAGCTGCACAGCATGCTTACTGCCCCAGACCTGTACCCTTAGAGGCACCCACGAACAGATACATAGTGGACTCACTGCCTCAGATCTGTACCTTACAGGCACTAGTGAATCAGCTGCATAGTGACACTTGCTGCCCTAAACTTGTACCTTACAGGCACTAATGAGACAGCTGAATAGTGACACTTGCTGCCCCAGACCTGATGAAGCAGCTGCATAGTGACACTCGCTTCCCCAGACCTGTACCTTACAGGCACATGAAGCAGCTGAATAGTGACACTCACTGCCCCAAACCTGTATATTATAGACACACAAAACAGCTAAATAGTGACACTTACTGCCCCAGACCTGTGCCTCACAGGCACTAATGAAGCAGCTAAATAGTGACACTCATGCCTCAGACCTGATGAAGCAGCTGCATAGTGACACCCACTTCCCCAGACCTGTATAGTATAGACACAAAGCAGCTAAATAGTGATACTACTGCCCGGATCTGTACTTTACAGACACTCATGAAGCAGCTGCATAGTGGCACTCTCTGCCTCAGACCTGTATCTTACAGGGACTATTGAATCAGCTGCATAGTGACACTTGTTGCCTTAGACCTGTACCTCAGAGGCACTCACAAAGCAGCTGACTAGTGACTCTGCCCCAAACCTGTGTTTATAGACACACAAAAACAGCTAAATAGTGACACTTGCTGCCCTAGCCTGTGCCTTACAGGCACTAATGAATCAACTTCATAGTGACACTCATTCCTCAGGCCTGTACCTTACAGGCACTCATGACAGCTGAATAGTGACACTCACTGCCTCAGACCTGTACCTTACAGGTGTAACGTGATTAATCTTCTGCTAGTTATATTTATATTTGTGATATAAATATATGTTTATCTGAATGTCTGCTTAAGGAAAGGACAGCCAACAGTTTTAAAGAAGCCTGACCTTTGACCCCAGCACAGTAACTGCAGTTGCTAGATGGCTAGCTTCCTTCTCTGTTTTGACACATAGCTGCAGGACTTCCTTTATGTCAGGTTATAATCAGTCATAAACTATCTCTCTACTTTGAAACTACAGGGACAAAATATGCATTTTATGGCCTCTGAGGAAAAGGCCATTTTAACTGGTTCCTGTTAGCTTGTAAAACTGCAATTACTTTGAAGGCCAGGAAGCTTGTGAAGAGATCAATGAGATAATTCTATCTGTCATAAAGCCTCACTAATCAAGAAGAATTTTTTTTTTACTGGAATGTTTGAGCAGTGGGTTGAGACATATGACTGAGAAATTAATTCCAAGTTCTCAGATTTGAGTGACCTCATAGCCAGCATCTGTGAGCTGTGTCATCAGGGAGGAGGAGTTTGAAAGAGACATATTACCAGCCAGCTGGGAGAAAAGCATGCATTTGATTTCTGGCTTATGTGCATTTTGCCTCTGGTTTTGAGTGGGACTCCTGATAAACTCCCACAGCACTGTAAGTAAATTTCAACCATCTGTTTATTACTTGAAACCTAGGATAGTAGAAATTCGGTAATAATGCATTTTTTTGTATAATTATCCAATTACTTTAAAAGACTCTAACCCCAATTTTATATGTTCTGCATTTTGTATTTTATCTATTTTTTAATTTTAGTAAACATTATTTTTCTTGAAATTCTGCATGTGCCTTTCTCAGTTTCTTTTGCATGTGAATGCTGGAACAGCATTTATAATTCTGACAACTGCAAAGGGCTTAAGCGTGTGTTAGCATCTCACTAGGGTAAGAACATACCTAGGTCTCAAACTGAGTCAAAAGGGTAGAATTTTGAACCAGGCTGGGTGCCCACTGGGTGAAGTATTGCACTGCATTTCCTGAAGAGGTGTAATATCTGATCCTGTTAACTGAGTGTGCTAGTGAAACAGGGTTCATATTTGACCCAGAACTCGAGGCTAGTAGCTGATTTGGACCCAAAACAGACAGGAGGGTTACTCTGTTTGTCTCTTATTCACATATTACACTTCGAGATTTGGCACTGGTGAGCAGAGGGCCTGACCTGAGGAGTGCATTTGTGACAACAGGCACTGACATAACAGGTGCATAGTGACACTCCCTGCCCCAGACCTGTACCTTACAGGCACTAATGGAAACAGCTGCATAGTGACACTTGTTGATCCAGACCTGTACCTTACAGGCACTCATGAAGCAGCTGCATAGTGACACTCACTGCCCCAAACCTGTACCTTACAGGCACTCACAAAGCAGCTGCATAGTGGACACTCACTGCCTCAGACCTGTACCCTACTGGCACTGGCCAGGCAGCTGCATAGCTGTTCATTCCTGTTCAAGTGTTGAGCAGGGGCTTATCCGAGGCAGGTCTCTCATCGATGGCTTTCTCTGTGTAGTGGGTAGTCAGGCTGGGCCAGTGTGGCAAGGCCCAGACCCAATGGAGATGATTTTGGATTCAGTCTGTGGGGCTGGATGCAGCTTCAGCAAGCAGATGCAGTTCAAACCACAGTGGGAACCAAATCGACCCACTAGCAGCACACAGCACATTTACGTGGGACATTCTAATGCAACTTCCAGCAAGCAGAACACAATTCAAACCACAGTGGGAACCAAATCACGACCCACTATAAGCACACAACACATTCACATGTAAGGAAATTCCACTGTACCAGGCAAAAGGATCTCCGTCGCTAATTACAGAGTCTCTGCACAATCCAGGAGTTCAGAGGTGGCTGAAGTCCAGACAGGCTGATCGCATTCAGCAAATCTTTGATCTATTTCAGGTAGGAGCCTAGTCACAATTCAGTGGCTTACTTCACTTTCCAAGTTCGGTTCAGTCCAAAAAGGCACAAGTTCCCTCTCAGGGACAGCAGGCAGGCATGCAGGCCAAAACTCAAGCCTTCCACAGTTCTCCCACTAATCTATGCAGGGCTGCTGTTTGAATCATTCAAGCTGTTATCTCTTCACTTCCCAACTCAGAACTGAAACTAGCTGCAAGCAGCTTTGAATTTCCCCAAGATCCAAAAGGTTTGGTTAGCTGATTTGTCTGTCAGTCACAACAAGGGCTCCCCCTCCAGGTTATTTTAGGCACCAAATGCAAAAACTACAATTCCAACAAGTTTTGACCCTACCAAGCCCCTGTAGGCAGGCTCCATTTAGAGTCCCAACAGTACTGATTGGCCCATTCTGACAGTCCCGGCCAAGTTGATGGAGATAAACAGAACAGTCCTTCCTGCAAAGAAGGCAGGTTAGAACAACCATATATATACTATTACTACTCTAACAAAATGATCAGCAAACAAGCACATCTTCTAACAGAGCCCCTTTTAGATTAATTAAGACTGCAATCCAGGCAGCTCTTAAAGAGACAGTACACAGAGGCTATACAGGCACTCTCTGGCAATACGTTTACTCTACTAAAAGGCAGTACACCAGCCTGGCAGTGAGCATTTAGGCAAGCTCAAGGAAGACTTTTTCGAACTCCATTTGTGGGGGGTGACATACAGCTTCTCCCTAACTCCCATTTACCATCTTGGTAGGGCAACAAGAAAAACATGTGAACAAAAAGAAATCTTCCCACTAAAGACCTGAATCCCAATCTCCTCTTAAACTTCTGTATTCAATCACCAGCAAAGGAATAAAAGTCTGATAACTAGGTAGAGAAGGTCAGAGTCCAGAAAGACCAAAGAGTACTGCAAAAATACATATCACAGCCCCAACTTTCCCATCCCCAGACCACCCCACCCACCCACCCACCCACAAACAAGCATTTAACTAGTAGTTTAAACAATCATGCTAGTGTTAAAAAATTATAGAAAGTCCAGTAATGTCCATGATGTAAATTAATCCTGAAAAGTTCAACGTGCTCAATTACAGAAAGAAAAAGTTCACTCAGCTGAGTCCTCTTGCTCTCCAATCTGCTCCTGCCATATAGTGTCCAACAAATGTTAAGCCAACTCAACATTGGTGAAGACAAGCGGCTTACCCCTGTAGGAAAAAGCAGTCTTGCTGGATAAAAGATGCAAAGGTACCCCCAGTTGTAGAAAACAACTCTTACATGTCAGCAGTTCTATCCAGTGTTGCTGAGTGTGGGTGTAACGCCCCTACAAATGGGGGTCACAAAAGCCTTCTTTGGTGAGCCTAAATGCTCTCCACCAGGCTGGTGTCCTGTATTTCAGCTGATTTAAAAATAATTGAGTGAGAATGCTAATGCCTCCATGAACTGTCACTTTAAGAACTGCCAAACTGCAGTATAATTCATTTGAAATGGAGCGGGGTCTGTGTGTTTCCCCACCGAGTCTTCTGGGCCACTGAGCAAATCACTATCTTATGGTCGCTGGAAGCACAAAGGGAGTCCATCTGAAAGATGTAACTGTTTGCCTGTAATCATTTAAAGCATTAGTAAAATTGTAGTTTGTCTAACCTGCCTTTATTGCAGCTGGGACTCTGTGTGTGTTGCCCTCCATTTTGGACCTAAACTGCTGTGCTGGGCCAATTGGGTTAGGGGAGCTCTAAAATGGAGACTGCTTGGACCAACAGAATTTGGACTCTCTCTGGAGCCGGTTTGCAAGGGGAACGTACAGCTAGTGATTCTGGGAAGTGTAGTTTGGACCTTGGTGCCTTTTTGCACCAACAGAGGGAGTTTTGAGTGACTGACAGCCAGATCCACCAACTGGATCCATTGGAACCTAAGAAATGCCCTGCTCTGTTACTGGAAAGCTCAGATTCGGTTTGACTGTGTAAGGAGAAGGAGCTCTGTGCTGCTGCGGTATAGAAGTTCACGCGGGAATGCGTGAGAGGCTCCAAAGTCAGCCTATAGCAGTCAGAGGTAAAGAATCGGGCTGAACCCGAATTCAGAAGAGAAGTCAGAAGTGTGGAAACCAGGCTTAACTTGTAGAAGACTGGATATATTGCTGAATCCGCTCAGTCTGTCAGAACTGAAACTGCTGTGTGTGCTCCGGGTATTTTGCAGTAATTGTGATAGGGATGAGGGCAGCCTGCCTGCTATAGTACTTTACTTTTACATATGAATGGCGTAGTGCTTGTGGGGGAATTGCTATTTCCAATCCCTGTGCTGTGTGCTGTGTGTTGAAGCTGGAAGCAAAACCCAGCTTGTCTCGAACTAAATCCATTTGCTATCAACTGCAGTGGGGTTCAGTCACAAGGACCTTGTCTCCATGCCCTGTTGTTTCTGGCAATCCAGAAGAATATCCACCATCCGGTTCTCAGCTTGGGTATTGTGAGTACAAATCAGGGTATTCCCCTGTAGCCTGTTATCAATTACAAGTGTGTCATCTAACTATTGTTGTTTCACTTCTTCATGGACTGGGCCATCCGGCTCCGGATTACAAGTGGGTGTTGTGCATATATTTTCTTCCTACAGGGCCCCATCCATCTGCACCTGCTGGCCAACCCTGGGCAATGGACCTGGCTAGCCCCCATCCTAGGTACCCAGAGGTGACATTTTGGACCATATTATAAATATATATATATATATATATACACACACACATGCACAGTACTGTGATTTGAACTTTGCCAAAATTAATCAACCTCATTACCCCCTCCCGTGTTACTGTCCTCTAAATAAATCAGATTTGTTGTTGTTATACTATGTACTGTCTGTGGTGTTGGTACTTATGGAAACAGTATTGTATTTTGTTGTGTATGTTGTTTAACTTTATTTTACAGGGGTCCTCAGGAGACGTGCTGCAGAATCAGTCTCAAGGGTAAGTGGTATCTATATGTGTGAAAGTGTTCATATGTGGAGTATTGGGAAGGTAACTCCTGTGTATTGTGTGGGCCACTAGTGGGAACAAGGGGGATCACAGTGTCCCAGAGGGCTGTACCCGAGTTAGTTTAACCACTACCAACCCTGATCTCTGGGTGGAGGCACCTGTCATAGAACCTAGGTCCCTCAACCTGTCAGTAGCCAAGCAGGCAGGGGTAGTAGCCCTTGGGATAGCGCCACCTAGAGGTTACACAAGCAGAGACATCTGAGTGAAACATTAGTTTTTGCCTTGGTAGCTGCCTCCTGGTGGTCTTGTGCAGCCTCCAACAAAGCAAGCGCTCCTCTGGGCACAGGTGAAGCTGCACCACTGCCGTTGTGTCTTCTCCTCCCCAGCAGCCAAATGCCACTCTCACCCTCACAGTCTCTGCTGACAGTGACAATCCTTTGGCCAGGAACACCTATAACACAGTCACCAGCTCACCCTTAGAAACAGTTTCTGGCAGGCCCAGAACACAAATATTGTTGGCCCTAAGCTCGGTTATCAAAGATTCAAGTCAAGCGTAATGTCCTTTGCAGTGGCCAACTTCAGCCTTGTGAAGTGTGACGACACCCCTGCAGTTCTTTATAACTCTGCTTCACTGAGCCATCTAATTCCTGCAACTTCTGGTCCAGAGCTTCAAGACGAGAGTTGATGCTGTCAGTCTTCTCCTCTGTACACTGCACAATACTGAGGATCTGTTGCATAATGGAGTTGGCTCCTGCTGATGGATCGGCCGAGCTCCACAGCTTTCTGGAGAAACTCTTACTGTTAAAATAAATGGATACTCAACAGAAGTGGCTGTACGCCAGTTGGTGGGTGGTGTACTGGGCAGGAGATTGACCTCCAAAATGCTATACTTATCTTGGATATCCCGCTGGTACCAGTACGGACACTGTAGAGGAGTACTTTCCAAGGTCGAAGGTTTACAAAGCCCTGTGGTGGTGGATCAACAGGCTAATCTGCCCGCCCACAGTTTTATGGCCTTAGTAGAGTGTAAGGACCCTGTAGACTGTCTCTAAAGTGCCACAGACTATTACCCCAGATGAAGCCTTCACGATCTGGAGTGATAACTACAGACAGTAAAGACCCCAGGAGAATGAGACTCCCCACTATCTGAAACTTTTGAGGAGAAATTTGCTAAATTGTTGCTTGGAGGAAGGAAAACTATGGAGGATTAAAGAAACTATGTGCCACCTGGGAGCGTTCCTCCCTGCAACATCCTCTCCCCTCCAGCACCCGTTATTGCCCTCCTTCTGTGCCAGTGCTAGCCCTGTGTCTGTACCTGCCATTAGTCACAACTCTACCGCAGGTTGAAATTTTCTCCGGCACCCTCCCACTCCACAAGGGAGGATGATTGGGAGACCTGGATAGACTATGTTGCCCCTCAAGTGTTGGAATGGCAATGCTTGGAAGCAGAAAAGCGAAAGAGGCTGAGTAAGAGCTTCCGAGGTCCTGCCTTGGCTACCATCCATGCCAAATGGGCCATTAACCCTGGGCGACTGCACAGGACTATCGAGGCCTTAGAGAATGTGTATGGGAGCCAGATTCAGGCGAGGACTTGTGGTGGAGGGTGAGAAATGCCCAGCAGCACCCTGGGGAATTGTTGTCTGTGTATGTGCCTCGACTTGAAAGTTGCTGCAAGAGTGCCTCAGAAAGGGTAGTTTGTCAGCAACTTCATTGGACAGAACCAGGCTGGACCAAATCATAAATCTGCTGCCCTTGCTGAATTGTTGTTGCTTCAGTTGCACCTGGCTGACCGACTGAATCGCCCCTCCTATGATAAGCTGATGAGAGGAATTCAGGGGTTGAGAAAAGCGACCCTGTGGGGAAACCGCACCAATAGTTGCTGCTACTACACAAGTAATTGAGTGTGATCTGCCAAGTGAGGTCCTGGGGCAAAGATTGACAACTAGTGAGTGCTCTGGGAGGAAAGGATTTCCCACCCTGGGCCCAGTTTTGAAAGATGAACTACTGAAAGAGGTCCAAGAGTTGAAAGTAGATGCCCCAGCAAGGACTTCCCTGTGGGACCAGAATTTAATTCTGCTCGGGCTGTGACTGCTATGGGGTGGGGGTGCCCCCTTAAACATCTTATAATGAGAATAGCTCCCAGGCTGAACTTAAAAGAATTGACTGCTGCCCTAACAGAACTGTTGGAGACATGTTACACCCCACACAGTTGCCAGAACATAATGGACCTCCACCCATTACTAATGCTTCAGCTCCTCAGGCCATGTTCTCTCCCAGGATGAACAAGAGCCTATCATGTGTCACAACTGTGGAAAAGATGGTCATAAGAAGTGGGAATGCCGGTCCCATAAAGATTTAGAGAGAGAGTGGTAAGCCGGCAACAAGGAGAGCTTGGAGAACAAATCAGTAGTTAAGAGGTGCACTAAATGACCACAGTGAAGGTCCAGAAATGCTAACTTATGTCCCTGTGGCTAGATCGTCTGGCCAGGCCCTTGCTATTGCCTCTCAGACTGGTCCAGAATCGGGTCCCCCATGGAGACCATGGTAAAGGTGAATGGAGTGTCTACAACAGCTATATTAGACAGTGGCTCCCAAGTGACAATAATGTTCCAGGATTGGTATCAGAGCATTTGTCTGATGTGCCCTGCAACCATTGGAAGAACTGCATGTCTGGGGTTTTAAGTGAGAAGGCCTACCCTACTCTGGCTATATCCGAATTTGGTTGTCTTCCCCATCTCTGTGGCTGGAGTGGCAGAGCAAGTGGAGACTCTGGCCCTAGTGTGTCCCCTACTGGACTGTATGATGGGGTCCCTCTACTAATTGGGACGAATGCACATATGTTTTGCGACTGGTGCAGTTGTGTTATGAAAACAGGGGTCAAGGACCGGTAGAGCTTTAAGAATTCTGGCCTTGATCAAGAAGGCCTATGAAGTACAGAGAGAACTGGTTGGAATTGTCTGGAAGAAGGATCCTGAGTCTCTGATCCTGGCGCCAAATGCTCAGTGCACCTTCACAGGGAAGTCCGTATCAGAAAGGATGTCAAGAATAAAATCCTCATGCTGGATGCACCAGGCAATGAGAAACTGCTGGAAGGACTGCTGATCAAGCCAAGTAGTTTGCCTGCCAGAGCCCATGCTTATGCCAGATGGGTAATGGTCCAAGTTCATAATGTGTCTGATAGAGAGATTCAAGTAACTAGAGGTTGCACCCTGGCTAATGTACATTGTGCAGATACTGCAGTGCTACCCAGTAACAAGTGTTCAGGAAAATGACAGAGTTATGCTTGACTTGTTTGATTTTGGGGACTTCCGTTGCCAGCCGAATGGAAGATGAGAATCAGTAGAAAGTTTGCCCAGAGAGACCAAGTGTTTTCTTTAAAGGAGTGGGACGTAGGATGTGTGCAAGGAGCTGAGCACCACATCCGGCTGCATGTTGAAAGACCATTTCGTGAGAGGTCTCAACGCCTGGCCCCTGCTGACATAGATGATGTGAGATGGCATCTGCAAGAGATGCTTGCTGCTGGTGTAATACAAGAATCCAGAAGCTCATATGCTTCACCTATTGTGGTAGTGAGAAAAAGAATGGGACAGTAAGGATGTGCGTGGATTATCGCACCTTGAGCCAGCGGACTATCCTGATCAGTATACAATGCCCGCATCCAGGATGCTTTAGACTGCCTGAATGGTAGCAAATGGTTCTCCATGCTAGATCTCCGCAGTGGGTACTGCCACATCCCGATGGCCCCAGAAGACCATGAGAAGACAGCCTTCATCTGCCAGCTTGGTTTTTATGAGTTCTTGAGGATGCCTCAAGGGATTTCAGGGCTCCAGCCACTTTCAACAACTGATGGAACGTGCAGTGGGGACATGAACTTATTAGGGTGCCTGGTATACCTAGATGATGTTATTGTGTTTGGCAGCTCACTGGAGGAACATGAAGCAGATTATTCAAGGTGTTGGACCGACTGGAAGACTTTGGCCTGAAACTGTCCATCGATAAATTTCAGTTCTTCCAAACCTCTGTAAAGTATGTGGGGCATATAGTATCCACTGAGGAATAGAGACCGACCCAAGTAAAGTTGAGGCCCTGACCACCTGGCCACAGCACCACAATCTGAAAGAACTGCAAAGATTCCTGGATTCTGTGGCTACTATTGCCAGCTTCATCAAGGACTATTCAAGAGTGATCCGTCCTTTACTTAATCTTACTCAGGTTACCCTCCTACCCACAAAAATACAGAGGTCAACTCCCCTGAGACTGAGAGGTATTTCCATCCTAATGAAGTTTTGGGACACGATGGACACCTGATGGTGAAGCCACTTTCATGAGATTATATATCAGCTTACCACGCTCCTGTTCTGGCCTATGCAGATCCAGCAAAATCCTATGTCCTACACACTGATGCTAGCCTACAAGGTTTGGGGCTGTGTTATACCAGGAGCACGAGAATGGACTGAGACCAGTGGTCTTTGCCAGCAGAAGCCTGACTCCATCTGAAAAGAACCATCCTGACATAAGTTAGAGTTCCTAGCTTTGAAGTGGGCCATTGTTGACCAATTCCATGAGTACTTGTATGGGGCTAAGATACTAGTAAAACTGACAATAATCCTTTGACTTAAGTGCAGACTTCAGCTTAGTTGGATGCTACTGGCCATAGGTGGCTTTCTGCATTATCTACTTACGACTATGCTGTTGAATACAGAGCAGGCCTGAACCACATAGATGCTGATGCTCTCTCACGAGGCCTGTTCCCTGGAATGACTGCATCAGACTGCCAGAACCTGATTCGAGCACTCTGCCAGAGGTTTGACAGGGAGGCACAAATGTCCACAGACGAGTGGACTGTATGGTGGATTGTTTGGGACCCTCTGAGAATTGCATACCTGCTGCTTATTGCCACTTTTCTGCAATAGACATTGGTGCACTGCTTCAGCTGGACAATGACAGTATTCAGCGGGCTCAATCCCGAGATCCCATGATCAAATCAGCTTTAGAAAGCCCTCACGGGGAAAGATGTGTCCAAATTACGTCCACTGATTTGAGAACATTCCAGAAAACAAGATGTCTAAAATGCCACTGTCTGCAACCTTAACTGCACAGAGAAACATGATGTATATCCCCAATGCTCAATGACCTGCAATGACTCCAAGTCTCACTGCAGTTTCAATTGAAAGTTGCCTTTCTCACTGGCCTGGCAGTGCAACAACAGTACTACCACTCGCTGCCAGCGTCCCAGGTTCCACAATGGACTCGGTCACTCAGTGGATAGCTTGGTGAGGAGGACGAAGCATCCCAGGGAGGAGATACCACACCTACTTGACTGCCACCTTGGGAAGCCAGCTGGCAGCACAGCCGGTGCACATAAAAGGGGAGGGCAGCCGCCTGATGCCAACAGGTATGCACACCACCGTGTGCATGTGTGGGCATCATTGCATGCGTACCCTCAGGGAGAAAACGGAACTGAAAAGCCACAGTCTGTCAGAGACAACGCAGCAGCACCAGGAGCCCATTCATCACCGACAGGTAGGCTATCCACTACAACTACAGTCCAGGGTAAGTGATGGATAACCAGTTAAGTGCTGCGAAAATACAAGAATCTTGGCACACAGCAGTATGTGAGCAGCAGCTACACCAATCTGAACAGAATGAAATAAAAGGGTGCACACAAAAACAGAGCAAGTCACAGTGGGTCTGAATTGCCACAGTGTTTATTGAATGCCAACAGAGATGCAAAAAAACTCCCTGCGTCAAGCCTCACTGTCCTTCTTCGCCTCACCCCCACCCCATGTGTCATAAGATATAGATGTCATACAGTGGAACCGAGCCTGCACATAATTGAGCATGTACAAAAGGTAGCTCTAATGGAAGCTGTCCAGTGGCACTCTAATATACATACAAATGGTCAGTCAATACAAAAACTTGGGTTCATAGTCTTGGCGGTTGTTAGTCGAGTGCTATGTTTTAATTGCTTCCTTTGTGATCAGTATATAGCAGTGAATTCAAGTCCATGCAGGAAAATATCTATGAAAAGTAAATGCTGGCAAAAGTGTTGCTCAGCAAACAGTTCAGATCACTTCAATTTCAGAGCCCCATCACAGCAGGTGCTTCTCAGGAGCATGCATCAGCCTGCATAAATCAACTGACAGTTACGTTTGCTCAGTCTCTGTTTCAGTGGACACCCTATTCCAGCCCTTGGTGAGAATCAAACCTGGGACCCTAAGTCCAGAAGGCAGGAACAGTAACCTTTCAAGTAAGAAGATTTCCCCTAGCTGGGAGATTCTAACGCTGAATGGATTTTATATACTGTACATGCTATCCCACAGGACACCACTAGATGGTTTGATTGCTTTTATAATTATTCAGCACTGCTTCTGACTGTTATTCACAACGTTCACTGCTGGATAGCCTTGATTTGCATAGACTGCCTTTTTCATATACATTTTATTTTTATTTCATTTATTTTATTACAACTAGGATTACAAGTACCTTCGAGCCAGACTCTTTTAAAAAGTTCTGCATCACAGAACAAATACAAGTTACAGAAATAGGAACAAAACAATAAATAGGTCGGCATGTTAGGTTACATTGGTAGATCAATACAATAGGTAGAATAAGTAGAATGTATACATGGGAACACAGAGTAACAGAGGGATAAGTAGGAGGAAGGTGGAAGATGACGATAAACCTGAGGAGTGAAGTTGGAAGGGCAGGAATTGCAGCCAAAGGGCATGGTCATCAACTGGGAGAAGGCTGAAACTAGCCAACAAAAGGAAAAGATCATTGAGGGCTCAGAAGAGGCGGGTGGGTAAGGGGGAGAGTCAGGAGTGGTGAAAAGAAAGAAGAAATAAAGAAGTAACATAGAGGAAAAGGAGGGGTGGAGATGTGGTAGGTGATAGTTGGAGGAACAAAAACAAGAGTGCTGAGGAGATTATAGGTAGCATTCACAGGAACTAGAGTTAGTAAGGAGGAGGAGGTGGAGTTTATGTTTGAATGAGCCAAGGGTGGTAGTGGAGGAGATGTCAGGATTGAGCACATTTAACCAGCTAGGCGCTCTGAAGGCAAAGGATCTTTGGCCCTGAGAGGTGTGATGAGGGGGATCCTGAAGGAGCTGGTATTCAGAGCCCCTGGTGTTACATGGCTTTAGTCTAGAACTAAGCAGTGCTTGGACTGCTGGCGGAGAGCGAGGCCCATTGTTACTTTCTTTTGCCATAATGCAGGTTTGGTATTTTATGCGATTTGAAAGTTGAAGCCAGCCAGATCGGGCATACAGGTTACATGTATGAGTGAGACGATGAGCACCAGATATAAGCCTGCGGGTCTTGCTAAGTAATGTTGAAATCGTCTCAGGGCAGTGGCAGAGGCAGAGCCATAGATTATAAGACCATAATCAATGATGGAGACCACCGAGCTTTTGGATGGCTATCTTCAGTGCTTCTGCAATAAGGTGTTGTCTATGTCGGCAAAGTAGGCCAAGGTGCATATTTGCTGATTTGGCAACATTGTGTATGTGTGCCCCATAGGAGAGATTTGAGTCCAGGGATAACCCTAGGTATTTGAATGACTGCACTTGCTAAAGGGTGTTGCAACTGCTGGTAGAGCTAGCTAGGGGTGAGATCTATGCCTGTTTTGAGAGCTGTTAAAGAGCATTACTTTGTTTTGTTTTTATGATTGAGGACAAGCTTATGATGAATGAACCAGTTTTCCACTGCGGCAAAGCCTTGCTGAAAATTGGTCTGCAGGATCACAGGGTCCTTGTGGGAGGAGAAGATAAAAGCATCATCAGCATAGAGGATAATCTGTTCAGTGCAAGATTTCGGAGCGTGTTAAGAAAAAGGCTGAAGAGTAACGGATCCAGGATGGATCCTGAAAGACTTCAGATTGGACCAGTCTGAGGTCCGAGAGTGTCCCAGCAATTTTGACTCATTGAGATCTGTTTTGCAGATAGCTGTTGAACCATGAGACAGTGTCAGGAGAGAGTCCTAAATGCTGGAGTTGTTTGATCAGCAGGCGATGGTGGACGTGTCGAAGGCCTTGGTCAGATCTAGAAATACTGCCCGATTAAGTGACCCATATCCAATGTGCCGTGCAGTGCTCCAGTGAACTCAGTAATGCAGAAGAGGTGCTATGACCTTTTCTGAAGCCATATTGTTGTGGGCATAAGAGATTGTGTTTGTCCAGGTAGTCCGTGAGTTGGTTGGATACTATGCATTCGAAGTGCCTTGGAGAGAGGTAGGAGTATCGAAATCGGTCAATAGTTTGCATAGCAGGTCTTATCCCCGTTTTTGTGGACTGGAGTAACTGTAGCCACCTTCCATTTGTCAGGAACTGACCAGTGCTAAGGAGAGATTGAATGTGTGTTAATGGGACTATAACCTCATCCATAGTGAGGGTTAGGAGTTTTAGATCAGCGAGTCTCCACTTGATCTTGACTTTGAAATTGCTTTGGTGATGTATGTTCGGGCATCGTGCAGGTTAATTTCTTTGAAGTGGAAGGGCAGGAGAGTGGTAGGAGGATCATCAGGGATAGCGTGGGTAATGTCAAGGAAAAAATCCGGGAAGGACACTGCTGAGATCAGTAAATGCATCATTAAAGGTGTTACAATGACCAGAGGATCCAGGGTGATGGCCTCATCAACCTTTAGCATGGTTGGGGAGGATTTAGTTTGTTTCCTGTAACTTCTTTGATATTCTTCCAGAAATCTGCCCTTTCCCCAGGAGTATGAAAGAGCTTCTTTGTAGTAGGCATTTTCAGTAGTCATATGGATTTAGTGCAGTTATTATGGGCACATTTGTAGTTCTGTATGTCATGCTGGGTGCCAGAGTTCTAGCCAGGGCTCAAAGGTGGTCCCAGCCTTTAGCTGGGCAAGTAGCTCTCCAGTTATCCACGGGTTGCAGAGTGCTTTGACTTTTCATTTTTATGTGGGGAGTAGGTGTCACAGGCCATGTTGAAGGAGGAGATGCATCACTGATGCTTCAGAATCCCATGATTCCTTTCTCAATGCATGACAGGTTAGAGATGTCTATTAGGAGTACTGATGCCCAGTTCCATTAGGAACTACAGTGCTGTCCACCAGGATCAGGCACTTCATGGAGATTTCAGTTTGCTGAATGAAAAACTGGAGTAATTACTATTGAACTACAATGAGTTCCAGCAGTATCTTGCAAAGTATTCTAGCAAAACTGCGATATTGTGCTTTACCCTGGTACATGGCACTGTAATGTTTATGTAATAAATTCCTTGCAATCAGGGCACACGCACACTCAAGTACTGGATCCCTTTGTGACTCTGTAATGCTTAAGTGAATGTTTGAACATTGACAGGAGCTGTCTGACTATATGCTTATTCTTTTACCTTGATACCTCTGGAGCTTTCATGTGATTAGCAGAATACTGTTGTCTTATGGATACCAAAAGCATAGAAGCACAGCCTCAGAAAAGGGCTAGGTGCATGGCCAAAACACAAGTCTCAAGGCAAAAAACCCCACACACACACATTTGTCAATGCTGAATGTTAGCTGCTGGTATTGCTGTTGTACGGATCTTGCTTGTACCCATTTTACTATATATTTACCCTGGATAGAGCAGATGAGATGCAATATCTCGTTTTCAGTGGTGTCCTGCTTGTACACCAGTTGGTGGGTGGTGTACTGGGCAGGACAGCGATCCCAAAATGCTGTACTTATCCTGGATATTCCCTGAGCACCAATAAGGACACTGTAGAGGGTACCTTCCAAGGTTGAATGTTTACAAAACCCTGTGGTGGTGGGTCAACAGGCTAATCAGCTCACCCAAAGTTTCATGGCATTAGTAGAGTGTAAGGTCCCAGTAGACAGTTCAAAGTGCCATGGACTGTCACCTCCGAAGGAGCCCTCACTGCCTAGAGAGTGATAACTAAAGACAGTAAAGACCCGGGAGAATGAGCCCCCCACTATCTGAGACTTTTGAGGAGAAATTTGTTAAGTTGTTGCTGGAGGAAGGGAAAACTGTGGAGGACTTGAAACTATTCCTGTCACCTGGGAGTGTTCCTCCCCAACACCCCTCCCACTCCAGCACCTGTTATTGCCCCTCCTTCTGTGCCCTTGTCAATGCTGGCTCCTAGGTCTGTACCTGTCATTAGTCCGACTCTTACCAAAGGTTGAGAATCTTCTCGCACCTCCTCACCCCCAAGGGGAGGATGATTGGGAGACCTGGATAGATTGTGTTACCCTTTGGTACCTGAATAGCAGTGTGCGGAGGCTGAGAAATGGAAAGGATCATAGAAAGTTTGAGAGGTCCCACCCTAAAGGCCATTAAATTTCTGAGGTCCACAAACCCTGATACATCTGCCCAGAAGTACCTATCTGCACTCAAAGGCAATTTTGGGAGCATTGAGTCAGGGAGAACTTGATGTGGAAATTTCAAGGTACAAAACAATGGCCAGGGAATGTTTGTCTGCATATGTTACTCATCTGGAAAGAGCGCTGCAGAAGGCTTACGAAATGGTGGGGTAGCCGCCAGTGACTTAAACCATGTGAGGTTGGGGCACATACTGCAACATGCAAAGCATTCTCAATTGCATCTCCTTCAATTAAGGCTCCCAGATAGAAGGGTAACCCACTGGACTATTGTGACTTGATAAAAGAACTCCAAAAGGTTGAGGATGAAGAGGATTGCAATTCTAGGGTGGCGCAGCCCAAGTGATCACGGCATCGGAAGGCCTTCTGAGAGTGTGGACCAATGAGGTGTGCCGCCATAGGATGAACTACTGAGGAGTTCAGGAAACAAAAACAGTCTCTTTATGAAGGCTGTTCCTGCAAGTACAGGCACCGACCCTTATCCAACTGCATCTACTATGGGGTGGGGTGTCCACCCAGGCAACTCCTGCTGACAGCAGCTCGAAACTCGATGTCTTGACTATGAAAGTAAGAGAATTGATGAGATGTCTTCAAATGCTCACACACAGCAGACAGAGATGGCACCAAGGTTTTCAGATGGTAGTACCACTGCCCAGCTCCCAGTGTGATGCCTCGGCCACCCCAAATCCCAGAAAACATATTTTGCCATAATTGTAGGAAGGATGGGCACGTGAAGAGAGAATGCGGTCCACAAAGACCTAGATAAAGTTATATACAGGCTTCAAGAGAGCTTGGAGACGAATCAGCAGTCGAGGTGCCTAAATGACCACAGTGAGGGTTCAAAGTAGTAACTCAAATCCCTATGTGGCTAAATCATCTGTCCAGGCCCCTGCTGCTGCCTCAGACTGGTCCAAAATAGTGGGCCCTTCAATGGAGACTGCCACGGCTGTGAATGGTATTCTACTCAGGCCATGCTGGACAGTGGGTCAAAATGACCATTGTATTTAAGGACTGGTATGACAAACACTTATCTGCTGTGCCCTTACAATCCCTGGAAGGCCTACATGTGTGGGGGTTGAGCAACAAGTGTTATCCCACCTAGGATATGTCCACCCCTGGTTGTCATTTCCTGCAGCTGTAACTTGTGTAGAGGAGCAAGTCGAGACATTGGCCTTAGTGTGTCCCCTACTGGACCATATGATGGGGTTCCCTGTTAATTGGGACCAATGCCCATATGTTTGGGAGACTGGCACAACTCTGTCATGAGAAACAAGGGCGACAGACTGGGAGGGCCCTAAAATTCTGCTCCGATCAAGAGGGCCTATGATTTGCAACAGAACTCAACGGTGGACCAGGATGAACTGGTAGGGTCATGTGGAAGAAGGATCCTGATTCAATGGTACTGGCCCCTAATGCCCAGTGTACCATTCAAGGAGGTCTGTCTCCAAAGATGTCAAAAACAAAATACTGATGTTGGACACGCCAGATGATGGAAAATTGCTAGAGGGATTATTGGTTAAGCTCAGCATCTTGCCAGCTCATGCTCATGCCTATGCACGACAAGTGATGGTCCAGATTCATAATGTGTCAGATCGGGAGATCCAGGTGAACAGAGGATGCATCCTAGCTATGGTACACTGTACAGACCGTGTTGCCCAGCAACAAGCCCCTTGGCAAGACAGATAGAGTGACTCCCGACTTGTTTGATTTTGGTGACTCCCATTGCCAGCTGAATGGAAGACTAGAATTAGCGAGAAACGTGCCAGAGAGATCAAGTGCTTTTGTTGAAGGAATGGGACGTGGGATGTGTCCAGGGTGTGGAGCATCACGTACGCCTGCACAATGAATGGCCATTTTGAGAGAGGTCTCGACACCTAGCCCCTGCAGACATAGATGATGTGAGAAGACACTTGCTGGAAATGCTCACGGCTGGTGTGATACAAGAATCCAGGAGCCCATATGCTTCTCCCATTGTGGTTGTGTGTAAGAAGAATGGAACAGTACAAATGTGTGTGGATTATCAGACCCTCAACAGGTGGACCATCCTGATCAATACACCATGCCCGTATACAAGATGCTCTGGATTGTTTGAATGGGAGCAAATTGTTCTCGGTGTTGGATCTTTGCAGTGGATATTACCAGTTTCCGATGGCTCCAGAGGACCATGAGAAGACAGCCTTCATCTGTCCTTGGGGTTCTCACAATTTCTGAGAATGCCACAGGGATATCGAGTCAGCCACCTTCCAGCGACTGATGGAAAGAGCAGTGGGAGATATGAATTTGCTGGAATGCCTGGTGTACTTGGACAATGTGATTGTGTTTGGGAGCTCCTAGAGGAACATGAGAGTTGACTGTTCAAAGTACTAGACCGACTGGAAGATTTCGCCTCAAGCTGTCCATTGACAAGTGCCAGTTTTTCCAAACCTATGTAGTATGTTGGGCACATAGTGTCTACAGAGGGATAGAGACTGATCCTAGTAAAGTTGAAGCCTTGACTACTTGGCCAGCCCACAATTTGAAAGAACCACAACATTTTCTGGGATTCTGTGGCTACTACTGCCGTTTCATAAAGGACTATTCAAAGTGATTCGCTGCTCTTGAATCTTGCCAGGGTTACCCTCCTACCAATCATAAATACAAAAGGGTCTGTCAAAGAACCAGACAATGCATATTTCCATCCAGGTGAACTTTTGGGTCCCATTGGATGCCTGATTGTGAAGCAGCTTTCCACAAAGTCATATACCAGCACCCACGCCTCCATCCTCGCTTATACTGATCCCACCAAACCCTATGTGCTGCATACTGATGCCAGTCTGCAGGGTTCTAGGAGCTAGTGCTGTATCAAGACCATGAAGATGGTTTGAGACCAGTGGCATTGCCAGTAGGAGCTTGAGCCCATCAGAGCAAACTACCCTGTGCACAAGTTGGAGTTCCTTGCGTTAAAATGGGCCATTGTCAACCAGTTTCATGATTACCTCTATGGGGCAAAAATATTGGTGAGGACTGACAATAACCCATTGACCTATGTACAGACTTCAGCTAAGTTAGACACCACAGGGCACTGGTGACTTTCTGCATTGTCAACATATAATTATGCTGTCAGATACAGACCGGGCCTGAATTATATTGATGCTGGCGCCCTATCCAGAGCCCATTTCCAAGAGCGACTGGGTCCAGGCTGTCTGAGCCTGACATCTGAGGATTATGCCAAACATTTGATAGAAATGAACAGATGTCTACGGACACAGCAGACTGCTTAGCAGATTGCTTGGGCCCCTCTGACACCTGCATACCGGGTTATGACACTTTTCTGCTCTAGATATTAGTGCGCTACCTCAGTTTGACAATGACAGCATGCAATGGGCTCAATCCCAAGATCCTATGATTCAGCCAGCACTTGGCGCCCTTTGTGCAGGAAAGATGTGTCAAGTTGCGTTCCTCTGATCTGTGAACTGCTTTACTGTTTAAAGAAGGCTCCAAGTTGAAGCTGCTTAATCAGTTGTTGTATAGAGACAGTAGATCGGGGTGGCCAAATAGGCAAGCAACAACTGGTCCTGCCTACAGCCTTCAAAGATTTGGTACTGTGGTCCCTTCACTATCATATGGGCCACCTTGGAATCGACCGGACCCTTGACCTAGTACAATCTCAATTCTACTGGCCCAAGATGGGAGCCAATGTTGAGAATCATGTAAGGACTTGTTGCTGCCTGCAGAAAAGCCCTGCCTCAGAGGCTGCCCTCCTTGTCAATATTACTACCAGCACCCCAATGGAACTAGTCTGCATAGACTTCTTGAGTTCAGAGCCTGATCAGTGAAACATTGGTAATGTGTTAGTGGTTATGGACCATTTCACATGGTATGCACAAGCTTTGGCCACCAAAGATCAAAAGCATCTACCGTGGCCAAGGTGCTGGTGGAAAATTTCTTCATCCACTATTGTGCCCCACTGAATTCACTCTGATCAGGGCCGGGACTTTGAAGTCGGCTAATCAAAGAAATGCTCTCTCTGTATAGGGTTGCAAAGTCAAGAACCACCCTTATCACCAGAGGATCCTCAACCAGAACGCTTTAACCACACCCTGCTGGACATGCTAGGCACCTCCACCCAAACGATAAGCATAAATGGAGCCAGCAGATTAACACCCTAGTACACGCATACAATTGCATGAAGAATGATGCTACCAGGTTAAGCAGTGTCAGTGGCTCAGTAGGTAGCACACCGCCTCTGGCCCGGGAGATCAGAGGGCTGTGGGTTCAGTTCCACATCTGGCACTTAGGTTAATATCCCAGTACTGACACTGTAATGCAGCATGAGAGGTGCTGCATTTCTGAGGTGCCGTCTTTCGGATGAGGCGTTAAACCGAGGTCCCATCTGCCTGGATTGGTGGTAGTTCAGGTGGATGTTAAAGATCCAATGGCACTTATCGAAAGAGTGGGGAATTTCCCGGTGTCTGTGAAATTTCCCTCATTCACTAAAAATACCACCAACAGCAATCTGGTTCAAGGTCAGTTGCCATTCATCTGTATCCCCTCCCGGTCGTGCCTGAAAATAGGCAGGATTTGTCTAGTGCACTTACCGGTCAACAAAAGCTAAATAAATAAATAAAATAAATAAATCTCCCTACCGCCTCATGTTCGGAGAGAGGCCCGGCTGCCTGTTGATGTCTGTTTTGGGGTCTCTCCCTATGGGGTCCAAGCCAAGATTACCTGCAATATGTACAAAAACTAAAGCTCAATTGAACCATGCCTATCAACTGGCACAGACAATGGCCACCAAAGAAATCTAGCCAACAAAGAGAGACATGATAGAAAAGTAAAGGCTCAAGAGCTTAGGCCTGGGGACCATGTGTTGTTGCGAAATTTAGGATCGCATGGTAAATACAAAATTGTTGATCGATGGCACCATCTTCCTCACGTCGTAGTTGGAAAGTTGGATGATTTGCCAGTGTGCAAAGTGCGTCCAGAATAACTCCAAAGCTGTCAAGACCATGCACAGTAACCACTTGCTACTTATTGGTCAAGTTATAATTGAGGCTGAACCCACAAGATTGAGTCCCCTGGACCAGTGACTCGTGCAGCAAGAAAAAACAGAGTCAGCCTGTCCCTGTGGTTGCCGATTTAAGACTTCCCCACAGCAAGCCCAGAATGATAGTGACTGCCAGTCTAACTCGGATGACAGTGAGTGTAATAATGCCTATTACCCTCATATGAACTGATCCAGTTGTTTTGTGGAAATCCTTGGTTGAATTATGGGATGAATCTGGGCCTTCTGGACTGCCTAATGCTCGGCATCATCCTTGGAGCCAATGCTCCCTGAAAATGAAGTGCAAAGTATCACATCTGAGGATGCTGAGTCTTTGTGTACTGTGGAACTGTATGATTTGCCTGAAGGAGAGGCTGATGGTATGAGACTTTCTGGTGATATGCCAGAACTTGAGGAACACTATGAAGTGCTGGCAACCCTCCTTCAGTACCAGAGTGTCTTCAAAATGAGCAAAGTGTTGTAGAAACAAAGACTACAGAGCAAGGGACTGACAGTGCTCCCAGCTTGGACATTCCCTTCATGCAGAGGCACCTCTCACAAGTGATGAAAGCTCCAAGACCATTACTGAAAGTACAGAGACTGTGGTTGTTCACCCCAGAAAGAGTAGCCGAGCTGTCAAGCCAGTGGTGCACTTCAATTACGATTCTCCGGGAGGTCAGAGATTTGCCTCCCTCAGTGTAGTCCACAAAGGTGTTTATGTCTCTCAGAGCTCACTGCCCAAATTGAGCTTGACAGCCCATTCCAGGTTACTTGTTTTGCCTTCTCACCATGGTGCTCCTGCCCATCTAGCCCCAAGTTAGCTGATAGGGAAGGACACCCTCTTACATTGTTAGAGTACAAGAGTTATTACATGATTCTGTATAGTAATGTTCAATTTATCTGTGTGAAATGCCTGCCTGGCGCCATGGCTTGAGGGACAGGAGCTAATCCTCAGGATTGCTGGAGCAGCTGCACAGGGAGGAGCTGGATGTCATTGTCCACTTAGGGACAAATGACCTGGCTAAAGATTGAAAGTGCAGGAAGAGTTTGTGGAATTGGGGAGGCCTTAGTCAAGTAGCATACAGTAACCTTCTCGGAGGTGCTACCCATCTATGGCATAGGAGGAGGCTAGGGTGTTCCGTACCATGGGATTCAATCAGTGGTTGAAAAACTGGTGTGGAGCTCAGGGATTTGGCTTCATTGGGGACTGGGGTCCACCTGGAGTGATGCAAGCCTATACTGGCATGATGGGCTGCATCTGTCCGGGAGGGAACCAGGATCCTAGGTGATAGGTTTAAATGCTTCATTGGCAAGCTTTTAAACTAGCCAAGGGAGGCACTGGAAAGAGCAGGAAAATCCTAGCCCCCAAACAATCACGGTAGTAAGTGTGGCAAACACCAACATGGAGGTGTCGATAGGGAGAAGGGCAAGGGTAAATGGAGAAAGTGACAAAGGCAAGAAGGACAGGAAGGGGCAAAAGGGTAAGGCCATCAGGAAATGGAGGTAATGAGTACCAATGCCCGTAGTCTGGGCAACAAGCTCCCTGAGCTGGTGGCCTTAATGGAAGAGGATGCCTGGATATCATAGCAGTCACAGAAACATGGTACACAGAGAACCATGACTGGGATGTTAACATACCAGGGTACATAACCTACAGGAGAGACAGGCAGGGGAGAAGGGGGAGGAGTAGCTCTCTATGTAAAGGAAGGATAAAAGCAACTGAACAAAAGAGTAAACAGGGAGGAGAGGAGGCACTGTGGGTCACCTTGGAGACTGGAAAGGCACCACAATCCGCACAGGGGTTGTGTACAGACCCCCATGTCAGGGGAAGGAATGGACAAGGATATGATGGAAGGCATTCTTAGAATGGCAGAAAGGGAGATACTGTTGATGGGAGACCTGAATATGCCAGATGTTAACTGGAGCACATTTGCTGCAGCGACATCCAAGACCAGGGCCATTCTTGACGCCCTACAGGTGGCAGGCATTAGACAGCTAGTTTGGAACCCACTCATGAGGAGCAATCTTAGACCTCGTAGTCTCAAAGCGGGGGCAGTGAGAGGATCTCGGATCTAGAAGTGGGTTGCCATCTGGGGACAAGTGACCATCAAACAGTGTGGTTCACGTAAACTCAGCTACAGAGTCAAGCCATACAAAAGTGAGGGTACTGGACTTTAGGAGGGCTGACTTTGGCAAGATGGGAGTGCCTCAGAAAAGCACTAGCAAACAGGCTAGAAGGAGGTGTGGAGCAACAATGGGAATTATCAAAACTGCCATCACAGAGGCAACAAGCCTTTGTGTAAGCAAATAAACAAATCAAAATGAAAAAAAAGCCACTATGGTTCTCAAGAGAGGTGGCTGTGAAAGTCAAGAAAGAAAAGATAGCATTCCAGAAGTATAAGGAAACACAGAAGGAGCAGGACAGAGAGCTGTACCAGTTAAGGCAGAAGAAGCAGGGAGGAAGTCAGAATAGCAAGGCCCAAACTGAGGAAAAGATAGCCAACTCAGTTAAGAAGGGGATAAAACCTTTTATAGGTACATCAGCGAGCATAGAAAGACAAAAGGAGGATAGTGAGGCTGAATAGAATAAGCGGTGGGTGGGTGGGCAGAGGGGACAGTGAAAAGCAGGAATACTGAACGAATATTTCTGCTCAGTATTCTAAAGAGGAGAGGAAGTGCCTAATCCAATTAACAGAAGCACTCTTGATAGGAGGTCGATCCCAGTCCTTTCACAGAAGAAGGGTTCTGCAAGAACTCCTAAAACTGAAGGTGGACAAAGCAATGGGTCCTGATGGAATTCACCCCAGAATTCTAAGAATTAAGGAAGGAACTAGTGAAACCACTGGCTACTCTTTTAATAAATCATGGGAGGATGGTGTGGTACCCGAGGACTGGAGGAAGGCGGATGTGATTCCCTTCACAAAAGTGGGACCAAGACAGAGGCAGGAAACTACAGACCTGTCAGTCTGACCTCTGTGGTAGGAGAAGTGATGGAGTCACTTCTGAAGGAAAGAATAGTTGAGTACCTAGATGTCAGTGGAGCACAGGATCCAAGGCAGCATGGGTTCACAGCGGGAAGGTCATGTCAGCAGATCTAATAGATTTCTTTGACTGGGTGACCAAAGTAGTAGACCAGGGAGGGGCTGTGGACATGGCCTACCTAGACTTTAGCAAGGCATTTGACACAGTCCCACACAAAGATTATTAGTCAAATTAACCAGCCTGGGAGTGGGTCCCAGGGTGGTAGCCTGGTAAAACATTGGCTGGACAACAGGACACAGAAGGTAATTGTAAATGGAGTCCACTCTGAAGAAAGGGGTTACTAGTGGGGTACCAGAGGGTTCAGTATTGGGTCCAGTCCTTTTAATGTCTTCATCAGTGACATTGCAGAGGACTGGAAGGAAAAGTATGCCTTTTGCAGATGACACAAAGATCTGCAACAGGGTTGATACACAAGGAGGCGTGGAAAGGATGAAAAGGGACTTGGCAAGGTTGGAGGAATGGTCAGGCGTATGGCAGCTAGGATTCAATGCAAAAAGTGCAAAATAATGCACCTGGGAAACAAGAACCCAGGAAGAATACACAATGGGTGGGAGGTAGTAACAACAACAAAACAGGAAAGGGACCTGGGGTAATCATATCAGATGACCTTAAGGTTGCAAGCAATGTGAGAAGGCAGTAGGGAGGCGGAGGTATACTGGGATGTATAGGGAGAGGCATCAGCAGCAGAAAACAGGAAGTTATTATCCCTCTGTACAGACAGTTGGTGAGACCCCATCTGAATACTGTGTCCAGTTCTGGAGACCCCATCTCTGCAAGGACATAGACAGGATAGAGGCAGTCAGAGGGCAACTAAAATGGTGCAGGGTCTGCAAGAAAGCCGTATGAAGAGAGACTAAAGGAGCTTAATATGTATACCCTTGAGGAAAGAAGGGAGAGGGGACATGATAGAAACTTTCAAGTACCTCAAGGAATCAACAAAGTCCAAGAGGGTAGCATCTTTCAGAAAAGAGACTTGCAAGAACAAGGGGACACAATTTAAAGATAGAAGGAGGGCGGTTCAGGGGCAATGTGAGAAGTATTATTTCACAGAGAGGTAGTGGATGCATGGAACAGCCTTCCTGAGGAAGTTGTGGAGTCTAAAACTGTGGGAGAATTCAAGAATGCATGGGACAGACATAAGGCAATTCTTGTGGGGCAGGAAGATATAGGCTGTTGGTTAAATGGATCTCAGCCTTATCCTGTAGGTAGGAAATGGGCAGACTAGATGGGCCCTAGCGGTCCTTATCTGCCCGTCAAAGTCTATGTTTCTATGTTAAATATGCATAATGTATTGTCAGAATGGAAATGATATAGTGGAGTACATTGAAATTTATAGTAAAGTGACAAGTTATGCCAATTGATGAATCAGATAGTACCTGTATGCACGTTAATGGTATAAATATCTTGTATATGTTGCGATCTTCAATGTTATGATGGTACAGACTTGTGGGACACCAAGTTTTCCCAGGCAGGGAATGGTGTAACTCCCTACAAATGGGGTTCCCAAAAGTCTTCCTTGAGCTTGCCTAAATGCTCACTGCCAGGCTGGTGTCCTGCTTTTAGCAGTTTAAATGTGATTACCAGAGCCTGTATAGCCCTCTGTACTGTCTCTTTAAGAGCTGCCTGATTGCAGCTTAAGTAATCTGAGAGGAGCTCTCTTGAAAGATGTAACTATTTACTGAAAATCATTTAGAGTGATAATGATAATGTAGTTTGTCTAACCTGCTTTCTTTGTAGCAAGGACTGTTTTGTTTGCTCTCCACTGTCTTGGTCCTGGACTGCAAATTGGACCAATCAGTACTGGTGGGACCTAAAATGTTGCGGACTACAGGGGCTGTCTGAATTCAAAATCTGTAGGAACTGTAGTTTGAACTTTTGCATTGCAACTGAAGGGGAGCTCTTGATTTGACTGACAGCCAAATCAGCCAACCAAATCTTTTGAATCTTGGGAAGTCCTGGGATGCTTGCAGTTTTCAGTTAGATCTAAGCTGGAAGCTGAACAAGAAGGAGTTGAAGTGATTCTGAGCAGCAATCCTAAGTGGATTCTCATGGGAGAACTGTGAAAGGCTAAGTTTTTGGCCTGCATGTCAGAGTGCTGCTCCTGAGAGGTAGAGAAGAGAATTATTTTGGACTAAATCCAAGCTTGTGTGACTAAAGTAAGCTACTGAAGTGGGCCAGGCTCAACCTGAAGAAGACCCGAAGATTTTGCTGAATGCGATTGGCCTGTCAGGAATTCCAGCTACCCTAAGCTCCGTGTGTGCAGAGACTTTGATTGTGACCAAAGAGGGCTTTGCCTGGTACAGTAGAATTCCTTTACATGTAAATGTGCTCTGAGCTGCTAGTGGGTCGTAAGTTAATCCCCAGTGTGTGAACTGTGTTCTGCTTGCTAGAAGCAGTATCCAGCCCAAACGGACTGCATCTGAATTTGTCTCCATGCAGTCTGGGCTTTGACAGACTGGCCAGCCAAAACTACCACTGCACAGAGAAGCCATCGACGAGAGACCTGCCTGGGGATCAGCCCCTACTCCACGCTTGAACAGAATGCGCTCTGTGACTCATGGGCCCTGCTTCTCCTGGCATTCCAGATCAACCACCTGCAATCTCGATTTTCATCCAGCCTGTGTCCAGTCTTGGGTATTGTGAGTAAATACCAGGGTAGCTCCCTGCAACAACAGCTTAATCTGGGTGTGTCATCTGATTGTCTTGTTGTTTCATTTCCTTTACAAACTGAGGCCCTCTGGCTCTGGATTACAAATATTGTGTACTGTGCATGTTGTGTTTTCATCACAGGGCTCCGACCAGCTGTGACGTCAGCCAACTCCAGGCAACAGTCCTGGCTAGACCATCTCTTCTCCACCTGGGTACCCAGAGGTGTGAGCTGTGTGGGGGGCTCAAAGCACATGCATAACTGCTTGAGTGATATAATCTTTAAGCTAATTAACCTGATTTTGCCTCTCCCTTGTTCAAGTCCCTGAATAAATCAAATCTAACCTTTTCTGCATGTAATCTGACTGTAGTTCCAGTTTGTGCTCAAAGTACTGTACTGTTGCTATTTACTGTACATAACCTTGTTTACAGGGTCCCAGATTAGAGCCAGAGGAACCAGCCCTGGTGGTAAGTGCAAACAGTGTGGGTACTTGTGTGGTGTACCAGGGTATTGTGAAAGTGATTATTGTACAGTGTTCAGGCCACTGAGGGGAAGAGGGGGTTACAGTGTCCCAGAGGGCTGTGTCCAGGTTAGCTTGCCACTACCACCCCTGATCTCAGGTGGAGGCACCCATTTAGAACTCATGCCCCTTAACTGCTACTAGCCAAGCAGGCAGGGGCAGTAGCTCTTAGGTAGCGCCACCTAGGGATACACAGAAATGTCACAAGACTGTGAGGACATTCACTGTCTAGCTCCAGTCCCAGAGGAGGGATGGACAAAGACTCTCTGATCCCCAGATCAGGGACCCCAATGGGCTTCTTAAATGGTACCGCAAAATTTATCTTTGTACCTTTGCATCTGCAGCCCCTTGGAGAATTTTGTCTGTTAAAGCCATCTGTGACAAAATAAAATCTACCATGACACTGTTTCATGGAAAGAACATTGGTATTTATTGCACTGCGTATTTCTGCTGCCCCTACCATAGTGTGCAGAAACCCCCCATGCTTGGTCCTCCCAAGTTCTCAATATAAATAGAAACGTCGTGTAGCCATCTCCGAGAGCCAACAGAGTGAACCCCTAGTGAGGGAGAGTCCTTACATTAGACCTATGGTACAATCATGGCCTACCATTAATTAATTAATAATTATATTTTATTGCTCTTACATGGAAACAGTTCCATATAATTGCTCATACAAGATCTCAACATTCAGTTCCTGAACTCACTGAGCCCTTGCATACAATTATTTTACAAACAGTGCATGTTATAGTACAACATTGGTGGAGAAACAGATGTTAAATACTTCTGTGCCATTGCAAGAAATATTATAATTTCCATAGCTTTGGAGCACTGATAACACTTTTAAGGTTAGGTGATATAGCAATCGAAGGCAGCTATGTTCCACAGAACCCAGTATCAGAAGCAAGCTAAAAGTATAGGCCCCAGTATCAGAAAGTCCCTTACAAATATTTTAACAGCTGCAAACGTATAACTATGTGAATGTTAACTTAAACTGTTGTATCATGATGCCGAGTGTTTCCCTGACAAGATAATCAAAACTGGCTCCCCAATCCCCTTGCAGCCTTCCTAAACTTCACTCCTCTCATATCCCCATAAATCAAATAACAAGTCCCAGTGGACTGTCCTAAATCATCAACTAACATGGAGGACCAAGCCAGCCCGGTGGCCCTGAGGGTTTATTTTATTTATTTATTTTATTTATTTGGTATTAGGAAAATAACCTTTGAGCCAAGGCTCTTTTACAAAGTTCCACGTCATGTGAACAGAGTATAGACATTCAATCAAGAAGATTACAGAGTTGTAGGACATTTGAGACACTGAACAGCATAACAGTCAGGAAAGGTTACAGAGTATCTTAGACATTTAAAACACTATACAGCATATGGACATCAACTTTAGTAGATTACAAGTGCAGGGAGGTGCAGAGGCACTAGAGGTTAGGTTAGGTTGGGCAGAGGGTCAGTAAGGACAGGATTTTGGTAGGGAAGGAGGGGACCTCTAGTAAAAGTGGTCAAGGAGGCAAGGCTGAGGCCGGGAGGTAGAGACCCATCCTAACGTGGAGACAGTGGGGGGGTGTACAGGAGCAGCCCTTTAGAGTGATTCAGAGGCATTGTCAAGGAGTGTGTGGGAGGGTGGCTTCTGTCTTGTGCTGAGAATAGTTGCTGTTAGCAGAGCCAGGCCTGGTCATCCAGAGTCTATCAGCTGTTGGAGAAGCAGGTGCACACAGAGCTGGAGCTCAGGTAGTGCTAAGGTCTAATTTGAAGCCAGTACAGACTAGTGGAGTTCTGAATGGACTCGGTACTTCATTAAGCCAAAGAGGGTCTCTGTAGAAGAAGGGCTGTCTGAGAGCTGTGTGTCAGAAAGGCACCGTGAGGCCCCCTGCATTCTGCTTCTGGTTATACGTTCTGAGCCTGTGAGGAGAACATGCCTGCTACGCATATGGGGCTTTCCCCAATAATGCTTTTTGCCCTAGGAGGCATGTGAGGAATTTAGTCCTGCACCCAAGAGACATCAGTTGTGTCTGTTCATAGAGGGTACTGGTGTGGGTCATTTGATCACCATTCAGAATGAGCCTGCAAGCCTTGTTGACAGCTACATGCACCCTCTTGAGCACAGAGTCTGATGCTGCTTGTAGACACCAGGTCGTAGTCAATGGTGGAGAGGATGGAGCTTGTGACTGATAAGCAGATGGCTGCCATGGTAAGGTGTTTTCTGTGCATGTAAAGCACACCAAGCTTGGTGTTGGTTGTCTTGACCACCTGGTCGATATGTTGAGGGTAGGATAAGGTGTTGTCCAGGGTGACTCTAAGGTATTTGAAGGGTGTACCTTTCCAAGGGCGCATACATTGTTGGTGATGTTAATGGTGAGAAACCTTTTTCTTGAGCTGGGAGCTGGATAGGAGCATGGTCTTGTTTTTTTTTTTGTAGTTGAGCAGAGTTTGTGCTCACAGAACCAGTCTTCTATTTTACTGAAGGAGTGCTGAAGTGCTGCTATGAGTGTCTCAATTCGAGAGCTGCTGTTGAGGATGACTGTGTCGTCTGCATAAAGGATTATCTTGGTATCACAGGCTTGGGGAGATTATTTAGGAATAGGCTGGAGAGCAGGGATCCCAAGATGGATTCCTGGGGACCCCAGTGTGACTCCCTGGTGTCAGACTCAGTTTGTCCTATTTTACCCGTTGTGACCTAAGGGACAGGTAGTCTCGGAACCAGAGTGCTGCATTGGTGTGCCACCCCAGGCTTTGTAGCTGGGCCAGTAAGAGGGTGTGGTTGGCCAGTGTGGCGTGACTTTGTTAAGTCTAGACACCACCTACTAGTTTGCCATCACCCATAACTTTGTAGAGTGTAGTGGTGAACTCTACAAGGGCAGTCATGGTACTATGCAGCTGCCTGAACACATGCTGGTTGGGGCATTGTAGTTGGTATTTGCTGATGTAGTCTGTTAGTTGGTCCGCCACAATCTTCTCAAGGGCCTTGGATGGGGGGTTGAGATTGGCCTGTAATTGGACACATTGGTCCTGTCCCCATTTTGTGGACAAGAGTGACCAGCACTTGCTTCCAGGTGGCGGGAATTGTGCCAGGGTCTGGGATTTGTTGAATAGTTTTGTAACAGGCTTGATGAGCACATCAAGAGTTTGAGACACCAGCTTCATGTCTACTCCATCGCTACCCATTCTGCTCTTTCCAAGCACTTTTTGTGTAGAATGCTGCCTCCTTTATAGTAACTCTCTTGAGGTACAAGGTAGGGTGAGAGGTACTGGGTGCTTTGTCATCTGAGGGAACCTTGGCAGGGTGTAGGTAGTCAGGAGGGGAGTATTGTGCTTAGATCTGTGAAGGCAGAGTTGAAGGACTCCAGATGGAGATGTGGGTCTGAGGTGGTAGAGCAGTTAATGTGGAGCAGCTGTGGGTTTCTCGTTTCTTCTTACCCCAAGAGATTCTTTATGTTTCCCCAGAACCTTTGCTGTCACCCCAGCTTTTATCAAGCAGTTCCTTGTGGTGATCTGCTTTAACCCTCTCTGTATTAGATGCATGCAGCGGTTTCTAGCTGCCCAGTACAGCTGGTGGTCATGGTCTTTACCTGAGGCCCTGGCTTTTAACGGAGTTGTCCTTCTCCTTCATCATGGCTGGGGCTCGCCTGTGATCCAACCATTAGTGGTCTCACATTTTCTTCCTTTTAACGGTGCGTGTCAGTCGTAAATATTGTTGACTCCATCTGTGAAGTACTTCAGGGCCTGGTCCAGGTCTGGCAGTGTATCAATGGGCAACCAGTCATGGTGAGATAGGGCATTTTAAGCAATCCTAACTGACCTCTTTTCAGGATCCTGCTCTGTATAGTGATGGGGGCTGTTTTTACTTATTTGACCATCTGAGGGTGACAAGGGAGGGCGCTCAGCATATCTGGTAGCACCTTGACCTCAGATATCCATGATGGGGAGTTTGTGAGGATCCAGTCAATGAGTGAGCTCTTGCCTGTCTTGTGGTTCCTTCTGGTTGATTCCATGACTAGTTGTGTCAGGTATGTGCTTGCCACAATATTCTTGAGTGTGATGGCGTTGTCACTTTCCCAGATAATATATTGAAATCCCTGTGATAATTAAATCACTATCCTTGGGTAGGAGGCCACTGCATCCAGGACCTTGGGCACGCCGTCCGTGATTTTTGGGGTAGGTAAGCTGATGCAATGGTCAGTGTCTTACCCAGCTGTCAGACTTGTATTTCTAACCCCAGTAACGTTCAGAATATTCATAACTTTGTGCAGTCAGCCTGGTGGGTTGGACTGCCTGGAGAGATGGAACACATGCAAATGATGGAATTCTTTGCCGTGAGCATCTTTCAAATACTGCTTCTAGCAACTGTAGTGTTCTAAGCCCTTCAGATTTTTCTCTCCGACTGAAAGTCTGGTCACTCGAGTCTCTGTCGCCTCTTTCGGCGTGAAGAAGATAGAAAAAATCACCAAAACCATAAGTATATTTAGTTTCTTTTACTGCCTCTACTGATTGTTAGTTTACATCTAGTTTATTATTAAAATAGTTGTTTTTCTCGTTCCTCATGGTTCGGCATAACTGTAAGGATCCATGTTAGTTTAACTTTATTTCGGTTCTCTGATTAAAGAATCTCTATATTATTGCTAATTTTGGTCCTTATAAACTTTAGTTGTAACCGCTTTTATCTGTTGCAGAACCGCTGAACCAGTTCACATTTCATCTCCTCACTCGGTTCCTTGGTTCCTATCGGTTCCAGAACCGACCGCAAAAAAAAAAAAAAAAACCTTTTAAAGCTGTTTAAATAACCACAACAGTATTTAGTATTTAGCGGTTGGGTTTTTCTCTTGCTTTTCACCATGGCTGAGAAACCTAAGAAGAGAACCAGAGGCCTAGGTTTAAAACTGTTTGAAGTGTGGAGATGTGTTTGCCAAGGCAGACAAGCACGCTTTATGTGTAGCTTGTCTGGGTTTTGAACGTCTGGACCAGGAATGTGAGATGTGTAAAACTTTCCCAGAAAAACTGTTGAAAAGCACCTTGAATGGCTCAATAAAAAGTTTGCTAGGGGTCCCTCAGTCTCTGACCAGCTGACACCCCAGCCTTTTGTGGTTGAAGCCACAAGTGCTACTACCCCTGCCTCTGATACGGGTGAAAAGGGGCAAAAGAGGGAAAGAGCTGGCTGACTCTCCAGTTCCATCAAAGAAAACAAAGAAACTCAAGCATGCAGAACCCTCTCCTGCTAAAGCAGGGACTTCTGCACAGGTGCCTGTAATGCCTTCAGCTCAGGAGATAGCTCAGGCGTTTAAAATTATTCAGGCTCTGCAGGGCATCATACCTCAGCCTCCTGCCCCTTCACAGGGTCCCCAGGTTGCTACTACTGTGTTGCCCTCTGCTCGAAGCAACACTATTTTGAAGAGGACGAACCTATCCTCCAGAGGTGTCCCCTGAGCAGGAATTTGGCTCGCCTTCCAGGGTGTCTGAGATTTTCCTCCCATTTTCCTTTGTAAGGAAAATGGCAGATGCTTTAGATATTGCCACAACAGAACAAGTGGAAGATGAGGAGGAGATTGAGTACCTTAATATGATGGGTCTAACACCCACAAGGCCCTCCTCCTCCCAGTATATAAATTTTTAAGAAGGATGCTATGAAGCTCCTGCAGACTCCTAATTCTATTCCTGCAATTGACAAGAGAATGGATAAAAAATACCAGCTGGATAGGGAGGAGCTGACTTCCTCTTCTCCCATCCTGACCATCAGGGTAATACAGCAAGCTGCCTGTGATAAAGTTAAAGTCCACTGTCCTCACACCCACCAGACAAGGAATCAAGAAAATTGGACAGTATGGCCAAAAGGGTTATTTGTCAGCCTCACTGGCCATGAGACTGGCTACTTTCCAAGCTTATGCTGCCAAGTATCAGAAATCCCTGTGGCAGTAGGTACTGGCAATGTCCTTGAAGGCCACCCACCTTTGTCAGATGACCTGGCTGAAACTGCCAGGTTTGGGCTAGAGGCAGCCAAGTACCAGTTCCAAATGGCTGCTGATCTGAATGACACTGCAGCCAGATAGATGGCTACCGCAGTGGCTCAGAGGAGGTTTGCTTGGCTTAGGGCTACAAACCTCACTCAGGATACCCAGTCAAGGCCCTGGATTTTCCATTAGAAGGAAATGCACTCTTTGGGGAATCCACAGTGGCCTATATGAAAAGGTGGATGAATATAAGGCTACTTATAGAAGTAACTCTGCTAGAGACAGAGCTTCTTCATCCACCAGGCCCTATGGAAGGGGGCTAGGGGTTGTTCTTTCTTGACAAGACCCTTTTCCAGACAGTAGCCATGCCCCAATACCAGCAGTACCCCCAGGGCTACTCAAGGGGTAGGGGTAGAAGCAGCTCTAGGCTGAAGGGCTCAGGCACAACCTCAACCCCAACCTAAACAGAACCCCTGAGATCAGGCTGCCTCCTCCCTACCTGTCGGAGGTAGACTGTCCCATTCCTCCCCTCTGGTCAACCATCACCACAGACAAGTGGGTGTTGGAGGTAGTGGGCAAGGTCTGTCTCTGGACTTCAAATTTCTTCCTCGAAAAAAACCTAGGGTTTCCATCTCTCCAACCTAGCACAAATTTTGTTGCTAGAGGCAGAGGTTCAGAAGCTGCTACAGCTCAGAGCAGTGGAACTGGTTCCTACAACCCTGAGAGGAAGAGGTTTTTACTCCAGATACTTCCTAACAACAAAGAAAATGGGAGTGGTGGCCAATTTTGGATCTCAGAGTTTTAAACAAGCACCTGAAAAGCCAAAGTTCAAAATGGTGACTTTGGCTCGGATGTTGCCAACAATCCAAAAGGGGACTGGCTGGCATCTCTGGACTAACTGAGCTTATTTCCACATCCCCATAAAAGAATCTTTCAGGAAATATCTCAGATTCAGACTCCCATCAGGTCATTATCAGTTTGCAACCCTGCCCTTGGCCTTTCTTGGCACCAAGGGTGTTTACAAAATGCCTAGTAGCTGTGGTGGCATTTCTTCGAAGACAGGGAGTGACTGTTTTCCCATATCTGGATGACTGGCTGGTGGTGGGCAAATCACCAGAACAAGTCACAACCTCTCTAAAAGCTCACACAGGATCTTTTGGAATCCTTTGGTTTCATAGTAAACCAGAAAAAATCTGCTAAACCTTACACAGACTTCACAGTTCATGGGGCAGAGATCAGTACTCTGCAGGCCAGGGCTTTTTGCCACTAGACAGGGTGCAAAGCCTTCAGGCCATAGCAAATTCCTTCAAGTTGCACAGTCAAAAAACAGCCAGGCAATTCCTGCAGCTCTTGGGTCATATGGCTTGCATCCACAGGCACAGTGCAGGGTTCCAGGTTTCACATGAGACATCCAGTTTCACCTCAGGAATAACTGGATTCAGAAAAAGATCCCTTTTCAAAACTCATTCCAGTGACAAGGCCTCTGTTACAAGCCCTCTTGTGGTGGAAAAGGAATCCCTCCTAAGGCAAGGAGTCCTTTTCAGAAGGAGGATCCTTCACTAGTCCTCACAACAGATGCATTCCTTCTGGATTGGGGTGCACATCTAGGGAGCACACAACTCAGGGTACCTGGATAGAGGCACAGTCCTCCAGCATATAAACTTGCTGGATCTCAGAGCAGATGTGGCTGTCACTAAAAGTTTCTCTACACTGGTGATGGGCAAGGTGGTACAAGTCAGAACAGACAATACCACCACTATGTATTATATAAACAAGCAGGGTGGCACCAGACCAGGTCCCCTATGCACAGAAGCCATGCAAATTTGGACTCTGGCATATTCTCTAAAGGTGTCCATGCAAGCCATCCATCTGCCAGAAAAGGACAATATCTTGGCAGACACACTGAGTTGAATCAATCAGTTCCATCACGAATGGACACTGAACAAGCAAGTGGTGCAGGTAATTTTCAGGAGGTGGGGCGTTCCAGGGATAAACTTGTTGCATCCCACCAGAACCACCAGCTGCCTCAGTATTGCTGCAGGCCACCAGCCCAAGGCACAATCCCTCTGGACGCCCTGGTACTGGACTGGTCAGGCAAGTTTTTTATGCCTTTCCCCTTTCCACTGGTTTTCAGGGTACTGCTGAAGCTCTGATCCTCTCAGCTTCTCTGATCTTGATAGCACCAGATTGGCCCAGGCAGCCATGCTACTCTCTTCTGCTCTCCATGTCAGTGAGCAAGCCAATAAGTTTGCCTCTCAGGCACAATCTTCTGACCTCCAATCAGGGAACATTGTTGTTCCCAAATCTCAAAGTCCCTCCACCTCAAGGCATGGCTCTTGAGGAATTAGAGATATGGACTTAAACCTTTCTGAAGCTGTATTAACTATCTTGAAAGGTTATTGGAAGCCCTCCACTAAGAAAACTTATCTGCTAAGTGGAAAAGATTTTCCTTTTGGTGCTCTGGTAAAAATGTTGCCCCAAATGGCAGGAGTCTCAGTGGTGTTGGATTATCTGACTCACTTACATTCACAAGGTCTACAACCCAATTCTCTAAGGGTTCACTTTGCAGCAGTATCTGCATACCTTTCTGCTAGGCCAAAGGTGTCAGTGGCATCAGATCCCATTTTCAAAAGATTTTTAAAGGCCTGATACATTTGCACCCTCCTCACAGGGCATCAGTGCCCGCTTGGGATCTTAATATATGTATAGCCAGATTGATGCGGGCTCCTTTTGAGCCCATGGCTACAACCCATTTAAAGTACATTGCCTGGAAAACAGTTTTCCTGGCAGCAATTACCTCAGCAAGAAGAATCAGCGAGCTTCAGGCTCTCTGTGTTGACCAAGACTACATCTCCTTCTACAGAGATAAGGTAGTCCTCAGAAGAAACAGACAATTCCTTCCCAAGGTTGTGTCAGATTTTCATCTGAACCAATCAATCACTCTACCTGTCTTTTCACAGACCATACAAGCTCTGGTGAAAGAAGGCTCCACAGTGTGGATGTGAAAAGAGCTCTCAGCTACTACATGACAGCTACTGAAGGTCATAGGCAAGACAAGAAACAACTTTTCCTTACATATGGGGATGTCAGAATGGGCAAACCAGCCTCAAAAGATCTATTTCTGGGTGGATTGTCCAGTGTATTCAATTCTGCTACACTAGGGCAGGTAGGGAGTCCCCAGCTGGGCTGAGGACTCACTCAACAACAGGAACAGTTGCCAGTCTTGCAGCTGCTAGGGAGGTGCCATTATTGCAAATTTGTAAAGCAGCTACTTGGAAATCAGTACACACATTTACAAAGCATTACAACTTGGATGTTTTGTCCAGAAGTGATGCCAGGTTTGGCACAGCAGTCCTGCAAAGTCTGTTTCCAAAATAAGTTCTGTGCCCACCTCCAGGGGTACTGCTTGGTAGTCTGCACAAAGTTATGAATATTCTGAGCATTACTGGAGTTAGAAGAAAAATTACTTACCATAGTAATCTTCTTTCTTTCCAGTGATGCTCAGATATTCATAACTCCCTCCCATCCTCCCTTCCAGAACTTCAACCTCTGCATTCCGCGTACTAGTGCCACATAGCCATACCCTTCTGGGTACACTTCTCTATGCTACATAGATTTTAACAGAGTTTTCTGTATCTCTTAATAGTTTTCTCACTGTCTGGTGAACATCATTATTATCAATGTAGTTCCTCCTTGAGGTTTTTGGAGTAAATTGTTTTTATTAGGGTAATCCTAAAAATGTTTTAATTAATTAGTTGTTGGATTTTTCATAATGCCTGACTTCAAGGCTTCTTACAAATCTGAAGGGCTTGGAACATTACAGTTGGTAGAGGTAGTATTTGAAAGATGCTCACATGCAAAGAATTCCATCATTTGCATGTGTTCCATCTCTATGGGCAGTCCAACCCACCAAGCTAACTGCACAAAGTTATGAATATCTGAGCATCACTGGGAAGAAAGAAGATTACTATGGTAAGTAATTTTTCTTTCATGACAAGGAGCTTGTGGTCTGCAGCCATCCTGGAGATAGGGAGGATAGAGCCATGGAGGAAGTCTTTTGTGTAGATAAGACAGCCCCACCCTTCTTGCAATGCCTGTCGCTCCTGAATACCGGGTATCCAGGCAGCACTATTTCGTTGTTTTTATATTGCCTATCAGCCAAGTCTCAGTTAGGCATGCTATGTTCAGTTTGTGCAGGGCCATCCAGGCCTGTAATTGTGTAAACGTTGCTGTTAGGCTGCAAATATTCATTGCAGCTATTGTCAGCCTTTTGTCTTGATACCCACAGATCCAGGTGGCATCGGAGGGCCAGGATTTGGGTGCATATTCCCAGATAACAGGAGAAGCATTAGGATAAGTTTCCTCACTGAGATGCAGAGGGTTATAGAGATTTGTGACTTGCTTTTCTTATTGTACCTTGAAGGGCTTCTCCACTTTCTCAGGGGTGTGTGTGAGAGTGTGGTAGCCTGGCAGAGCCATGGCATGTGTAGGATGCATTCTCCCTGTTCTGGTCCCATTGTAGTAGGACTGCTGGTATGACCTTCTGTGGAGGTTGCTCCTGGTACTGTTAGCCAGCGGCCCATTCCGAGGCAGTGTTCTGGGCAGACTGAAGAGGGACAGATGACCTGAAGGGTGCCTGGGCCCACTGACCCAAATGTGATAGCAATGAGTAGAAGAGTAGTGCAGCTCATGTTTGTTGTTATCAAGGGTTAGGTTTGGAATTAGCAGATCGGAAGACTAATCGTATGGCGGAAATACCACCCAAATACTATGATGAGAACTTAGTTCAGGGGCAAGGGATTCAACATAGTAAATGAGACTTAAAGAGTTAAGATTAACACCAACAAGTGTTGGGCCCTATAATTGCATTCCATTATCTTTAAGGGAGTTGCAATATTAGTGAGAGAGGAGGAGGATGAAGATTGCCTAGGGTGGTGCCGCTGGGGAGGGAGAGTATTTAATAAAGGCTGGGAGGGAGGCAAACAATTTAAGCAGGAAGGAGAAAGTGAAACAAAATGGAGTTATTTGCAGGGTATAGCTACAACTGTGACACAAATGAAACCTGGTCTACAGAGAAGTTTTCACAAAATGCTGTATCACTTTAACCTTAGTTTCTGATCCAGGGTAAAATACCACTGGACTTTAAAACAAAGACAGCTGTAATACTTTAAAACCTGAAAACCTGCATTCTAAAGGATCCTGCACTTCAAACTACCCTTGAGTGCAAAATTGCTGTAAACAGGCTTAGATTCTCATTTAAGTTAGCATTCACAGGACAATTTGGAGAAACTTAACCAGTACCAGAATCAGTAAATAAAATTAGCTTAAAGTCCAGAAGGAATAGGAGTAGCAAAGAATTCAATAAGTGGAGCAGCCATTCAGCAGGCAGAGCTGATGGTTCCAGCCAGTCGGCATGGAGACTCAGGAGTTTCAGCAGCGTACCTTCGGTCTGGTGGTCTGTGGGCGGTACAGCGAGGAGGCAGCCAATGGACAGGGGTGACCCGCTGGGCTGCTGCAGCAGCAGAGGCACCCTTATCAGGGTGAAGTTTCGGTCTGGTGGTCTGTGGACAGTACAGCGAGGGGCAGCCAGCGGACAGAGGGACCCGTAGGGCTGCTGCAGCAGCAGAAGCACCCTTGTCAGGGGTGAAGCAGAATAAGTAAATAAAATTAGCTTAAAGTCCAAAGGAATAGGAGTAGCAAAAGAATTCAACAAGGGGCAGCCAATTAGTAGGCAGAGCCGATGGTTCCAGCCAGTCAGCATGGAGATGCCAGAAGTTTCAACAGCGTACCTTCAGTCTGGTGGTCTGAGGCCGGTACAGTGAGGAGGCAGCCAATGGACAGGGGACCAGCTGGGCTGCTTATAGCAGCAGAGACACCCTTTTCAGGGGTGAAGTTTTGGTCTGGTGGTCTGCAGGCAGTACAACAAGGAGGTAGCCAGTGGACAGGGGATCCACCGAGCTGCTTGGCAACAGAGGCACCCCTGTCAGGGTGAAGCAGAATCAGTATATAAAATTAGCTTAAAGTCCAAAAGGAATAGGAGTAGCAAGAATTCCAACAAGTGGAGCACCTAATCAGCAGGCAGAGCCGATGGCTCCAGTCAGTGGCGTGGAGATGCCAGAAGTTTCAGCGTACCTTCCAGTCGGTGGTCTGCAAGCAGTACAGCGAGAGGCAGCCAGCAGAAAGGGGTACCTGCGGGCTGCTTGCAGCAACAGAGGCACCTAGTCAGGGGTGAAGCTTCGGTCTGGTGATCTACAGGCAGTACAGCGGGAGGCAGCCATGGGACAAGGGACCCCATCCTGCTGGGCTGCTTGCAGCAGCAGAGGCACCTTGTCAGGGGTGAAGCTTCGATCTGGTAGTCTGCAAGCAGTACAGCGAGGAGGCAGCCAGTGGACAGGGGACCCCCTGGGCTGCAGCAGCAGAGGCACCCTTGTCAGGGGTGAAGCAGAATCAGCATATAAAATTAGCTTACAGTCCAAAGGAATAGGAGTAGCAAAGAATTCAACAAGTGGAGCAGCCAGTCAGCAGGCAGAGCCGATGGTTCCAGCTAGTCAGCATGGAGATGCCAGAGGTTTCAGCAGCGTACTTTCGGTCTGGTGGTCTGCAAGCAGTACAGCAAGGAGCCAGTGAGACAGAGGGACCTGCCAGGCTGCTTGCAGCAACAGAGGCACCCTTGTCAGGGGTAGCTTCAGTCTGGTGGTCTGCAGGCAGTACAGCGAGGAGGCAGCCAGAGGACAGGGAGACCCACCCCAATGGGCTGCTTGCAGCAGCAGAAGCTTCCTTGTTGGGGTGAAGCTTCAAGTCTGGTGGTCTGCGGTCAGTACAGCGAGAGGCAGCCAGCGGATGGGGACCGGCCCTGCCGGTGCTTGCAGCAGCAGAGGCACCCTTGTCAGGGGTGAAGCAGAATCAATAAATAAAATTAGCTTAAAGTCCAAAAGGAATAGAAGTGGCAAAGAATTCTGGTGGTCTGCAGGCAGTACAGTGAGGAGGAAGCCAGTGGACAGGAGGACCCATTGGGCTGCTTGCAGCAGCAGAGGCACCCTTGTCAGGGTGAAGTTTCGGTCTGGTGGTCTGCAGGCAGTACAGTGAGGAGGCAGCCAGGAGGACGGAAGACCTGCCCGCTGGGCTGCTTATAGCAGCAGAGGCACCCTTGTCAGGGGTGAAGCTTCAATCTGGTGGTCTGCGGGCAGTACAGGAGGCAGCAAGAATGAACAGGGGACTCCCTGGCTGCTTGCAGCAGCGAGGCACCCTTGTCGAGGGTGAAGCAGAATCAGTATATAAAATTAGCTTAAAGTCCAAAAGGAATAGGAGTAGCAAAAGAATTCAACAAGTGGAGCAGCCAATCAGCAGGCAGAGCCGATGGTTAGGCCGGCCAGCTGGCGCCATGCGGTTAGTTCCGCTTGCGGCGCCCGGCGACCCTGGGTTGAGGGGAGCGACTCGGGTCGTCCGGAGGAGCTAACGGGAGAAGGATCAAGCATCCCATGACTGCTCTCCTTCTCCGGGGAGGAACACGAGGAACTCCACGTTGCATGGGGACTCCTTGTGGAGTTCAGAAGAGTACCCAACCTCTGGAGACAACAAAGGTTTCTAAGGGGTGGGGACGAGACGCTGGCGTCATTGCGTTCCGCCCCTCTAACAAGGGAAAAATGTTCCAGCCCTCTCCCGCCTTAATGATGCTCGCCTCCCGGGCTGCAAATTGGCCCCCAGGCCGACTCCGCCCTAGCCCACTGTTCGTGGCACCATGCCCGATCTCAGCCCACTGGGGGGTAATGCAGGGGTCCCGGAGTACAGCTCATATGGGGTTGCCCAGCCTGAGGGTCGTGACCGGGCGGATGCCTGGCAGAGAGAGGAGGGCAAAAAGTATAAATAGAAAAAAAAGGCAGAGCCGATGGTTCCGCCAGTCGGCATGGAGACGCTTGGGCGTTTCCAACAGCGTGCCTTCGGTCTGGTGGTCTGCAAGCAGTACAGCGAGAGGCAGCCAGTAGACAGGGGCACCTGCTGGGCTGCTTGCAGCAGCAGAGCACCCTTGTCAGGGGTGGCGCTTCAGTCTGGTGGTCTGCAGGCAGTACAGCGAGGAGGCAGCCAGAGGACAGGAGACCCGCCAGCGGGCTGCTTGCAGCAGCAGAAGCACCCTTGTCAGGGGTGAAGTTCGGTCTGGTGGTCTGCAGGCAGTACAGTGAGGAGGGAGCCAGAGGGCGGAGGACCTGCCCGCTGGGCTGCTTATAGCAGCAGAGGCACCCTTGTCAGGGGTGAAGCTTCAATCTGGTGGTCTGCAGGCAGTACAGCGAGGAGGCAGGCAGACAGGGGACCCCTGGCTGCTTGCAGCAGCAGAGGCACCCTTGTCAGGGGTGAAGCAGAATCAGTATATAAATTAGCTAAAGTCCAAAAGGAATAGGAGTAGCAAAGAATTCAACAAGTGGAGCAGCCAATCAGCAGGCAGAGCCGATGGTTCTGGCCAGTCGGCATGGAGACGCCCAGACGTTTCAACAGCGTACCTTCAGTCTGGTGGTCTGCAAGCAGTACAGCAAGGAGGCAGCCAGTAGACAGGGGCACCTGCCAGGCTGCTTGCAGCAGCAGAGCACCCTTGTCAGGGGTGGCGCTTCCAGTCTGGTGGTCTGCAGGCAGTACAGCGAGGAGGCAGCCAGAGGACAAGGAGACCCACCCCAACGGGCTGCTTGCAGCAGAGGCACCCTTGTCAGGCGTGAAGCTTCAGTCTGGTGGTCTGTGGGCAGTATAGCGAGGAGGTAGCCAGCGGACAGGGATCGGCTCTGCTGCATGCTTGCAGCAGAGGCACTCTTGTCCGGGGTGAAGCAGAATCAGTAAATAAAATTAGCTTAAAGTCCAAAAGGAATAGGATGGCAAGAATTCTGGTGTTCGGGCAGTACAGTGAGGAGTCAGCCAGTGGACAGGAGGACCGCTGGGCTGCTTGCAGCAGCAGAGGCACCCTTGTCAGGGGTGAAGCTTTGGTCTGGTGGTCTGCAGGCAGTACAGTGAGGAGGCAGCCAGTGGATGGGGATCCGCTCCACCGGGCTGCTTGGAGCAGCAGAGGCACCCTTGTCAGGGTGAAGCAGAATCAGTAAATAAAATTAGCTTAAAGTCCAAAAGGAATAGGAGTAGCAAAGAATTCAACAAGTGGAGCAGCCAATCAGCAGGCAGAGCCAATGGTTCCAGCCAGTCGCATGGAAACACCGAAGTTTCAGCAGCATACTTTGATCTGGTGGTCTGCGGGCAGTACAGCGAGGAGGCAGCCAGTGGATGGGGACCCACCGGCTGCTTGCAGCAGCAGACGCACTCTTGACAGGGCTGAAGCGTCAGTCTGGTGGTCTGCAGGCAGTACAGCGAGGAGGCAGCCAGCAAACATGGGAACTCAGCTGGCTGCTTGCAGCAGCAGAGGTACCCTTGCCAGGGAAGCTTCAGTCTGGTGATCTGCGGCAGTACAGCGAGGAGGCAGCCAGCGGACAGGGGACCTGCTGGGCTGCTTGCAGCAACAGAGACACCCATGTCAGGGTGAAGCTTCAGTCTGGTGGTCTGTGGGCAGTACAGCTAGGAGGCAGCCAGCAGACAGGGGGACCTGCTGCACTGCTTGCAGCAGCAGAGGCACCCTTGTTAGGGGTGAAGCTTCAGTCTGGTGGTCTGCAGGCAGCACAGAGGTTGAGGCACTGGATGCCACACCTTGCACCACGCTGGCGACCCGTGTCGGGAGCGAGCTTTGCTGCTGGGGTTGGCTGGGACAGAAGATAGAGCATCCAGAGGACAGCTCTCCTCTCCTGGGGAAAGTGGGTTCATGATGCCCCAGCAGCAGCAGCAACTCACAGTAGAGACTGGGAGTGCATCAGCCAGGTTCATGCATGCAGGGGTGGGCGTTGGCAGACATCCATGGGTGGGGTGCGGAGCACTTAGCTTGCGCTGGACATCATTGCACATCCGTGTCTTTGGGGGCCATCATGAAGTTGTGCACATAAAGGAAAAAGCCTGCTCCTGCAGGATGACAGCATGCCAGCCCCACGCCCACCATCAGACCCTGCCTCCTCTGGTCCCGAGATCCTCTGGCCTGCACTAGACCACCAAGCTAGATTGAATGGAGCACCCAGATAAATGGAGGCTGCCCCACCCTGGGGGCGCAAGTCAGGGGCATATGGTGGTCCGAGGTGCGGGTCATGGTCCCAGGGGACCTAGAGCAAGGAATATCTCAGGCTGGGCGGGACAATCTAGGGGATGCCTAAGGGATGCCTCAGTACTGGCAACCAGAGGAAAAACATGGAGGACCAAGCCTTCTCTGTTACTGCCCTGAGGCTGTGATTCTCTTCTGTCCTCTATTCAAAGTACCCCATTCACATCTGCAGCTTAAAAGCTCTCTGGGACTAACTAAAAGCTTGTTGAACTGCACCGACGCTTGATCCAAATCATGCTACAGTATTTGTTTTGCTTTGAGGTTATTGGTACAGCATATTTCTGCCCTGATGCCCTGTTCTTGCACTTCCTTCAGCATTATAATGTTTGTCTGTTGTCTTCACTTTCCCACCCCTTCTTGTTTGCCTAGCAGAACTGAGTTCATTGTTCTAATATTTTTTCTTGCTGATTATCTGAAGCTGCCTCTTTATTGCTACTGACACTGCATTCATGTTTGTCCTATTTGTGGGGTCGCCTGCCAGGTCGTACCTGAAAATAGGCACAACAGGTGTCTGTTGTACCTACCTGGTCAGTTAAAGATCACAATAATAATGAAGTACAAGTGTAGCAGAGATGTCATAGTTTAGCATTCACCAGTGTTCTGGCGCCCTCTGGTGGCAATCAGCCATATCAGTCTTTCAATAAATTAAGTCCAACGTAAAACATCGTCTCTAAATCTGGGGCCTGTACTGTGCCTGTGAAAATGTTTTCAGGATGCTTGGTTTGCATCAGCTTGAACTATACTGTTCAATAGTGTGAGAAAAATGGCATGTAACCTTTACATTTCCCCTTATGCTCAGTGCACCACAGGCCTGTGCACAACCTATACAGTATATCTCATTGCCTTACCAGAAATCAAATGGAATTTTTTCATATACTTGCTTAGGGTTTTAATTAACTAGGTGGAGTTCCTAATAGAAAAATAGTGTATGCTGTTATGCCTGGTCATATGAGGGAACCACACAACCAAGGACAGAACCCAAAAGTTTAGTCGTCTTCTTCTGATTCTTCGTCTCAGTGTAGTGAAATTCCAGCGCTCACTTTGACCCATTCACTAACTTTGTTTGAGTCAGTGAACTGGTATGACTTTCCTCCATATGTGATCCATAATCTCACTGTCATTAACAGGAATGAACTACCCCCAGCCCTCACAGCTGTTGCCTCACCACATCAAATTGTGAAAAGGTAAGTGACCTGGTCAAGGTCACGAGTGAGCAAGTGATGTGACTGTGAGATTTGACGTGGGTCTTGTTTCCCAAATCTGCACTCTTAGCATTAGGCCACACTGTTTTCCAATTCATGGGACATTTTATATTTAGAAAATGGATGGAATAAGTTAGGAACATAACACATAAACTACAGTTCTCCACCCTCATGGGACTAGGTTCCGACCACAAAGGAAACTGGATTTACCAAAGCCCGGCTGGGTAAACTGTGAATAAATTCTCTAACAGGATGTTACGTCAGGTTTGTGAAGGAAATTTAAAAGCTTTCCTGCTAGTCTCCCACTGGGAATGAGCAATGTTGTTTCTCTGAGATCTCACTCCCAGCAGGCCTGCCTGTGAAACACTGTTCCTTTTGGAGTGAAGGAATCCAGCAGTTGATCTCAATCAGCCTCCCAGCTGAGCCAAATGGAAAATCTGGGACAAGAAGAAGAAACATTGTTGGAAGCTATTTATTGTAAGGAACTGCTGGTTTCTTTTTGGGGTTGGGGTAAATATTATCCTGCTTTCTATCAGTACTCTGTGTGTATTTTTAAAGAGATTTTCTGACCTAGTTGACAGCAACTTCTACTCACATTTTGTGGTAGCTGCCCTCAGCGATAGTTATTCTAGCCAAGTTTTGAAGTATTAATAGCAGCCCATACCTTTGTTATATCACTCATAACTTTTGATAGAAATGGGCAGCCTGATCCTTTCAGAGTGCCTCGGTCATGCTGACAACCCCCGCACTCAAGCATGTACGTCTGACAGGGAGAGCAGGGCGCGCCACATTTAAATGAATGATGCTTGAGTTCTCTTCCATTTTTAAGCCTAAAATGGTCATTTAGAGATTAACGAGGGTCACAACTCAATTAACAAGGCCCTTGTTAGTAGAGCTGTGACTTTCATTAATCTCTAACTGGCCATTCTTGAGCTTAAAAATAGAAGAAGTCGAGCCCATTTCAATGTGGCGCCCCGCACTCTCCCTGGTCAGACGTCATTACGTGCTTGAGCATGGGGGCAGTTAACATGATCGAGGCACTTTGAAAAATGATCAGGCTGCCCATTTCTATATGAAAGTTGTGAGCGATATAACAAAGGTAAGGGCTGTTATTAATTCTAAAACCTGGCTAGAATAACTATCGCTGGGGCAGCTACCACAAAATGAGTAGCTCCTTATATCGGAATTTACTTTAACCAAAAAGGCATGGCAAGAGGTTATGTTAACGGTCTGTTACTCACCATCTGGGGATGTAATGTTACACGAGGCATAGTTGAGTGCCACATGCCCTGAGAGGGTTATTAATTGACCATTAATATAACTCCTGGGAGTGTCTTATTGCTATTATAATAAGTTTTATTTTTAAATAGTGTTAAACCTTGTTCAGCACATGATTAAGATCTACATGTATGTTAATAAAAGATTAACATAAGGCTGATAGAATGCATGGATAAGCCCTACAAGTCATAGATAGTCCATGCACTTTTTGCCAACTTCACAGCTGTGACATCAGAAATCCCATAATTCACAACTGTAATGCATGTCTGAACTTTGCATTGTATGTTAATACTGCCACTGAGACTACTCCTATGGTTGTAATGTGTGCATTTACAGGGTATGAGACCCATGAACAAAGGGGAGCAGTTCTGATACCCTAAGCATATAATTCTCTCTAAGTTGCATTCAGGTTATTTTCCTTCTGTGCTTCTTTTATATCTTGAGGACAGTTGCATCTGGATTTCCACTACCTGCTGGTTAGAACTTAGCTACCTCAAGATGCATTCAGCTGCTTATCTTAGGGCTTGCTCCTCCTTTTTAAGTGTGACTGCATTGCTGTTAAAAAGGGCTCCGTGATGCTTCCCCTCTCCTACCATTTCCCTGCAGCTACTTTCTCTCATAGTCCTCTGCCTCTCCCTTCCCTTCACACCCTCTCCATATCTCCTATATCTCCACGCAGCACCACCTCGCCTCATTTCCCTCGTTCCTCTCCTCCTATCCCTGAGTTAGAAGCCATGTGGTGCTTACTCATCTGATTCCCTCCCACAGTCTTTGCCCCCTAGGTTTCCTTGCTGCCATAAGTCTTACCCATGCTCACTATTGCCTTACTGCTCCTTCTGCTGTCTGGAATGTTGAGCTTAATCTTGACCCACCCTTTGTCTCCCTCCCCATCTCCATCTCCTCTCTAAGGGACTCGGTATGTTTCACCTCATCACTAGAAGTTTGCTACCAAACTTGGACCTATGGGTCTTGCAGTTCCTTTCTGATGTCCTAGACATTACTAAAACATGGCTCTTGTCCAGGCTCGACAATGGGGATGTCGAGATCCCAGAATATGCAGTCCATAGACAGGATCGTGGCAAGAGATGGGGAGTGCTGATGTTCATCCTTCACACATTCCTGGGAGGTTGTTTTCTAGGCTGCCTCTCCTCCTTCGTTGAACTGCTCCTGTGTAAACTCTTGTCCTCCTCTCTCCCCATCTATGGCTGTGGCAGCTGTCTTTCCCCACAGAGCTAAACTGGACATCAAGTTCAGGTTCAAGTTCAAGTTTATTGCAAGAAAACTCCATTGAGCAAGCTCATTCACAAGGAGGTCCTGTGACATAAACACTTAAAGTACAAACACAGATAGGTAATAACAGTATATACATGAAATACACGTTACATGATACAGGCTGGATATACATACAAGGGTATCACATAGGGTGACCGCGAGGTGGTAAACATTGATATGAGACAGGGAAACGACTTACAGGTTGCATACTGATAAATGAAACATGATGACTGGTGCGATTTGATTTAATCAAATCAAATCAAATCAAATATACAGTATTTTGGCAGCTAGAACAACAACAGTCTACAACTGATATGGGAGGGAGGAGAGATTTGATAGAGTAGCAGTGGGCGTAAGCAAAAGATAAAGCCAGGAGTAGAAGGGAAGGAAAGCAGTTAATATGACAAATCAATTATACCTTACCAGTGGATAAATATGGCACACATGGGGAAGGAAGAGACTTAATGACAGTTACAGGTGTCTTTTATTTTGGCTGAACTTAGCGATTTGTAGAAGTTTATTGAAACTGTGCTAGTTAGTTTCAATACGGTTTGTAATTGGTTCCAAATGGAGGAAGGGCATATGCAATAATACGCTTACCAAAGGAAGTCCGTCCTTGGTATGTCAAGCATAATAAAGTCAGATTTTCTTAACAGTATGCACTATGTGAGATACTAATAAGGGAAGAGAGATAGCTTGATTGCCTCTCCCTTTCCTTCCCCATCCTATCAGGGGAATTTCTTGTCTTGTGCAACCTTAACTTAGGCCAGGGCCATAACCGGGGCTGCAAGAGATGCAGTTGAGTAGGGCCCACATTGTCAGGGGACCCATTGCCTCAGAGGTCAGCATTAAGAAAACATCTTATTGTTAGATTTGTATGCAACTTTCTAGCTGTGCATTGCTTATTGATTTGAAATTGGGACTGTCAGCTGTGGCAGCAGTAAAGTCTATGCTGCAGGTTACAACTCCAGTGTCATGGGGGGAGACAGAACAAAACAGAATAGGGTCCCATTTCTCAAAAAATTTGATCTAGTTACTGGTTTACCCAGCAGGAGCAGGGGCGATTACATTGTTCAGTTCCTTGATCCAGGTGCCAGCAAGGAAGAGGAGCACGCAGGGACAATCTAAGGATACATAGCAGGAATGATACAAAATGAACGTATTTTATAAAATGCTATATAGTAATGGTTATTTTATGCTTATTGATGTGGGAGGGTACAGTCCCATAAAGCATTTTGCAGTGGGGCCCTTAATAGTGTTGGCACAGTAGATTTAGAACATACAGGAATTCAGCAAACATATAGAAGTCCATAGTACAGTAAGGGCTAAGCACTACGCCCTCATATATTATAAATTTTGTCTGTTTTCTTGTTACATCAACTCAATTTCAACAGCGTTTGATGGATATAATAGTTTTCTTTTACTGTTAGCAATAGTCCTCTGTGACTATCCAGGGTGATTCCATTTTCTGACTGCTGATATTTCATTGTTCCTGGGAGCTGCATTAGCAGTGTGAGAGGATGATTTGTCAACACCCATTAGTCTCTACAATATGCCTATCTGCTGATTTTCAATAACAAAACAAGTAGCAGCAAAGGTGTGAAATACTCATTTACCTTCAATTAGTTTCAGAAACTTTCTAGGGTGGTAGAGTAGGATCTTTATTTGTAAATCATCTTTGCTTTGTGTGTTTCTTGAGTTTTATGGTGTTTAGACCTGCTATAGGAGATAAATAGTATAACTGAGTGCATTGACATTATCTTTTATTTATTTATTTATTTAGATTTTGGTGACTGGGTAAACCCACTGAGACCAAAAGTCCCTTTTTCAGGGGCGACCGGGATTAGGTACATAACAGCAGTTTACATACAGTAGACAGAGTTACATACAGTAGGTGCAATACAGCAATTTTACATACAGTAAACAGAAGTACAAGGTTAGAGTATCGACGGAGAGACAGTGATTACAGGTAGAGAATCCAGTGCATGCAGTTCTAACATTACAGAGTTTGTAGGGGTCACAATTCAACATATTCATCAACAGGGCATGGCTGGTCACAATTTGGTAGGGAAAAAGGAGGACTAGTAGTGCAGCTCACTGCTAACGCAGCTCTCGGAATAAATTGAGATTTCAACAGTCACAAATGGAAGCACCCACGACTGGTATGGAGGACTACAGCTAAAAGTAAAATAAACTAACACAAAAGTTTGTAAAAAATACCCAGCAGCACTCATTTCTCTAGTTTTATGCTGCAGCCTTAACTTGTGCATTAAAGAGCCATTGACACCTTCAGAAGAACTTTGAAAATATCATATTTGGACACAGTTCAGTTTATATTTCACATTAGACATTTGTTTTCCTCCCATTATTTATTACTGAAATCATCTGCAGGAAAACGGGATCTTTATTCCTTGACAGTCCATCAGTTCCTATTGCTGATTCTCCTCCTGATGTCATAATTCTCTGCTTGTGACATCACTGTCAATCCATAGTAGCAGACTATGATATCACAACAGAGGATTATGACTTAAAGTAGGACAATTGTATGTGAAATTATTGTACTATATGTATCTGTATTTCTATGTATATGGCTGTAAGTTTTGTAAACTTCGTTACTCTTTAAATGTCAGGTGTGGCTGAAAAGGGTTGTGCCCAATTCAATACCTGGTTAAAAATAAAAATGAAAGTGCAATGAGTGAACTGCTGCGATAGATGAACTGTAAGGACTAAAGATCATGTTTTCAAGCAGATTTCTTCAATAATAAAGGAGGATGAGAACTCTATAGAGAATACATGAAATGCAAGCTGAATTATGTCTAAAATTATGTTTTCTAAAGATTTTCCAGAAGCGCCAGCTGCTCTTTAAGTAAGTAATAAGACACAATGGGGTGTCCGTTATGTAAGCAGTAAGACATGATGGGTCATGAGTTAAGCTCATCTGACTGAGCACCCAGGAGCATAGTGATGCACAGCCCCACAAGTAGAGTGGCTTCAGCCCTGGAAGTGTGGCTAGATTAGTATAATGCATGCCCCAAGTGTCTTAATAAAACAGGTAAAAATACTCCTTCTCCAGCTGTCAAGCATCTGTCTAGCCACGCATCTTTTTTTCAACTTTATCTTAGTCATCAGCAAGTCAACAGTTCACAATTAGACATGTACAATTACAAAGTCATCGTATTAGGAGAGAGTTCTTCACAGATACAGCAGTTTAGTTCTTTGGTGACTGATATACTAGACATAGTGTTTAGGATTACACTCTTGCAGTTTATATCCCATCTGGCGACTTTATATTTACGAGGTACTTGTTCATTTTATACCCCTATATCCCACATATGATCATATTCCAGGGACCCTATACAGATAGTATATGTATGATAAATTTATGATAAAATGGTGGTATAACTATGATATATTCATGGTATACCATGGTACATCTAAGGTATATTTATGGTACACCTATGTGCATCTATAGCACACCTCTGGAACACCAATGGACCAGTTCACTAATAGTTGAAACTGCCAAGTGATTGTAAACCCTTACTCCCTACTCCAGACCTCAACACCTGTAGGACCTCCTACAGTCCCCAGTCTCCAGAGAACAGAAAGGACATATATTCCTTTTTACAGGAATCTCAAAAGTTGGGGAACCAAGGGGACTAGAGGGCAGACTCCAGGGGCCCCAGATCTTCTGGTATCTTTCTTCTTGATTTCTGACACTATACTGTATATTTTCAATTGTCATGCAGTGTAGTAACATCTTTACCCACAGTGCCACAGTTGGGGCTGACTCAACAACCAGTGTTTAGGCATAACTTGTTTCCCACCACTATTCTAGGTGCCACAGAGAGTGATTGTGATTGGTGCAGCAGTGTCCATCTCCAGGTATCCCTAAAAAATGCATTGCTCCAAAACAATGTGAAGCATTGAGCACCTTAAGCAACAAGGTTGTGATAGTTTGCCAATATAGAGTTATCTTGAGACAGGCTGCATCATATGAAAGAAGATTCCCTTTTGTACTTTGCATTTAGGGCATTTGTCTGATTTAAGTGTGTTTATCCTATTAGCCAGCACTGGGGTGAAGTAAGTCCTGTGTAATACGTTGTAATGAATTGCTCGTAGTCTATTACTAACCAAGCATGCCATCCCTTTCTTAAAGCTCCCACCCAGTCTCCCTAGTAAAGGTCTCAGATCCTAGGTCTCTCTTCCAAATAGCTTGAAGATTAGTGAGTGGGTCAGGTAATGCCCCAAAAGAGTCTTATAGCCCTTAGTCAGTGGTCCTGATTTCAGTTCGCAGGGTGGCCAGCAAACATTTTCTCAAGGAGAGTGCCGGGGCCCATCACCATCCACACCACCCATTCTGGATTGTATGTGGTATGTGGAAAAATTAGATGGATGTAGGTTATACATTTTGGCTAGCTCCTGGTAGGACATCATGTTACCATCTAGAAAGAGTTAAGATATTATAATTAACCCTTTCTCTCCCAAGTATCCTGTACTTTATGTATAGTGCCTGGTATTAAGCTCTCTTCCCAAAGGGCATGTTTTATAGAAACTTAGGAAGACAACGTGCATGGATATTTTATTAATGTATGAGCAGCAAGCCAGACCCTGACTGTAGCTCTTGTGAAGGAGTTGTTAAGCTGCTTAACTGCTTTCTTCACCAGGGCTTCTGCAAAAGGGAGTTATATAGCAGGGGACACCAAAAGCAGACTCCTCTAAACTCACCCATGCCCCTTTAGGGCTTCCTGGGATCAAATCCTCCAAAAAGTCCATTGGGCTGCTAAGTAGTATAGACAAAGATTTTGAGGCCCAAGCCCTTTTCCACTGGCTGCCATAACACCTCCTGGTTTTTTGTGGTCTTCAGTCTGCCTACAAAAGGGTAGCAACATACCTCTAAGGGCCTTAAAATATTTATTTGGTATGTGAACAGGCAAGGTCTGAATAGATAGAGGCACTGTTGTAGCAGGTACATTTTAACTAGATAAACTTTGCCAAGAAGTGTCAGGGGGAGTGAGCTCCACCTGTTCACAGTCTGTCCAAATCTTTTGCATTGGTGGCATGTAATTTATTTCCCAGCATGGAGAGCTTTCATGAGTATATGCCCAAGTATTTGATGTCTACGGGGTAGTTATTGTATTTATTTGTATGGAATTTCTGTTAGCTCTCAAAGGCAACCATTCACATTTCCCCAGTTAATCTTGTGTCCAGAAAGTGGACCATATATCTTGAATAGTTCAGTCAGGGCTGGGAAAGCCTTGTCAGGGTATGCAGTGAACAACAGCATATCATCCACAAAGAGAGAGATCAAGTGTTTAACTCCATTTTGTTCATAACCTTGAATATCAGGGTGATTTCAGATTGCTGTGGCTAGGGCTTCAATAGTTAATATATACAGAAGCGGGACAAGGGACAGCCCTGCATCATTCTGGTTAGGGCGGAAGGGTGGTGAGATGGTGTCATTTGTCAAAATTTGTGCCCTGAGGATTTGTACAGGGTTGCAATCCATTATCGGATGGGGGCCCCAGACCAAAACTTTACAACACAGCAAACATAAAGGACCATTCGACACGATTGAAGGCCTTTTCTTCACGTAGGGCCAAAAGACCCTGACCTCCGTCCTCCCTTTGCAGATCACTACCCCATGATATTCAGAGTTTGGCGATGTTGTGTTTCACCTGGCACTCTTTAATGAAACTTCCTTGGTCTGGATGTACCAATCCAGGCAGAACTTCCTCCAGCCTAGCTGCTATTAATTTGCAATAATTTTATAATCTGCTTTAAGAAGGAGATGGGACAATATGAATCCATTTGGTGGGGTCCTTCCCCAGCTTCAGGAGGACAGTAATGGTGGCCAGGGTCTGTGACAAGGGTAGGTAACACCCTCCAGAGCCTCCTTCACCATCAGGCACATGAGCTGGTGTAGTTCCTCCCAGAAGGACTGATAAAACTCCACCAGTATCCCATCTGGTCCGGGGCCTTACCTGGTCTGGAGCTCCAAATGGACTGCTTGACCTCCAGGTACGTCCACTGGCCAATCCAGATCTTCTCTAGAGAAGGTGGTGATATACCCAGGGGAACCTCAGAAGTGTAAAGAGTTTCACAAAAATTTTGGAAGGCTTTATTAGTATTGCTGTAGTCAGTGGAGGTGTCACCCCTTGTGTTTCTATGGCCAGAATGACCCTATCCACCTGTCACTTCTTAACATGCCAGGCCAACTATTTTGTGGCTTTATCTCCCTCAAAGTGGGTTTCTGCATGGGTCACCAGGAGAGTTCTTTCAATATGCCTGGAGGACAGTTGATTAAGTTTACCTTTAAGTCTTTTTAATTCTCTCTATCACCCCCACATCACCTTTTTCCAGATCCGTCACCTGTTACTCTAAATCTGTCTCCTCCTGTACCTCTTTTTTATGTTGATGGGCTGCATATGATATAGTCACCCCCGGACATATGCTTTAAAGCCTCTCATGTGGTAGTAGCGAAGTGTCCTCCACTGTATTATTGTATTATATAAAAGATATTCTTTTATGACCTGGGACATCTGATCTTGAAATGCTTTATCTGTTAACAGTATAGGGTCTAATTATCACTGTTTAGCTGGTGGGATTTCCTGTGGCTCGCTAGATTGACCACAAGGGGGCATGGCCTGAGATACAAATAGGACCATATGCAGCCATAAACTTCCCCGGATCAGCCCTGGAGATATCAGAATATAGTCTATTCTTGTGTATAGGTGATGGGCATGTGAAAAGAAGGAATATGCATGTCTCTCGGGTGTAGATGATGCCACACCTCTGTCAGAGCCCTTTGCTGAGCTAGGGTCTGCAGTGCTGTGACACTTTTCAGCGGTGGACAAGCCCGGTCCCCAAGTGATCTAAAATGGGATCCCAAAAGTGTTAAAGGCCCCCGATGACGATATTATCAGGGAAAGGAGCTAGAACTAGGGCCAGATGGTGAAAAAATCCAGGTTATCAAAATTAGGTCCATATAAGGACACCAGGGTATATTTCATCTCCTCCAGTGTTGCGCCCACTACTACATAACAACCTTGTGGATCCGAGACTGTGAAGTGAATGGTAGTCCTCAGATTCAGGCAAACCAGACTGCATCTGCCCTAGCTCTCAATGTAAATGGTGCCACCAGAAATGTGCCTCCCAGAAATTTTCCAGTTTATCTGATTTGTCTTTTGTTAAATGGGTCTCTTGGAGGAAGACCACATCCCCTTTCCTTTCTATATAGGTCCAAACCCATTTTCTTCACCACTGTTTTAAGTCCATTGATGTTCCACGAAATAAATTTATGTGATCACATAACTCCAGTTGTAAATTTTCTGCACCAAAGTCGTTTATACCCTGTTTACCTTTCTATGCACATTTGTTGCTTGTTGAGATTTTAATACTGCAAACACACAAAAAAAAAAAACAATTAAACTATAACTACCCTTTTCTTCCAAGAACCACCCAGGTAATTTTCTCTCCCATACCCAATCCTCAACCTCTTTTACATATACCCTCCCAGGCCATCCCTTTGTGATTACCTTGCATAACCTTCCATTCCCCAACTTTTCCCCACCCAACCATGTTTACCCCAAAACTTCCAGAGAGTGTACACATTAGTAGCCTCTCAACCCATTACTTCCCCCACTCCTCCTCCCCTGTACCTCCCAACTTGAGAAGTACAGAACAGCTCTCACTACGTTTTATGGAAAGAGCCTCACAGTGCCTTCCCCTCTGTACTGGGTTAAGATAAAGAACAGTAAGTAGCCATCCCTTCTACCCCTTAGGAGAGAGGAACACCTGGTCCCTCCCCAGAACGAAGTCCCACCTGCCAACCAGTGGCGCAGGCAAAGGGGAAGATGGAGGACAGCAGGGAACTACAAGACAAGAAAGCACTCACACTCCAGAGCCAGGAGCTTGGAAGCTCCAGTAAAGTGTCAGATGCAGAAGTTGTGCAAAATCAAAGTAAGATTTATTTGCTGGCTTGAAATTAGCCAGACCAATAAACTGGAGTTCACAGTTAAGAAAATCTCCATGAGACAAGATGCCCCAGCACTTCGCTACATAAGGCTTCATCAGAGGGCCCCAAACTCATGGCTTTGGAATGCAAGTGCTTCCTTGTCTTGTAGTATGTTGTTACGCTGCCCTGCATTTGCACCCTGCTCTGGTCCTAAGTGCAGCACAGTACTGGTTTGTTTCTAAGGAGGACAGCAGGGAGCCTGCCTTAGAGTTTAGGTGTATAAGGTAGCTCCTTATAGGCAGGTTAAGGTATGAGGAACATGTATTTGGAGGTGGATGTCGCCCATCAGAGCACCCAGACTGATGCCCCAAGATGGCCCCACCTCTTCCCTAAATGCTGGGTACAGATTATCCCTCACTACTCCGACAGCCTCCGATTTTCATCCCCTGTTTTCTAGCATTATTTGGGGTAAGTACTAGAAGCAGCCAGACTCCCATGTCTAGTTCTGATATTAAAGAATTGACTCCAACCTCCAAATCCTCCCTGTCCATCCCCTCATGGCTCCACAAAATGCTCCAGGGCTGAAGCCCCCCAACCTTGAGTTTATTTATTTATTCAATCTTGGATCACAACCTTTGAGCTAGAAGCTCATTTACAGAGGTTCCACATCAAAATTAAACAGAAGCAGTCAAAGACAACAAACAACAAGCATCAAATAATTGAGCGAGATAACAAGTGTACATTTTCATAAAATTGACTGGAGTTAGATTGCAAGGGAGAAAAGTATTCATTTTGGTAAAGAGTACTTGAGGCATATAGATGTCCAGAAGGAGAACTAGCTACAAGCAGGGCAGGTACACATTATCAAAGGAGGGGAGGTGGAATGGGTGGGGAACCAGGAAGAGGAAATATGGAAGTTAAGGGAAGGATGGCAAGAATAGGATAGAGTATACAGTCTTAACAATGGTAAATACTTTTAAGTTAGTAGAAGCATCCTATTTGAAAAGTGTAATGATCCAACGGATTTTAAAGCCAAACTCAACGATTAAACAAGCAGTCATGGTCCAGTTAGCTCTCCTCTTTCATAGAAGGAGGGCCTAATCCTTCAGGGACCCATTACTGCTTAAACGCCTAGTGGATCAACAGTATGTGATTTGTGGCATATATACCTCGGTATGAAAATTAAAGCCTGGTGTGCTCTGAGAAGCCTCTTCAGCAGCTATCCAGAGTATAGAATATTATTTTGTATCAGATTCTCCTGAGGGAACAAATGCAGTCTCCACTCTTTAGTGGAGGCAGATTGAGTTAGTTCCTCCGTCCCCTCTCCGTTCTTCTCCCCTCTCAGTGAATAGGCTGGTAGAAGGGCCAGGTGTTCAGTGGATTATGTTATATACTGGCTGGAGAAGGGCGGAACACTTTAGAATGGAATCATGCTTCATACCATTTTAAATAATTAACTGATACAAGAGTAGTTTGCACAGGGTAGAATGGGAACACAAAATAAGTCTTTGAAGCAGATGTTAAAGATCCTCCATGCTGTGATTCACATTGCAATTAAAGTACCCCAGCTCCGGGGGGGGGCCCAGCCTCTTAGGGCTAGTGATGTACTCGGGCCCCACTGCTGTCCCCCTACCCCATCCATTCCCCAAAGAGACCAAGTCAAATTGAAGAACAGTACCTCAGACCTGTCCACACTACACCAGAAAAATCCTCTGTAACGTTACAGAGGGTCCATACCGCTACCATAACAGTTTGCGTTTACACAGTAACATTATAGAAAGCGTTTTCAAAACCGTTGTTGAAAACTGATATTAGAGTGTTTTCAACAACGGTTTCTGTAATGGTTTCAAAACTCTGTTGGCCTTGTCCACACTACACCAGTAAAATCCTAAACGCTTTTCAAAGCACTTTCAGTGGTAGTGTGGATGCACTGTAACGTTTTCAGTCTGTAACGCTTTCAAAACGTTACAGATTTTCAGTGCAGTGTGGACAGGGCCTTAGTGATAGCCAACACATCAGGTTGCTGAGTTGATAGTTCCTGAGGCAGAGCAGCCCGCCGTGGCTACCATTTCCAGTACTGATATCGCTATAGCTGTGTCCAGATCCATGAAGGCCTTAGATCCCTGGCCCTGATGACAGATAATCAGGCGGGCTGGGCAGACCAGGAGAAGGTCCAATTCAATTTTTAGAGCTTTTTCTTCACCGAAAATGCTTGACTCTCCTTCTGGAGCTTCTAGAATAGTCCGGGAAAGTGCTGACTCGACTCTGCTGCACTATGATGGGGAGCTGTTTCTCACCACCTCCAGTACTCTCTGTGAGTCCTGGCAACACAGGAATTTTACTATTATGCCTTGGTCTTTCCTCTGGAACCGGCAGGCCCTGGTGACCAATGGGCCCTTGTATTTCCAGTGAGAAGACCTCAGAAAGTTGAAGTGTTTTTGGAACCACGAGCTCATGAAGCCTCCATAGTCTCTGCTCTCTTCCCTTCTGGCAGGCCTACTATTTGGATGTTATACCTCCATTCCTGATTCTCATGGTTATCCAAAGTATTCTTTAGTTGGTCGATCTCCTTTAAAGAGGAGTTTAATTGGGACACCGTATCTTCTTGCTCACTTACTAGGGACTTGAGTTCATCTAGCCTACCACCATGCTTCTCCAGCATGTCTCCCATGGAGTTCATAGTTTGCTGCAGCTGGGTTAATTAAGCGTTGATGGTTTCAAACCCGTTTCATTTGTGAGGTGAGTTTGTATTTTGGGTTTTGTATCAGGCCCACTAAAGAGGATTTTACTGAAGGTTGCAGCAGCTCCATGACGTGCGTCGGGCCCTGCAGGTCTTCCGAACCAGACAGGAAGCAGCTCGAGGAGTGGCGATCTGGGCCCAATGACTTAGCTGATTCCCTGCTGGCTTGAAGTTAATCTGAGCCTGTTTTTGAAGGATTTCGCCAAGATACCATTCAAAATGTTAATGAGGCTGTTTGTAGGTTGAAAATATCTGTAGGTTGTAGATGGCTGAAATATAGAATGGATGGGCACGGAGCTCCTAACTAAGCATCCATCATGGTGCTCAGCTAGGCCACGCTCCGATCCGTGCATTTAATAGGGGAATATTTATCATGGATTGGAGGAATTCAAACTTCTACAAAATTCTTTTGGCTGAATGTTTATCTCTCCTAAACACAAACCACGACAACAGAGGGCCTTAGTGATGCTAAGGATTAGTTTTATCTGTGTCAGCATAAGTAACAAAGATTTCCCAGGTAGGCAGGAAAGGATATGAGGGGTGTAACCCGGTCACCGTGTACCAGTAGGCTACTACTCCTGCCTGACGATTGCAACACAGGTTGAGGGGTGTGGGCTCTGTTCTGACCGTGACTGGGGGTTCCTTCCCAAATAGAAATAAGTAGTGCAGTGCCTCTACCCAGAGTAACTATATAGTGGGCCAGATATTTGTAGGTACAACCCGGGATGCTGTACCTACCCACTTCCTTTCCAGTCACTTCCCACACAGAATACCATAAACCAACTTAATACTCTATATAGCATGCAATTAATAGCTATCATTAATAATATGCTCACAGACAACTTTATGCAGTAACAACAATAACTGATTTATTTTAGAGAAGGGCAACAGGAATTGCAAAAGCACAACATTTAACAATGATGGGTAGCTAGGAAATTCAATAAACAGCAACATCAATGGTGCCCACCCCACAGTAACATCATATGTAAGCCCTCCCTACTGGTACCAGTATCCTTAAGTCTGTCTTGGTTCCCAGGTTGAGAAAAGGTTCAGGCCAATAAACATTGTCGCAGGTTGACGGCATTGGGGCCCTATAAAGATGGATTAACTGAAACTGTAGAACTGTAGAACTGGTAATTTCAAGACAGGGCAGACCCTGCCTGTGCTCACGGTTCTGTAGAGTTTGCTCAGCACGGTAGACAACAGACAGAGGATCTGAGGTTTGCTTAGAAGAACTGCAGAGCTGAATATCTAGCAGCTCTTCACACTCTGGCTTGACCACAGGGTCTAGTAGCTTGTTACCTTCTAACTGCTGGAGTGGGTCAGAGTTGGGGACCAGACCACACCTTCATTCATTCGCATCCGGCATACCCATCTAAGGCAAACCGGTTGATACCCAGCTGTAGCATGACCTGGTCAACTCCCCAGGCTGTCCCTCTGATAGGCATAGGCTACTTCCTGACATGGGTTCAAGCAGTCTTTCACTTTCATGGGCAACATTCGCAGTTTCATAGCAGGTTAAACACTCTTTCTGGCAACCAGTGACTAAGCAGGACTCTACACTCTTGGCAGTAACCTTTAATACTTTCTGGCTCTCCAGGCTGTAGAAACCCCGCAGGCTTCTCACTGATGCTGATCTCTGTGCTGGAAGCACACACCAATCTCTGAAACACAGTCCCAGCCCCCATAATGCCAAGGGCTATACTGCAGAGTGCCAAATTGTCTTCTCTCAGCAGAGCCTGGGATTCTGGCTCTCCAGAATGTGCAAGACTTCAGCAAGTCTCTTTGGTAGTGTTAACAGAAGCCATAGGTCACTTCACAAAAGTCTGTCTTCCTCACACCTGGCTCCCTCTGTTCTTAGAGAGCCTCTGCCACCAATTGCCCGTGAGCAGCTTTCTCCACAAATGCCTCAAGGGAAAACTACCACCACTGTTGGTCAATACTGCTTCGATCACAGAAATTAATTTGCATTAGGCTTTTCTTGTTAACTGATAGTATAGTACCAAAGGCACCAAGAACAACATCTACACCTCTATCCAGGAGCCATAGCTGTAGGTTTTCACGCTCCCATCACTGACTGAAGTAGAGGGTCAGGGTCGCAAAGATGGCATCCTTGTAAACAGTTTACTACAAATGCAAAATCCTAAATCTACTGCAAGTAAAGAAAATGTTTTAACACAACGGTATGTTGACCCAACAGCGACACCAACACAGCGACATACCACACTGTCAGCAAAATCAATACTTCGACGACAGGTCATGTGTGTTGGTGCACCTGGAGACAGGGGCACACTGTTTCCAGGTCCTGCCCCCTTCGAATCAACTCCATCTGGAGTTGATAATCCATCACCAGGGGGTTTGGGGAGGCGAAGGCCCTGATAGAGAACATATGGGATTTACGTCATCCGCAACTCAGTTGACATAAATCCCATCACTGAGATGCTCGGTCGACATAAGTGTTGTCAAACCAACATCAGTAGAACCTTAACACACAAAGTCCTTTCTTCTGTTAGCTGCAGCCATGTACTGTTAATCAGTTGTGGAATGGGTTATAATAAAGTCTTGGTTTGCCTGCCGCTAGCACATAGCACAAAGTACCACTTTGACAGGCAAAACATACACAGAGCATCCTTTGACATTTAAAGCAACAGTACACAATTTCACTGCTTACCCATTAATTTACTTCACACTTCTGTTCGTTACCCTTAATGTGTCTGAGCCCCTACATATGTTTTAGGATCCCAAGAGTCAGAACACACTGTAGGCATGCCCAAATAGCAGGAACTAGGAAGTATCCTCAGCACAAACAGCACTGTGCCAATAAAGCAGAACATGAACTATTTATATAGCTCCTCCACTTCAGAGCAAGCAGGCTCTGCGGGCTGTGAGGGGTATATCTGGGTACCAGAGACCCAAGGCTGGCAGGACCAGACACTAGGTGGAAGCTAAGTAAGCCTACCTGTGAAGGAGGGAGGTTACAGGGTCAGAAAAGAAGTTACAGAACATAAAATTGTGAGTAGTACAGTATTTCATTTTTAAAACTTGTGTATGTGTGTGGGGAGGGGATGTAAAAGAAAAGAACAGTTTATTAAAAAAAATAGGGAAAAGCAAAGGCCGACTAGATGGGCCGGTATGGTCCTTTTCAGCCATCAAGCTTCTATGATTCCATGATTAATTTGTGTAACCCCTAGATGGCGCTATCCCAGGGGCTACTACCCCTGCCTGATTTGCCACTAACAGGTTGAGGGGCCTGGATCCAATGGTAGTGCCTCCACCCAGAGGTCAGGGTTTGCAATAGTTTAACTTGGTCACAGCCCTCTGGACACTGCAACCCCTTTCTTCCCACTAGTGGCCCACAAATATATCAGATTTACCTTCACAGTATACACTTACCCCCAGGTCTGGTTCCGCACTGGGACCTCCTGTGAAATGAGATACAGTGCAACAATCACAGTACAGTACTTTAACATAGACAAATACCTCAGGCAGTATAACTTTGCTGAAACAAGCAGCTCTGATTTATTTAGGGGATATAAATAAGGACAGGGGAAATCAGGTTAATTAGCTTATCACTCTAATAATCTACCTATGGCTCTGTGCACAGACCTATCCCTATCAGTTACTGTCCCTGGGTACCCAAGCCTAGTGGCTAGTCCAAACTGTGGCAGCTGGTAGGGGCCTTTCACACAGAGAAAAGGAGAATTAAACAGTCAGCAGTACAGTAATTCATTTGGATTTAATGTGGCAATTCAACAGGAGCGACCTGAATTAGTACTCACGACCTCCAAATAAGATAGGGTCCTTCAATGTCAGCAGGGCTCACTTGAGGTACACAAACCTCTTCACACATTTATATAAAAGAAAGCACTATACCAGGCAGGCTGCATCTGTATCTCAATCGCAATTACTGCACAATACCGGGACAACACACAGCAGATTCAGTTCCTGACAGACCGAGTGCAATTTTCAGCAATTCCTCCAGTCTTCTACAGGGTGAGCCTGGTTTCTACTCTTCAGAGATCCTTTGATTCTTTTCACAGGACGGATTCAGTCCTAACAAGCTGTTACACAAGCTGCAGACCGGAACTCTGGGCCTTACACACATTTTTGACTAAAACTGCACACTGAAAAGCACAGGGCTCCTTCCTTCTTCATGCCAAAGCTCAACTGAAACTCCAACCGACAAAACCGGGCACTTCCTTTGAGTTCCTCCCAGTTCTTGACTGGATTGGCTGTCACTCACAATAGACTGCTGCTGTTGGTCCAAAAAGGCACTGAAGTCTAAACTACATCTCCCAGAGTCACTGCCCATACAATCCTCTTGTGGCTGGCTCAGATTATGAGTCCAAGTTCTGATTCGTCCAAGGCACCATTTAGAGCTAGCTTACCCCACACTGATTGGTCCAGTTCAGCAGTTCAAAACCAGAATGGGGAACTAGACAGACACAGTTCTGACTGCAAAGAAAGCAGGTTAGACAAACTGTAATTTCATTATTACTGTAAATGATTTCTGGCAAACAGTTACATCTTTCAGATAGGTTCCCTTTGCACTCCTAGTGACTGCAAAATGAAGTGAATTGGCAGCAGCTTGAGTGGTACTCAATCAAAGAAACACAGTCCCCATACAAACTAATTATGTCTGCAAGCAGACAGCTCTTAAAGAGACAGTACCAGAGGTTCTAAAAACACTCACTGATAAATGGCTTAAATGCCAAACACATTCAGGCTTGGAGCATTCAAGCAAGCTCTGAAGTCTTTGGAACCCCCATTTGCAGGGGTTACATTTGCTTGTTCTTTTATTTTAAGGAGTTTTATTTTTAAGGCCTAGATCTTTTTGTGTTAATACTGCCACTGAGACCACTTTTAGGGTTGTAAGAGTGGTCTCACATGCATTTCTAGGGTATGAGAACTACAAACTGAAACTGAATGGTTCTGATACCCTAAGGATATAGGTAAGACCACTCTCACAACCCTCCATGACAGTATTAATATTTTATTGCTCAAGATTGATAATAAATTTAAATTTTTTAACAATGCTGGCCCAGCGTACTCATTTCCAGGACAGCAGCACTCTTCACAGAATATGAGTGTCTCACGTGCAGAGGAAAGGAGTGCTTCAAATGGCCAGGTGTGCTCCATTGATCTATAATGATGTGTAAAGGTGGCAGCCATGCTTGTAATGGTAGTCAGGAATTTTTGAAAGAAGTACTGATATTGGGGGCTATTCACTAACAGGCGGAAAGTATAGCAGGGCACATACCCCACTCGTTGCTCCGTACCTATGGACAGATGTGCTCAGGCTGGTATTCACAACTTGCCACCACCTGTCTGCAGCCCCACCCCCAGCATGCTGGTGTATGAAGGGCAGAAGGGGAGGATTTGCATGACCCAGGTGGGCTTACCAATCGAATGCCTGGCCTGGGTCCCATAGTGGATCTCCTGTGTGGCAAGGTGTGGGTCCAGGTCAGTGAATATGGACCACATTCACCCGGACCTGCATGGCCATGTCCATCATCTGATGGTCCCTCCTGCAAGGTACCAGCCCCGTGGGCAGCACCACCCACCCAGCCGTATTGCAGGTATCCTCCAGTAGCAACACCACCCTCTAACAACCCTCAATGGCAGTATTAATATTTTATTACTTAAAATTGATAATAAATTAACATTTTAAAAAGCTGCCCCGAATGTGCCCATTTCCAGGACAGCAGCATGTGAGATGCTCTTCACAGAATATGAGTGTCTCACGTGAGAGAAAGGTGCTTCAATTGGCCAGGGGTGCTCCTCGATCTATAATAGTGAGTAAAGGTGGCAGCCATGCTTGCAATGGAGTCAGGAATTTTTAAAGAAGTACTAATATCAGGGCTATTCACTAATGGGTGGAAAGTACACACCAGAGTGCATACCCCACCATCATTAGCTCCACACCCACAGACAGGTGCACTCAGGCTGGTATTCACAACCAGCCACCACCTGTCTGTGGCCCGCACACTGGTGTGTGCTGGGCAGGCGGGGCGTTATAGACCCAGGCAGGTGGTCAATCAATGCCTGGCTTGGGTCCCATAGTGGATCTCCTGTGCAGCAAGGCATGGGTCCGGGTCACTGAATACGGACCACCTGTGAGGCCATGCCTCCTGCAAGGTACCAGCCCTGTGAGTGCACCTGCTCAGCTGCACAGATGTCCCCTCCAGCAGCAACACCACCCCTGCCGAATGCGCCACCCCAACATGCACCACAGCCTTGACCTGTAGCTATCCCCCATAGCCCCATCGTGTGCTGAACCCTGGCCAGGTCAGGCCAGGTGGTATAGGTGGCAACAAAAGTCAGAGGGGCAAAAGGGGCCACTGGATCTCTGGCATGCGCCCTCGCGATACACGCATGTGCAGCACTGGCATCTGGGGGCGGGGTAGGGGAGAAAAATGAAAATAAAAAATATATATGGAGAAAAAATAGACATGGCAACACTGTGTACCACATGGGTCTGCTTACCCATGCATACTGGGTACAGGCGACTCAAAGCTGGAATGCCTTGTAGATGTTGGAGGGGTGGTGTTGGACTGTGCGGACTGTATCATGGGGGTAGGCCCATGTGGGAGGACTGTGGGAGGGTGATGTTGGGACTCTGACCACCAGTCGGTGACCGGTATGGAATAGTACATTGTCCTCAGGCATGGTATGCCTACCACAGCCCCATCTCCGTGCACCACCATCAGGTGATGGCTCCAGTGTGGCTCCCAGCCTATAGGAGGACAGCCCTTTGTGACTCAAGTGTGGATGGGAGGTATACCTGGGGCTCATGCCGCAGGTATCAGTCACACTCCAGCATCTTGGGGAAGGTGACACAGGCTACACGGGGCAGGGGTCTACATGTGCTGGGGAGGGGCGTGCCACTGCCTAGCAGACCAGGGCCGGGTCATGCTGGGGGAATCTCAGTGCTGCCAGGACTGCGGGGAATCTTGGTGTGGGGGCTGTATTTCACATGCTGCTGGGACCAGGAGAGGGACCCTGTGTGCATGGCTCCAATCATTTGTCATTATTATGGCAGGGTCCCCCAGTATATCCCACTCACCCCTATGCTCCCTGTGGGAAGGCACTATGCACCCTAGTGAATTTCATGCACTGCTGGCATGCCCTAGCATGCCCCCAGCGCATTATTCTCCATGTAGCTGAGGGTTCAGGTGCATATCTGTCATCTGCACTGGTCATGAATGCTGTGTGGGGTCCTCGGGAAGCTGCTGTGTGCTTTCCCATGTATCTATGCCTACACACCCAGTTTACGCAGCACATAGGCATAGTGCATAGGGCCCATTGTTACTATGCTGTTTCCTGAATGCCAGTACTTTTTACCTATACATTAGATAGATCCAAAATATAGGTGCCGATGAATCAGGATGTAAATTTTCCCTTATCCATTTTATAAAGCGATCTAACCAAATGTCCACAGGCACAGTGAAGCATGCCTCTGCAGGCAAGTGCCTTCAGACCCTGGAAATGCAGTTATATCAACATAATGAACACCATGATGTGTCTTATTTCTACTTATAAAATGAATAAACTGAGAAAATTTAAAAACAAATGAAATGGCAACTTTTTAAAACAGAAAAGCAGGTATTTTCTTTTGTTAAAAGAAACTAGTAAACATGTCTAGACAGGTCATTCCTGGGTCCAGTCCTTTCAATGTCTTTATCAGCAACATTGGAAAGAGAGTTCAGGGCAAAATTGTATCTTCACAGATGACACTAAGCTCTCTGGTAGGGCAGACAGTGAGGAGGCGGTAAAGGAGATGCAGAGGGACCTGCAATGGTTGGAGAGGTGGTCAAAGATTTGGCAGTTGAAATTCAACACCAAAAAGTGCAAGGTGATTCACGAAAAGAAAAAGAACCCCAGAACGAAATACTGGATGGGAGGGGTTAAGCTGGGCACTACCTCTGAGGAAAGGGACCTAGAAGTCATCATAAGTGACTCCCTTAAACAATTTAGCCAGTGTAATAAGGCCTACAGTAAGGCAACAGGATGCTAGGGTGAATTAGGAGGGGTTTTGAGCAGGAGAAAGAGCTATTACTGCCTCTCTATAGATCATTGGTGAGGCCAGACCTGGATTACCGTACCCAATTCTGGAATCCTTGTCTAAGGAAAGATAAGGACAGGCTGAAGACAGTACAGCATTGGGTAACTAAAATGATTTAAGGCCAGTAGGGCAGGTCCTATGACGATCAGTTTATAGTACTGACATGCACTTGCCCAAGACCAGATGAGAGAGGTGATATGATAGAGACCATCAAGTTCTTGAAAGGAATGAACAAGGTAAACAGCAAGGAGCTATTAACAGGAGTAGCACATCTAGAAAATGAGGACATGAGTGGAAGTTACGGGGGTGATCCAGGAGGGACGTGAAAAGTTTTATTTTACAGAGAGAGAGAGAGAGACAGAGTGTGGTTCAGCCATGGAACAGTCTGCCAGCAGAGTAGTAGGCACCAAAACAATTAATGGTTTCAAAGCACAACTGGGACAGAATGAAGGGCTTAGCAGTTACTCAGGAGAGAAATAGTAAGGCAGGGAGGCGAGGGCTGGATAGTGTGAGACAAAACCCCAGTACTGTATTAACAAAAGATCTTGGGGTATGATAGGGTGTTACAGGCAGATTGGATGGGCGTTGGTCTTTTTCTGCCATCACTGTCTATGTTTCTATGTAAAAGTAGTCCCTCCCCAACTGTAAGAGTGCTTGGATTCTCTAGAATCCACTCTATCTGCACACAGTCGAATTTCAGAAATTCAAATTGTGATTCTGTTCTGATTTCAACTAAGGTGTTGGAACAGACTCAGACACGGAATCGGAAGTCCCAATTCTGCATCCAACTCCACATTTGTTAAAACATAAACCTCCCCACCCCAATCTTACAGACTGTGTCAGGAGCCCATAAGGCCAGAAAAAGCTCCTCCCCTCCCTCACACTTGCCCCTTCCCCTCACTTTGAATGTGTCACTGGGATTGGTTGGGTCTCTCTCTCTCTCTCTCTCTCTTTCTCTCCCTCAAGAACTCCATATATTCCAATTAAGTTTTCCATTCAATCCCCAAGTCTCCAATAAGCCAAAGTCCAATCCAATACACTGTCCCCTGCGCCAACCCCATTACCCAGTCCCATCACAAACACTCTTGGCCCCGATCCATCCATTTGCCACGAGCTGCATGACACAGAGAGAGTAGCTGATAAGGATGAGCTCATAGTATAATTATTTGTCCTCCACAGCAAAACACACTGGCACTGAAGTGGTCCCATTTAGGTACCCCTATCATTGGTGAATGAGGTCTCCCAGAAGCCCACAGTTGTTTCCTGAGGTGGCTGTCTGTCCGACCTTAAGTAAGCCCTGGGAGAAAGCTCTACCAGATGTATGAGTTAAGGTATTTGGCAGAGCTTTCTCCCAGGGCTTACTTAAGTTTGGCCACCTCAGGAAACAACCACAGGCTTCTGGAAACTCACTCACTCAATGACAGGGAAAGGAATGGGACCATGTCGGCATCATTGTTTTTGCAGAGGAGGATAAATTAATATATAGAATAATACATGGGGTGGTGTGTTTAACAAGATTTTACACAACCCGAGGTGTTGAATGCTACATAAACCCGGGCAGAAAGCTTGAGTGGTCATTTAAGCAGCCAACACTGAGGGTGTGTAAAAACTCAGTTAATATCACCCTTGTTTTATTTTATATACTTGCAGGAGCATTTTTCACCTCAGCAATTATTTAAAATAAAAGCAAATCCCTGTGCAGTCATGTTCCAGTCTGGTTTAAGTGCAGTCCATGATCGGAGTGAAGCCGCTGCTAAAATTAAATGTTTCTTTTTTTCATAATCCTTTTTTTGACAGCATAATTGTTATAGTATAAGGAGCCAAGTTAATTTTTTTTAGGTTACCACCGAGTTCGAGTTGTGGCAAGAGAGTCTGGCACCAAGGAAGGGAAGTGCTGTGGCTGGGTACATGTGTGGAGCAAGGGGAAACTCCAGCATGTGTTCACTGTTATAACCCGCAGGGTAGAACAGCAAATTATAACTAGGTTTCTCTATGGGAAAAATGCTTGCCAGTTATTATATTTATACTAAGCACTTATCCTCATCAGTTGCTCCCTCTGTGTCATGCAGCTTGTAGCAAACAGATGAATCTGTTTGGTTTGAGGTGGGGTGTTTGATCAGGGCCTGTGGGAGTTAGACAGTGGGACCAAGACTGGGGCCCTGGGAAGTCAGACAGTGGGACCAGGTAATAGGGTGAGGAGTCCGAGACAGGGGATTGGACTTTGGCTTGCTGGGAACATTGAATGGAAAACTTTATTGGAATATCATCACAAATGGAGTCTCTGGAGGACTAAGATTAAGGCAACAACAGCACATGACAGCAGCACTGAAGAGGGGAGAGAGAGAGAGAGAGAGAATGAGAATCAACTCAATCCATGGCATGTTTAAAATAAGGGAAAACAGCAAAGGTCGGGAGGAGGGAGGACTTTTTCTGTTTTCCAAGTCCTTTCACTATCGTGCAGGTGGTGGGGGTAAATTTACAAGTTAACAAGTCACTGAAATCAGATGCAGATTTGGAATCAGATCAGGAATTTTTGTAAAGGTATTGATATTGTTATTGTGCTCTACCCTGATTGCGGCACCTTTTTATCTTTGCATTAGACATATCTAAGGCATAGGTGCTAACCAATCAGGATGCAAGATTTTCTCTACTCATTTAACAGTTTTTTTGCAATAAATTTTCTGTCCCTGTGAGATACCAGTGCCTATCAATAGCTTTGCTTATTCATGTCTATATGAGAGTTTCTGCTACCAATGTGCACTGCATTTCTTTGTATTTCATAGCATTTTCTTTTTTAACTCCAACTTTATTAAGAGATTAAAAGAGCACATGTTATAGCATTAAATAGCCCTTGCCCAGGGGACAACATGGTCTAAGTGGCAGGCAAATTAGTGCATTCATACCAGAACTAACAAACCATAAACTCTAACATAGAATCTTATACAGCATGACTCCATTTATAATATTAAAATAAAAAAGGTCAGTCAGTATTCCCAGATTTGGTTCAACCTTCTCTCCTCCCATGCCATCCCTAGAGAGTTGAAATTACTCAGCTGTCTCCCTAAGATACTATATTTCTCTCTCAGGAAGCCATGTGCAAGTGAATTTCTCCAATTACATACTAGGGAGGCAGTCAGGCAATCCAAATTCAGGGTATCTTACACCAGTTTGAGCCATTCTGCCCTAGTGAGGCCACATCTTGAAGCCATCAGCAGGGAACACATTTTAGGGCCAGTGCTAGCAATAACAACACCAAGGACCTAATGAGCTTGGATAAATTACAGGTTGAGGAAAGCCTGATACCCTATTTGAGAATGACTGTGTCATGGGTTTCACAAAAACCTGTTCAATTATTTCCTAAATGTTTTGTTTGTTTATTTATTTGTTTATTTAATTTTGTTTCCGAGAAGAGGGCTAAGGCAATACCACAACTGAAATTGAATTAGATTAAGTTGTTGGTGGTATTTTAGTTAGTATCTTCGAGAAGGTCTCCAGATTTGGGCAATTCAAAAATTTTAAAATAAGTTACCTCAAACCCCCACCCAAATATTATTATTACATTTTTGTTGACCAGGTAAGTTCACTAGACAAATCCTGCCTATTTTCAGACACGACCTGGGGAGGAGGATACAGATGAATGCCAACTGACCTTGAACCAGATTAAGCCAGTTGGTGGTATTTTTTCTGTATATGGAGGAAATTTGGCCATTGCACCAGGAAATTCTGCTCTTTCGAGAAGTGCCATGGGATCTTTAACATCCACCTGAACTACCACCAGAACAGGCAGATGGGACCTCAGTTTAACGTCTCATCCGAAGGCGGCACCTCAGGAGTGCAGCACCCCCTCATACTGCACTAAGTGTCAGTATTGGGATATTAACCCAAGTGCCTGGTGTGGGGATAGAACCCACAGCCTACTGATCTCCCAGCCTCAGAGGCGGCGTGTGCTACCTGCTGAGCCACTGACACTGCTAAAAAATAAAGGACACGCTGCGAGCAGGATTCAAACCTACGCTGGGAAACCCAATTGGATTTCAAGTCCAGCGCCTTAACCACTAGGTCATTACAGCTGTAATATATAACTGACACCACCTGAGTGACTCATTGCACAATGCCTGGTAATATTTGACATTCTAAAAAGCCTTGTCAGGATCTTCCAATTAACTCTCTCCAATTAGGAGAGGTTGATATCATCTACCCCACTCAATTCTCTGACCCAGTCTTTTTATTGAAATCAAGTCTGCATTCCTGCTCCAATATGATCTTAATGTAATTTAAACATTTCATGGGGCCTCATGTAAAAGTTTATAAATCCCCAAAATGTATCTCTGCTTTGTCTTTAAAATAGCCACCCATAAAGTATTCCTCAAGCTGGTTATTTGTCTAGTTAGCTTCTTCTGTTGTCTGCTGTCATAATATAATGCCTTACTTCCATGTAGCGAAAAGGTCTGAATTTGATTTTTTTCTGTTTATTAAGACTTTTGTAATTTTACACAATACAAAACAAGAGACAAACAGAAAACACGGTGAGCTGATAAAACAATGCATCAGACAGCTGCTTCGTTATCACTTATTCAATCAGTGCAGTTCACAAAACATAATAAACATAGTCATTCAGGCCTGGAAATTCAAAGGGTTGTGCATGGCGCAACATGGATACGCCATGCACAACCCACCAATGTCGCCTGGCATGATATTTAGAGGGCAAGTTGCAATGTGCAACTCCCGATGCATAAGGGTGCATCAGTAATACATGCGGTATCAAGTGTGAGGGTGTGTCTGCATATGCTGGCACAACCCACCTTCTGCGCCTCTGATGAGGTGCAAAGATGTGCTTGGAAAACCAGGAACAAATCCAGGCCACCCACAGAAGAGCTGCCATATTGCAGAACGCATCTCGGCAACCACCAGCCATGGGTGGCCGCCAGCCAACCAGAACACTGACCACAAGCCCCCTGCCCTGGAGCATTGTGCCCCCTGCCCTATCGCCCAATCGCAGGCAATGTAATATTAAATTCCCTGGTGGTCCAGTGAACCACCCCATCACTCGATCATGGGCATATGTAATAGTAAATTCCTGGTGGTCCAGTGGAAACCCCTCATCACCCTATCGCAGGCATTCAGAATTATAAATCCCTGGTAGTCCAGTGGACACCCCCCATCACCCAATCCGCGGTATGTAAAAGTAAATTCCTTGGTGGTCCAGTGGAAACCCCCATCACCCGCTCACAGGCATTTGTAATGATAAATCCCTGGGGTTCCAGTGGATACCCCTTCATTCACATATCAGGCCTGTGTAGTACAGTATGGTCTGCATGCCCATTGGTCCACGCGGTGGTCAATAGATGTACAGACTGTACTGTATGCTGTTGTTCGGCAGGCAGCCAGATGGCATCGGCGGGTTGCTGCCGCCCGCCAATGTGGGGTGCTGGGTGGTGGGGACCTCAGTGGGAGAGTGGGGAGGGGGTACCACTGGACCACCAGGTAATTTTAAATTTACATATGCCTGTGATTTGGCGATAAGGAAAAATCCACTGGACACCAGATTTATCATTACCTATGCCCACAATCGGGCGATGGGGGTTACCACTGGATCACCAGGAATTTATCATTACTGTGCCCACAATCAGGTGATGGGGAGGGTTACCACTGGACCACCAGGAAATTCAGCATGCCTTATGCCCACGATCGTGCGTACAGGGGCGAGGAACTGCCATGGGACCGGGGGCATCAGCCCAGCGGCTGCAGCCTGGCAGGGTGCCAGATGCAACTCTCTGGGGATCGGTGCACTGCATGCAAATGGGGCCATAATGACATGCAAATGGCTCCATTTGTGCCTTGCATGCATAATGGCCTCATTTGCATGCCCAGTGCTGAATATTACGGTTGATGCGACTAGCGCAACTGCACTTGCACTGCGCATCCCTGCTCCCATTCTACTACTTGTACTGGTG